>OU342744.1:180424716-181024716 GCA_910589775.1 Avena eriantha | reverse complement strand
TAATGCTAAAAAGTTTGTGTTAACCCCAAATTGGGTGATTTGGATCTTGATAACCTTGATTAAAGTTTTGGGATGTTACAAACCTTCCCCCCTTAAACAAAATCTCATCCCAAGATTTAAGAAAGAAATTTGGAAACTCAGTCCTAATGTAATCTTCTCGCTCCCAAGTGGCTTCTTCTTTAGTATGGTTGCTCCATTGGATCTTGAGAAACTTGATACTCCGGGTCCTGGTGGTTCTATAAGCTTCTTCGAAGATACAGATGGGCACTTCATGATACGTCAGATCCTTGTTGATATCAACGGCTCAGTGATCGATGTTCTTAAAAACTTCGGTCTTCTCTGGTACTTCCAAGCATTTGCGAAGTAACGAGATATGGAACACATCATGGATGGCAGACATCTCTTCAGGCAGTTCCAGTTGATACGATACTTCTGCTTAACGATTCAGAATTTTGAAGGGTCCGATATATCTGGGGACTAACTTTCCTTTCAGACTAAAACGTTGCGTTCCCTTCAATGGCGAAACTTTGAGATACACAAAATCTCCGACATTGAAAGTCAGGTCTCTCCGTCTCTTGTCAGCATAACTCTTCTGTCTGGATTGGGCGGACTTGAGGTGCTCATGGACTTTGTGAACCTTCTCTTCGGCTTCTCGTAGGATGTCGGGTCCGAAAATCTGACTCTCTCCTACTTGCGACCAATTCAAAGGGGTACGGCACTTTCTTCCATATAAGAACTCAAATGGGGCCATTTGCAAACTGGCTTGATAACTATTGTTGTATGAGAATTCTGCAAAAGGCAGACAATCTTCCCATTTTGATCTATACTCTAACACACAAGCTCTCAACATATCTTCTAAGATTTGGTTAACTCTTTTAGTCTATCCGTTGATCTGCGGGTGATGAGCTGTGCTGAAATTCAACTTGGTTCCTAATCCTTCTTGGACTTTCTGCCAAAATCTCGACGTAAATTGGGTTCCTCGATCGGACACTATGGTCTTGGGGGTTCCATGCTGACTAACAATCCTAGCAATGTACAACTCTGCTAGCTTCGAACTCTGGTAGGTTGTCTTGACAGGTATAAAATGGGCTACCTTGGACAGTCTATCAACTATGACCCAGATTGAGTCATTTCCCCTACTAGAAGTAGGCAAACCGGTGATAAAGTCCATTCCGATGGAATCCCATTTCCATTCCGGAATCTGCAATGGTTGCAACAGTCCTGCGGGTCTCTGATGTTATGCTTTGACTCTTTGACAGATATCACAGTTGGCGATGTAGCTTCCGATTTCTCTCTTCATCTTGTGCCACCAAAATTGCTCCTTCAAATCCTGATACATCTTCGTTCCTCCGGGGTGGATAGAATAAAGAGTATCATGAGCTTCTTGCATGATAACTTGCTCCAGCTCCGAATCTGCTGGCACACAGATACGTCCTTTGTACCACAGAACTCCTTCTTCGTCTTCGGTGAATCCAGGTACCTTTCCTGTACTAATACGACGCTTGATTCCATCGATACTTGCATTTCCCTTCTAGGCTTCCTTGATTTTACTAATCAAAGTGGGTTGAAGTTCAATTCTAGCTAAAAATGCTTTGCTAACTAGCTCAGTTCTAAACTGCTCCAACTCTTCATGTAAACTTGGTTGCTTCTCCTTGATCATGGTGTTTAACCTACACGGCAATCTGCTAAGAGCATCCGCTACCACATTGGCTTTGCCGGGGTGATAGTGAATGTCAAGGTCATAATCCTTGATTAACTCTATCCATCTCCTTTGCCTCATATTCAGCTCCTTCCGAGTGAAAATATACTTCAAGTTGTTGTGATCTGAGTAAATCTCACAGCGATTACCCATAAGGTAATGACGCCATGTCTTCAAAGCTAAAACTACAGCTGCTAATTCAAGATCATGGGTGGGGTAGTTTTGCTCATGCTGCTTTAGCTGTCGAGACAGATATGCGATGACTTTGCCTTCTTGCATCAATACACATCCAATACCAACCTTGGATGCATCACAATACACATCAAACGACTTCTTGATATCCGACATAATCAATATTGGGAGGCTGAAATAAATCTCTTCTTGAGCTCTTGGAAACTTGCTTCACATTTGTTGGTCCATTCAAACTTCTTGTCCTTCTTCAACAATTGGGTCATGGGTCTTGCGATGCCCGAAAATCCTTCAACGAACTTGCAGTAATATCCCGCTAATCCGAGAAATGCACGGACTTGGGTTTGAGTGGTTGGGGCTTCCCATTCTTCAACATCTTTGATCTTGGCGGGATCAACAACGACTCCTCCTACCAACACAATATGTCCGAGGAATCCTACTTCTTTCAGCCAAAATTCACATTTGCTGAACTTGGCATACAACTGATGCTCTCTTAGGGTTTCAAGGATGATTCTCAGATGTTGCTCATGGTCTTCTTCTGACTTGGAGTAGATAAGAATATCATTGTTAAACACAACGACAAACTTATCTAGAAAGTTCATAAAGATCTTATTCATGAGATTCATGAAATAAGCGGGGGCATTGGTTAATCCAAAAGACATGACCGTATACTCATACAATCCATATCTGGTGGTAAAGGCGGTCTTTGGAATATCCGTTGCATGAATCTTAAGTTGGTGATAACCAGTCCTAAGATCGATCTTAGAGAACACTCTAGCACCAGTCAACTGATCAAACAGATCCTCTATATTTGGAAATGGGTACTTGTTCTTGATGGTGACATCATTCAGCTTCCTGTAATCTGTGCACAAATGGTTGCCTCCATCTTTCTTGTCGACAAACAACACGGGAGATCTCCATGGCGATGCGCTTGGTTGAATCAAACCTTTCACCAGCATAGCATCCAATTGCTTCTTCAGCTCTACTAACTCTGATGGGTTCATGCTATAGGGTCTCTGAGCTATGGGTCCGGTTCCAGGGATTAGTTCAATAATGAACTCAATATCCCCATCCGTGGGCATACCGGGTAATTCATCTGGGAATACTTTAGGGTATTCACAGACTACTCTGACTTGGTCTATGGTTGGTAGGGCTAGACTCTTGTTGCATTTGAATTGACAGGGCAAGGTTTCAGATATATGCTCTACTGATACTCTAGAGCTACTGGTCATGGTGATGGCTTTCTTGGCATAGTCGATAAATCCTTTATGCTTCGACATCCAATCCATTCCAAGTACTACTTCCAAACCTTTGGTTCCAAGTACTATTAGATTGGCATACAAATCTATCCCATGTATTCTGATAGGCACAACTTTGCAAATTTTTCTAGCTTTGGTGGTTGAACCAGGTATTTGAACTATCATGACATGCTTCAGGTTGGTTGGGTGAATCTTACTAGTGCATGCAAATTCTTCGGTGACAAACGAGTGCGATGCTCCAGAATCAAACAACACTCTTGCTAATACTGAGTTAACAGAAAACATACCCAGCACGACATCTGGTGCTTCTTGGGCTTCTTCGGCGTCCATGTGGAAGAGACGGCCGTTGCGGTTGAGCGAATTTCCGGGGGCGAATCTTCTTTCGGGCTGAACACAGCGCTACTGCTGAGCTAGGGCATTCACATTGGCAGTGGCGGCAATCTTCTTGGGACACTCATTGGAGTAGTGACCCTTCACTCCACACTGAAAACAAGTAATCTGAGACTTGTCTTTGGCTGCAACAGGCACGTCATTGCTTCCAGTCCTTGGGGCAGTATTGTTGTTGTTGTTGTTGTTGTTGTTGTTGTTGGACTTGGGCGGTGCACCGTTGAAATTGTTGGAGTTGCCGGGGTGGTTGTTGTTGTTTCCTCCGGTCTTCACATTACCTCCGCTACGGTTGGGGTAGCTTGGGCGAGACATTTGGGGTCTATTGTTCCGCGGGGCATATCTGATAGATGGGTTGGGGCGATACTTCTGGGCACTGTGGGACCCAACTTGGTGCATCATCCAGCATTTGCCGTTGTCATTCGCTTGGTTGATCCTCCCTTCCATCTGAATGGCAGAGTCGACTAGCTCTTCGAGATCCTCAAAACGGATGTTGACTAGTACCGTCTGCATCTCATCATGCAGTCCGTTTAGGAATCTCTCCTTCTTCTTGGCTTCAGTGTTGATCTCATCAGGTGCATACCAGGCGAGGGGCAAGAATCTGTCATGGTACTCCACTACAGTCATTTTGCCTTGCTTTAGTTCTTTGAATTCATCTCTCATTCTGGTGACTAAACCCTGCGACACATGGGTGAGGCTAAACTTGACTTTGAAGGCTTCCCACGTCATCACTTGACCGTGGTTCATGGTGCGGGTGCTGTTCCACCATGCTCTTGCATCTCCTGCCAGATAGTGGGTGGCAAACAGAACTTTCTCGTTGACATCCACTCCTGCGACTTCTAAGTTATTCTGCATGGTCTGTAACCAATCATCAGCATCCAGTGGGTCTTTAGACTTGCTAAAGATTGGGGGATTGGTATTCTAGAAGTTTTTGAGTTTGGATCCATGATGATCCTGATTTCCATGGCCTTGATTGTTGTGGGCCATCTGGGCGATCTGCTGTAGAGTGTCTAGATTTGCTTGGCGCTCTGCCCTACTAGCTTCGCGATCTGCAATTAGCGTCTGCAGAATCTGCAACATTGGGTCCTGCAATGAGCTGCTCCCTCCTTGGTTTCCTCGAGTCATCTAAAGATTGAGATAGATAATGGGGTAAGAGGGAAAGTTCTAAGGGTTATGGTTTTGGTTTCAAAGCTAAAACTTTGAGTTTGACTCAGGTTTTGCAAACTAACTTCTTTTCATTCATTCAAGCAAAGCACATGATACAAACACACACACACCACAACAAAGGGAAACATATGGTTTTAAGAACCATTCTGTAATCTAAGATACAATGGGACCGATACAACTCCTTCCTACGATAGTGTTCTAGTGCATCTACTCATCGTCGATGAAGTCAGAGTCATCATCGTCAGTGTAGAAGTCCATGGCATCATCCTCCAGGTAGTCATCATCATTGCTGAGGTTCGAGTGAATATCCCCTGGATGTCTTCACCTTCTTCCTCTTCTTCTTTTGCTGGAAGCTGAGCTTCTTGCTCCTTGATGGTCTTCTCGAGGTCGGCCACCTTCTTGCAAAGACGGTCGATGGTTCGATCCTTCTTTGTGCGTTTACAACGAAGTGATTGACGATCCTTGAAGAGTAGTGAAAAAGGCTAGGCCTTCTGGGTGGCAATGGCAAGGTTGTGGTTGGCGTACTCTCGAGCATTGTCCAATTCCTTATGTTTGTCATATAGTAGGAAGTCAAGGTTCTCCACTTGGCACTTCAACTCCGGGTGACTTGGCATCTCTAGAGGCATTCCCATCGAATCACGCCTTGCATAGTGAGCAAAGCGAGTTCCCTGGATCAAGTTGACATTCTGTACGCAAAGATGAGCGAGGGCTTCATGCATTGCCCTGGCTAATCCATCTAGCAAGTTGTTCTCTCTCACGGTGAATTGAATCTTCTCGGAAAGTGGTTCTTCCATCTTTCCTCGAAGATCAGCAACTACTAGCCATTGTAAATCTCCTCCTAGGTGGTCATTGAGTTGAGCTCCGAAGAATTCCGGATGCGGACGCTCAAGGTACTCAGACAGTGCATCAAGATCCCTCTCGAAGATCAGTTGGCCTCCGTTGCCGAACTGGTAGAACTTGCAGTACTGAACTTCCATCTATAAGAATGTAGGATGATAAAGTTAGTGAGGTGATCAAGTGTGTCAAATTTTATATAGTAATGTAAGAGTTTTTGAGGAACATGTATACTTTTGAAAGAATCTCAAGGGTAAGAGGGGAAATAGATTTTCATAAATACTCACTTTGGTTTTGAAACTAAGTTTTTGTTCAGACGACCATTCTAACTAGGGTCTCCTATGGTCAGGCTGGCTCTGATACCAACTTGTCAACACCCGGATTTTTAATGCCAGATGCCTGCTATGCATACATCGCAATCCCAGGATTACCATTTTTGCGAGACATAACAGATTGGATATCACAATACATCATCCATTACAAACCATAATAAGGTCTTACACAAATAAAGAATCTCATGATCCAGTCTTAGTACAAACAAGTAGCAGAATAAATAGCATAGCGGTGGGCTCCATCTTTAGTGTGACAGGCAATGCTGACGATGGGAGATGATCCTAGTTGTCATAGCCGTCATGCTGTCCTTCTTCCGGATAGTCATCCTCATAGTCTGGCCACGGGAATAGCCAGGGACAAAGCCATGAGTACTCTTTAAGTACTCGCAAACTATCACTAACAAGTAAGGTAGTTCTAGTAGGAATGCTAAGTTCTAAGTTTATTTGTAAAGTTAAGTTTGAAACCTAAGCCGAGTTCAGAAACAAAGAAAGGTAAAGAAAGTTTTAAATCACCTAAGTGGGAACTTAGTTGTCATAGTCACAACCACGTTGTGGTCAAGTCATGTCACAATTCTGTTCATAAGTCATTTTGAAAACATCTGACAACAGAACCGTATGGCCACTCCAACTGTCCATGACCGCAGACGCGGCTATTCGAATAGTTTGACACTCTACAAAGGTGGTACACTTTCACCACAACATTCGATACATCCATTAGGGATAACCCTGAATCATCATACTTAGTATGCGGATAATCAATCATAACCTTTCCTTTACACACTCTAGTATAAGCACCTCTCCTATGAGCTTGGCCTCCCAGCCATGGCCATGTGCCATCCTGGGCGCTGCATAGGTGGACAACATTGAGAAGTAGCCTCAGCACAAACCTCTCCCGCGAGGGAACTCATACTAATGCAGATAAACTTCCGGCTAAGCCTTACCCAATTCAGGTATTGTGGTTGTACGGTAAAATTGGAATGGTATCGCATCCGAACCCAACCATCAGTTTTTATAAAGGGCTAAGGCTCATGCCTCAACATTTTCATCATCATCATCATCATAAACCAATTGTGTTTATCAACACATGGCAAAACATATCAATAGAATGACTCATCATTCCAAGGTTTTCATAATCATTTTCACCAAGTATTCCCATCTAGAGTGATCAAGTTTTTGGTTTAGCTCTAAAAACTAAGTTAAGAGTGTTCACTAAGGTAGGATGCTAATATCAATCTCATGCCATAGAATGACATCTAAGTCTAACTAGATAGGCCAAGTTTTATACTCTTTATGCTATCTACAAACATGTAAAGAACTTTGGTAAAGTAAAAGAAAGTAAAACTTGGGATTGGTATAAATCCAAGAGGTATAACCAAAGCATGCCTAATGCATCTTGCTTAGGTTATCTTGCTTAATTCTAGCTTGCCAACAATAGCTTGCCTTGATTGGTGCAGTGGTGAAATTCTCCTCGTCTTCTTCGGGGTAGAACTCCTCCTCCTCGTAGACTTGGTCGGTACTATCGTCTATAAATATATACGGAATACACAATCACCAAACAATACTTAACTAGTCTATTTAGCACACTAAGGCACACACTTGATGATCTAGTATCATCACAAGATTTAATGAACTAGTTTCATTTATTTTATTTAAGAAAAGTAATTTCTACTCATGGAAAATTAATTAAGATTTAATATTCTCCAATTAAAATATGGGATCATGTGGACACATGTCATCTCCACATATTCTAATACATGGGAATGTGATTTAAAGGTTGGATCACATTTTATAAAGTCTAAGATTAATATTTAAATGATTTAAAGTGACTAGAAATGCCTATATAGCATTATTTTGGTACTAGTCCAAAGTCACTGCATGCAAACCTAATTATTATTTCATATTCAGATAGGTATTATCAAATGTGATTTTTGAGAGTTGGAATCAACTCAAAAGCTATTATGGTTGCATTTTGAAAGATGTTTGAATGTAGAAAAGTCTCTGTTTTGTTATTTTTGCTCTAGGTGATCTATAACTCTAATTGATTTAAATCCAACGGGATTGGATATAGATTTTAATTATATTTTCAAAAAAATTGGAATCATTCAATTTGATTCAGTAGAAATCTCTGAATTGATTTTTAAACTAGTGGACCGAAACTAGATTAAGTCTAAATTAGAAAAACCTGTATTTGAATTCTAGGGCCAGCGCGGGAAACTAAATGGGCCGGCCCAGTGGCGCTCAGCGGCGCAACTGGCAACTGACAAGGGGGTCCCGCATGTTAGCGGCACAACTAAACGTGAAGCGGTACGAGGCGATGTGGACTGTGCGATTAGAACCTAAATCAACGGCTCTGGCTCATCGTCGACGACAAACTGGTCACCGGTGAGACTGAACCCTAGCGGCTCGGTGGGGGGTCGATTAGGGGCTTACCAGGGCTCCAGCTAACATGGGGATGGGGTGATCGAACGAGTGGACGACGGCGGGCTCAGGGGAGGTCGCTGCGACTCCTGGGGTGGTCGCAATCGACTACCCCCTTCCTCCTCTACTGCGGCGGCTTCGATGGAAATTCCGGCAAACGGTGGCTCGAGTTGCTCCGGGGATGGTGTGAGGGACTCAGTGGGAGGCGGGGTGTGTTGGAGTGTGGAGAAATGGTGCTGGGGAGGGATCCTTATATAGCTCGACGAGGGAACCGTGAGGGCGACGGTGAGCTCGTCGGTTTCGTTGGTACAGGGCGCTAAAGGCATGGGCGGGGTAGGCGGACAGTGGCTTGCCTCCTGGCAGTCAGCAACGGTGCAATGGCGCAGCTAGGGGCGGTGGTATGTGGTCGGGAAAGGCTGGCACTCTGAGTGGCAGAGGCGGTGCTCAACGCTGCGTGCGGTGGCTGCTGGTCGCGTGGCGGGAAAAGGGCATGTCCTGGAGCATGCTGTGGTTATGGCGGAGCGGCACGTGCAAGATGGGGTTGAGGCGTGGCTTGTGCTGGCCTATCGAGGACGGTGCTCGGGCGTGCTCCGTGCATGGTGCAGAGGCTCGGTGCGCGGGCTGTCTACGGTGGTCTAGGGGCTGACGTTGCTCGGGGAAGGTACCATGGGCGGCGGGCTATCACGCCTACCTCCCAGGCATGGTGGAGAGGGGTTGGGCTGTCTCCTGCGAGCTGCCCGTGCTCGACCGACGGGCATGGCTTCGGGGTGGCGTGATACGTCCAAAACGTATCTACTTTCCTGAACACTTTTGCTATTGTTTCTCCTCTAAACTTGTGTGATTTGGATGCAACTAATACGGACTGACGCTGTTTTCAGCAAAATTGCCTTGGTGTCTACTTTTTGTGCAAAAAATCAACTATCAGGAAAAATCCCGGAAAATATGCCAAAAATCCTATTTCACCCGAAGACTCCAGGAGCCAAAATACGAGACGGAGAAGAGCCCTAGGGTGGCCACACCACCTGGTGGCGCGGGCTAGGCCAGGCCGCGCCAGGGGGTGGTGTCGGCCCCCAGGCACCCCCTCGGCCTCTCTCTTTGCCTATAAGGAGCCTTCTGACCTAAAAACTTCGGGGGGTTCGACGTTTTTCTAGAAGGAGTTCCGCTCCGCCGCCACCACCAGATTCCACGAAACAGCACTAGAAACTCCGTTCTGGCACCCTGCCGGGATGGGGATTTGGAGGAGATCATCGCCATCATCATCACCATTGCTTCTCCATCGACCATCCATGTTTCCCCCATCTATGAATGAGTAATCCCCCGCTGTAGGCTATGGGGATGGTAGGGATTGGATGAGATCGTTCATGTAATGGCATCAGATTGTTAGGGCATGGTTCCTAGTATCTTTTATTAGTGCTTTATGACTTTGTTGCGACTTGTTGTGCCTAATGCTTGTTACTAGGGCCCGAGTGCCATGATTTCAGATCTGAACTTATTATTGATTCATTATGATAGTATTGTTTCTGTTCTTATCTACAAGTTGTATACGCACGTTGTTGTCCGGAACCTATGGCCCCGAAGTGACAAAAATCGGGATAACCAGAAGGGAAAGGCTTTGATGTGAGAATCACATGTGTTCACGGAGTGTTAATGCTTTGCTCCGACGCTCTATTAAAAGGAGCACCTTAATTGCCAGTAGTTCCCTAGAGGCCCCGCTGCAAACGGGCTGGCAGGACAAAAGATGTTGTGCAAGTTCTCATTGCGAGCACGTATGACTATATATGGAACACATGCCTAGGATTGTCTAGTACTTGGGTGCTTTATCTTATTTATCTGCAATTGCCCTATGTTCTGATTGCTATGTGAATTGTCTTGTCCATGCAATGCCTGTCCATCCATCCCTATGCCTACCGCACTCGAATCCCATTGTTTATTGCTTTTGTTACTACTGCCTTTGCTTTGCTACTGCTGTTACTTTACTATTCCTACTACAAAACTGTTGGTACCAATAAACTGCTGTGAGCAAGATTGTTTCCAGGTGCAGCTGAATTGACAACTCAGTTGTTAAGGCTTATAAATATTCTTTGGCTCCCCTTGTGTCGAATCAATTAATTGGGTTTCACTTCCCTCGAAAATACTGCGATACACCCCCTATACTTGTGGGTCATCAAGACTATTTTCTGGCGCCGTTGCCGGGGAGCATAGCTTTATTTATCAAGTTCACTTGGATTCTCTATTGTTCGTTGCTATCCATCCATCATGGGTAAGTCTCGTGATGGCAAGTTTCCTATTTTATGAAGATTGGACTCCTCCTAAACAAGTTACACCTGAAGTAATTGTACCTGAACCATCTATTCCTGTGCCTGTTCCAACATCAAAGAAGAGGGGAGTTATTGAATTAAATGATGAAGTGATGAAGGAAGCTAAGAAATGTCTTAAGGAGAAGGGAATTAAAGCTGCAGATGTCAAGAATTTACCTCCTATAGAAGAATTATGTAAGCCTATTCCCTACTCACCCGTTGTTGAGGTACACACTCTCCAACACTTTGATGAAGGTGATATCCCTTACTTGAAACCTCCTGATCAATGCTTAGAAGAATTTGATATCTTTATTGTTAAGCAAGATAACTTTAATAAAAGGGTGCAAAATCATCTAATGGAAAACACTAGAGCTATTATTGAGTTGAAAGATATTGTGGAAAGAACCTCTAATGATGTTAAAATGATTGTTGAACACTTTGAAATGGTTCAAACGCAAATAGATCAACTCGTTAAAGTGCAAAACGACTTGTTAGTTAATGCTGCTAAAGAAAAACATGCTTATGAAATTAGAACTAGAAGTGGTGCTGCTATATCCTGAGGGGCATCCCAAAAGGATTGAGCAGGATTCTCAACAAGCTGAAATTAGTGGTTCTACTCGTAAGAAAAGGAAAAAGAAACATAAAACTGTTATAGAACCCTCTGAACCTGCTATAGATCCTAATAGTATATCTATCTCTGATGCTGAAACTGAAAGTGGTAATGAAGAAAATGAAGTTCCTAATGAAGAAAAAGTTGAAGAAGAACCTGAAAACCACACTAAGACTACTAAATACACTAAAGAAGATTTTATTGCTAAGAAACATGGTAGTGAAAGAGAACCTTGGGTCCACAAACCTATCCCTTTCCCTGATAAGAAACTCAAGTCAAAGGAAGATGAACACTATAATAAGTTTTGTGAGTGGATGAAGCCTTTATTCTTGCAAATTCCTTTGACTGATGCTATTAAATTGCCTCCTTACTCAAAATATATGAAGGACATTGTCTCGATAAAAGGTAGATTTGGAGCAATTGTTCCCTGGTATGTGACTCCTCCACTTGTCCAAGTAGATTTGTGTTTAGTGGATTATATGTTGAGTATTTTGCTGTTGTAGGTGACTGGTTTTGAGAGCTTGTAAGCTTGTTTGATGCTTAGAGATATAGTTTTGATGCATGTTTAGGCCTCTTGCAAGTCCCTATGAGTAGAATCCTTCATTATATTTACTTTGCAATCACTTGTTTAATAGGTGTTTAAATTTCAGATTACCAAGCATGAACAACCGTACTTTTGGAGAGATATTTGAGAGTGATGCACCCAGGCGGTCGAGGCCCTCAAGGACAACCTCTCAAGCTAGGCCATCATACAATGAAGACCTCATTGCAACAAGCATTGGCAGTGAAAGGGATGATGGAGACGCTCACCCATCTTCTTTTCCTTGTTTTACTTTCTTGCAAGCTGCAGGTATTCTTGATGATTTCTTGCTACTGATTGAGAGGGTTGGTTTGACCTCTTATATGCAAGATGAGAGTGCACAATATGATGTGCTCACCAAACTTTTGTTGAGAGCTTCTCATTTACTAACACACCCTATCAATCTACTGTCTCCTTTAAAATCTATGATATGCCCTTCACCATGCCTTTGGAGAGATTTTGCAGTATTGTAGGTGTGCGTATGACAGGGACCATGAAGAAAATTCAAGGGTGACCCGCTGATTTGTTGGAGCTATACCGAGGGGTGACCAATGATGATGACCGTGTGGCGCAGCGCGGAAAGATAAGAAATATCCAATTCCCTGCTCTTAGATACTTTGCATATTATCTTGCTACTAGTGTGTTGGGTAGGGAGAACACTAGTAATATCTCCAACTATCATTTAGCATTCCTTGTTGCTGCGCTTAACAATGATACACGGTACAATCTTGGATCGCTTATTGCTCGCCGCCTAGCTGCTAGGGGGCCTATCTATGGGGGCATCATTGCCTCGCGTGTAGTCCATGCATTAGGTCTTTCAGTGGATCCCGATGATGCTATGCTAGCACCACAGAGGCTCGACCTTGTTGCCATGAAAACTCATCACTTTGTCACTACTACCTCTGATTTGAACAATCTAGTATATAGGATGCTTTTCACTGACGGGGATGAAAGGGAAATCCTTTTGCCACAGCCTGCTTTGTTTAGTGTTCACAGGAGACCATGGTCGCGCTCCAAGGAGGAGGTGGACGAGCAGCTTCGCTTGCTGGGTTTCCACGAGCAGCACCAGGAGGATGTGCCCTCCTACGATTACTCTGTGCACTACGAAGGGACGTACTCGAGCTCACACCAGGACGAGGGTACCTCCTCGTCATACCACGGTGACACTTCATCCTGGCCAGCTTGGGATTGATACCCACTTAGGCCAAAAGCCTAAGCTTGGGGGGAGGTACGCCGACACCGCATTCATCTTCATATCATGTTGCGTCGGTACTTTGTATATTCATGTTTTCATTCTCTTTTTAGTTTTCATTCTTCTTTGTTTTTGCTTTCTTAAACACAAAAAGACCAAAAATATTTTTGTTGTTTCTCTTTGGTTTACTTCTTCTTTTGCCTTGGTTGGTTTTTCCCTTTTTGCTTTGTTTGAACTTTTCGAAAAACCCAAAAAGATTTTTCTTTGCTTATTTTTCTCTTTTGGTTCTTATTTAAAAATCGAAAATACCAAAAATATTTGTCGTTCTTCTTTGGTTTTTGCGAGTTTGCTACAGGGTTCGGCAGTTCTCAGTGGATTATTGGTTTCATATTATTATTCAAGCCACACAAGTGAAGAGCAATTATGAGGATTAATGACAACTTGAGGCATGGTACGAGGCTGGTAACGAACTCTATTTGTCTTCATTTTTGTACATATACTCATCATTGTGATCTTGCTTAGTCCATTCATGAAGAGTGTATGTTTTCTTTGGATGCTTAATAGTTCTTGCTTTCTTATGATTAGCTCCAGCTCGCAAATAGTTTGTAGCATGTCTCATGAATGTTTGCTTGCATTACTCTATTCATAAATTGGTATGACACCGTGGTATCCTCCTCTGAATGTTTCATTTGAATTGACTTGGCACATGCTCATGCATGCACATGACTGTAATAATCAGTTAAGCCTCGATGGATTATTTTGCCTCGAGGATCTTGAATCACTTTCATGTCATGAGTAGTCCTGTTTTGTTGCAAGCATGATAATGACAGCTATTGCTCTCGCGTTTGTTGCTCCCTTCCTTTTGCTAGCCTTCACTTCCATTGAGTATGTTTTACTCAAGTTTCCAACTCCCTAAACCAAACATTTCCAAAGTGTCCACCATACCTACCCATTAGCATCATTTTCTACTTCCGTGCATATTCAATATGCCTTGTTTTCTTCCGAATAAAATGTTTGCTTGTTATGAGAAAGTTAGTTAGTAAAGCTCTCACGAACTTGATGGCACACTTTATTTTCTTGCACTTAATAAACCTGAACCATTGCGTCCTTCTTTGTTGTGCATATGCTTGCGCTTTATGAGTTGAAGTTAGCAGAACCATGTATCATGGGGACCGCTTTCAACACTTCATAGGTACTTTGTACCTAGTTGATATCATGTTCTTTTGCTTATGGATCCTGGCGGTGTGAAATAAAAGTGGAACTTGTAAGATCATGGAGTTTGTATGTATGTTAGAGAAACGCCTGGGCCGCTAGCCTAAGCCATGCCTAATCATGGTGGAAACTTGCGGCATAACCATAATGAGCATTCTATGAAGCATCCTCAATAAAAATCTATGCACATAGTAAATAAAAAGATCGCCGAGATGCTCATTGTCTGCTTGCCTTGTATTTTGATTATGGGATAGCTCCCGTGTCATGTGTAAGGGGTACCCCGTTGGCGGTTCTCTATGATACGTATATACTTACAACGACAAGATCTTACTTGTGACTGAAGTTGAGTAGCATGAGGATCGGTCTTCGTAAGTAAGGGGCATGAGACTTCAATTTATAACTTGTCAAGCATATCCTCTTAGTTGTGTCACTTTCACCTTAACCACATTAAAGATGCTTATGATAGGGGCAATGAGATCTCAAAGCTAACGAGTACCATACTTTCAGGATTTGGAAGCCTTTCAAATTATTCAAAACCTTTTCTTCTACTTGTTGAGTCTCCACATATTCTTTGAGCACCTTCTTCAGAGCATAGTTGTCATTCTTTGTGTTTGTTCCATTACTTGATTATTTGTGTTATGACTTTGATGCTTGTATTCTTGATATCTTTACTTCTAGTCATCACTTGAACTTCAGAGGTGCCTTGACATTCATAATCAAAGGCAAGCGAGATACCACTCTATCATACCTTTTTATGAACATGGTAATGTTGCTTATGTTTGTGCTTCATGCTACTTATTATTCTTGAGTTGGCATCTCTTCATAGCTTGCAAAGACTATTAAGTAGACTTAGTTGCATACTCTTTATTATGAATTATCTAAGTAGTTGATCACATTGCTGAGAATATTTACATCATATGAAGCAAATGTGTTCGTGAAAGTTATTTTATCGCACTCAGTTTTCAACTGAATTTCTTGAGGACAAGCAATAAGCTAAGCTTGGGGGGAGTTGATACGTCCAAAACGTATCTACTTTCCCGAACACTTTTGCTACTATTTCTCCTCTAAACTTGTGTGATTTGGATAGAACTAATACGGACTGACGCTGTTTTCAGCAGAATTGCCTTGGTGTCTAGTTTTTGTTCAGAAAATCAACTATCAGGAAAAATCCCGGAAAATATGCCAAAAATCCTATTTCACCCGAAGACTCCAGGAGCCAGAATACGAGACGGAGAAGAGCCCTGGGGTGGCCACACCACCTGGTGGCGCAGGCCAGGTCAGGCCGCACCAGGGGGTGGTGTGGGCCCCCCAGGCACCCCTCGGCCTCTCTCTTCGCCTATAAGGAGCCTTTTAACCTAAAAACTTCGGGGGGTTCGACGTTTTTCCAGAAGGAGTTCCGCTCTGCCGCCACCACCAGATTCCACGAAAGAACACCAGAAACTCCATTCTGGCATCCTGCCGGGACGGGGATTTGGAGGAGATCATCGCCATCATCATCACCATCGCTTCTCCATCGACCATCCATGTTTCCCCCATCTATGAGTGAGTAATCCCCCACTGTAGGCTATGGGGATGGTAGGGATTGGATGAGATCGTTCATGTAATGGCATCAAATTTTTAGGGCATGGTGCCTAGTATCTTTTATTAGTGCTTTATGACTTTGTTGCGACTTGCTGTGCTTAATGCTTGTCACTAGGGCCCGAGTGCCATGATTTCAGATCTAAACTTATTATTGATTCATTATGATAGTATTGTTTCTGGTCTTATCTACAAGTTGTATACACACGTTGTTGTCCGGAACCTATGGCCCCGAAGTGACAGAAATCAGGATAACCGGAAGGGAAAGGCTTTGATGTGAGGATCACATGTGTTCACGGAGTGTTAATGCTTTGCTCCGGTGCTCTATTAAAAGGAGCACCTTAATTACCAGTAGTTCCCTAGAGGCCCCGCTGCAAACGGGCTGGCAGGACAAAAGATGTTGTGCAAGTTCTCATTGCGAGCACGTATGGCTATATATAGAACACATGCCTAGGATTGTCTAGTACTTGGGTGCTTTATCTTATTTATCTGCAATTGCCCTATGTTCTGATTGCTATGTGAATTGTCTTGTCCATGCAACGCCCGTCCATCCATCCCTATGCCTACCGCACTCGAATCCCATTGTTTACTGCTTTTGTTACTACTGCCTTTGCTTTGCTACTGCTGTTACTTTACTATTCCTACTACAAAACTGTTGCTACTGATAAGCTGTTGTGAGCAAGATTGTTTCCAGGTGCAGCTGAATTGACAACTCAGTTGTTAAGGCTTATAAATATTCTTTGGCTCCCCTTGTGTCGAATCAATAAATTGGGTTTCACTTCCCTCGAAAATACTACGATACACCCCCTATACTTGTGGGTCATCATGGCGCGACACTGCTGCTAGAAGCTAAATGGTAGCTCTTCGATGGCTTTGTTGGAACTAGGGGAGATAGGGAAGAGCAGAGGGGGTCGAATGGGGGACAACGAGTTGATTAGCAACAATATTAGTTAGGCCAAATTTTCTTTGTCTGCCAATGTTCGATAAAATGTCCACAAGAAAGTTTTGTTTGAATTTTGAAAAGATTTTTGGTGGGTGTGTTAGTCGTATGCTTAAGCATTTGTGGTTGCCAGGGATTGTAAAGGTGAACTCATTTGAGTGGTTTTTGAAAAAGTGGGATCTATGCATATGAAATGGATTCCATTTTCAAATGCCATTTAAAATTAGTTTTTAAATGTTTTTGTAAGATTTCAAAGTGGGCCTTGGTAGATCATTACTTGTACTAACAAGGGGTGCAAATAGTTAGAATTGTTTTGGTTAAGAATTGACTTCTAGGAACACCTAAACTGACCTAGTGGATTAAAATGGCAAAAGTGACCATTTGCCTTTATTAATTCCATTTGATTTCTTTTTCTTTGGATTTGGTTTTGGAACGATCTAGATGATGTGGAATTCATCTTTGAATCATTTTACAACCATTAGAACCAACAAACATGGCAATTCAAAACAATTCTATTTTAATGCAACACACATGTGCATTCTTAATTATTTTAATGCTAAAAAGTTTTTGTTAACCCCAAATTGGGTGATTTGGATCTTAATAACCTTGATTAAAGTTTTGGAATGTTATAGGGGTAGTGTGGCCGCCTATGGCACCCTATCGGCCTCCCCTTTTGCCTATAAGATGCCTCCGATACAGAAACCCTAAGTACGCGACCAAAAGTCCACAAAAGAGTCGGTAGCTGCCGTCATCTACATCCCTAGATCAGGAGGGATCTGAAGCTCTTCCCGGCACCCTGCCAGAGGGGAGAATTCACCCTGAAGGCCTTCTTCATCTCCATGCAAGTCTCTGGTGTGATGCGTGAGTAGTTCATCCTTGGACTACGGGTCCATGTAATAGCTAGATGGCTGGTTCTTCTCCTTTGTGCTACCATGTCTAGATCTTGTGAGCTTCGTTCATGATCAAGATCATCTATTTGTAATCATGCATGTTGTGTTTGCGGGGATCTGATGGATATCGAGATGCTATTTCATATTGATTATTGATTCTATCATGTCTTTGTTATTTGTGATCTTGCATGCTCTCCGTTGTTAGTAGATATCTTGGCCGAGTAGATGCTAGCAATTCCAAGAGGGAGTATTTATGCTCGATAGTGGGTTCATGCCTCTAGTAATCTGGGGAAGTGACAGAAATATCTAAGGTACTAGATGTGCTATTGCTACTAGGGAGGAAACAACAATCCTTTGTTTATAGAACAATCGTATTGTTTACTTTACATGCAATGCATAATGCAATTATCTGTTGCTTGCAACTTAATACTGGAGGGGGTTCGGATGATAACCTGAAGGTGGATTATTAGTCATAGATGCAGTTGGATTACAATCTATGTATAATGTTGTAATGCCCAATCGAATCTCAAAGGAGTCAAGATGAGTAGTATATGCATGTATTGCTTTCTCGATGTTTGTCAATTGCCCCGTTGTAATTTTTTTACCATCATGTTATCTATCTTAAGGACAGCCACCTCTAGTGAACTATGGACCCCAGTCCTTTCTTTTACATTCAATCTACAATCAAACTGTTTACTGCTTTGTGTTTACTTTCTGCTGTTTAAATCTTTCTGTTTACTTTCTGCAAGCTTTTACTTTCTTCCACACAATACATTTAATCCTTTGTTTTCAGCAAAACCGGTGAGATTGACAACCTCACTGTAAGTTGGGGGCAAAGTTCTGTGCTTGTGTTGTGCAGGATTCCAAGTTGGCAACAACACCTGGTAGGTGTTTCCTTGCTCCTACTGGTTCGATAACCTTGGTTTCATAATTGAGGGAAAACTTGCTGATGTGCTCATCATACCTTCCTCTTGGATTTCTCCAACGAGCTCGACGTGTTGAGCCAATCAAGCTTTTTCTAGCGCCATTGCCGGGGAGTCAAGGACATCTTCACAAGGGGAGTCCCTCATAACCAATCTCTTTACTTTGTTATTTTTGTTTTTCTTAGTCTATTTCTGCTTTGTTTCCTTGTTTCTTTATCAAAAACACAAAAAATGACTACTCGTGAAAATACTAAGTTGTGTGACTTCACTAGCACCAACAAAAATGATTTCATGTGCACACCTATTGCTCCACCTGTTCCTGGAGCTACTTTCTTTGAAATAAAACCTGCTTTACTCAATCTTGTTATGAGAGAACAATTTTCTGGTATTGGTAATGAAGATGCTGTTGCTCATCTAAATAACTTTGTTGAACTTTGTGAGATGCGAAAACATAGGGATATAAATGGAGATATTATTAAGCTTAAATTGTTTCCTTTCTCTTTGAGAGGAAAAGCTAAAGAATGGTTGCAATCCCTAACTAGAAATAGTATTGATTCTTGGACTAAATGCAAAGATGCTTTCATTGGAAAATACTATCCTCCTGCTAAGATTATATCTATGAGAAGTGAAATAATGAAATTTAAACAATCTGATAATGAACATGTTGCTCAAGCTTGGGAAAGAATAAAATCTTTGGTAAAGAATTGCCCCACTCATGGACTGACTGCTTGGATGATTATCCAAACCTTTTATGCAAGATTAAACTATTCTTCAAGAAATCTATTGGATTCTGCTGCTGGAGGTATCTTTATGACCATTACTTTGGGTGCTGCAACGAAGCTTCTGGATCATATGATGGTTAACTATTCTGAATGGCACACTGAAAGAGCTCCACAAGGTAAGAAGGTAAATTCTGTTGAAGAAACCTCTTCCTTGAATGATAAAATTGATGTTATTATGTCTAAGCTTGTTAATGGGAAAGCTCATATTGATCCAAATCATGTTCCCTTAGCCTCTTTGGTTGCTCAAGAAGAGCAAGTTGATGTGAACTTTATAAGAAATAATAATTTTAGCCACAATGCCTACATGAATAACTTTGGTAATAGTAATTATAGGCCATATCCTCCCAACAATGGAAATGCTTATGGAAATTCCTACAATAATAATAGGTGTGCTCCCTCTGAACTCGAAGTTATGCTTAAAGATTTTATTAGTAAACAAACTTCTTTCAATAAAACTATTGAGGAAAAACTCTCTAATGCTGAAAGAAATATAGCATCATTGGCTGAAGCACAATCTTCTTTGAATAAAATGGCTGCTAAACCTGAAACTATTGATAATCCCTTTGCTGCTACTAATGAAATACAAGTTAGAATTGATGAAAATGTTAGATTATTAGCTGAATTACATGCTAAGTGGGAAAGAGAAGATGAAATTGCTAGAAATATTAGTGTTTCTACTATCACTACCACTAGTGTTGAAGCTAGTAATAGCTCTACTACTTTAGATGATAATTATGATTTTGATCTTGATGGTTGCAATATCTCTGAAGTAATTAAGTTCCTACAAAAGCTTGCTAAAAGTCCTAATTCGAGTGCTATGAATATGGCCTTTACAAAACACATTACTGATGCTCTCATAAAGATTAAAGAATAAAAGATGAAACATAAAGCTTCGATTCCTATGAAGCTAGAAGATGGTCGGGAACCCATCATTAATATGAAATTGAATGATTTTGATCTTAAGGCTTTATGTGATCTTGATAGTAGTGTTTCTATTATGCCAAGAGAGATTTATGATATGCTTGATTTTCCACCATTGGAAGATTGTTATTTAAATGTCCCACTTGATGATAATGCTAAAAAGAAACTCATGGGAAGTATTAATGATGTTCTTATTATGGTTAACAATGCATATGTCCCCGTTGATTTCTATGTTTTGGATGTTGAATTCAATGCTTCTTGTCCTATTACTTTGGGAAGACCTTTTCTTAGAACTGTTGGTGCCATTATTGATATGAAAGAAGGCACCATTAAATATCAACTCCCACTTAAGAAAGGTATAGAAAACTTCCCTAAGAAGAGAGAGAAGATTCGTTTTGCCTCTCCTATGAAAACAAAATTTTCTCTTAATGCTTCTTCATTTGAGAACACTTGATTCTTTTTTTTGCTTCTTATGCCTAACTTAAAGGCGTTAAAGAAAAGTATTTATTGGGAGATAACCCAAAAGTTTTAGATGAGTCTTGGAAGTTATTACTTCAGTAATAACCACTCCTTATCCTTTTTATTTGCTTTTTGTGCCAAGAGTAAACCTCTAATGAGAGAGAAGTAATGCTTGGGAAAGTTGCTATCCCGAAACAGATTTTTGTGCTTAACCGTAAAAATTCCTAAGATTTTTGTGCTTAACCGTAAAAACTTCATTTTTATTGTTTCATGCACAAGTTGTGTTGTTCTTGGAGCATCTTTGTTTTTGTTTTTCGTTCGTTTGCTTGGTTTTCTTAGTTTGCTTGAATAAATTGGTTGGACCCCCTCTTTCATAAATTAATTTTCAAATAGTTTGGTTTGGATTGGAAAAGAGTAGGAAAGTTCATGCTTAAGTGGTAAAGAGAGCTTGTTTTTGACTATGGCCTATGCTTTGTCATGCCATGCTTGATATTGTTTTGGCTTTATGCTTAGTGATCTTTGCTGTAGCATGACGTGTTTTAAACAATTGAGATTGCTTAATGTGCCTTGAAATAATCGTGCGTTGTTTTAGCATATTAAAGCGTAGTATTGTGGTATTCTCCTTTGATGCTTTATTTGGGTTGACTTGGCACATGCTCACACCATGTTATGACTATCCCAAGTCACCATAGCCTTCATGATCCTTTAGTTTTCGACTTGTAATATCACGTTATCCTTTAATTAATGATGTTTTGTAGCTTTGCATGATTATGGACATTATTGCTCTCTTAGTTGGTCACTCCCAGTCTTTTGCTAGCCTCCATAACCAAGTATGAGTTCCACTCATGCATCAAACTCCAAATAAAACCAAGTTATTCCAAAGAGTCCATCATACCTACCTATTAGCATTTGCTATTCCAAGTATATTCATGTTTTTATCTACCTTCCGAATTAAACTTGTTATGAGAAAACTAGTGATTAAAGCTCTCACGAACTTGATGGCACACTTTAGTTTTCTTTCCCTTAATAAACTTGAATCATTTTGTCATCTATGTTGTATATGCTTGCACTTATATGTTGGGGATTAGCAGAACCATGCAGTCATGGGGAACGCTTTCAACATTGCACTTGTACTTTGTACCTAGTTGATATCCTGCTCTTTTGTCTATGGATGTCGTCATGTGAAATGAAAGGGGAGCTTGTAAGTTCATGGATTTATGTATGTGTGTTAGAGAAACGCCTGGGCCGCCGGTCTAATCCATGCCTAATCATGGTGGAAACCTGCAGCCTAACCATAATGAGCTGTCTATGAAGCATTCTTCTTATAAAAAAGAGTCAGATATTGAGAAAAAGAGAAAAAGGAAAAAAAGAGATACGAGAAAAGATGAAAGAGAGAAAAAGCACCATTTTCCCATGGTAAATAAGAAGATTGCTGAGATGCTCGTTGTCTGCTTGCCTTGTCATTTTGATATGGGGATTCTTCTATATCATCGGGCAAGGGGTACCCCGTTGGTGGTTCTCTATGATACACATGTACTTACTATGACAAGAACTTACCGGTAACTAAACTTGAGTAGGATGAGGAGCGGCCCTCGTATTCAAGGGACATGAGATTTCCAACTTATACTTTGTCAAGCATATACTCCATAGTTTGTTCACTTTAACCTTAATCACTTCAAGATGCTTATGATAGGGGCAATGAGAGCTCAAAGCTAATAAGTACCATAATTTTTGGAAGCTCTTTATGAAACTTGAATCCCTACTTCCTTTTATGAAGGCCTTTCTTTTACTTTTATGTTGAGTCTCCACCTTCTATCTTTATGCACCTATTTTGAGAGCATAGTGGCCATTCTTAGTTTAATGTGCATTGTCCCAAGACTTGTTGATTGATGCATAACTTTGATATTGCTTGTTATTAAACTATTTGTATCTAGTCACCCTTATGAAATTTGAAGGTGTCCTATGCATTTATGTTTGCTACTCTATGAGGGACAAGCTGAATGCCATTATGCTATGTTTTCTTTATGTGAACCAAACAAACATCTTTCAAAGCATTGTTATTCATGAATCTTTTGTTTGTGCCTTTTCATGTTACAAGATAGTTGCTATGTATTATTGTTAGAACTTTATCTTTCATGCTATGTTGAAGTACTATGATCCCAGCTATCAATGTTTTACAAATACTTTGATCAAGTTTATGACGGTGCATGTCACCTCAAAAATTATTCTTTCTTTTTATCACTTACCTACTCGAGGACGAGCAGGAGTTAAGCTTGGGGATGTTGATACGTTGCTAACGTATCTATAATTTTTGATGTTCCATGCTTGGTTTTTATCTACTTTCTTATGTTTTGTCCACACTTTGGAGTACTTGTTATACAGTTTCTTGGACTAACCTATTAACAAGATGCCACAGTGCCAGCTGCCTATTTTCTGTTGTTTTTGGTTCCAGGAAAGTCAGAAAATGAATATTCTTAGAATTGGATGGTAGAAAAGCCAAAGTCAGTATTTCACCAAGGGGGACACGAAGCCAGAATACGAGACAGAGAGGGGCTAGAGGGCTGCCACACTACTTGGCCACACGGCCAGGCCTAGCCCGCGTCAGGGGGTGGTGTGGCCGCCTAGGGCACCCCCTTGGCCTCCCTTTCGCCATAAGATGCCTCCGATATAGAAACTCTAAGTACGCGATCAAAAATCCACGAAAGAGTCGAGAGCCACCGTCATCTCCATCCCTAGATCAGGACGGATCTGAAGCTCTTCTCGATACCCTACCGGAGGGGAGAATTCACCCTAGAGGCCTTCTTCATCACCATGCAAGTCTCTGGTGTGATGTGTGAGTAGTTCATCCTTGGACTACGGGTCCATGTAGTAGCTAGTTGGCTGGTTCTTCTCCTTTGTGCTACCATGTCTAGATCTTATGAGCTCCGTTCATGATCAAGATCATCTATTTGTAATCATACATGTTGTGTTTGCGGGGATCCAATGGATATTGAGATGCTATTTCAAATTGATTATTAATTCTATCATGTCTTTGTTATTTGTGATCTTGCATGCTCTCCGTTGTTAGTAGATATCTTGGTCGAGTAGATGCTAGCAACTCCAAGAGGGAGTATTTATGCTCGATAGTGGGTTCATGCCTCTAGTAATCTGGGGAAGTGACAAAAATCTCTAAGGTACTAGATGTGCTGTTGCTACTAGGGAGAAAACAACAATCCTTTGTTCATAGAACAATTATTGTTTACTTTACACGCAATGCGTAATGCAATTATCTGTTGTTTGCAACTTAATACTGGAGCGGGTTTGGATGATAACCTGAAGGTGGATTTATAGTCATAGATGCAGTTGGATTACGGTCTATGTATAATGTTGTAATGCCCAATCAAATCTCATAGGAGCCAAGATGATTAGTATATGCATGTATGCTTTCTCGATGTTTGTCAATTGCCGCACTGTAATTTGTTCACCCAACATGTCATCTATCTTAAGGAGAACCACCACTAGTGAACTATGGACCCCGGTCCTTTCTTTTACCATCCATCTACAATCTGCTGTTTACTGCTTTCTGTTTACTTTCTGCAAGCTTTAACTTTCTTCCACACAATACGTTTAATCCTTTGTTTTCAGCAAAACCGGCGAGATTGACAACCTCACTGTAAGTTGGGGGCAAAGTTCCGTGGTTGTGTTGTGCAGGATTCCAAGTTGGCAACAACACCTGGGAGGTGTTTCCTTGCTCCTACTAGTTCGATAACCTTGGTTTCATAACTAAGGGAAAACTTGCTGTTGTGATCATCATACCTTCCTCTTGGGGTTCCCCAACGAGTTTGACGTGTTGAGCCAATAATCAACATCACACATTATGCTTCAAATATCATCACAAGTTCACAACACGTACGAATATGACATAGGTAGATATCAGTTTCATAGTACTACATAAACCTAAACAGAATCAAACACCTCATTTAAACCATGACTTAACAAACATCATCCTCTGAAGAGATCCCAAATTCTTCCCATAAGAAGGTAGAATGAGCACTCTTGTAAGGGTTGTCCTCATATTCAAAATTATATGGCTTAAGGTCAGAGTCATCTTCTGTAGGATCAAGCTTGTACGAGCATGTGTGAAGATCACCTGCAAAGAACATTGTCGACTAACATGCATCCAAAGCACTTCTAGATCACTATGCCAACTGACAATTGTGCAACTGATGACTATAAGTCTCTGCTCGAGTCTATGACGCGAACGGATACTCAGGGGCTACTCCCATAGGGAGCGCACCCTATAAAAACAAAAATTCAAAGTACTACTTGTTGTGTTGATTGCATCCACATTGTTGACTCCTCACTTATAACAACATTTAGAAAATTTTCCCACTATACATCTTATATTAGTGCCAAGTTCATGAAGGGATTCATAGAAGAAAACAATCGTGACTAGTGTAACCCCAATATGCCCAAGATCTATCTAGGAGTAATTGTTGTAATAGAGAGAGGCTTTGGTAACATACCCTTGTAAACCGAAAGCATCTAATGTTCATGCGGTACGTGGATGATGTAGTTGTACTCTCACCAACCTCAAGGTCGCGAAGCTCCTCACAAGTCACCCTGATCCTTTCACGATGATCCTGTGCCACAAGTGGAAGCACCATCAAGATATCGCACACATCCGATGTTTGACGACGACTCTCATTCTCCTTGATCCATCAGGGATGTAGAAGTAGATGTTCTGGCTGGAATCACCTTAGAACAACGGCGTGCCATAGAAAAGCAGTCTCCCACTCATGTAGCCCTTACTTGGGGCCACAATTGCAAGATAAGAGAGAGAGGGAGAAAACCCCTAAGTAAATTGCCTTAGAGATTATTGGATGTTCTTTTATCTCCCATATAGACCTTATTATATAGGGGAAAAGAGGGCACCCCAACTACTAAAATCCCGGGGTGGGACTAAAGGGAGGAGGGGTGGAGGCCCGTGTGCAAGGAAGGAGGAGGGTCGGACGACTAGGGGCATGTGGGCCCCATGTGTGGCCCATGGGAGGCGGGCATCCCTAATGGGCCCCACCTGCATGCCCTCCAAGGCGGTGGCGACTGCTCCCTTGTGGCCTTCCTCTTGGGCCTTGTTCTCTTTGGGAACTTGGCCCATTAGGGAAGTTTCCCCAATTAAATTAAATTTAAATATTATTTTATTATTAATTCCAATAGTTAATATAAAATACATATTATTGAATCCTTTTTGATTCGAAACATCTTTCGGTTTATTCCAATCTCCTTCGGATTCTCCTGAAACGATTCTGGTTCTCTCACGGAACACTTCTGGTGTTTCTTTCTCTTTCTTGTTGTGATTCCATCAATTCTGGAATGATCCCTAAGCATCGTATAACCCTTAAGTGTGTTACCCTATGGTTTGGGAACATCACAGACATGATCGATATGACTCTCTGATCAATGATCAATAGCGGGACCGGGATGCCCATAATGACACCTGTGCATTCCATGATTTCAACGTCGTTTGAACCATAAACGTCGAGTCCAATTCTCTTTGTTACTTCAATACTCACTTGTCCAAGATCTGATCATCGATATCATGATACCTTGTTCAATCTTGTTACCGACAAGTGTTGCTTTACTAATTCCCATGATATTCCATTCCCGTGACGTAGTCACATGCTACGCAGCTTATGGATGTAATCTCACCGAGTGGGTCCAGTGTAGCTTTCCATCACACAGGAGAACAAATCCCAATCTCGATGCATACGTATAGCACCTTAGACTCTCCATGCCCGGGCTGTCACTCCTGGCAGCCTAATAGGATCTCTAGACTAACCCCACAAACCAACACTAGTCTTTTCTGTGTACTTTGTTCTCACTCGTGTGCACCTAGTACCCACTTCCCGGTCGGTCACCCATCCTCAAATTGCTCTAGGCCAAGCACGCTTAACCTTAGAGTTATTTTTGAATGAGCTTCTGGAAAAGAAGTTGCAACTTGTTTGTATGGGTATCCTATCAATCCTATTAAGCCATGCGACAGGGTCTCATAATACGCCTCAACATGCCCATTTGGAATACCCAACATACACCTTTATGATCACCATGTTACGGTGTGATGGTTGATGTAGTCAAAGCAGCCACGGGTGACAGTGATTAAATATGATATCACGGTCTAAGGATTAGGATACTTTATTTCTAACAATTACAACTATGAATTTTGCGACTTGATCTTGTTGCAATATGATGGGGGAATACCAATCGGGGTATGCCCATGAAGCGGAGTCACCAGCTAGAGCGAGCCGAATGAAGCCAATCCCACAGCGGGTCGACTCGTCGAATGTGGTGACTGTCATATTTTGGAGCTAGGCGACTAGCCGACTGGAGGCCCAAGAAGGCGACTCCAATGGAAAGCCCATTAGCACTTGTAAACCCTAATTGGCTGCATATATAAAGCCACCTGGGGAACCCTCTTGGGGGACATCTCTGCCACGGCATATTAGATCTAGTCTCTCCCTCCGCCTATGGCGGCTCCATATAAACCAATCTATGATCTTATACTGGATTGCTAGCAGGACGTAGCGATCCTCCATCGAGGGGGCGTGAACCTGGGTAAATCGTGTGTCAATCTCGCTTCCGGATTCTCCTACGTCGCCTTGCCCTTTCCACTACGTAAGCTACCCTATAGCATCTGCCGTGGTTAATACCACGACAGTTAGTGCTCACCGTGGAACAAGCGGTGCTTGGAGGTGATAATCCAGGCGGGATCACTCACCATCAATAGCGGCTAGGTCGGATCTGAGCGTTTCGTCTACGTCGGCCGCTCAGGTTGCATTAGAAAGACGGCTGTTCGTGAACTGCATAAATCGAGCGCCCTTTCATGCAAGGAAAGGTCATTGGGTAAAAAGTAAGATTGATCTTTGCTTGTGCATCACGAGACCAGGTGATCTTATTCTAATAATCTAATCCTTTCTACACTATGGCTAATTATCTTCACCAAATCGAGTGCCTGCTCGGTCCATGTAGCTACTTTATAATGTCTTGCCTGATTCTGTGAATCAATGTTGACTTATTTATACAAAAATCAAGTTATGGTCTCCCATGCGCAGCCGCCAACGATCCTGACACACGCGCAGACGAGCGATCGAAGCTGAGAGCCTGTCGCGCATGCAATCTGCGCCCTTTTTCACAGGCACTTGTTATGATCCGTAACAGCTGCGATCGAGTCGGATCAGGCCTTGATACAAACACTCTCGATCACGATCGTGATTGGTTTTTTCTAATCTTTCTCGTACATCAATTTCTATGCAAACTGTTTATTTTATTATGAATCTAATTCGTTACATGTTTATTTGGAATATATGCACCACACAACTAGGTGGAGCTTAGCCTCATGGATCGGCAAGTCTGCTATTTTTGTCAGATCGATCGAATCGGTCTTGACGCAAGACTATCGACCAAATCGGTGCCGAAGCTAGAAGAAACCGGCGTATAAGGAACAAGGGCCGGAAAAAATCATCGCATGAAAAGTATTATTAATCTACCACAGGGTAATAACCAGGTGATATGATTTCAATTCTTGTCCCACTAGATTAATTACTTTTCTCCAAATAGACTACTCGGCCCACGTGTGTGGCAAATTTTATAATATCTTTGCTGATTTTGAAAATTAATCTGGATCGTATGAATCTTATTTATCGGTGTACGAGGGACCTGATGAAAATCAAGTTGGTTCGAGCCGTGACGACTCCACCTTGTCGACTCCGTGAAGAATCCGGTTGACACCGTTGCGTGACCCGGTCCGCCGCGTCCGCTCCTTCTAGCTAAACGCCGCTCCAGCCGTCGCGGACTCGCCTGTCGCGACTCGCCACCGCGGACCCACTCGTCGCGTCGTCATGATCGAGGGACTCAACTTGCCTGTCGCGACTCGCCCCTCGCGGACTCTCCACGCCTAAGGACTCACCCTCCGCAACTTGCTACGGTCACCGACTCGCCATGTTCGGCTACTCGCCACACTACTGGCTAAACGCCGCGTCAACTTCGCCATAGCGCGACCGCCGTCCGCCACACGATCATATGTCTGCCGCGTCGAATCCGTCAAAGCACGGCTTCCCTTCGCCAAAGCGCAACTTCTGTCCGCCGCATTGACCCCGTGTCCGCCGCGTCGATTTCGCCCTAGCGCGACCTTCATCCGCCGCGTGACCATATGTCCGCCGCGTCGACTCCGCCAAAGCGCGACCTCCCTTCGCCAAAGCGCGACCTCCATCCGCCGCGTCGACCCCGTGTCTGTCGCGTCGACTTCGCCCTAGCGCGACCTCCGTCCGCCGCGCGACCAAATGTCCGCCGCGTCGACTCCACCAAAGCGTGGCCTCCCTTCCCCAAAGCGCGACCTCCGTCCACCGCGTCGACCCTGTGTCCGCCGCGTCGACTTCGCCCTAGCGCGACCTTCGTCCGCCGCGCGACCATATGTCCGCCGCGTCGACTCCGCCAAAGCGCGGCCTCCCTTCGCCAAAGCGCGACCTCCGTCCGCCGTGTCGACCCCGTGTCTGCCGCGTCGACTTTGCCCTAGCGCGACCATATGTCCGCCGCGTCGACTCCGGCAAAGCATGGCCTCCCTTCGCCAAAGCGCGACCTCCGTCCGCCGCGTCGACCCCGTGTCCGCCGCGTCGACTTCGCCAAAGCGCGACCATACTTCCGCCGTGTTAAATCTTTCCGGCTATCTCGAATGCGTACGCCGCGCCTACTAAGGGACCTTCATCGTCCGAGTCGCCAGAGAGGGTCACATGCCACGCTGCATGGACTCACCACTGGGCGTCTCTTCCCCCGGGAAAAATCAGTTCGCCTTTGTCAACCTTTGAAAGAGCGACTAGCAATGGCCAAGTAGTACGGACGAGGACTCGCAAACCGAGCCTCGGATCGTCCATGAAAAATGCTAACCAAGAGCCATCATTGGAGTCGCCTTGCTCGATTGGCCTTCCGGGCCAAGACAAATGGTAGTGCTACACAAACAGCACCAGTCCTCCTCAATCTTAGACAATGCGACTCGCACAGCCAAGTACTGCGGACGAGGACTCGCAAACCGAGCCTCGGATCGTCCAGGAAGAGCGCCAAGCCGAGAGCCATCTTTGGAGTCGCCAAGCGACTGCCCCCCCGGGCCAAGACGAGAGACTCGCTAACAAAAACAGCGCAATCAACGTCATCGCGGACTCGCAATCATCGCGGACTCGCCACACTCGGGGACTCTCCCCTTGTGGACTCGCAATAATCACGGACTCGCCACACTTGGGGACTCTCCCCTCGCGGACTCACCCTCGCGTACTAGCCGCACTCGAGGACTCGGCGCGCTCTAGACAACGGCACTCGCTGGTCGTTCGACCTCGCCACTCGTCGCACTCGGGGAATCGGCCCGCTCTAGACAGCGGCACTCGCTGGTCGCTCGACCTCGCCACTCGTCATGCTCAGGGACTCGGCGCGCTCTAGACAGCGGCACTCGCCGGTCGCCCAACCTCGCCACTCGCCGCACTCCAGACAGTGCCGAGCGCTACTCGCCATGCTCAAGAACAACCTCTACTATGCATCTCTAAAGAGCCTCAAGTCGCCTCTACAATCCAACTCGAGCCTCGGGGACTACTCCTAGGCATACTGCGTGTGCGCGTGGTTCCATGACCGTGGCTCGCCATGCTCGGCGACTCGCCATCGCGGACTCGCCCTCGCGTACTCAACACGCTCGGGGACTAGCCACCACAGATTCGCCCTCGCGTACTCGCCACGCTCGGCGACTCGCCATCGTGGACTCGCCCTCGCGTACTCAACACGCTCGGGGACTAGCCACCACAGATTCGCCCTCGCGTACTCAACACGCTCGAGGACTCGCCACCACGGATTCTCCCTCGCGTACTCAACACGCTCGAGGACTCGCCACCGCGGACTCGCCCTCGCGTACTCAACACGCTTGGGGACTCGCCATCATGGGCTCGCCATCGCCAACTCGCTGACGCGGAATTGCCTGCACCGACTCAAAGACTTCATCATCAATGATTTGGTGGCATCCACGCGTCTGCTATTCGTCAGCCCCTACTTCTACAACAACAAGATAACAAGGCGCGGTCAAATTTCTCCAAGGGGCGACTCCGCCCAACACTGACTCGCCTGGCGTGTCGACTCGCCCAGGTGAATGGACTACTTCATGAGCTATTTCTCTATTTTAGGAGCTCGCCAACGACTCGCTATCGACTCCACCCTAGAATCGCCTACACCGATTCGATGGCTTGAAGTCATCGCCGAGTCCCTGATGCGCTCGGGGACTACTGATGGGGGAATAACAATCGGGGTATGCCCATGAAGCGGAGGCGGCAGCTGGAGCGAGCCGAATGAAGCCAATCCCACAGCGGGTCGACTCATCGAATGTGGCGACTGGCATATTTAGCCGACTGGAGGTCCAAGACGGCGACTCCAATGGAAAGCCCATTAGCACTTGTAAACCCTAATTGACTGCATATATAAAGCCACCTAGGGCACCCCCTTGGGGGACATCTCTCCCACGTCATATTAGATATAGTCTCTCCCTCCGCCTACGGTGGCTCCATGTAAACCAATCTATAATCTTATACTGGATTGCTAGCAGGACGTAGCGATCCTCCATCGAGGGGGCGTGAACCTGGGTACGTCGCGTGCCAATCTCGCTCCCGGATTCTCCTATGTCGCCTTGCCCTTTCCTCTACGTAAGCTACCCTGTAGCATCTGCCGTGGTCAATACCACGACACAATACTTATATGGGTAATGTCCATCACATCATATTACCAATGATATGACTCTATTGTCAATTGGCATAAATGCTCCATGATTAGGAAACCTTGATCATAAGTTGCCCAATGAACTAGTTGTATAGAGGATACTAGGGACCTTTGGTTTGTTTATATACCAGACTTGAATCAATGTTTCTGATTGATACAATTATAGAATAATATAAAACTATTATGAACTAATGTGATATGATAATAAACACCTTTATTGTTTGCCTCTAGGGCATATCTCCTTCACTCTACCACTTGCACTAGAGTACAAATAATCTAGTTGCATTTGTTACTAAACATAAAACCATATAATATATGTGTTTATTGATCATGCTTTGCTCATGGAAAACTTCTTGTCCTTGATCTGAACATTCAGATCTATATATTCTTTGCAAATTGTTTGATGTCTCCTATTTTGACATTTACACTATTATCATATAATGTGTCGAAGTATTTGTTTAGTGACAGAGTGAGACTTTGTTTCCTAGTGTTTACAATGATGGTCGATCATTCAATTGAACTTTCAATGTTGCCATGTATACCTAGAAACACACTCAGTCGAAAGTCGAACTTTCTATACCAAATATCATACTTACTAATACTGAAGTATTCTAATACTTCTATATCTATGTGGATATGATCGATAGTGCATTACTTGCAACTTCAATGCCCAACCATGCTTCCTTTTAGCTTAAAATTAACTCTAGTTCAGTGATTAATTCAAGAATCACTTCAAAACATGTCCTTATGATTAAGAATCTGTTCTTCTAACCAGAAACATCGGGTCAAATTATGTCAAGTATTCAATAAGGTCAATATGGTAGAACCTATGATCCATGCATAGGAGATGTAGATTATCTCTATTCTTCCTTTTAACCATTATTGTTTATACCTAGATATAACTCAATACATCTCCTAATTTCATAAGTAAGAATCTTTTCTTTCCTTGTTTCATTATGAGCTACTTCAGAATCTTAATAGGTTATTCTGAACTTTTTAGAGTTCTTGAAACATTTCGACATTCAATGTTTATCAAACATATTGATCTATCTCTATATATCATATATGTTCAACAAGTATTCAACTCCATCCATTAAATGATTTAATCATTTCTAATACCAACCATGTCATTCATAATATGTCATTTACATATATAAGAATGTTGCCAGCTCTCACTAAAATATGCACCCATATATGATAGATTAGGATATAACTCAACTCCCACTCAAATATGTCATTCACACATTTGACTAGAAAAACTACGTATCTCCCACTCAACTTATCGTAAATAGATCCTGTCAAAAATCTTGGTAAATCCAAAATTCTTTAGTCATTTACCAAATCGAGAATTTTCTGCTACAAGACATTCACAACCATATGATTGATTAAATTCTTCTGGATGTACCAATTACAACCCTTTATTCAATCTTGACATTGGAGAATGTGCAGTTTGGACAACCCTTTTCCAATTATCTAATTGGAGTAATTGCGGGTGTAAATCCAATAGACTTTAAGCATCACTACATATCATAGTCAATTCCTTTTGAATTTGTCAAAACGTACTTTGTGACAAATTGAGCTTTTATGGCCTTTCTCTAAGTTCTATTTATTCCTTTTACCTTTGTAGTTATTGGGAAAGATTAACTAAATGTCTTTACTTAATAAGATCAAGTAACACTTTAACTTTTTGATCTTTATATATAACTTAGTACGGGATTTTATGACTCTTAGTCATATCTTGTACTTAGGTCCATCATCGCTTCTTTGTAGTTTGTAGGTATGCCTTGTTCCATTAACATGACATGTGAATCGATAATATACAACACTACAAATGGAAGATAATATTTTTGAATCCCACTTTTGTTGGGTCCACAACATAGAAAACAAAAAATTTCCTACGATGTGAAGTACATGCCAAGATCTATCTACTAGGTACAAAGCAACGGGTGAACATACATCCAACGAGAACTTACCCTCGAAGACAACGAGTTTTGTTAACGAGTAGGAACTCGTGGTTGATGTAGTCATACACTTGCCGATCTCAAGATCGTGAGGAAGTCCAGCAGGTCTGGCTCCAGCACGTCCATCAGATCCAGCTCCAGTAGCAGCAAGTCCAACACCGCAAAGCAGCGGTGCATCCGTGATCACACACACGTCCGGTACCCCCGACAACCTCCGTCCCTCGCTCCAGCAAAGCAGCGGAAGCAGCAAATCCTTTCCAGATAAAGCCACCGGGAACATGTATCTCGCTAATCCGAGACCATGGGGAAATAATACTAGAGGGGAGAGAGATCCTTCACAAGGAGGTGTGAGTGAGAAGTGAGGAGAGGGTGGCCTTTTATAGGAGGAGGGGGTTGCCCCTCCTTCATGGCCGGCGCATGGAGGAGGTGCCTCTTCACCTCCTGCATTCATGTGGTGGTAACCCCTCCACATTAAAATGCCTTTTCACATTCCCTTTTAAAGTCTCCACTTTAAATGCATTAAATTTCTCCAAATTTAATAAAACTCTTTTATTATTTTTATTCAGAATTTTGTTAATTACTTTAATTAACAAACATTCACATAAAACCCCCTGCAACATTTCAATATTACATGCAGAACCAATTTCAGCAATTTCGCCCGAAACAGTTTTGGTGTCTATTGAAATAATTCCAGTGCTTTCTTAAATCTTTATCTGAAACATATTTGCTCCAAATGGTGTCGGTATCCCTTAAGTGTGTCACCTAACAGTTCGCGAATAATGCAGACATGATCGAGACCCCTCTCCGATCAATAACCAGCAGCGAGACTTGGAGATCCATACTGACTCCTACACATTCAACGATGACTTCTGTGATCGTGAGAACCTTTAACGCTAGTAACTAAATCCCTTTGTCTCACGATATATTACATGTCCGAGATTCGATCATCGGTATCTCCATACCTAGTTTGATCTCGTTTCCGACATGCACTCTGTTCTCATTCCCGTGATATAACATTCTAGTGATCACATCACTTGCTTGCAAGTTATCTTAATGTGAAATCACCGAGAGGTCCCAGAGTATATCTATCCGTCATCGGGATTGACAAATTCCACTCTTGATCCATGAGCCTCAACATAACACCTTCATAGCACTAAACCCATCTTTATAGTCACCCTGTTACAGTGTGACGTTTGATGTTATCAAGATACTCTTCCGGTGTTAGCAATTAACATGATCTAAGGATAAAGATTACTTCGTATGATGTTATAGCAATATAAACATAATGACTTTGATCGTAATGCTATACTTCGGATGAATGTTCATCACATCATTCTACCAATGTTGTGTCCTCGTTATTAGCAACATCCAACGTCCATGATCAGGAAACCTTGATCATCTTGTTAATCAACGAGCTAGTCTATAAGAGAGGCATAACTAGGAACCCTTTTTTTATTAAACACACATGTATTGACGTTTCTGATCAATACAATTATAGCATGCAAAATAAACATTTATCATAAACATGGAATAATATAATAACTACTTTATTATTGCCTCTCGGGCATATTCCCTTCAACTTTCCTTTTAGTGAAAGTATTGGTTGATATGCCATGATCAGCATCACTAGTTTATCCTTTTCCTCTTCTAGAGTTTAGTTCTCAGAACATATTCCATTGCGCTACTTGACAATCTAAGGTAAGGTTAACAACCTTGTTTTAGACTTTCACCTACCAATCTTCCTTGAGAAAACATTTTCCCAAGGAACTACCATGGTAAGGTAACACAAGTTTCTTCTTCTTTGGTTTTAGTTTGGAAGATGTATTAATAGTTTCCTATGAATACTTTACAAAGGTTTTCTTATTAGTGACGATTTCGAATTATCCAAATCTCTAGAAACTCGAACATGCCATAACTCTTATAGTGTTGTTTCCACGAATCTTTGGATGTTCCTTGTAATTAAAATGAGTGTTTACTATTTAAATCTATAACTCTAATTTTTAACGTTAACATAGTAGAAGCTCATTTACAGACCATATGTATCCAATACATTATGATTATGATGTTTAAACATATCAACATGTTTTGATTTGTTCAGTTGTCATAATTTGTGAAACAGTTTTCAACAAGTCTTTATGCAAAAATTATTAACTTGAATAAATAATCACTTTGATCAAATCGTAGAGACTTTGGTACTCTTGTTAAATTTAATATTCACCTTGACTCTGAAGGTCTTTGAAGAATTCAAATAGTTTCAAGCTTATGTTTCATTAAGTTAATACACATATTTTCTTAATGTCAACAGTAAAGCTTAAGAAATAATGATATCCACTAGATGTTGAGTTGTAGTAATAATGCATGACATTCAACAATTTTAATGCACAATTTTTTTACTAGAACGCAGAGTTTTAGTCATCTCATCTAGTGAGGCATGGCTTGCATAATTCATAAGATCAAGTATCTAGTAGACATATTGTTTCACCAGAATGAATCAATCCATTTGACTTAAACATTACTGTCATTCAAAATGGTGTCATTATTAATTTTGAATATCTTTTGGAAATTTTCATATGTTTCATAAATTCTTAAATATTAACATACAAACAAAGACAATAATAACTTGTTCATAACCATAGTGTGAACATAGGAGAAATCATTCATATAAAAAGAACAACTGATCTGTATATCATTTATATGAATAACTATCTCGTGATAAGAAAGACACACTAATAAGGTTCACACACTCGACTACAAAGCTTTTATTCAAATCCTCTAATCCAAATGATAAATGTCAAGGGAAGGAGTGTCATCGGCCATCAACCATATTGCTTGCCGCCATCAGGCCATCGACGCCTCGTCCCATCCAACAAACCTCAATCAGAAGGTCATGTTTTCACAAAACAGAGTAAGCATCAAATAGCATTAAGTGTTTGAGGGAAACATTTATAACATGTATATCGAATATACCTTCTTTGTTGACAACATCTCCTGCAATGCGCTCGACTAGATTAGTCCTCAACTTGTACATGCATTCATGAAAGGCATATGATATTCCTTTCACGACATATCCATTGACGACATCTTTGTAGCTAGGAGGAAGTGAGTGCAACACCCCATATATCACAAAGTTGTCAGTCAACCAGTTCCCATGGCATCCACAAGACTCTCATGAATCTCTTCCATGATGTCCAGGTGGGTCTTGAAGTAGGATTTTCCTTCCATCTTGGTTGAAAGAAACCCATCCATGTACTCACATCTCATGATTCTGATTTGAGCTTGGAATAGACTCTTCAATCCATCGAGCATATCATAGGTGTCGGTTTCATGGAAGTGTACCACAGTCCAGATTCCATGGCATGAATTATGACGTACTTGATCATCATGAAAGTGTCACGGCAACCAAGAAGAATCGTATCTTCTTCACCATCAGAGTAGTTGGGGAAATCTTCTATTGGATTGGTTTTCTATGAGGATGTCCCTGATGCGTTGGTACAAGTCGATAAAATTCGACCCATCTAGCTTAAGTTTCTCACCGTTCAAGAATGGACCAAAGATTTCCTGAGCTTTAGGAATGGCCATGATCTATACTAATATTTGTAAAGACTTAGACTAAGCTCATAATACAAGTTCAAATTTATTATTACATTATTAATTGAGCTCCCACTAAAACTATCCTCCCTAAGATGGTTTTAGTGACTACACGATCCTAATTCATCATACCATCCTTGATTTCTACATACGATGATATAGCTGCAAAGGTGGACAACACAATGTCGATCACAACATTCATGTGACTCATGCTCGATCTTTTGATCTTCTCGTGTTCCGAAGCCATGTTTGTACATGCTAGGCTCGCCAATTTAATCTTAGTGTATTTATTGTGCATACATGGCTTACACCCATCATATGCGAACGTCGATTTGTCTAGCACCCAATCGTCATGGACTACTTCATAACGATGGACTTTCTTGGGGGTGCATGCTAATGGGAGAACACTACGGTTGGTATTAATTAGGGATCATCTTATTTAATGCTAACATTGTCTATCTAATACTAGCAAACAATAAGATGCACACAAAGAATTAACATCATATGAAATTTATATGTGACATGATATGGTCTTCTTCACACGCCTTGATCTCCATAGAGTGCTTCGGCATGATCACCATCTTGCCACCAGTTTGGCACCCCAAGTCCACAACGCCACCAGTTGGTCGTCCATCGATATGATGACTATTACCATACTACTTAGTAATTGAAAAGTAAACTACTTTACCTTGGATCATGACCATGGCCATATCAAATCACATGCCTCCTGCAAAATAAAGTTAGACGCCTCTAGTTTTACCTGGTGTTAGGCTTTCGAGACAGAACCGTTTCTACCTACGAACTTCCAACCACAACATGGATCCAATAGTTGTCTCTACTACACCCCTTTTGGGGCCCTCCATTTCAAATGTCATATCAACTATTGAAACAGAGACAGACACCCGCTAGCCACTTATACGGTACAAGCCGTATGTCGAGCGTGCAACCAGTCTCACATAAGCTTACGCGTCAGGTTGGTCCGAGATGCTTTATCAAACAGTGCCTCGATATAAACAAGTACACGTGAGAGGATAAATGCCCACATTCTTAATGTGTTCTAGCTGTACAAGCAATACTATGCATAGATCAACTCTAATACCACTGAAGGGGATCGTAGCAGAGAACAAAAAAATCCTGACTAGCATAACACCAATATGCCTAAGATCTATCTAGGAGTAATTGTTGTAATAGAGAGAGACTTTGGTAACATACCCTTGTAGATTGAAAGCGTTTAACGTTCATGCAGAACATAGATGATGTAGTCGTAATTGCACCGACCTCAAGTTCGTGAAGCTCCTCACAAGTCACCCCTAGTCCTTGCACGATGATCCCGGTGCCAAAAGTGGCAGCACCCCCGAGGTATAGCACACACCCGATGTTCAACGATGACTCTCGCCCGTTCTCCTTGATACGACTAGGATGCAAAAGTAGATCTTCTAGCCGGAATCACCGCAACACAATGGCGTGCCATAGCAAAATAGTCTCCCGCTTGTGCAACCCTTACTTGAGGCCATAGTCACAAGATAAGAGAGAGAGGGAGAAAATCTCTAAGGAAATTGCCTTAGAGATTATTGGGTGTTATTTTCTCTCACATATATAAATTCTTATATAGGGGAAACAAGGGCACCTGAACTATTAAAGTCCCGGGTGGGACTAAAGGGGGGAGGGGTGGAGGCACGTGCGGAAGGGAGGAGGAGGGTCAGCCGGCCAGGGGGCGGGTGGGACCCGCGCGTGGCCCATGGGTGGCTAGCAGCCGGCGGGTCCCCACCCGTGCACCCTCCAAGGCGACGGCGACTGCTCCCTTGGGGCCTTCCTCTTGGGACTTGTTTCCTCTGGGAACTTGGCCCATTAGGGAAGTTTCCCCAATTAAATTAAATTTAAATACTATTTTATTGTTAATTCAATAATTAATATAAAATACATATTATTAAATCATTTTATCTGAAACACCTTTCGGTTCATTCCATGCTCCCAAAACAATTCGAGTTCTCTCAGGAACACTACCAGTGTTTCTTTCTCTTTCTTCCTGTGATTCCATCAATTATAGAACAATCTCTAAGCATGATAAAACCCTTAAGTGTGTTACCCTATATTTCAGGAAAACATCACACACATGATCGATATGACTCTCGGATCAAAGATCAATAGCGGAACCAGGATGCCCATAATAACCCATGTGCATTCCATTATTTCAACGTCGGTCTAACCATAAATATCGAGTCCAATTCCCTTTGTTACTTTGATACCTGACTTGTACACGATCTGATAATCGGTATCATGATACATTGTTCAATAATGTTATTGACAAGTGTTGCTTTACTCCTTCCTGAGATATTCCATCCCCATGACCTAGTCACATACTGCGCAGCTTATAGATGTAATCTCACCGAGTGGGTCCAGTGTATTTTACTATCACACAACATAACAAATCCTGATATCTATGCATACGCGTCAACATGCCCCTTTGTAATACCCAACATACACCTTTATCACCCTATTATGGTGTGAAGGTTGACGTTGTCAAAGGAGCCGCAGGTGATAGTGATTAAATAATATCTCATGGTCTAAGGATTAGGATTCTTTGTTTCTAACTATTGCAACTATGAACTTTGTGACTTGATATTTTGGAAATACTTATATGGGTAATGTCCATCACATCATATTACCAATGATATGACTCCATTGTCAATTGGCATAAATGCTCCATGATCACAAAACCTTGATCATCGGTTGCCCAATAAACTAGTTGTATAGAGGCTACTATGGACCTTTGTTTTTTATACCAAACCTGTATCAATGTTTTCGATTGATACAATTATAGCATCATATGAAACTATTATGAACTAATCAGATATGATAATAAACACCTTTATTATTTTCCTCTAGGACATATGTGCTTCAGTTCAAATATAACACCTCCTTGATCACCCGAATCGCATCTGCTACGCATGATAAATATTTAGATGTTGTGTCTATAACACAAAGATAATATCTACAAATCCTATCAGATGGCCTGGCAACCGCATCTGATGCAATACCAGATAAATACCACACCTATGGTGTGATGAAATTCCCAACGGACTTGTTGGGTACATACTTTTTGAACTAGAATCCGACTCTGTAAGGCCTCTACGGCATGTTTGGAATTAGCCCAGCTTATTTAGTGTTGTTTATGCCTAAGAGAAATTAACTGGTCCCGATCCATCGAGTGTACCAGGCACGTTTACCAAGATCCCTATGATATACTAAAAACACATACGACCATCTGACCCAATGAACTCCTGGTTATTTCCGTTCACCTTATAAGGCTGACGACTTCTAAGTCTCCACCGAAATCTACGATTTGACTGGACACTCAGGGATACTGACATAGGTATGCCCAACGGGTGTTCACCCTTGGACTATCTAGTCTGGCCCAACTAGAGTTCCACGTGACGAGATACTGAGATTTGTGGATCCCATGACGATCTGGGTGAAGCCATACCCATGGAGGCTTCGAGTCCTTGATGGACAAAGCAAGACTACCTTTAGGGTTATTTCCTCAAACTTGTAACCAACTTGGACGGTACCCGAGACCTAGTGTACCCATATAAAGGCTAGGAGGGCCACCGATGAGGACACCCTGGTTCTCAAGAAACACATGCTAGATCTAACCTGCGCACCATAGCCATCTTGACAGGGGTAGGGTTTTCCCTTTGGGGGCCTAAACCTGGTAAAAACTTTGTGTCCCTATTGTTAGTCTGTTAGCTGACGAAGTCACTAGCACACCTCTCTTCCCGAAAAACCCAAGTCCATCAAGTATGGGTATTGAAGTGATCATCCCACGGCATATAGAGTTATATATACCTTAGGTATAAGGTATATGGGTTTAGGTGTCAAGTGATTGGAACTTATCCTTAATAGGAGAAATTTATGAAATGGTACAACTTGGTTAAGTTGGAGTAATTATGGTGGATATTGATGGCTTGAGTTGGTATTCTTTTCTTGGTAATGCCTTATTGGATAAAATCATCAACAATGTATGATCAAGTTTTGATGGTTGAGTGATGAACTTGAGTGCATTGAATATCAAGTTCATTTAGAAGGTGTTCACATACATTCAATTCATTCTAAGGCAAGTTATTTCACTAAAGATAATCAATTAATTGTTTTACTTGTGATCACTAATTCAAGGTTCATTCATAAAGATTTTACAAGCCAAAGTCCAAAAAGTCAAACAATTTAATTCGGTAAATATTTGTTTTGAAGTTTTATTTGAATTTTTGTTTTTATATTTGAGTGTATTCTTATTGTTTAAAGAAGATTTGTTAGGTTCAAACCATTATATTATTATTATTTATGTTAAGAAATATATTTTACGGGTTTTTGGGCATTTTCTTGTTATTATATAAGATTGGATTTCTATTAAGTCCATTAAATGAAAATTTTCATTAAAATTCTTAATGTTAGATGAAAATTTCTTGAAATGGTTTTATATGTATTATAGGGTTTTATAAAGGTTCTATATGATTATTTCATATTTATTTTATTATATTGGTTATATGATTTTAATTCTTATCTTTCTTTAGGTCACATCCAATTTATAATTTAGTTTCTTTTGATCACACATGTTTGGAATATTAATAACTTTATATTTCAAATTTTAATATTTTTATGGAGTACTATATATTTTCTAGGGATTTTTAGAGGTATTTAATTGATTTTAAAAGTTTTTAAGTCTTTATTATGCTATTTTTTCTTTAAAACAAAAGATTATTTCATTATTGTTTATTTCATTTTATATCTTAAAATATCATTTTAAATTTGTTTTTATCATTTTTATTATATTTTTGGGATTTATTTTGAATTTATATTCAATTCACTTGAATTTGTAAAATAAAAACTAGAAAAAACCGTTAAGGCTAAATGGGCCTAGCCCATTGGTCCTAGTGATCCTAGATATCTTGGTCTAACCGGAACAAGTCGCTACCACGACACCAACCCGACTTCCCCCTTACTCTTCGTCCTTACCCCTCTCACTCTTGTTCCCTAACCCCCTATGTCCCTCCTCTTCCAAGCGACTATCGCCGCCACCTACTCCTCCGGCTGACACCGGCCTAGCCTAGAGCCGCCACATGCCCTAGATGCCTCGCCTCTTTATCGTCCTTCCTTTTCGTCTACCACCAAGACCCACGCCCCCTTCTATGCCTGATGAATCCAAGTGCACATTTCAATTGTAGCTAGTTTCAAAAGTATGAGTATCGAACCATAGAGAGCTATTTGGTTAGGGTCTTTATGACCCTCATCACTATCTATCAAAGGATACTTAGAACTTCCCTTCATCTCAAGTAAGAGTGTTTTGAAATAGTTTTGTTTGGTTGCAAAAGAGTAAATAATGTAGTAAAGTAAACTAGTGCGGTGAGAGCTACAATGGAACTTTAGTAAGGTGAAATGTTCTCGGGGATTTAGGATCTATCTTCTATTATGACATGTGTGGGGTTTGCTCCATAATAATATGTGCCCAGAAAACAATCGGTCACCACATCTCTAAATAACCACTACAATGATCTTTGACAATCACCTAAGGATCCATTGCAATTAAGGGTTACCCCGTGGATATCGATATGAGCTTAGTGAATCTCTCCTTATCCCCCTTATCAATATGGTAAAGCGCCAAACACGGTATGTCACTTCACGCCATACACAATTCCATACTTCCAAGGATAGTTCCCTCTCTAGTCCCGAAGGAAAATATTACATGGTCGACTTCACATAATATATAGTTAGATAACTAACACATAATCATAACGCAAAGTTATAGATCATCTTCATTTCGTATTATAATATTACTAGGGTTTCTCCATATCCACAAGAACAAGATAGAATACTAACACATGGAGACCGTCAACAACACCATCATAATCATATTGGTGGAATGAAAGTATATAGACGATCTCGAGTACAAATCCACAACATGAATTTCAATTACAACTAATAGAGATAAGTAAGATGGGAAATGATGTAGGTGATGGAGATGCAATGGCTGATGAATAAGGGGATGATGTCTTGTCCTCCAATGATCTGTGTAGCAGCGGGGATGATGCCTTTCCGCGAGTTCCTCCTCCAGATCCCTTTTAAAGGTGAAGTTTTAGTGTTTCTGGTGTCTATGAATGTCGGATCTCAGATCCGTCTACGTCAGGTGAAAGTATTTGACAATGCGAGGCCGATGGAGGTCCATACGGGCATGTGGTACAGGCGGGCTTCGCCCATACCGATGCTCGTTACATCCCCAGATGCTTTTCCTTGCGTCCTCCTTTTGCCTAGTTGCGTGGAAAATTATTTAGATGACTTTTATCATGTCAAAATATCATATTAATACATAATATGACAATTCTATTGATATGTTCATCATTGACTTAATATTTTTGGATCCTATGGAAACAAGCATAAAAGGTGTGCATGAGCGTGCTAAAATGCGAAAATCCTATTACTACATATGCAAAACCATTAAGTAAAAATGCTTAAAATATGCACTCATCAATCTCCCCAAGCCTAGACTCCTACTCATCCTTGAGCAATATAGTAGCTTAATAGACAAAGGCATGATTTTCATGAGGTACGAGTCATTAAAATACATGAGATATTTAAAGAAACAATTATAATATCTAATATAGAATCACATCATGAGCTCTATTACACTCTCATAAATCAAATGACTTAGAGGCTTCCACACCTTTCGTGCTAATAGCTTAAACAATGATTAACTATTAACATATCATACAATCATCAAATTCAACTGAACGAGTATGCGAGGTGACCTCAAACATGTTTAGGCCTTCGCACATTGTCACATCCCAAAATTTTCCAAATTTTGAAGTGTGAAAACTTAAACAAAAATGAAGAAACAAACCTTTGAAATTCAGAGGGAACAAATACTTATTGGCTATTCAAAAGAATTTCTCCAAAAACACAAGCCAAATAACATCATTTTGTTTGTGAAGTGGTGTGCATGTTTTGAACACCTCAAAATTATGAAGCATGCATGGTTGCATTTTAAACCTTAAGAGAAATAGCATTTATCTCAAAACCCTAAAACCCTAATTATTAATTACCACTTAAGAACAATACAAGGCCATGGATATATTCTATATTCAAAATATGCAAACATATTCCTAAGTAATATATTTTGATAAAGAACAAAATTATAAATCCATGGAAATTGGTTTCACTTTATTTGGAGTCGGGATAAAAGTTATGATAATTATGAGATAAGAGAAAATATTATATAGCCAAGTTGAATCCATAACTAAAACTCGTGTCCAAAGGGAACAAAAGTATAACCAAATGTTATATAATGATAAATAATTTTTTTATAAAACAACATAAATTGGTTTAACTTTATTTGGAGCTCTGAACAAAAAGTTTTGGAATTTAGAGGTAGAGGCAAAAAAAGAAAATCAATTCATATATCCCTATGTGCAATATTTGAATCCATACAAAAAACTCAAATTGAAATGGTGCCAAAATGTCCAATTTGGATATATCAACACACAAATACTTTATTCAAATCCTTCTAAGATTTGAATCAAATTTAAGTGAAATTGCTAATTCAAATCAATAGGAAAAATAAATAATGAAAATTGAAAAAAGATTAGAAGAAAAAAACAAGAGAAGAACCAGCCTAGCCTAGCTGCCTCCCCCAGCCACACCAGCCTCGCCCACGACCCACCACCACGGCCCAACTCACCCTAGATTCAGCCCACCCTGGCTTCCCCTCACCTTCCAATCATAAAAAACCCGCTAACAAGTGGACCCGCTAGGCCCACATGTCGGGTTCATCTCCCACCTCCCGCCTCCACCAGTAATGACCATAGCTGTGACTGGCGACCGCATGCCTTTCCTAGCCCCTTCCTCTCCCTAGGCCCTCGTGCACTAGGAAGACCCCCCAATGCCCCTCCACTTTGTCTCTTTGTGCAAGTGCGCTTTAAACGCGTCCTAATGGCCACTATCGACCGGAGTCGAACCCCTTCTTCTCCTCGTTGCTCTAGTTCTCCCTACTAAAAGAGCACGTGGGACCCCATGTGTGGTTTTGGCAATTAATGACAATCTCTATGGACTAATGCATATATTAAGTTGCACTTGTAGGAATTGTCCATTGGTATCGCTTGGAGCATGTGTTGGATTCAAGGTAGAAGAAATGAAGAAGGTGTGTTGTTGATACCTTTGATCCGGATTACGAATGTAGTATAGCTTCTTTTTCCCTAGTAGACCTAGGATATCGAATCCTCGGGAAGCGAATGCATAGTGAAGTTACTTTAACGGACATTCGGGAGTTTTAGAATTCCTTTTGTATTTTCATCGGACCAGTAGTTTGCGTCTTTTGGTTATTGTCAATGATTGAGAGAGAGGGCCTAGGGCGTTCGGTTTCACCTTTAGCTGTGCAAAACATCTGATGGAAATAAAAGATAGAAATAAAGCATGAGTGTACTTGTTAGAGCAAGATAAATTATATGTGGGTAGTGCATTAATAATTGCTATTACCTCCACAACCGCTTATAGCAATAACCTACTAGTCTCATCCATAGAAGAAAGAGAACTAATGATATGCATAGTGATGTCACCGTTTGACAAGGGTTCAACTCGTCAATGCCCATTGTTATGGACTTGGGTTTTGGAGAAGGAGGGAGCGCTGGAGGCATCAATCGGCTAGCAAACAATCACACATGGACACAAGATTTACCCAGGTTCAGGCCTCATAGAGGTCCCTACTCCTGCTTGTCTGCTCTTGCAATTAACGAAGGAATCAAAGATTACAAGGGTGTGCAGATGCAATCTGGCGAGAGTTGTGGAAACTAGGGCTGTGATTATCCTCCTCACCGCCCCTCCTAGACTTTATATAGATAGGCTAGGTCTTGGGTAACAGGTCGAGCCGGTTACAGATTAGGGTTCGCCCTTTAAACTTTCTATCTTAAGCTTCTTCTTGTCTCGCAAGCAATCGAAGAGTCCATGGGTCACCCGAATTCTGCATTGGGCCTTGGCAAAGCCGTGGGGTTATGTCGTATCTGGACCATATATGTGAAGCTTGATTACTTGTAGGGTATAGCCATGTTAGTAGCCCCCGAGTGTCCAGTGGAATCGTAGATTCGACTGGAGACTTTATGAAGCCTTTCGAGTGCATGACTGAGCATATTTTCGAGTGTTCTGTTTGTGTCATAGGGATTGTTGATATACGTGCCTGATTTACCCGATGTATCGGTATCAGTTAACTGCATTAGGGAAAAAGATCTACTCAAACTCGAGTCTCGGGAGTCGAATTCGGAAAAATGCTGGCGTAATTCGACTCAGGCCGCGGAGGTCTTACATGAGTCGAATTCCAGTGTATAAGTGTGAGCACTCGATGCGTCCATCAAGGCATGTTCGTCGTACCTATACATACAGATATATTTCTGGTAGTGCGCAGTAGATGTCTTGCCAGGCCTTATTCAGGTCTTATCTTCACGCTGCAAGTGCGGCATCCGAATTTTTGGTCATCGCGGAGATGATTCGGGTGGCCCAGGAGATATGATCTCTTTGTAGGGAAAATATGAAGTGGAGTCGCCATAGCATTCGAGTGTGGATGTTATTGACACATAGTACAGTGTACAAGAAAAATAAACATAGGATGCGCGTCCAGCGCTCCCTATGGGAATAGCCCCGAGTGCCTATTCAAGTCGTGACTGTTGTCGTCTTTGGTTGCTTGTTTCAGTCGAATATGCTTCCGGCGCTCCCTATGGGAGTAACCCATAATTGACAATCGAATCGTTGATTCGAGTGATGGGTTTGTCTTGAATGTTCATACACCTGCATAAAAATTCTTTCGGGTGTGCGGCCAGCGCTCCTGTTAGGAGTAGCCCCCGAGTACTTGGTTGAGTCGAAGACTCGAGCAAGGACTAAAGTAGTCAAAATCTTCTACTTCTAGAATCGATGATGTCAGTGCTGACGATGTGATGACCTCAGTTGCCCGCGTGAGCGGCTTTGACGGGACATGACAAGCGGTGGGTCCTATTTTCTGACTTTAATTTGACTGGGCATGCGTAATCCTCTATTTTAACTGCGTCTCCTCGATTTACGTGCTTAATGGGGTAGTGGGGGACGGTTCGTGATTGACCCTCGCCACGTGTCGATGGGGATGTACGCCACACGTCCAATAGGGTTTCTACTGGCCGTAGGATGGTATCAATGAGGAGGCTAAGTAGCAGCGCAGCTGCGGTAATTTTCCCCATCTCTCTTCTTGCTCGTGCCTCCTTCGCCATTGCTATTCTCTCTGCTTCCTTGTGCGCTTCCTCTTCGCGACACTAGACCAGCTCCGTGTTTTACCTAGTTACTTTCTCCATTCGCACTGCCATCGAAAGATGGGTAAGAAGAAGGGATGCGCCGCCATTGGATCTACGGCCACCATTGCTGCCACCAAAAAGAAGGGCATCACAACCCTCGTGGGCACTGGCGCTGGGAAGAAGAAGCGTGCGGGCACCCGCGTCACCAATGGCGCCTGAGGCGCATCCATCATCAAGTCCTCTGAGCTGCACCTGTATCGTCAAGGTGGAGCTCTTCCGCCCGCGGAAGATGACTCGTGAGTGCCTGGCGATGAGGTAATCCCTTGTCCTCCTCTAGGTTTCCGGGTGATGTTCCTTGCGTTCATCATCCGAGGTCTCTCTCTCCCCTGTATCCTTTCTTCAGGGGTCTTCTTTGTTTCTATGGGCTCCAGCTGCACCAGCTGTCCCCAAATTCCATTCTCCACATCTCTTACTTCATTACTCTTTGCGAGTGCTGGCTCAGAATCGAGCCAAACTTTGGCCTCTCCAAGAGGCTTTTCAAGATCAAACATCAGTTGGCGTCTGGTTCGGTAGTCTACGATGTAGGAGGCTGCAGAATCCACATCGACCCCTCTGCCGTCTATTTTGACATCAAGCTCACCGCATCTGTCCAAGGATGGAGAGAAAAGTGGTTCTACATCTGCCACCAGAAGGCCGACGGAGAGCACTTCGGACTCGCGCCCTTCGACCTCGCGACGACTTGCAAGAGGAGGCGCTCCTGGAAGAATGTCCTCATGCCTGTGAATCCGAGGAAACGGAGGTGCTGTATAAGCGCGTCTGCGACCTCGAAGGACGCATAGGAAAAGAAGAGGGTGGCGCCACTCTCATTCGCACGTGGTTGCGATGCCGTGTCCAGCCTCTGCAGGCCAGAGCCACCCAATGTACTGCTGGGCTGGGGTGAGCGATGTCACTCGCATATCTATGGAAGGCATTTCTATGGGTGAGGTAGACAGGAGGTTGCAATTGGTGACCAAGCATACTGCCAAGGAGGTTCTCCCAGGCAAACCAGTTATGCCTCCTTTCGACGCCTCTAACCCTCCTCCTGAGGTAGAATTGTACTGTGAAGTAGTTTTCTTTGTCGATTGGCATCAAGTACTTGATATATAATGATGTATCTTCTGAATGCAGGACTAGAAGGTGGCTTCCAATTTTTCCCCTCGTCCTAAGGGGGTTATCCCTTGCGAAGTGGAGGAAGAGGGCGAGTCAGAATCGACCGTCCCAATTGAAGAAGAAGAGGGAGGCCCCGAGTCCAGCGGCCATGACACTCGCAAGCGGTCCCGCAGCAAGGACTCTGACGCTTCTTCGCCGACAATGCCAGAAGGTCCTTCTGCTACTGCAGAGGAGCAAATCCTAGCCATGCCTGTGCGCGCCATGGCTCCTCCTGCTCGGAAGAATCTACGACTACCAAAGGAGTCGTGAGATGACTCCTTTGACCTCGACAAATTCGCTTGGCAAGCTTTGTAATTCTCGTGAGTTCGTCTTGCTTTTCTGCAAGGTTGCTTTTTTTGAAGTGGCGTTGTGCATGTTTTGTAGTTAGGCGGCGTTGTCATCTTCTGACGATGTCCAATTTGTGAAAGAGTCCGGAGTCGCAGACTCCAAGGCCAAGGAGGTGGCCGAATGATCTCCTTCTCCTCCGGTGGTGGCCCACTCCGGCGCCAATTCTTCGAGTTCCCTACATGCTGGGGAGCACAAGATGGTTACCCAGACGACTGCGTGACATTCATCTTCAGAGTCCTTAGAGGATCAAGTAAGCATCCTTTTTGCTGTTTTGGCAGTCGAATTTATACTTTGTGTTGCCATTGAACCTTTGTTTTCCTCTAATGCAGCTCATTGTGAAGGAAGCTGCTCGCCTTGCGGAGCAAGTCCTTGTCATGGGTCGACATCATGTTTTGCTGGACAACCGCCGCCGTACTGTTGAAGGTTAGTTTTGGTTTTGTCTTCATGAAATTTGTAAATTCGATTGATGATACACCCTGTACTTAGTAGTTGAGCACAATGAACCTCTTCGTCGTGCTGCTTCCCTTGAGAAGGCGCTTGCTGCGGCAGCGAAGAATCGCGATGAAGCAGTCGCAGCCCTAGAGGAGTCGCGAAAGCGCGAAGAGGAATTGCGCTCCCCCACTACTGAAAGGGAGAAGTTGATTGAAGAACAACTTTTCTCGATTGCTATGGCCCTCTCATGTAATTCCCAATTTTTATTTGCGTTTATCCTTGCTCCATGCCATCATGTTGCTTTGGTAACACCTTGTGTATGCAGATGCCAGCGGCCTGAGCTTTGATGCCCAGTATCTGCGTCACACGGATGCATTGGCTGGCGCCATTGCTGCAGTCGAAGACCGCGGTGTTTCCCTCCAGGAGACGCTGGGGAAGGCCAAGGATGTGCTCAGTCACATCCGTGAGGACCTAATTCCCAAGGCCGGGCTGATCGACAACCTTGATGACCTAGTGGAATCCCTCGCTGGAGGTATTCCCGCAGAATTCAGGAACTCTCAATGGTCCGTCGGCGCCACCATGGCACTCGCGGTGGTGCTAGCCCATGGCATGGAGTTGGATCCCGCGGCGATCTCCGAGGCGATGCCTGTCGACACCTGAGGCTAGCAGATAGTGTTTGCTCCCTTCGCTGGTAGCTGCGCTAAGTATGGGCCACAGCTTATCGAGATAGTCGCCAAATACTCTAAGGAGCGGCGGCGAGCAAAGGCAGCGAAGACCGCGGCGTCTGGGGCTACCACCGGCAAGTCCGTGGCATCGGAGACTGACATGTATGCAATGAAGCCCCCGAAGTCGAAGAGGCAAAATGCTCCTTACTCTTTATTTGTAATAGCTGTAGGTTAGCCTTTCTTTTGAACCGTGCTTTTGTGGGGGGTGTTCCCTTGTCATTTATCAAACTTGACTGTAGTTCTTTATTTATCAATGCCTGATGAGTTTCATTTTCCTCTTGCTTGATTGTACCTAGGGTCCTTCGAGTGGTCCTTTGAGTGTTCCTTCGAGTGGTCCTTCGAGTGTTCCTTTGAGTGGTCCTCATGAATCTCCTCCCACCGATGAATCCTCCGCGCAGCTAAAGGAGTTATGCCCTAGAGGCAAATAATAAAGTGTATTATTTGATATATCTCCTATATGTTCATAATACGGTTCATGCTGTGCTATAACTGTGTTAATGCGAAACGTTAATACATGTGTGCTATGTAAACAAACCGTGTCTCTAGTTACCTCTAGCGAACTAGTTCATTGTTCATGAGGATGGTCTAGGTTTCAAGATCATGGGCATTTATGCCAATTGACAATGAGGTCATGTTATTAGTTGAATAACATGATAGACAAACATCCGACTGTTATATCTTGAATGAGATCTAGTTACAAAGTTCACCATTGATGATAAAACATAGAGAACCTCGCAACCTGATCCTTTGACTGTGAGGTAATGCAAATCACCATTCCGGAAGAAGCTTAGATGGTTACCAAGAATCATCTCGTAACAGGGTGATCAAAAATCAGGTTTTCCGAAGGGATGCGTAGAGGAGTACATATCAAGACCAGGATTTGTCTAGTCCATGTAACGGACAGATACATGTGGCCATCTCGGTGACGTTGCATTAATGAAGCTTGCAAGCATGTGACTTGGTCACGAAATGCAACAACATGAGAACGAGTAAACAAGTTCATTGGTAACGAGACCGAACTAAGGTATGGGGATACCAAAGATCAAGTCTCGAATGAATTAGGTATCGTATGACAAAGGGAACCGGAAACGACCATCTCACGGTTCGAGCGATTATATTCGTGAAACGCACGGGGGGGGGGGGGGGGGGGGTCACATGGACATCTAGGTCCCTCTGTTGATCATTGATGTGAGAGTAGTCTCGATCATGTCCGGAGTGTTTCCGAACTGAAGGATGTCACGCTTAAGGGTAGGGACGCTTAGGGTAGATGAGGTATCATAGGAGAAATAGAGAAAGAGAAACCGGAATAGTTCCGGGTAACATCCGATGGAGATCAGAAGGGGTCCGGAAGATGTTCCGGATTGAAGGAATAATACAATATGTGTATTTGAATATTAATTGGAGAATTAATATTAAATATATGTTTTATTTTATTATTAAAGGCATCATAATGCTAATGGGCCTCACACGAAGGGAGGCCTAATAGGGCATGGCGCCTAGGGAAAGGGGGCCAGCCGACCTAGGCTTAGTGGGCCGCCCTAATGGGGCCCACCTAGGGCAGGCGGCTGACCCTAGGTGGCTGGAGGGTGTGGGGGTTAGTCCCACACCGCCTGGCCCTAGGGTGGTGCGCGCCTCTCCCACTATTATAGGGGTCTCCCCTCCCCCTTTGGGATCATCCCATTCCCTCTCATTCTCTCTCTCCCATCCATTGAGGACTTCTCCGTAATATTGGGGAGGTGTCGTCGGATTGATGACAAGTACGCCATGAGAGGGTCCTCGAGCCATTCGGAAGAGAGGGGTTTGAGACGTACGGTGTTCCGGGACGGTGAGCACACAAGTTTACGCAGGTTCGAATCCGCCGGCTTTGGACAGATCCTACTCCTTCTAGCAATCCAGTAACACGGCAAAGCCGGAATATGGGTTACAAGGGGTTGCCTATGCGAGTTGAGGTTGTAGACTATTGAGGGTGCCCTAAAGGCTCTCCCTAGGACGGCTTATATAGATATCTGGCCTAGGGTTTACATGGGAGATCTATCCGGCTACGACTAAGAGTCGGTTACAGAGTACATCTTGAACTACAAGTAACACCATGGGCCTAAGTAGGTAAGTCTTCTAGGCCTTCCCGTAGCCGGACTGGACTCCGTCTCTTCTCCCTGACTGGGCCACCCATGAAGCAAAGCTCTAACCTGAAGTGGGCCACCCTGGTTAGTGAGGAACCGTGAGGATACCCGGAAAGTATATCCCCAACAGCAGCCCCCGGAAGTCTCCAAGATCCAAAGTCGGATTCATCATCGTCTAGCTTGATCTTCGGCTTGCAGAATCTTGAAGGGTTCCTGAAACTTCACAACAAAAAATACGATCCGGGTCTTAAAATAAGTTGGACCTATCAACATGTTACTCGGATTTTCTAGCTTGATTTTCAAACTAAGCCGGAACTTGGTCTCTTACATCATCTGACACTAGCCATGGTCAAGTCATGTCATCTGACAAACATCCTGTCAGCACGACCATTGGTGGGTCCGCCGTTCGCGGAACCGAGGCGCCGTTTCAATGCATACACGGAGATCGAGGCGACGTAATCATCGCATGGGTCCTTCCTAGTTCCTTCCACGACGCGTGGCATTCACACAATGCCGTTTGCACGAATCTTGGCGCAGGTAGGTGGTTATAAGGGGTGAGGATATTCCTTCTCCCCTCTTCACCTGTTCCCTTTGCCGTTCCTTCTTCTCCACATCCCCCTAGCGCACAGAGCTCTCCTGCCTCCAAAATTCCTAGCGCCACCCATCCAAGGTCACTGGCGCACCAGAGAAATGGCTTCCTCTTCCTCCTCCGGCTTGGCAGCGGCAGCGGCAGCGGCGGCGGCGACGGCTGCGGCAGAGAAGGAGAGCAACCGGGGAGTCTAGATCCCGTGCCTCTTCGATGATGAGAAACTCCAAGGCGTGGTGAATGAAGGTCTCCTCCGCGCCGGCGACTGGCGGAGCGGTTTCGACGAAACCATCCCGCACCCGCGCACCGGTGAGCGGGTCCACTTCGGCACCCACCTCGACATAGGTTTGTCTTTCCCTCCCTCGGAATTCTTTTCCAAGGTGATTGATCATTACGGTGTTCATCTCCACCATCTTCCCCCGAACTCCATCTTAGAGATGAGTTCTTACACAGCTTTGTGCGAGGGGTATCTCGGCATTAGGCCGAGTTTCACTTTGTTCTGGTACTACTTCCATGTTCGAAGAAACTCTATCACAACTGGTAATCCTTACATTACCAGCACTATTAGCCTTTCTGTTAGATGTGACGTAGTTATCCTCGTATCTCTGCCAGTTAGTCGGTCAAACAATGGTCAACCACTTTATTTTACCACAAGGATGTTCTTACTCCCGGCAAAGCTACTGCTTTGCCGGCTTTCATCGATGGAGCCGCCACGGCCCAACCGTCTTGGGACGAGGCTCCCCCGGCTCTCAGTGACGTTCTAATCCTCGCTAAGAGGCGGATCAAATACCTGATAAAACACAAGGGCTTGAAAGGATACGACCTAGTCTAGTGCTGGGTCGCACGCCAGATCCAGCCACTCCAATACCACGGCGACCGTCTGATGCACTCCATCACGGCCTTGAAGAATGATTCCCTCCACATCAGTCCTAATGCTTTAAAGCCACATGATTACATAAGCCAGATCAAATGGCTGATCAAGGAGCGGATTGACAGGAAGATTCCGGACTTGTCTCTAGACATGCATACAGCAGAAGACACTGTGGTTCCGGTAAGCTTCAATAATAAATCCTTTTATGTGTTTCACCTTTTATTTTACAATACTGAGATATTTTCTTCTTTTCAGCTTGACGACCTCCCCGAGTCGGAGCTAGCTCCCCTCGAGGGATATCCTCTGGAGTTTTCTCAGGAGGCTGAACTGGTTCCACTGCCGGACGTTGTGCCTAGGAAGCACAAAGCTCCGACAGTGGCTGTCGGCACAAAGGAGGTGCTAGTCGTGAAGAGGTAACTTTCAACACAACTTCCGCTTTGTTCCTTACTCGAATTTCCTTCCGAAATGTAATGTTTTCCATTCTATTACATTCTCAGAGCTAAGCAGCTCATCAAGGGCAAGGGGAAGGGAACTTCTTCGAAGCCCTTACGGTAGACGAAGCTAACCATAGCTTCTCCTGCCGTGGCTCCTCCGACTCATGCCCCTCAACCTTCTATAACACCGGTGGTTATTCCATCACTAGTTGTCACAGAAGATCCGGCTCCTTCAACGGAGCCAATGATCCTTGAATCGCAGACTAACGTCACCATGAGTGAGTCAGGTTTGGATAAGGGTGAACCCTCCTCGGGTAATGATCCCTCGGCAGAGACCTTCGTCGTAAACCTCCTTAACAATCCGGGGCTTGCCAAATTTGGCTTGTCCCGTAAATCTGCAGAGGAGATCCAGCGGCTGGCCCGGCAATGCCTGGAGAGCCGTAATCTCTTCGCCGAAGAAGTAGCACAAGAGGAGGAAGACATCAAGTACTCCGACCTTCTTGAACAAGTTCGCCTTCGCGACGAGAGACTTAGAGCTGGTGTGCTTCCACCACCTCCGATTATTTCGCTCACCCTCGCCGAGAAGGTTACCACCGAGGTGAACATGTGTCTGAGCAAGCTCACACATGAACATCATGTAAGTCAGAATTCCAACTCACATTTTTCTTTATTGTATTTTATATCATATCCTCTAGCCCCCAAGCATGAAGTAGGATATGCAATCCGAGTTTATGCTTCCTTAGGATGCCAAAGAATGAACTAGTGTAGCCCCAAGGCTCGTGCTGATATTAGTAACAATATTAGCCCGAGTCTTCAGTAGACTTCAGACTCTGGGTATTCTGACTTACAGAAAGTTAATTCATATAACCAGGATTTGTTGAAGAACATGTGCAACAAGCAGAGAGAGATCAAAGCTCTCCGACTTGAAAATGCTGAGCTGAAGGTCTCCAAGGATGAGGCCGAAGGTAAATATTCCGAGACTCAAACCTTGTCTTTGTGTTTTCATAGTCGAATATTTTTGTTGAACTATTGTTCTTTTTGAATTACAGCACTGGTAAAACAATCCTGCGCTATGATTGAAGAGGCCGAGAACCTCAAAACCTTTGTGGTGGAGAATAAAGAACTTCGCCAAGAGCTGGATAAGCTCAAGGCGGATCGTGAGAAGAGCATCGCTCAAGTTCTTGAATCCTCCTCCATGGCTACTGACGAGCGTGATCGTAAGATTGCGGCTCAAGATCAGAGAATCTCGGATCTCAACAATGAGCTTTGCAGAGAGAAGGATCTTTCCGAGGCAGTCCGGGCTGAACTCCGGAGTCTTCGAGAAGAGAAGACCAAAGTTGACGATGTCATCTTCGGTAAGTTTCCATCTTTCTGACTTGTCGATATGCTTCGACTCTTTCGATGTTGGATTTTTCTTAACTATTTTGTGTTATATGTATAGGTCCTCTGAATTTGACGGACTCCACCTCTGCCGAGCCTCGCACCCACCTGCTTACCCAAGTCGATGATCTGCTTCATGACTTCCGCCAATCCCTTGAGGATATTGGCAGAGCTCTCAAGGTTCCGGACATGCATAGCATGTCGGACTTTCAGGTGCGAGACAAGGCGAAGGATATGCCGCAACTCGTTCAGGACTGGAACATGTCCTACGCGTGATCTGCTGCGCAGAATTCTCTCACCATGGTCATGAGCCACCATGGAAACATGGAGATATGGCAAGTGACCAGAGGGTACTGCAAGGTGGGTGAAGACGGCCATGAGCAGGATATCAAGGCCATCATGGACTCCTGCGCTAGATATGGGTGTCACGTAGCTGACTTAACCAGCTACGACACTCCCTTCTTCACCCGTGTGGACACACCGCCTCTGCCTCCGGAAGAAGCAGCTGAAGTGTCCGATGATAAACAGACCGTATCGGATCTGAATGTCTCGGAACATTATCAAACCGAGGCCGATGCATCCAGCGAGGCGGTAGCTCCTGCATCCTCTCCTGCATCATAAATTACCAAAAATAAATGTATTATTCCGAGAAACATTTATGGGTCTGTAAATAGGCAGTACTTATAATTTTTCTAGTGCGAAGCTTTTAATCTATTCACCACTTTTGGCTTTAAATTTTCGTGTGCCTGAAATGTTTACATAAGCACTTATACTTTTTTGTCTTTACTTATCATTTATCAGGCCTTCCACCTCGTTCCTTTCGTGAGCCGGCTAAACCTTCTGCACAAAAACTTTGCCGAGCAACGGAGCTCAATTCCTAAACCAGTTTAAACTCAGAAACAAAGCCGGATTTCAGTACCAACAATTCACTACTCGGAAAATGCCCGCATCCAGCAATCAGACAAATAACCAAAGTGTAGACTAGAAACTTTAGAGTTATACCCGAAGGTAGCATTTTTAGAATCGGAAATCTAAACCAGAACAAACCTGAGCATAAAGTACTTTCAAGTATTCTGGGATTTTCGACTATGACATGATCATTCGGAAATAAGATGGTAAAAACTTCTCAGAAAAAACTTGAGGCAACCAAAACTTTTATTTCTCGTAGAACATGTACATATGTATGATTACAAAGAAGGATAAACTAAGAATAAAAGGGACGTAGCTGAGAAATATTCCATGGTCTGTCTAACTCATCTGGATTTGTACTGCCTCCAGCTCTCTTTCTCTTCTTAGTAGCAGGTCTTTCTTTGACTGGCCTCATGTCAGTTAAGTAGTACGAACCATGGTGCAATACTCGACTAACTAAGAAGGGCCCTTCCCATACTGGCGAAAGTTTGTGCTTTCTTTGTTGCACAAGCCGGAGAACCAAATCTCCTTTATTGAAAGATCTATTTCGGACTCTCAGGCTATGATACTTGCGTAACTTCTGCTGATAGGATGTTGATCTCATTTCAGCAACGACGCGAACTTCTTCGACTAAGTCGAGATCATTTTGTCGAGAAATCTCGGCATCCTCTTTGATATACACGACCACTCTAGGAGAAGTATGAATCAAATCACTAGGAAGAACTACTTCTGCGCCATAGACCAAGAAGAAAGGTGTGTATCCAGTTGACCTGTTCGAAGTCGTTCGTAAACTCCATATTACAGAGGGTAATTCCTCTGCCCAAGTCCCCGCAGCACGTCGTAGTGGTGCTTTGAGTCTCGGTTTTAGGCCTTCTAAGATTAAACCATTTGCTCTTTCGACTTGTCCGTTAGCCTGTGGATGTGCAACTGACGCAATGTCAAGCCGGATATTTTGTTCGTTGTAGAATTCAACCAATTCTCCCATAGAGAAATTACTCCCGTTGTCCATGATAATGTGATACGTCCAAAACTTATCTACTTTCCTGAATACTTTTGCTATTGTTTCTCCTCTAAACTTGTGTGATTTGGATGCAACTAATGCGGACCGACGTTGTTTTCAGCAGAATTGCCTTGCTGTCTACTTTTTGCGCAGAAAATCAACTATCAGGAAAAATCCCGGAAAATATGCCAAAAATGCTATTTCACCGGTAGACTCCAGGAGCCAGAATACGACACGGAGAAGAGCCCTGGGGTGGCCACACCACCTGGTGGCGCGGGCCAGGCCAGGCCATGCCAGGGGGTGGTGTGGGCCCCCCAGGTACCCCCTCGGCCTCTCTCTTCGCCTATAAGGAGCCTTCTGACCTAAAAACTTCGGGGGGTTTGACGTTTTTCCAGAAGGAGTTCCGCTCCGCCGCCACCACTAGATTCCATGAAACAGCACCAGAAACTCCGTTCTGGCAGCCTGCCGGGACGGGGAATTGGAGGAGACCATCGCCATCATCATCACCATTGCTTTTCCATCGACCATCCATGTTTCCCCCATCTATGAGTGAGTAATCCCCTGCTGTAAGCTATGGGGATGGTAGGGATTGGATGAGATCGTTCATGTAATGGCATCAGATTGTTAGGGCATGGTGCCTAGTATCTTTTATTAGTGCTTTATGACTTTGTTGCGACTTGTGGTGCTTAATGCTTGTCACTAGGGCCCGAGTGCCATGATTTCAGATCTGAACATGTTATTGATTCATTATGATAGTATTGTTCTTGGTCTTATCTGCAAGTTGTATACACACGTTGTTGTTCGGAACCTATGGCCCCGAAGTGACAGAAATTGGGATAACCGGAAGGGAATGGCTTTGATGTGAGGACCACATGTGTTCACGGAGTGTTAATGCTTTGTTCCGGTGCTCTATTAAAAGGAGCACCTTAATTGCCAGTAGTTCCCTAGAGGCCCTGCTGCAAACGGGCTGGTAGGACAAAAGATGTTGTGCAAGTTCTCATTGCGAGCACGTATGACTATATATGGAACACATACCTAGGATTGTCTAGTACTTGGATGCTTTATCTTATTTATCTGCAATTGCCCTATGTTCTGATTGCTATGTGAATTGTCTTGTCCATGCAACACCCGTCCATCCATCCCTATGCCTACCGCACTCGAATCCCACTGTTTACTACTTTTGTTACTACTGTCTTTGCTTTACTACTGCTATTACTTCACTATTTCTACTACAAAACTATTGCTACTAATAAACTGCTGTGAGCAAGATTGTTTCCAGGTGCAGCTGAATTGACAACTCAGTTGTTAAGGCTTATAAATATTCTAAGGCTCCCCTTGTGTCGAATCAATAAATTGGGTTTCACTTCCCTCGAAAATACTGCGATACACCCCCTATACTTGTGGGTCATCAAAACTATTTTCTAGTGCCGTTGCCGGGGAGCATAGCTTTATTTATCAAGTTCACTTGGATTCTCTATTGTTCGCTGCTATCCATCCATCATGGGTAAGTCTCGTGATGGAAAGGTTCCTATTTTACCATCCACTACAAGAAGAGGTACGGTTCTGAACACCTCTGCTGCTCTTGATTCACCATCTGTTATAAGTAAGCTCGTTACACCACCACATACACATGCTACACACACTGCTACTACTGCTGAATCTAAAACTTCTGATGCTTATGATGCTGCTTCTACTGTGCTTGATAAGAGTAGTTCATTAGGTCCTTTCCTAGATGCTACGATTGCTAGAACTATAGCTGGAAATACCGAAACTCCTAATGAAAACACCACCACAACCGTTATCTCTCCTGAGTCTAGTGAGAGTTATGATACTGAAGAAGATTATGTTGAGATGACCGATGAGTTTATTGAAGAATGTAAGAACACTCATGATAGGAGCGCTGCTAAGAGTCTCCTTGAGAGGCGTACTATTAGATCGAAATTATATCCTGCTTCTAAGTTTGTTGCTTCTCCCATAAACATTATAGATGAAGATTATGATTTCTCTCTCGATCTATCTTACATAGCTATTGTCGAGAAATAACCTTTTTGTGGGACTAAGAATGAAAGTGCGGTAGCACATACGAATGAACTTTCTACCATGAGTGGCTTGTTTTCTGATGATATTAAGATGTGTACTTATTTTGTTGCTAAGATTTTTCCTTTTTCACTGAAAGGAGAAGCTAAAACGTGGTTTAGTAATTTACCTCCTGGATCTATTGATAGCCCTAACGCTTGATTAGTACTTTCCTGCAGAAATATTTTCCTCCCAGTGCTCGACATGCTATTTTGCAGGAACTTTTTGATTTTAAACAGGGAGAAAAAGAGGTATTTCCTGAATCTTGGGCAAGGTTTTGTGCTTTGATTCATGCACAAGCTGGATGTCCATTACCTAAGAATGAGCTTCTTGATATATTTTATAATGGACTAACCGAGGAATCTAGGACATACCTAGATAGTTGTGCTGATTGTGTTTTCAGGAATAAGACTCCTAAGGATCTGAGGAATTAATGGCTAAAATAAGCAAGAATTATGAAGAGTGGACTCCTCCTAAACAAGCTATACCTGAAGTAAATGTACCTGAACCATCTATTCCTGTGCCTATTTCAACATCAAAGAAGAGAGGGGTTATTGAATTAAATGATGAAGTGATGAAGGAAGCTAAGAAATGTCTTAAGGAGAAGGGAATTAAAGCTGCAGATGTCAAGAATTTACCTCCTATAGAAGAATTATGTAAGCCTATTTCCTACTCACCCACTATTGAGGTACACTCTCTCCAACACTTTGATGAAGGTGATATCCCTTACTTGAAACCTCCTGATCAATGCTTAGAAGAATTTGATATCTTTATTGTTAAGCAAGATAACTTTAATAAAAGGGTGCAAAATCATCTAATGGAAAACACTAGAGCTATTGTTGAGTTGAAAGATATTGTGGAAAGAACCTCTAATGATGTTAAAATGATTGTTAAACACTTTCAAATGGTTCAAACTCAAATAGATCAACTCGTTAAAGTGCAAAATGACTTGCTAGTTAATGCTGCTAAAGAAAAACATGCTTGTGAAATTAGAACTAGAAGTGGAGCTGCTACCCAGGATCCTCTATATCCTAAGGGGCATCCCAAAAGAATTGAGCAGGATTCTCAACAAGCCAAAAATAGTGGTTCTACTCGTAAGAAAAGGAAAAACAAACATAAAACTATCGTAGAACCCTCTGAACCTGCTATAGATCCTAATAGTATATCTACTCTGATTCTGAAACTAAAAGTGGTAATGAAGGTAATGAAGTTCCTAGTGAAGAAAAAGTTGAAGAAGAACCTGAAAACCACACTAAGCATACTAAATACACTAAAGAAGATTTTATTGCTAAGAAACATGGTAGTGAAAGAGAACCTTGGGTCCAAAAACCTATGCCTTTCCCTGATAAGAAACACAAGTCAAAGGAAGATGAACACTACAATAAGTTTTGCGAGTGGATGAAGCCTTTATTCTTGCAAATTCCTATGACTGATGCTATTAAATTGCCTCCTTACTCAAATTATATGAAGGACATTGTCTCCAATAAAAGGAAGATCCCTAATGAATAAATTTCTACTTTGCTTGCTAATTATTCCTTCAATGGTAAGGTTCCTAAGAAACTTGGAGACCCAGGGATTCCAACTATCCCTTGCTCTATGAAGAACAGTTATGTTAGAACTGCTTTGTGTGATTTGGGAGCTGGAGTTAGTGTTATGCCTTTCTCTCTCTATAAGAGGCTTCAACTAGAAAAATTGATACCAACTGATATATCGTTGCAAATGGCTGATAAATCTACCACTATTCCTGTGGGTATATGTGAGGATGTACCTATTCAGGTGGCTCACAATTGCTTGGTATTAACTGATTTTGTTGTGCTTGAAATGCCTGAAGATGATAATATGTCTATTATTCTTGGGAGACCTTTTCTTAATACTGCAGGAGCTGTTATTAATTGTAATCAAGGAAAGGTGACCTTCAATGTTAATGACAAGGAAGATACTGTCTATTTCCCCAAGAAGATTGAAAGGACTTATGGCTTGAATTCAAGTGAACATGTTGAAGGCATTCAAGTTGGAGAAATATATTGTCCCATACCAAGAGAAAAATTTAAATCTATTATGATTGGGACGATTGCTATCAAGGTTGAGGTAACATAATCATTAGTGGAGTACAAAGTTTGGTCTCATATGCAATTGTTTTGGTAGCAAGATGATGCGCTCGACTTTCGACGTAGAGCTCGTTGGGAACCCCAAGAGGAAGGTACGATGAATATAGCAGCAAGTCTTCCCTCAGTTATGAAACCAAGGTTTAATCGAATCAGTAGGAGCAAGGAAACACCCCAAAGGTGTTACTAGCTGAGCTTTGGCAGGGCGCACTACCGGTGCTAGTAGCAACGTGGAGACCTGCACAACACAACCACAGAACTTTGTCCCCAACTTGCGATGAGGTTGTCAATCTCACCGTGTTTTGCGGAAAACAAAGGATTAAACGTATCGAATGGAAAGAAGTAAAAGTTTGCAGAAAGTAAACACAAAGCAGTAAACAGTTGCAGATTGTATGTAAAGAAAAAGGACCGGGATCCATAGTTCACTAGAGGTGGCTCTCCTTAGATAGATAACATGCTGGGTGAACAAATTACAGCGGGGCAATTGACAAACACCGAGAAAGCAATACATGCATATACTAATCATCTTGACTCCTCTGAGACTTGATTGGGCATTACAACATAATACATAGACCTCCATCGAACTGCATCTATGACTAATAATCGACCTTCAGGTTATCATCCGAACCCCCTCCAGTATTAAGTTGCAAGCAACAGATTATTGCTTTACGAACTGCGTGTAAAGTAAACAATACGATTGTTCTATGAATAAAGGATTGTTGTTTTCTCCCTAGTAGCAACAGCACATCTAGTACCTTAGAGATTTCTGTCACTTCCCCAGATTACCAGAGGCATGAACCCACTATCGAGCATAAATACTAACTCTTGGAGTTGCTAGCATCTACTTGGCCAAGATAGCTACTAACAACGGAAAGCATGGAAGATCTCAAATAACAAAGACATGATAGAATCAGTAATCAATCTGAAATAGCATCTCAATATCCATCGGATCCCTGCAAACACAACATGTATGGATTACAAATAGATGATCTTGATCATGAACAGAGCTACAAGATCTAAACATGAAAGCACAAAGGAGGAGAAACCAGCCATCTAGCTACTACATGGATCCGTAGTCCAATTCTGAACTACTCACGCATCACACCAGAGGCTTGCATGGTGATGAAGAAGGCCTCCAGGGTGAATTCCACTCTCCGGCAGGGTGCCGGGAAGAGCTTCAGATCCCTCCCGATCTAGGGATGGAGATGACGGCGGTTACAGACTCTTTCGTGGATTTTTGATTGGGTACTTAGGGTTTACGTCCCGAGGGCACCTTATAGTCGGAAGGAGAGGCCGAGGGGGTGCTGGGGTCGGCCAGACCACCCCCTGGCACGGGCCAAGCCTGGCCGCGCGGCCAGGTGGTGTGGCCGGCCCCTGGCCCCTCTCCGTCTCGTATTCTGGCACTTGATCCCTTCCGAAAAATGACTTTTGTCCCGTCCAATTCCGAGAATATTCATTTTCTGACTTTCCTGGAACCAAAAATAGCAGAAAATAGGCAGCTGGCACTGTGGCTCTTGTTAATAGGTTAGTCCAAGAAATCATAATAAAAGTACTCCAAAGTTGGAACAAAACACAAGAAAGTGGATAAAACTAAGCATGGAACATTAAAAATTATAGATACATTTGCAAAGTATCACAAGACTTGATCAACCTTGCTAACAAAAGGATTTCATTGAACAAAACAATGTTTTCACTATGATTATCTCCGTTTATTTCTATCCTTTGCATTTTAGTTTTTGCTTTCGTTTAGTTTTCTTTGTGTTGTTAGTTGCTTGCATGTTTGAACTTCTATAGTTCTAGCCTTGTTTTGTCCTTGCATCATGTTTGAAAAAGAAAAAAAATCTGTCTGTCAGAAAAATCATTCTTCTATTTCTGAAAATTGCCCAAAAATAAAGTGTCTCGAAAAATTCCAGAAAATTCATATTAAATTTTTACGTGAAAAAGGGGCAGAGGAGTACCTGGTAGGTACCAGGGGGCCCACCAGGCAGGCACACCATGTGGTGGCGCGGCCAGCCCTGGGTGGCGCCATGCCTTGGTGTGGGCCACCCCTGCCCCCCACTACTTCTCTCCCCTGCCACTTTCTTCTCTCTCCCGAGTAAGCTCCAGTTCATAGCTCAAAATCGCGTTCTTTCTATGCTTGCTCTCGATTTCTTCGATCTCCTTGCTCAGCCCATATTTCTTGCTGAAATTTGGAGCATTTGTTCCCTGGTATGTGACTCCTCCCCTTGTCCAAGTAGATTTGTGTTTAGTGGTTTATATGTTGAGTATTTTGCTGCTGTAGGTGACTGGTTATGAGGGCTTGTAAGCTGTTTTGATGCTTAGAGATATAGTTATGATGCATGTTTAGGCCTCTTGCAAGTCCCTATGAGTAGAATCCTTCATTATATTTACTTTGCAATCACTTGTTTAATAGGTGTTTAAATTTCAGATTACCAAGCATGAACAACCGTACTTTTGGAGAGATATTTGAGAGTGATGCACCCAGGCGGTCGAGGCCCTCAAGGACAACCTCTCAAGCTAGGCCATCATACAATGAAGACCTCATTGCAACAAGCATTGGCAGTGAAAGGGATGATGGAGACGCTCACCCATCTTCTTTTCCTTGTTTTACTTTCTTGCAAGCTGCAGGTATTCTTGATGATTTCTTGCTACTGATTGAGAGGGTTGGTTTGACCTCTTATATGCAAGATGAGAGTGCACAATATGATGTGCTCACCAAACTTTTGTTGAGAGCTTCTCATTTACTAACACACCCTATCAATCTACTGTCTCCTTTAAAATCTATGATATGCCCTTCACCATGCCTTTGGAGAGATTTTGCAGTATTGTAGGTGTGCGTATGAGAGGGACCATGAAGAAAATTCAAGGGCGACCCGCTGATTTGTTGGAGCTATACCGAGGGGTGACCAATGATGATGACCGTGTGGCGCAGCGCGGAAAGATAAGAAATATCCAATTCCCTGCTCTTAGATACTTTGCATATTATCTTGCTACTAGTGTGTTGGGTAGGGAGAACACTAGTAATATCTCCAACTATCATTTAGCATTCCTTGTTGCTGCGCTTAACAATGATACACGGTACAATCTTGGCTCGCTTATTGCTCGCCGCCTAGCTGCTAGGGGGCCTATCTATGGGGGCATCATTGCCTCGCGTGTAGTCCATGCATTAGGTCTTTCAGTGGATCCCGATGATGCTATGCTAGCACCACAGAGGCTCGACCTTGTTGCCATGAGAACTCATCACTTTGTCACTTCTACCTCTGATTTGAACAATCTAGTATATAGGATGCTTTTCACTGACGGGGATGAAAGGGAGATCCTTTTGCCACAGCCTGCTTTGTTTAGTGTTGATAGGAGACTGTGGTCGCACTCCAAGGAGGAGGTGGACGAGCAGCTTCGCTTGCTGGGGTTCCACAAGCAGCACCAGGAGGATGTGCCCTCCTACGATTACTCTGTGCACTACGGAGGGACGTACCTGAGCTCGCACCAGGACGAGGGTACCTCCTCGTCATACCACGGTGACACTTCATCCTGGCCGGCTTGGGATTGATTCCCACTTAGGCCAAAATCCTAAGCTTGGGGGGAGGTACGCCGACACCGCACTCATCTCCATATCATGTTGCGTCGGTACTTTGTATATTCATGTTTTCGTTCTCTTTTTAGTTTTCGTTCTTCTTTGCTTTTGCTTTCTAAAAACACAAAAAGACCAAAAATATTTCTGTTGTTTCTCTTTGGTTTCCTTCTTCTTTTTGCTTTGGTTTGCTTTTCCCTTTTTGCTTTGTTTGAACTTTTCGAAAAACCCAAAAAGATTTTGCTTTGCTTGTTTTTCTCTTTTGGTTCTTATTTAAAAATCGAAAACACCAAGAATATTTGTCGTTCTTCTTTGGTTTTTGCGAGTTTCCTACAGGGTTCGGCAGTTCTCAGTGGATTATTGGTTTCATATTATTATTCAAGCCACACAAGTGAAGAGCAATTATGAGGATTAATGACAACTTGAGGCATGGTACGAGGCTGGTAACTAACTCTATTTGTCTTCATTTTTGTACATATACTCATCATTGTGAGCTTGCTTAGTCTGTTCATGAAGAGTGTATGTTTTCTTTGGATGCTTAATAGTTCTTGCTTTCTTATGATTAGCTCCATCTCGCTAATAGTTTGTAGCATGTCTCATGAATGTTTGCTTGCATTACTCTATTCATAAATTGGTGTGACACCGTGGTATCCTCCTCTGAATGTTTCATTTGAATTGACTTGGCACATGCTCACGCATGCACATGACTGTAATAATCAGTTAAGCCTCGATGAATTATTTTGCCTCGAGGATCTTGAATCACTTTCATGTCATGAGTAGTCCTGTTTTGTTGCAAGCATGACAATGACAGCTATTGCTCTCGCGTTTGTGGCTCCCTTACTTTTGCTAGCCTTCACTTCCACTGAGTATGTTTTACTCAAGTTTCCAACTCCCTAAACCAAATATTTCCAAAGTGTCCACCATACCTACCCATTAGCACCATTTGCAACCTCCGTGCATATTCAATATGCCTTGTTTTCTTCCGAATAAAATGTTTGCTTGTTATGAGAAAGTTAGTTAGTAAAGCTCTCACGAACTTGATGGCACACTTTATTTTCTTGCACTTAATAAACCTGAACCATTGCGTCCTTCTTTGTTGTGCATATGCTTGCGCTTTATGAGTTGAAGTTAGCAGAACCATGTATCATGGGGACCGCTTTCAACACTTCATAGGTACTTTGTACCTAGTTGATATCATGTTCTTTTGCTTATGGATCCCGGTGGTGTGAAATAAAAGTGGAACTTGTAAGATCATGGAGTTTGTATGTATGTTAGAGAAACGCCTAGGCCGCTCGCCTAAGCCATGCCTAATCATGGTGGAAACTTGCAGCATAACCATAATGAGCATTCTATGAAGCATCCTCAATAAAAATCTATGCACATAGTAAATAAAAAGATCACCGAGATACTCATTGTCTGCTTGCCTTGTATTTTGATTATGGGATAGCTCCCATGTCATGTGCAAGGGGTACCCTGTTGGCGGTTCTCTATGATACGTATATACTTAAAATGACAAGAGCTTGCTTGTGACTAAAGTTGAGTAGCATGAGGATCGGTCTTCATAAGTAAGGGGCATGAGACTTCGATTTATAACTTGTCAAGCATATCCTCTTAGTTGTGTCACTTTCACCTTAACCACATTAAAGATGCTTATGATAGGGGCAATGAGAGCTCAAAGCTAACGAGTACCGTACTTTCAACATTTGGAAGCCTTTCAAGTTATTCAAAACCTTTTCTTCTACTTGTCGAGTCTCCACATATTCTTTGAGCACCTTCTTGAGAGCATGGTTGTCATTCTTTGTGTTTGTTCCATTACTTGATTATTTGTGTTATGACTTTGATGCTTGTATCCTTGATATCTTTACTTCTAGTCATCACTTGAACTTCAGAGGTGCCTTGGCATTCATAATCAAAGGCAAGCGAGATACCACTCTATCATACCTTTTTATGAGCATGGTAATGTTGCTTATGTTTGTGCCTCATGCTACTTATTATTCTTGAGTTGGAATCTCTTCATAGCTTGCAATGACTATTAAGTAGACTTGGTTGCATACTCTTTATTATGAATTGTCTAAGTAGTTGATCACATTGCTGAGAATATTTACATCATATGAAGCAAATGTGTTCGTGAAAGTTCTTTTATTGCACTCAGTTTTCAACTGAATTGCTTGAGGACAAGTAATAAGCTAAGCTTGGGGGGAGTTGATACGTCCAAAACGTATCTACTTTCCCGAACACTTTTGCTATTGTTTCTCCTCTAAACTTGTGTGATTTGGATGCAACTAATGCGGACTGACGCTGTTATCAGCAGAATTGCCTTGCTGTCTACTTTTTGTGCAGAAAATCAACTATGAGGAAAAATCCCGAAAAATATGCCAAAAATCCTATTTCACCCGAAGACTCCAGGAGCCAGAATACGAGACGGAGAAGAGCCCTGGGGTGGCCACCCCACCTGGTGGCGCAGGCCAGGCCAGGCCGCGCCAGGGGGTGGTGTGGGCCCCCTAGGCACCCCCTCGGCCTCTCTCTTCGCCTATAAGGAGCCTTCTGACCTAAAAACTTCGGGGGGTTCGACGTTTTTCAGAAGGAGTTCTGCTCCGCCGCCACCACTAGATTCCACGAAACAGCACCAGAAACTCCGTTCTGGCACCCTGCCGGGACAGGGAATTGGAGGAGATCATCGCCATCATCATCACCGTCGCTTCTCCATCGACCATCCATGTTTCCCCCATCTATGAGTGAGTAATCCCTCGCTGTAGGCTATGGGGATGGTAGGGATTGGATGAGATTGTTCATGTAATGGCATCAGATTCTTAGGGCATGGTGCCTAGTATCTTTTATTAGTGCTTTATGACTTTGTTGGGACTTGTTGTGCTTAATGCTTGTCACTAGGGCCTGAGTGCCATGATTTCAGATCTAAACATGTTATTGATTCATTATGATAGTATTGTTCTTGGTCTTATTTGCAAGTTGTATCCCACGTTGTTGTTCGGAACCTATGGCCCCGAAGTGACAGAAATCGGGATAACCGGAAGGGAATGGCTTTGATGTGAGGATCACATGTGTTCACGGAGTGTTAATGCTTTACTCTGGTGCTCTATTAAAAGGAGCACCTTAATTGCCAGTAGTTCGCTAGAGGCCCCGCTGCAAACGGGCTGGCAGGACAAAAGATGTTGTGCAAGTTCTCATTGCAAGCACATATGACTATATATGGAACACATGCCTAGGATTGTCTAGTACTTGGATGCTTTATCTTATTTATCTACAATTGCCCTATGTTCTGATTGCTATGTGAATTGTCTTGTCCATGCGACGCCCGTCCATCCATCCCTATGCCTACCACACTCGAATCCCACTGTTTACTGCTTTTGTTACTATTGTCTTTGCTTTACTACTGCTGTTACTTTACTATTTCTACTGCAAAACTGTTGCAACTGATAAACTGCTGCGAGCAAGATTGTTTCCAGGTGCAGCTAAATTGACAACTCAGTTGTTAAGGCTTATAAATATTCTTTGGCTCCCCTTGTGTCGAATCAATAAATTGGGTTTCACTTCCCTCGAAAATACTGCGATACACCCCCTATACTTGTGGGTCATCATAATGCTATGCAGATAACCATACCGGATTATAACATCCTCGACAAATCTTTTGGCTGTTGCTCCATCACAACTAGTGACGGGTTTGGCCTCAATCCATTTGGTGAATTTATCCACCATCACTAAGAGGTGAGTAAATCCACTTGGATCCCGTTTAAACGGTCCTACCATGTCAAGCCCCCAGACTGCGAAAGGCCATGTTATAGGTATTGTTCGCAGCTGATCAGCCGGAACATGAGCTTGTTTTGTGTACTTTTGGCAGCCCTTGCACGTCTTGACTAGCCGTTCGGCATCTGCCTTGGCTGTAAGCCAGAAAAAACCGTGTCTGAAGGCTTTTGGCACTAAAGATTTGGCTCCAGCGTGGTGACCACACTCGCCTTCATGGATTTCTCTTAGGATTTCCACTCCTTCCGGAGATACGCAGCACTGAAAAACCCCGGAAACACTCCGCTTATAGAGCTCACCTTTAACTATAGTATAGGCTTTCGCTCGTCGGACGATCTGCCGGCTCAGAACCTCGTCTTCAGGTAATTTGCCATCTACCATATAATCAAGGAAGGGTTGGGTCCAGCTAGGAATCACAGCCAGAACTGCTATTAGAGGTGAGTCGGATTTGGTCGGATATTCCTCATCCACTCCCTTTATTGAGGGAACTTTGAGGTGCTCTAAAAAAGTGCCATCCGAGACCTCTTTCCGTGCAGAGCCTATCCATGATAGTGCATCTGCTTCCTCGTTTTCTGCTTGAGGGTGTTGAACCTCAAACCCTTCGAACGATTTAGATAAATCATCCACGACAGCTTTGTATGCTGCCATGTGTTTATTTGCATTACAAATATCCAACACTTGCTAGGCAACAAGATCCGAATCTCCGTAACACATCAAACGTCGGATGCCGATATCCTTGGCAATCCGGATTCCATGTAGCAGTGCTTCATACTCGGCAATATTATTTGTCGCCGTGAAGTGGATCTGCAACACGTATAGAAGTTTATCTCCTCGGGGTGATTTGAGCACCACGCCAGCCCCCGAGCCCCCACGTGCCTTAGACCCGTCAAAATATAGGGTCCAATATTCCGACTCAGGGAGGGTCATATTCTCCTTCGTCTCTGTCCAATCAGCAACAAAGTCGGCAAGGATTTGGGATTTGATTGCTGTCCGGGGTTTATACTCAATATCGAAAGCTGAAAGCTCTATGCCCCATTTGGCGATGTGTCTTGTGCGTCACTGTTGTTGATTATATCCCTCATGGGAGCTGTGCTCACCATGGTAATTGGATGCTCCTAAAAATAGTGTCGTAGCTTACGAGATGCTAGGAAAACACCATAAGCCAGCTTTTGATACTGCGGATACCGCTGTTTTGATTCTGTTAGGACCTCACTAACAAAGTAAGTCGGACGCTGCACCAAGTGTTCCTGATTTTCCTCCGGTCTCTCCAGCACCATGACGATACTAACGACTTTGTTTGTCGCAGCAAGATAAAGCAACATCGGTTCCTGTGGTTCCGATGCAGCAAGGATAGGAGCAGATGAGAGTACTTTCTTCAGGTCTTGTAGTGCAGCTTCAGCTTCATCGGTCCACACAAAATCCTTGGTCTTTTTTAGGAGTTTGTATAATGGTGCGGCTCTTTCACCGAGCCGGCTTATGAACCGACTAACTACAGCGATGCAACCAGTTAGTCTTTGTACGTCCTTCATGCGAGTTGGCCTGAAAATATTGAGTATAGCCTTGATTTTGTCTCGGTTCACCTATATGCCTCTTTGAGACACGATGAAACCTAACAATTTTCCGGCTGGAATTCCAAAGAAGCATTTTTTTGGATTAAGCATGATGTTGTATTTTCATAGATTGGAGAATGTTTCCTCCAAGTCGGAAATCAATGTTTCCTTCTTTTTGGACATCGCCGCAATATCATCCACGTATGCATGTACATTGCGTCCGAGTTGGTCGTGGAGGCAACGCTGCATCGTGCGCTGGTAGGTAGCTCCTGCGTTCTTTAGCCCAAAAGGCATCGTAACAAAATAGAAGGTTCTGAACGGGGTTATGAATGAAGTTTTAACTTTGTCAGATTCCTTCATCCAGATTTGGTGATAACCGGAATATGTGTCGAGAAAACAGAGGAGTTCCGAGCCTACCGTAGAATCGATAACTTGATCAATCCTAGGCAGAGCGAACGGATCTTTTGGACAAGCCTTGTTCAAGGCAGTATAATCAACACACATCCTTAAATCAGTGGTGTCCTTTTTAGGGACCATTACAGGATTGGCCGACCACTCAGTGTGGATGACCTCTTCTATGAATCTGGTTAACTCTAGCCGTGCTAGTTCCTTAGCTATTGCCTTACGCTTTTCATCGCCAAAATGTCGTAAGGACTATTTGACGGTTTTAGCGTTCGGGTTTACATTTAAAGAGTGCTCGGCAAGTTCCCTAGGTAGTCTAGTCATGTCAGATGGCTGCCATGCGAAGATATCTTGATTTGCTTTGAGGAACTTGACAAGCGCGCTTTCCTATGCGCTATCTAGGCCTACGCCTATCTAGGTCACCTTGGAGGGGTCATCATCCTTCAACGGCGTCATCTTCGTCTCTTCTGATGCCTTGACCTCCGGATTCGGCTTTTTCACCTCATTCTTCGTTGCGGGCATCTCGGACGGATCTATGCTCTTCTTGATCTCCTAGTACTCCTGGGCGTGCAACACGGCTTCAGCAAAGGCGGCATTTCCATCCTCGCACTCTCGCGCTTTCTTCGGGTCTCCCCTGATGGTGATTACACCGTTGGGTCCTGGAATTTTCATCATATTGTAAATGTAACACAGATGAGCCATAAAAGCCCAGTAAGCCAGACGTCCGAATATAGCGTGGTACGCGCTCTTGAACAGGACCACTTCGAAGGAAAGTGCCTCCGTACGATAGTTCTTTGGAGTTCCAAAGGTAACATCCAAAGTGATTTCTCCTAGGGAATTAGCTTGTCTTCCTGGGACAACTCCATGAAAGATTACAGAGCTATGGTTCAGCTGGGTCTCCGAGATCTTCATCCGGCGTAGTTTTCGACATACAGAATATTGATACTGCTACCACCGTCTATTAGAGTATTGGAGAAACCATAACCGTCAATAAGTGGATTGACGATTAAGGCGTATTTTCCTCGCCTATGCAACTTAGGCGGATGATCAGCGCGGTCAAACGTGATTGCCACTTCCAACCAGTCCAAAAATTGGGGGACAGCTGGAACTGTTGCATTGAGCTCATGTAGAACTGCTTTCTTGACCTTTGCTGGTTGAGATCCGAGGAAGGTGACATAAGTGTCTTTCTTGGTCGGAAATTTTTTCTTCCCTTCCGGCTTGGGATTTGAAGCATCTGCTTCCTCCATGTCGGAATCTTCCTTGGTCTCTTTATCCTTTTCGGGATTCTTCGTTCCCTTCTTCCGCTTAGCTTTGTAGCCAGCGGTGTCATCTCTTTTAATGTCGTCATTGAAACGACACTCGACATTGGTGTGGGACGAGCCCCCATTGGCATCTAAGTGATGCACACATGGGTTATTGGCAATGTCGGCCCAAGAGTAGGTTCTGCCTGGTTGCTCGTCTCCTCTACCTTGAACTCTCGAAGTCCCGCGGCCATGCCCGCGGCCTCCGCTGCGTCCTCCTCGTCCTCTAGACCCGAAAGTAGCAGTGACCACTGCCGTTTTTGCGTTGGGTTTCTCTTCTGAGGTATTCTTGCGCTTCTGAGCTTGTTGCTTTGGTTGTTTTGCCGATTGTGGCATAGCCAGGGCATTGAGTAATCCCTCTACATCGTCGCCAGCATCTGCCATACTTGCTCACTGTTTCTATCATCTCTCCCAAATCGGTGACCTTGTCACACTTCAAGCGATGACGCAGTAGACCAATTGGGAGACCTGCAATGAAAGCTTCAATCGCAGTTTGGTCATTTACTCCTTCACAGGAGTTCTTGGTGTCGATCCATCATCCGAGGTAATCCCGGCAAGTTTCTCTGACCTTCTGGGTGTAACGTTGTAGGTCTCCGACCGTAGAGGGCCTCCGGTATGTGCCTTCGAAATTTCGAAAGAACGCACTTTGCATGTCATACCAGTTGTGGATGGTGTTCTCCGGAAGTTCATTAAGCCATGATCGTGCCTTCTTCCGCAACATGAGAGGGAGATATCGGGTTGCGACCAGGCTGTTTCCGCCTTTGGTGATGCAGCAAGCTTGGAAGAAATCCTGTAGCCAGGTATCTGGCCGAGCAATGCCGTCGTAGGCTTGGATATGTCTTGAGATAGAATATCCTTCCGGGAATCTTGTAGCTCTGATGCGTGGTCCGAAGCACTTTGGGCCCACGTAGATATCATCATTTTCGTAGCGCCGCGCCTCTATATTGGAGTTGATTCTGTGTCTAGCGTCATTCGGGGATAGAGATCGTCCCGAGTGTCGGCTTTGGATGCAGTGCCTTGGAATCGGACTTCGGCTTCTGCCACCACCTCCTCCACCACGACACCCTCCCTAGCCTCCTTGAGAGCCGTTGTGATGGCTACTTGGTGGAGAGGGTGGAGCAGCTGGGTTATTTCCGGCTAATCGGTGGCCTCCATCCGGAGCGTCATTATTCCGGTTCCGGGGAGGGTCTTCCTTGTGACGAGCCCCTTGCCAACTTGTCTCAGCATGGTATCCGTCGTTCCTTCGTCCATCATCCGGACGGCTTGCATGTCTAGGAGGTGGCTTTTTTTTCGGTCTTCCTCCCGGCGTTTCTCTTTATCATCGTCCCCGTGGTCTTTCGACTCTCACCAGGGCGGGTTCCTCGGATTTAGTGCAGCAATTGCCTCTTGCTCTGCAACTGGGTTAACGTTACGCCAGTCACGGGCAGCTTTGTGGTGCTGTCCCGAAGATCTAGTTCTTGAGTAATTGTCCTCCCAGTGATCGGAACGGTGATGCTGCTCCGGAACACGCTGGGGTCTTACATCAGCCCATGCCGGGTCTGTGCGACATTGGTTAGAATCAGAGACCAGCTTTTGACTTCCGGACATGGCGCCCTTTTGCTGCTCCAGTCCCTTGTTGAGTAATTTGATTCCCAACCGGATCTCCTCCGGGCCTAGATTAGCCGATAGAATTTCTCGGGCCGCCGCAGTGTTCTGTACTAGGGTTGGATATACCCAATCCCCTTTGCTATCTTTCCGAGGCTTCCCCATTTCTTCTCAGAAAAGGACAGCGTGAATCTACGGGAATTGGTTGTCATTAGTATGACGCTTCCTGGTCTTCTGGTATTGCCTGGAGTTGTACTTCTCTGCAGATGCTATGCGTTTCTTTTCCTCCTCAATGTTTTTGGCTTCATCGAGGAGTACTTGATGACGCGCTTCTAGGGCCTGTGCCCTCTTGTCCAATTCTTCAGTAGTATGTTCTGCAGCTGTAGGAATAGGTGTGGTTAATGCAACATCGATGAGTTTACGCGCACCTTCAGTGATCACCTGTCCATCCACCGACTCTTCTTTTTTGGGCTCGTCTGGGATAAGTGCTCCATCCGAGTCTTCCTTGTATTCCTCGGCAATCACCTCCTCTGCTAGAGGGTCTTTTGCCAGGGACTTGTTTTTCTTGTTCTTCTTCTTCTTTGCCTTCTTGGCAGCACCGGTAGCAAAGACGGCTTTGGGTCCGTTTCCCAGAGTCAAGCTTTGATTGGTACTTTCGGACATCTGGACTTCGGGATTATCCCCGACTTCCATGTCATCCTGCACTTTGGGAGAGTGTTCCCTGGATCCTTCATCCATCGCTTCGCCTTCCTCTATAGCTTTGGAGTTATACTCCTCTTCATATTTCGTGGAGAACTTTCAGAAATCTGCCGACTTCATCGATTCATCCGAGGATACGGGTACGTCGGCGTTTGTTCCAATTGCCTCCAGCACCGAGTCGGTGTTGTCTCCAGCATTGGCAGAGCCGAATCCGGATCCCACATATCTGACGAAGTGTGACGCGTGCTTCCTGAGGTACCTACGGCTCTCGCGATCGGCTTCGTCGAAACTTTTGATGGTCTCGAGAATTGCATCTATGCCCGAGTTTTGCATTATCATACGCTGCAGCGTGTACCTCAGGAAAGGCATGTCTGTCCTGGCGTCATCAGAGCCAGAATCAGTGTCATTGCTATGCTCCTCCTAGATTTCGACTTCAGCGGGTGGGTCGATCTGGGATTCGATCTCTCCAAGGAGATCCACTCTAGATTCGACTAGGACCGCTAGGTCTGCTTTAGGCTCGGATTTCTCCACTGTCTCCGCAACTGGTGCGGGCTGGGTGGGATTAGGGTTTTCTGAGATCTGGAACTCTGTCGCCTCCGCAGACAAAGGGGACCCAGAAGTTTCTTCTGCCTCTATCATCACCGCTGGGGTGGGTGGGACAGGTTCAGCAAAACCAATGTAAACATCGATCGCGCCAAAAGACATGAGGATGTAGGCAGTCACAACCTCCCTAGTCGGAATCCAGGTCTCGTTGAGAATGATGAGAGGGACATCGCTGGCGTAGAGGATGCGACCGACGATGATAGTCTCGCCGATTCCGCTCGGAGCGTAGATCCGAAGCTCACTTGCCCTACGGTGGGTGCCAACTATCGTCAGATTGATGACAAGTACGCCATGAGGGGGTCCTCAAGGCGTGCGGAAGAGAGGGGTGTGAGACGTACGGTGTTCCGGGATGGTGAGCACACAAGTTTACCCAGGTTCGAATCCGCCGGCTTTTGACGGATCCTACTCCTGCTAGAAATCCAGTAACACGGCATAGTCGGAATATGGGTTACAAGGGTTCACATGTGCGAGCTGAGGTTGTAGACTATTGAGGGTGCCCTAAAGGCTCTCCCTAGGACGGCTTATATAGATATCTGGCCTAGGGTTTACAGGAGAGATCTATCCGGCTACCACTAAGAGTCGGTTACAGAGTACATCTTGAACTACAAGTAACACCATGGGCCTAAGTCGGTAAGTCTTCTGGGCCTTCCCGTAGCCGGACTAGACTCCATCTCTTCTCCCTAACTGGGCCGCCTGTGAAGCAAAGCTCTAACCCGAAGTGGGCCACCCTGGTTAGTGAGGAACCGTGGGGATACCCAGAAAGTATATCCCCAACATGAGGACATAGTGGGTGAGTTGTCCACCTTCACACCACCGTCGTGTGATCTATGATCCATCATCTACTTCTTCTGCTGCTCGGCTGGATCGGAGTCCGGTTGACGTCTCCTACACCGGACGTGTGACGAACTTCGGAGGCACCACACTTGGGGTGCTGCTCATCTTCATCAATATACGCCTTCCTGCGTAAGGCGTGCCTCGGTCTTCAAAGGTATGAATACCGTATCCCTTATCCGTTACTTATGTCTACATAGTATAGATCCTGGTATTAGTGTTCGAGTAGATAGATTTTTTTTGTTTTCTGCTATGGAACCCTTCAGTGGTATCAGAGCGGGTCTATGGGTAGACATGTCGTACGGATAGAACACATAGCAATATGTGGGCATTGATTCTCTAGTTGCTACCCTCTTTTAATGTTTCTGTGCATATCGCGACACTGTTTGATGAAGCGGCCCCCAACCGACCTTACGTGGTGATTCACGAGACTGGTCCACGAATCAAAGTGGCTTAGGGGGTATTTGTCTCTCTACAGTAGTTGATATGGCATTGACATTGGAGGGCCCTGAAAAGGGAAGAAGAACGATAATCATTGAATCCATGTTGTGGCTCCACGTTCGTAGGTGGGAAGGGGTTCTTCTGCGAAAGCCCTAAAGCCGTGTAAAACTTGCAATATATAAGATATAAGCATTTATTTTTGTTATTGTATAGGGGGAATTATTATAACGTGGCAATGACAAGTTTATGAAACTTTCATTGAAACTATTGATTTTGATCAAAATGCTATAACCACGTCATAACACTTTACTTTTGAAGTATTAGTTATTATGCTGGTATACTTATATTAGACGGTATCATAATAAGATAATCCCTCATAGTATTCCAGTTATCGTATTCCCCTTGTGTGTGCACCACCAAGAAAGTTCTTCGGTATGAGGCACCCTGCGGTGAGTAGGGGTCAGACATATCTACGTTCGCATACATTGGATCTAAGCCATGTTGCACTGCGAATACACACAAGTTAGAACTAGAGAGGCTAGCATGTTACAAAGATGTGGCCTCGGAATATAGGAGACCGAAAGGTCGAGCATGAATCACATAGTTGATGTGATCGACATTGGGGAATGTCCACCCTTGATACTGCACTTATGGCCGTGATGATCGGGGGAGGTGCAGGGGATTGGGATCATGTGATCACTAAACGAGTAGAGGGATGTTCGTTTAAGTGGGAGTTATTTTAATTAATACTTGAACTCATTATTATGAACATGGTCTAAACACTTTACAAATCCATTGTAGATGTCTCGCCCACCCACCTTCAACCCTAGCACTTTCCTCAAGGACAAGTTGAAAAACTGATGGAACCAACTTCACCGCATGGTTCCGCAATCTTAGGATCCTCCTAGTCCCCTACAAGTTGACTTATGTCATCAAGGCTGAGCTTCTGGCTAAGCCTGCATAATCCGCCTCCCAGGACGAAAAGAATGTCTGGCAATCCAAGGCAGATGATTTCTCCCTCATCCAGCGTGGAATGCTCTATGCCATGGAGCCGGAGCTTCAAAAGCATTTTGAGAAGATGAATGCTTTTTGAGATCATTGAGGATCTCAAGGCCGTATTTTCTCCACAGGCCCGTGCAGAGAGGTATGTTGCTTCCGAGCTCTTCTTCTCTGCTAAAATGGAAGAGCGTAGCAACATAAGTGAGCACGTGGTCAAAATGTCTGGCTACGTTAAGTGTTTGAATGCCCTGGATTGCAAAATCCCGGAGGAGCTCGCAATTGATAGGGTGCTGCACTCGCTGCCCCTAGCTATAAGAGCTTTGTGATGAACTACAACATGCAAGGGATGACTAAGACCCTTGCTAAGGTGTTCACCATGCTCAAAACTGCTGAGGTTGAAATCAAGAAGGAGCACACGACGTTGATGGTCAATAAGACCACCAATTTTAAGAAGCCGGGAAAAAAGGCAAAGGGCAAGGGCAATAAGTCCAAGAGGGATGGCAAGATCGTTGCTAGTACCCCAAAGACTGCCAAATCTGGCCCTAAGCCCGGCACAACGTGCTACTACTGCAAAGGGGATGGGCACTGGAAACGCAACTGCCCCAAGTACCTTGAAGACAAGCGAGCCGGCAAGATAGCCGCCAAGGACAAAGGTATATATGATATACATGTTATTGATGTATTCCTTACAAGCGCCAAGAGTAACACCTAGGTATTTGATACCGAATCTGTGGCTCACATTTGTAACTCTTAGCAGGATCTGCAGAGTAAGAGGCGCCTGAAGGACGAGGTGACGATGCATGTCGGCAATGGTTCGAGAGTCGAAGTGATGGCCTTCGGCACCCTGCTTCTCCGTCTACTATCAGGATTACTGTTGGTTTTGAATAAATGCAACTATGTACCCGCATTGAGTATGAATATTGTGAGTGGGTCTTGCTTGTTGCAAGGCTGTTATTTGTTTAAATCAGGAAAAAATGGTTGTTCAATTTATATGAATGATGTTTTTCTATGTTCATGCTCCTGTGTGTGATGGTTTATTCTTACTTGATCTTGATTGTAATACACGCATCCATAGTGTTGATGCTAAATGTTGTAAGCATAGTGATGATAATTCCATGTTTAGGTGGCATTGCCGTCTTGGTCACATTGGCATAAAACACATGAAGAAGCTTCATTCAGAAGGGCTTCTTGGATCATTGGATTTCGAATCCCTTGATACATGTGAGCCGTGCCTCATGGGCAAGATGACTAGGACACCATTCTCCGGGATAGTGGAGAGAGATGTAGACCTACTAGGAATCATACATACGAATGTATGTGGACCAATGAGCATCTCAACGCGCAATGGTTATCGTTACTTTGTTACCTTTACTGACGACTTAAGCAGATGTGGATATATCTACTTAATGAAGCATAAGTCTTAAACCTTTGAAAAGTTCAAGGAATTTCAGAAATAAGTAGAGAATCAACTTAACAAGAGAATCAAGCATCTTTGATCGGATCGAGGAGGAAAGTATTTGAGTTATGAGTTTAACATGCACTTGAAGGACTATGGGATTATCCCACAGCTTACGCCAGCCGGAAGACCACAGCGTAATGGTGTGTCGGAACATCGTAACCAAACCCTATTAGATAGTGTGCGCTCCATGATGTCTCTAACTGATTTGTCTGTGTCTTTTTGGGGATATGCGTTAGAAACCGCCACTTTTATTTTAAACCGAGCACCATCCAAATCCGTGGAGACAACCCCATATGAGATATGGTATGGACAAAAGCCAAAGTTGTCATTTCTAAAAGTTTGGGGTTGTGAGGCTTACTTTAAGAAACTGCAGCCTGACAAACTCGAACCCAAATCGGAAAAATGTATCTTTGTGGGATATCCAAGGGAAACCGTTGGGTATACTTTCTACAACCAAGCCGAGGTTAAAACGCTTGTCGCAAGAACTGGCACCTTTCTCAAGAAAGTGTTTCTTGCAAAAGGAGTGAGTGGAAGGAAAATTGAGTTAGATGAAATTGTTGACCCTTCTCTCCAAATTCCGAGGAGCGCAACGAAAGTTGTTCCAAAACCGCTCTCCAACATGGAGGAAGGGCCCATTGTTGATGATCAAAACTACAACGTCGATACTCCCGAGGTTCGCAGGTCTACAAGAGTTCGTGCCACTCCTGATTGGTATAGTAGCTTTGTAATGTCTGTCATCCTAGATGAATAGGAAGAACCTACAAACTACAGAGAAGCTATGGATAGTGCTGACTCCGAGAAATGGCTGGAAGCCATGAAATCTGAAATAGGATCCATGCATGAGAACCAAGTTTGGACCTTCGTGGATCTTTTCCAGAAGGCCGCAATGTTGGAAATATGCCCTAGAGACAAATAGTAGTAAGGACTATTGTCATATTTCATATAGTTTATGATTAAGTTTTATATCATGCTATAACTGTATTGAGTGGAAACATCCATACACGTGTGATATACAAACAAACCAGGGGTTCCCAGTGAAACTCTAGTCACTAGTTCATTGGTCAACAGATGATCATGTCTCCTGATCATGTGGCATTTATGCCAGTTGGAAACAAGGTCATCTCATTGTGAGAATGAGATGATGCACCAATACCCAACCTAAACATCATGATTCGATCATGTCACGAAGTTCAAGTTACGATGATTAGAAAATTCCTTAAACCGTGAGACTATATCAATCACTGTCTTCCAAGAGTGCTTAGATAGCATCAAACGCCATCTGGTAAAACGGTGGTTATAAAGGTGTGTTCAGGTATTCATAGGAAACCGTAGAGGCAATATATATCAAGAGCGGGATTTGTCCGTCCATGTGATGGGAAGATACTCAAGGGCCCACTCGGAGAAGTTATATCCAATAGTTGCGCAGCATGTGATTGGATCACGGGGATATCACTTGTCGGAACGAGTCAAGTAGCATTGTTCAGTAACGAGATTGAACACGACATGGCGATGTCATTGATCAGATCTCGGGCAATGCAAGTATCGAGAGACAAAGGGAATAAGACACGATTTGTCATGGCCAAACGACGAAAGGTCTTCGTGGAACGCACAGGGGTCACATGGCCATCCAGGTCCCTCTGTTGATCATTGGTGCGGGAGTGTCCCGACCATGTCTGGAGTATTCCCGAACCGTGGGGTATCACGCTTAAGGGCTTGATGATGCTTAGAGAGCATTTATAGGATTGGTAGAATCACCGAAGAAAAGAAGGGAGAAAACTAGAAGGGTTTCGGTAAGTCCGGAGGATGTCTGAAGTGGAGGTGGAATGTGTTCCATAGCCACGGAGGTTGAATAATGTATGCATGAATGTTAAATATTGATTTAATCATTTATTCATAATTATTTAATAAAGAGAAAATCAATTAAAGGTCAAAATGGCTTAATGGGCCAATTCCGGAGGGAGAGGGCCCATTAGGGGAAAGGAGAGAGGGAGAAGGGACCAAGGGGGAGGCCGGCTGGGCCTTGCTCCTCCGCGGGGCCCACTAGGGGCTGGCCGGCGGCCACCCCACCCCCTCCTCTCCTTTAGACCCACCCTGGGACTTGAGGGGAGGTAGTACCTCCCCTCCCCCTATATAAAGTGGGGTATTTGGCCTAGAAAAATACACCCAATAATCAATAAAGGTCTCCCCACATTTAGGAGGACCTCTAATTGATATTTTCTCTCTCCCCCTCTCTCTCTCGTGACCGTGGTCCCAAGTCTGGACTGCCCGAGCGAGAGACATCTTCACCGCGGAGCGCCGTCACGTTGCAGGATTCGGATCCGGGAGCTCTACTTCCGCAACTGCTGCTGGATCAGGGAAGCGGGAGTCATCGTCAGGCACCGGACGTGTGTAACTCCCCGCGAGGTGTCGCACTTGAGGCACCCAAGTCGTTGGAGCCAGAAGGAGCGCAAGGACTTCATCACGACCTTGAGGTCGGCTTTGGCTCGTCTACATCAACCACGCTCTCTAGAGCGTTGACAACGCTTTTCGGTCTTCAAGGGTAAGTTCACGAAAAGCCCCTCCCGTTACTGTATTACTAATAGATAGGTCCTGGCAGCTTCAGGGGTTCAGGGGCGTAGAGTAAAATTTATTGTTTTTATGCGCGGAACCCCTATAGTGGTAACAGAGCTAGATCTATGCGTAGTAATGCTAGTACGGGTAGAACACACGAGATGTAGCGTGTGGGCGTTGATCTTTTAGTTGTTACCCTCCCACGTGTACTTGTGTATACCGAAGTAATGCTTGATGAAGCGGCCCCCAACCGACTTTACGCGTTCATTCACGAGACTGGTCCACGCTTGACATATGGCTCGTACCGTATAAAGTGGCTTAGGGGGGTGTCTGTCTCTCTCGCATTAGTTGGTATGCCATTTGCAATGGAGGGCCCCGAAAGGGGTGAAGTAGAGACAACTACTTGATCAGCGTTGTGCTGAAAGTTCGTAGGTAAGAACGGTTCTTGTGCGAAAGCCCATTCAGCCACGTAAAACATGCAAAGATAAAGTAGAGGCGTCTAACTTTATTTTGCAGGGGGCGTTGCTTTGTGATATGGTTGTGGCAAAGGTAAAGTGATTACCTTTTGTTACGTAGTAGTAGATAGTCACGAAGGTGACAAACTACCACGCTGGAATGACACCGGTACCCTGGTGTCTACAGCGCCGGAACCCTGGCGCCGGAACCCGGTGACGACGGATGGAGATCACGATGTGAAGGACCATATCACATAGCATTTACATTCAATGTTATTGTTTGTATGTCTTATTGTGTGCTAGTATTAGATACTCGACGGTATCCTAATAAGATGATCCCTGTTAAAATTACCAACGATTGTGTTCCCCCTTAGTGTGCACCACCAAGAAAGTTCTTCGATATGAGGCGATCCAGGGTTACAGGCCTGGGTGTCATACATATCTACGTTCGCATACAGTGGGTGTAAGCCATGTTGCACAGCGAATACACTAAGGTTGAGTTGGCGAGCCTAGCACGCTAGAGAACCATGGCCTCGGAACACGGATGGTTGAAAGATCGAGCACGAGTCGCATAAATGATGTGACCGACATTTAGCGTCCACCCTTGAACCCACATTGATGGCCGTGACGATCGGGTGAGATGTGGCTGATAGGGGTCCTGTTATCACTAGGAACCCTCACTAGGGATAGGTGTTTCTATGTGTAGTTGTTATTAACTCATTTAATTATAAACTTAGTCTAAATTCCTTTTGCAATTATAAATGTAGATGGGCTCTTTCGTGTTGACAATTGAATGGTTAGAAGGAGAAAAGCTCAGATTAGATGAATCGAACTTCTCCATTTGGGTTGCTAGTCTCCATATTCTCCTTAGCAAGAACGACATGGTCGACTACATACTCGACGGGATGGATTTGGATCCATCCACAGACCTTGAGACCCCAGAGGAGCAGAAAGACCGCTATCTCTGTTGGGAGATGGCCTCCTATATTTCAGTTGTGATGCGTTTCGGAATGGTGGACGAGCTGTGGCCTTTCGTGGGTGATGCCAACCCTCGTTCGGTGATGCTATAGCTTAGGACACATTTCGTGGATCAGACACGCATTTGGGAGCATGAGTTGATGGGAGACTTCCTCTCCATTAAGATGGAGGAGAACTCGTCACTGGACAACCACTTGCAGCACATGCATGATGTGTACATGAGGCCAGCATACTTCCTGGACGTCTGGATTACAGGCTCTTTTGCTAATGCTGCTGTGTTGCGGTCGCTGCCACCAAGCTACCAAGCACAAGTCAGGACTTGCGTAATGAGGGGCGACACGGAAATGGAGTTCGACCGGTTCATGACACATCTCAAGAATGTGTTGGTTGAACCAGATGTCGCTCAGGTTGTCAACGACAAAGGTATATATTTGATATATAGTTTTATAAATGTTATAATCTTGCAAACACATTGCAGTGTTAAGTATATCTGATACTTGTTCTGTTTTACTGAAAACAGGTCCTTCTGCATGAGAGGTGCTTGCTAGAGAGGAGTTGACGTTGCGTGTTGATGGCGGGCATGATGATGACGGCCAACAACACTCTCCCTCGACATTTATCATTTAGTTTGTGTTTTAGGATGATTAATGTAATCGAGAGATTTGAACTTCCTTAGTTTGTCTCACACTTCGTGAGATGGTTATTCATATCAGTTTGTAACAAACAGTTGTTCCACTTTTATGAATGATTTCTATTCGTGTTCATATCTTGTTTGATTGTGTGTTAATTATCCTTATTGTTTGAAACTAATTGATAATGTATGAACATTTGTAAAACATTAAAATTCCTTGTTTAAAATACCCAACTTAATGATATTTCATTAATGAATGAAACCATTGTTTGAATTCAAAGTTATGTGATAACATGTGAAAGTCATTCGATTTCTTGTCACATATAAATCATGCCTAAGTTTAGCGAAATAACTTGAACACCGTGTATTACTTGAATACAGAGTGTTTGATGAATTGTTAAATAGAATACATATTCGATGTATTGTGTTTAACGAAAAATGGTAATTCTCATTAAATAATTGTTTAAATGTGTAAAGTAGTTTACCAAAGGAAACATGAATGTGAAACTATTTGATTTGATCAAAGTGTTTCATCAACAAAGGGTATAAATATAAAAGAGAATCCAATTACTATGATTTGATCAATAGTAATGAAATTCAACTTTATAAGAATAGAATGAAAGAAATTGTGAAATGCAACGTGTTTTGAAACGTCAAAATACAAAGCATCACAATGTGATATTAGATATCAAAGGGGGTTCAATAGAAGGCACCAAATAAATCGTTGTAGTGTATATGTAGAGACCATTAGTTTAGAAATAGTTAGCACTCAATTAGAATTGGTAAACCATTAGAATTCGTGAAATTTTTGGGGTTATTCGATATAACCAAAACAATAGCGAATAAGTCCTTATAGAGTATTCATTGGAAACTTTGAATACAAAACCCATAGCTCAAACCAAAAGGAAAGCAAGATTTGTATTGCTGGAATTTTGGTGTATTCTTGAGAAAGCTCACCTCTAGTGAAGTTTCTCAATTATGGAGCAAATGGAAAATAGTGAAAAACATGATGAGGATTCAAAACCCTGAATCAGAGTGTTGAGAAGCGCAACGGACAGTGTTCCTGAACGATTCTCTTCACGGAAAGAAAGAATCAATGATTTCGATCATTGTATTTTTCCCTCCACTATTGTTTTTCCCTACATAAAGTAGGATTCAAAAATGTAAATCCATATCCTGTATGGAGACATTTGTGAATCACTGGTCATGATTTTTGGAATATGACATACCTACGAACTATAAAGGAAATAATGGTAAACTAGAATTATGAGAAATCCTAAAAGCAAAATTCACTTGAGATTAGAAAGCAATTCATTGTTGAATCTCACAAGTAAAAGGAGTTACTTGGAATTTTCCCAAATGACTGCAAAGCCATAATGGAAAAAGGGGGTGAATGACAAAAGCACGAATTAGTCAAGTATTGGACAAATTCAAATGAATTTGATTCATGTGTGCTAAATGTCTAGTGGATTTAAAACTAGTAAAGTACTGGTATCTCATAATAAATCTCCAAGTTTGATATTTGATCAAAAGATTTTGAAGTTATTCAAAACAGTAAGGAGATATGCAATTTGCATAAAATTGAGTGGGAGCTATGAAAGTCTTCCTAAAACAATATGTGATTGACATATTTTTAAGTGGGAGCAATGTAAGTCTCAAATTCAAATATGTAGGAACATATTTTGAGTGGGAGCTTGTAGGAGTAATTCTTAAGTAAGTTAAGGATGAAAGCGCAAATACTTATAAATAAGGATTTATAAGATGTAGAAGTTGATAATAACCGTATTATAATATTATGTAGTATTCCTTAAAGGATTCTGAAAGCTGTTTCAGAATAGAAGTTAATTAAGGAACTAGTTCTTAATGACTAAAATTAGGAATAGCATTAAGTTTGACATCCTTGGTTAAAAGAAAGAAAAGGATGATCATCATCCACTATGTTGAGACATAGGTTCTATCTTAGTAAACCATGATGATAACTTAGCATAATAAGGGATCCAATTAAGGAACATTTGAAAGTGATTAAGCTCAAATCATAGAAAGTTGAGCTAAGTTCTGTCCGCAGTGTCTAATAGAGAACAGTAGACATGTTTTCCAAATCCATAAAGGATGACATATCTTAAAGCATAAATAGTTATGTTATAAGGGAATATGTTGGAAACTCCAGTAGATACCAATCAAAGTCAAATAGGACGCGAGGTGAACAAAACATCGAATGTTGCACAGAGTGCACTAGTGTTTCGATGAATACATTTATAATAATAGATAAGGGTACCATCTAAAGTGTTGTATAATGTTATGGCGGGGATAATTCGCTTTTAACGTAGAATGATATGTCCCAGCGCACAGTGCCCATGAGAAAGCCCTCGAGGTTGATCTAACGTCACTGTACGCTCCTGGAATCAGGCCTCGTTCTGCTGCCATAGCGACGATGCATTCACATAGATGCTATCATGCGATGATAGAATATTAATGTCAATCAAAATGACATTAGTAAGTTGCAAAGGATTTGGGACTGTAAAGTACAGACCCAAGACTAAACCTCTTCCATGAGCAAGCATGTTCAGGGTACCGGATATATGGTGCCAATGATTATGAACAAATGCAGCTAGTGTATTTGTACTCTAGTGCAAGTGGGAGACTGTTGGAAATATGCCCTAGAGACAAATAGTAGTAAGGACTATTATCATATTTCATATAGTTTATGATTAAGTTTTATATCATGCTATAACTGTATTGAGTGGAAACATCAATACACGTGTGATATACAAACAAACCAGGGGTTCCTAGTGAAACTCTAGTCACTGGTTCATTGGTCAACAGATGATCATGTTTCCTGATCATGTGGCATTTATGCCAGTTGGAAATGAGGTAATCTCATTCTGAGAATGAGAATGAAATGATGTACCAATACCCAACCTAAACATCGTGATTCGATCATGTCACGAAGTTCAAGTTGCGATGATTAGAAAAGGACCCTCGTAGACTATTCCTTAGACCGTGAGACTATATCAATCACTGTCTCCCAGGAGTGCTTAGATAGCATCAAACACCATCTGGTAAAACGGTGGTTATAAAGGTGTGTTCAGGTATTCAGAGGAAACCGTAGAGGCAATATATGTCAAGAGCGGGATTTGTCCGTCCATTTGACGGGAAGATACTCAAGGGCCCACTCGGAGAAGTTATATCCAATAGCTGCGCAACATGTGATTGGATCACGGGGATATCACTTGTCGGAACGACTCAAGTAGCATTGTTCAGTAACGACATTGAACACGACATGGCGATGTCATTGATCAGATCTCGGGCAATGCAAGTATCGAGAGACAAAGGGAATAAGACATGACTGTCCCGGTTCAAACGACGAAAGATCTCCGTGGAACGCATAGGGGTCACATGGCTGATACATTGCAAATGTATCTATAATTTTTGATGTTCCATGCTTAGTTTTATCCACTTTCTTGTGTTTTGTTCCAACTTTGGAGTACTTTTATTATGATTTCTTGGACTAACCTATTAACAAGAGACACAGTGCCAGCTGCCTGTTTTCTACTAGTTTTGGTTCTAGGAAAGTCAGAAAATGAATATTCTCAGAATTGGACGGGACAAAAGCCAAAGTGCCTATTTTCCTGGAAGGGATCAAGTGCCAGAATATGAGACGGAGAGGGGCCAGGGGCCGGCCACACCACCTGGCCGTGCGACCAGGCTTGGCCCGAGCCAGGGGGTGGTCTGGCCGACCCCAGCAGCCCCTCGGCCTCTCCTTCCTACTATAAGTTGCCCTCGGGACGAAAACCCTAAGTACCCGATCAAAAATCCACGAAAGAGTCTGTAGCCGCCGCCGTCTCTGTCCCTAGATCGGGGGGATCTGAAGCTCTTCCCGGCACCCTGCCGGAGAGGGGAATTCACCCTGGAGGCCTTCTTCATCACCATGCAAGCCTCCAGTGTGATGCGTGAGTAGTTCATCCTTGGACTATAGATCCATGTAGTAGCTAGATGGCTGGTTTCTCCTCCTTTGTGCTTTCATGTTTAGATCTTGTGAGCTCTGTTCATGATCAAGATCGTCTATTTGTAATCCATACATGTTGTGTTTTTGGGGATCCGATGGATATTGAGATGCTATTTCAGATTGAATATTGATTCTATCATGTCTTTGTTATTTGAGATCTTGCATGCTTTCCATTGTTAGTAGCTATCTTGGCCAAGTAGATGCTAGCAACTCCAAGAGTTAGTATTTATGCTTGATAGTGGGTTCATGCCTCTGGTAATCTGGGGAAGTGACAGAAATCTCTAAGGTACTAGATGTGCTGTTGCTACTAGGGAGAAAACAACGATCCTTTGTTCATAGAACAATTGTATTGTTTACTTTACACGCAGTTCGTAAAGCAATAATCTGTTGCTTGCAACTTAATACTGGAGGGGGTTCGGATGATAACCTGAAGGTGGATTATTAGTCATAGATGCAGTTGGATGGCGGTCTATGTATTATGTTGTAATGCCCAATCAAGTCTCAGACGAGTCAAGATGATTAGTATATGCATGTATTGCTTTCTCGGTGCTTGTCAATTGCCCTGCTGTAATTTGTTCACCCAGCATGTTATCTATATAAGGAGAGCCACCTCTACTAAACTATGGATCCCGGTCCTTTTTCTTTACATACAATCTGCAACTGTTTACTGCTTTGTGTTTACTTTCTGCAAACTTTTACTTCTTTCTATTCGATACGTTTAATCCTTTGTTTTCCGCAAAACACGGTGAGATTGACAACCTCATCACAAGTTGGGGACAAAGTTCTGTGGTTGTGTTGTGCAGGTCTCCACGTTGCTACTAGCACCGGTAGTGCGCCCTGCCAAAGCTCAGCTAGTAACACCTTTGGGGTGTTTCCTTGCTCCTACTGGTTCGATTAAACCTTGGTTTCATAACTGAGGGAAGACTTGCTGCTATATTCATCGTACCTTCCTCTTGGGGTTCCCAATGAGCTCTACGTCGAAATTCGAGCGCATCAAGATTTTCTGGCGCCATTGCCGGGGAGTCAAGGACATCTTCACAAGGGGAGTCCCTCATAACCAATCTCTTTACTTTGTTGTTTTTGTTTTGCTTAGTTTGTTTTTGCTTTGTTTGCTTGTTTTGTTATTCAAAAAACACAAAAAAATTAGTTTTACTTGCTTGCTTTCTTATTTGAAAACCCAAAAAAAAATGACTACTCTTGAGAACACTAAGTTGTGTGACTTCACTAGCACCAACAACAATGATTTTATGAGCACACCTATTGCTCCACCTGTGGCTGAAAATACTTTCTTTGAGATAAAACCTGCTTTACTCAATCTTGTTATGAGAGAGCAATTTTCTGGTATTGGTAATGAAGATGCTGCTTCCCATCTAAATAACTTTGTTGAACTTTGTGAGATGCAAAAGCATAGGGATATAGATGGTGATATTATTAAGCTGAAATTGTTTCCTTTCTCTTTGAGAGGAAAAGCTAAAGAGTGGATGAATTCCTTAACTAGGAATAGTATTGATTCTTGGACTAAGTGCAAAGATGCTTTTATTGGAAAATACTATCCTCCTGCTAAGATTATATCCATGAGAAGTGAAATAATGAAGTTTAAACAACTTGATAATGAGCATGTTGCTCAAGCTTGGGAAAGAATGAAATCTTTGGTAAAGAATTGTCCCACCCATGGACTGACTGCTTGGATGATCATTCAAACTTTTTATGCAGGGTTGAACTATTCTTTAAGGAACCTATTGGATTCAGCTGCTGGAGGTAGCTTTATGACCATCACTTTGGGTGCTGCAACAAAACTTTTGGACAATATGATGGTTAATTATTCTGAATGGCATACTGAGAGAGCTCCACAAGGTAAGAAGGTAAATTCTGTTAAGGAAACCTCCACCTTGAGTGATAAGATTGATATTATTATGTCTACGATGGGAAAGCCCATATTGATCCAAATAATGTTCCTTTAACCTCTTTGGTTGCTCAAGAAGAGCAAGTTGACGTGAACTTCGTAAGAAATAACAACTTTGGCAACAATGCTTATGGTAATAATGCTTATAGGAAAAAAATTGGTAACAACAATTATAAGCCATATCCTCCCAACAATGGTAATGCTTATGGAAATTCTTACAACAATAAGAGTGCTCCCTCTGAACTTGAAGTTATGCTTGAAGAGTTTATTAGTAAACAAACTGCTTTCAATAAAACTACTGAGGAAAAACTCTCTAATGCTAAAAGAAATATAGCATCTTTGGCTGAAGCTCAATCTACTTTGAATAAAATGGCTGCTAAACCTGAAACTAATGAGAATCCCTTTGCAGCTACTAATGCTATACAAGTAAGAATTGATGAAAATGTTAGACTATTAGCTGAATTACATGCTAAGTGGGAAAGAGAAGATGAAATTGCTAGAAACATTAGTGTTTCCACTATTACCACCACTAGTGTTGAGGCTAGTAATAGTTCTACTACTTTAGATGATAAAGTTGATTTTGATCTTGATGGTTGCAACATCTCTGAAGTTATTAAGTTCCTACAAAAGCTAGCTAAAAGTCCTAATGCTAGTGCTATGAACATGGCTTTTACAAAACACATTACCGATGCTCTCATAAAGATTAAAGAAGAAAAGATGAAACATAAAGCTTCTATTCCTATAAAGCAAGAAGATGGTTGGGAACCCATCATTAATATGAAAATGAATGACTTTGATTTCAAAGCTTTATGTGATCTTGATAGTAGTGTTTCTATTATGCCTAGAAGGATTTATGATATGCTTGATTTGGCTCCTCTTGAAGATTGTTATTTGAATGTCCCACTTGATGCTAATGTTAAAAATAAACTCATGGGGAGTCTTAATGATGTTCTTATTATGGTTAATGATTCCTATGTCCCCGTTGATTTCTATGTTTTGGATGTTGAATACAATGCTTCTTGTCCTATTACTTTGGGAAGACCTTTTCTTAGAACTGTTGTGCCATCATTGATATGAAAGAAGGCACTATTAAATATCAACTCCCACTCAAGAAAGGTATAGAACACTTCCCTAAAAAGAGAGAAAGGATTTCTTTTGCTTCTCATATGAAAACAAAATTTGGCCTTAATGCTTCTTCATTTGAGAACACTTGATTCTTTCTTTGGTTCTTATGCCTAACTTAAGGGTGTTAAAGAAAAGTACTTGTTGGGAGATAACCCAAGAGTTTTAGTTGAGTCTTGGAAGTTATTACCTCTGTAATAACCTCTCATTATCCTTTTTATTTGCTTTTTGTGCCAAGAGTAACCTCTAATGAGAGTGAAGTAATGATTGGGAAAGTTGCTGTCCCGAAACAGATTTCTGTGCTTCACCGTAAAATTTCCTGAGAGCGCTCTGTACGTCGGATTGAGCTGTAATTTATTGTGCTTCTGCCCCAGGTTGTTATCTAACTTTCGTTAGTTCAGAACTTTTTTATTTGAGCAACATAATGTCTTCGAAAGAATTCGTCTTTACCTGCTGGTCTGTTTTGACAAATTTCTGCCATTTTCTGCATTTGCTTCTTGTTAGTTCCTTCTTGAGTTCCTTTGGGGAATTGAGCTTTTTGAGGGAAGTGCTACGGTATCTAGTGTTCTAATGGAACTTTATTTGGTGTTAGAACTGAACCTTGAGACTTATTTATCTTAAGTGCACTAATGTTGCTAATGAGATTGTGTGAAGTTTTGTATGAAGGAAAAATTTCAGGTGTATGGAAGGAATGAGTAATGAGATGAATGATGGACTAACGCTCAAGCTTGGTATGCCACCTCGTGTCACCCCAATAAATATCCAAGAAGTACAAGTGTCAAAGCTTGGGGATGCCCAAAGCATCCCCCTCTTCATCAATAAAAATCTCAGGTTTCTTCCAAACGCTTCATTTTTATTGTTTCATGCACAATTGTGTTTTTCTTGGAGCGTCTTCTTTTTCGTTTTCGTTTTGGTTTTTACTTTGCTTGGTTTGCTTAGTTTTCTAAATAAGTTGGTTGGACCCCCTCTTTCACACTTTAGTTTGCAAATAGTTTGGTTTGGTTTGGAAAAGAGTAGGAAAGTTCGTGCTTATGTGGTAAAAAGAGCTCGTTTTTGACTATGGCCTATGCTTTGGCATGCCATGCTTGATATTGTTTTGGCTTTATGCTTAGTATTCTTTGCTGTACCATGACTTGTTATAAACAATTGAGATTGCTTAATGTGCCTTGGATGAATCATGCGTTGTTTTAGCATATTAAAGCATAGTATAGTGGTATTCTCCTTTCATGCTTTATTTGGGTTGACTTGGCACATGCTCACACCATGTTATGACTATCTCAAGTCACCATAGCCTTTATGATCCTTTAGTTTTCAACTTATAGTATCACTTTATTCTTTGATCAATGATGTTTTGTCGCTCTGCATGATTATGGCCATTATTGCTCTCTTAGTTTGTCGCTCCCAGTCTTTTGCTAGCTTCCACAACAAAGTATGAGTTCCACTCATGCATCCAACTCCCTAAACCAAGTTATTCCAAAGAGTCCACCATACCTACCTATTAGCTTATGCTATTCCAAGTATATTCATGCTTTTGTTTACCTTCCACTTGTTATGAGAAAACTAGTCATTAAAGCTTTCACGAACTTGATGGCACACTTTACTTTATTGCCTCTAATAAACTTGAACCATTGGGTCCTTCTTTGTTGCGTATATGCTTGCGCTTTATAAGTTGAAATTAGCAGAACCATGTTTCATGGGGAACACTTTCAACATTGCACTTATACTTTGTACCCCGTTGATGTTATATTCTTTTGCTTACGGATCCCGACGGTGTGAAATAAAAGTGGAACTTGTAAGATCATGGAGTTTGTATGTGTGTTAGAGAAACGCCTGGGCCGCTAGCCTAAGCCATGCCTAATCATGGTGGAAACTTGCAGTATCACCATAATGAGCACTCTATGAAGCATCCTCAATAAAAATCTATGCAAATAGCAAATAAAAAGATCGCTGAGATGCTCATTGTCTGCTTGCCTTGTCATTTTGATTATGGGAAAGCTCCCGTATCATGTGCAAGGGGTACCCCGTTGGCGGTTCTTAATGATACACATATACTTACAATGACAAGAGCTTACTCATGACTAAAGTTGAGTAGCATGAGGATCGGTCTTCGTAAGTAAGGGGCATGAGATTTCGGTTTATAACTTGTCAAGCATATCCTCTTAGTTGTGTCACTTTAACCTTAATCACCTTCAAGATGCTTATGATAGGGGCAATGAGAGCTTAAAACTACAAGTACCATAATTTTTGGAAGCTCTTTATGAGACTTGAATCCCTACTTCCTTTTACAAAAGGCTTTTCTTCCACCATTATATTGAGTCTCCACCTTCTATCTTTATGCACCTACTTTGAGAGCATAGTGGCCATTCTTAGTTCTAAGTGCATTGTCCCAAGACTAGTTGATTGATGCATAACTTGTTATTGCTTGTTTGAAACTATTTTATCTAGTCACTCTTATGAACTTTGAAGGTGTCCTATGCATTTATATTTGCTACTCTATTGAGGGACAAGCTGAATACGTTTATGCTATGTTTTCTTTATGTGAAACAAACAAACGTCTTGCAAAGCATTGTTATTCATGAATCTTTTGTTTGTGTCTTTTCATGTTGCATCATAGTTTCTTTGCTTATTGCTAGAACTTTGTCTTTCATGTTATGATTGAAGTACTATGATCCCAGCTTTGAGTGTTTTGCAAATACTTTGATCAAGTCTTTGATGGTGCATGTCACCTCAAAAATTCTTTCTTTTTATCACTTACCTACTCGAGGACGAGCAGGAGTTAAGCTTGGGGATGTTGATACATTGCAAATGTATCTATAATTTTTGATGTTCCATGCTTAGTTTTATCCACTTTCTTGTGTTTTGTTCCAACTTTGGAGTAATTTTATTATGATTTCTTGGACCAACCTATTAACAAGAGCCACAGTGCCAGCTGCCTGTTTTGTGCTGTTTTTGGTTCCCGGAAAGTCAGAAAATGAATATTCTTGGAATTGGACGGGACAAAAGCCAAAGTGCCTATTTTTCTGGAAGGGATCAAGTGCTAGAATACGAGACGGAGAGGGGCCAGGGGCTGGCCACACCACCTGGCCGCGCGGCCAGGCTTGGCCCGCGCTAGGGGGTGGTCTGGCCGACCCCAGCACCCCCTCGGCCTCTCCTTCCGCCTATAAGTTGCCCTCGGGACGAAAAACCTAAGTACCTGATCAAAAATCCACGAAAGAGTCTGTAGCCGCCGTCGTCTCTGTCCCTAGATTCGGGGGGATCTGAAGCTCTTCCCGACATCCTGCCGGAGAGGGGAATTCACCCTGGAGGCCTTCTTCATCACCATGCAAGCCTCCAGTGTGATGCGTGAGTAGTTCATCCTTGGACTACGGATCCATGTAGTAGCTAGATGGCTGGTTTCTCCTCCTTTCTGCTTTCATGTTTAGATCTTGTGAGCTCCATTCATAATCAAGATCATTTATTTGTAATCCATACATGTTGTGTTTGCGGGGATCCGATGGATATTGAGATGCTATTTCGGATTGATTATTGATTCTATCATGTCTTTGTTATTTGAGATCTTGCATGCTTTCCGTTGTTAGTAGCTATCTTGGCCAAGTAGATGCTAGCAACTCCAATAGTTAGTATTTATGCTCGATAGTGGGTTCATGCCTCTGGTAATCTGGGGAAGTGATAGAAATCTCTAAGGTACTAGATGTGCTGTTGCTACTAGGGAGAAAACTACGATCCTTTGTACATAGAACAATTGTATTGTTTACTTTACACGCAGTTCGTAAAGCAATAATCTGTTGCTTGCAACTTAATACTAGAGGGGGTTCGGATGATAACCTGAAGGTGGATTATTAGTCATAGATGTAGTTGGATGGCGGTCTATGTATTATGTTGTAATGCCCAATCAAGTCTCAGAGGAGTCAAGATGATTAGTATATGCATGTATTGGTTTCTTGGTGTTTGTCAATTGCCTCGCTGTAATTTGTTCACCCAACATGTTATCTATCTAAGGAGAGCCACCTCTAGTGACCTATGGATCACAGTCCTTTTTCTTTACACACAATCTACAACCGTTTACTGCTTTGTGTTTACTTTCTACAAACTTTTACTTCTTTCCATTCGATACGTTTAATCCTTTGTTTTCCGCAAAACACAGTGAGATTGACAACCTCATCGGAAGTTGGGGACAAAGTTATGTGGTTGTGTTGTGCAGGTGTCCATGTTGCTACTAGCACCGGTAGTGCGCCCTGCCAAAGCTCAGCTAGTAACACCTTTGGGGTGTTTCGTTGCTCCTACTGGTTCGATTAAACCTACTTGCTGCTATATTCATCGTACCTTCCTCTTGGGGTTCCCAACGATCTCTACGTCGAAAGTCGAGCTCATTAATGGCCATCCAGTTCCCTCTGTTTATCATTGGTGCGGGAGTGTCCCGACCATGTCTGGAGTGTTCCCGAACCGTGGGGTATCATGCTTAAGGGCTTGATGATGCTTAGATAGCATTTATAGGATTGGTAGAATCGCCGAAGAAAAGAAGGGAGAAAATCGGAAGGGTTTTGGTAAGTCCGGACGATGTCCGGAGTGGAGGTGGAATGTGTTCCATAGCCACGGAGGTTGAATAATGTATGAATGAATGTTAAATATTGATTTAATCATTTATTCATAATTATTTAGTCCCACCCCGGGACTTGAGGGGAGGTAGTACCTCCCCTCCCCCTATATAATGTGGGGTATTTGGCCTAGCAAGATACACCCAATAATATATAAAGGTCTCCCCACTTTTGGGAGGACCTCTAATTGATATTTTCTCTCTCCCCCTCTCTCTCTCGTGACCGTGGTCCCAAGTCTAGACTGCGCGAGCGAGAGACATCTTCACCGCGGAGCGCCGTCGTGCTGCGGGATTCGGATCCGGGAGCTCAACTTCCGCAACTGCTGCTGGATCGGGGAAGTGGGAGTCATCGTCAGGAACTGGACGTGTGTAACTCCTCACGAGGTGTCGCACTTGAGGCACTCAAGTCTTTGGAGCCAGAAGGAGCGCAAGGATTTCATCACGACCTTGTGGTCGGCTTCGGCTCGTCTACATCAACCACGCTCTCTAGAGCGTTGACAACGCTTTTCGGTCTTCAAGGGTAAGTTCGCGAAAAGCCCCTCCTGTTACTGTATTACTAATAGATAGGTCCTGGCAGCTTCAGGGGTTCATGGGCGTAGAGTAAAATTTATTGTTTTTATGCGCGGAACCCCTACACGCAAGGCCGTGGAAAATAAATGGATCTTTAAGAAAAAGATAGATGCGAATGGTAATGTGACCGTTCACAAAGCTCGACTTGTCGCAAAGGGTTTTTGACAAATTCAAGGGTTGATTACGACTAGACTTACTCTCCCATAGTGATGCTTAAGGCTGTCCGGATTTTAATAGCAATTGCTACACATTTCGACTATGAAATTTGGCAGATGGATGTCAAGACCGCATTCCTCAATGGTCACATTGATGAAGAGTTGTATATGATGCAACCAGAAGGTTTTGTTGATCCTAAGGATGCTAGAAAGGTATGCAAGTTTCAACAGTCCATTTATGGATTGAAGCAAGCATCTCGGAGCTGGAACCAACATTTTGATCAAGTAATCAAGAGTTTTGGATTTGTCCAAAATCAACAAGATTTCTGTGTTTACAATAAAGCGAGTGGGAGCTCAGTTGTTTTCGTAGTAGTATATGTGACATATTAATCATGGGAAACGATGTGGATCTTATGAAAAGCGTGAAAGCATATTTGAGTAACCATTTTCCATGAAGGATCTAGGTGAAGCTGCATACATATTAGGAATCAAGATCTATAGAGTGGAGGAATTGTACCCCATCAGACTTACCATAATCAGGAGAACCATCGTCCCGCTTTATAGTCCCAAATCCTTTGCAACTTACTAATGTCACCTTGATTGACATTAATACTTTATCATCACATGATAACATCTGTGTGTATGCATCGTCGCTATGGCAGTAGAACGAGGCCTGATTCCAGGAGCCTACAGTGACTTTAGATCAACCTCGAGGGCTTTATCATGGGCACTGTGCCCTAGGACACATCATTCTACGTTAAAAGCGAACTAGCCCCGCCATAACATTATACAACACTTTAGATGGTATCCTAATCTATTATTATAAATATAATCACCAAAACATGAGTGCACCTTGTGCAACTTTCGATGTTTTTATTCACCTCGGTTCCTACTTGACTCTAATCGGTATTATAGGAGTTTCCAACATATTCCCTTTATAACATAACCCTTTATGTTTTAAGATATGTCATCCTTTATGGATTTGGAAAATAAGTCTGCAGTTCTCTATTAGACACTGTGGACAAACTTAGCTCAACGTTCTGTGATTCGATCTTAATCACTTTTAAACGTTCCTTATTTGGATTACATATTATGCTAAGTTATCATCATGTTTTTCTAAGATAGAACCTATGTCTCAACATAGTGGATGATGATCATCCTTTTCTTTCTTTCAACCATTGATGTTTAAACTTAATACTATTCCTAACTTGAGTTATCAAGGACTAGTTCCTTAATTAACTTCTATTCTGAAACCCTTTTCAGAATCCCTTAAGGAATACTACATAATATCATAATACACTTATTATCAACTTCCACACCTCATAAATCATTATTTATTGGTACTTGCGCTTTTATTCTTAACACACTTAAGAATCACTCCTATAAGCTCCCACTCAAAATATGTTTCTAACACATTTTGGTATGAGTCACTACTCTTACTCAAACTATGTTCCTACATATTTGAATTTGAGACTTATATTGCTCGCACTCAAAAATATGTCATTCACATATTGTTTTAGGAAGACTTTCATAGCTCCCACTCAATTTCATGCAAATTGCATATCCACTCACTATTTTGAACAACTTCAAAATCCTTCGATCAAATATCAAATTGGAGATTTACTATGAGATACTAGTACTTTTACTAGTTTTAAATCCACTAGACATTAAGCACACTTGAATCAAATTCATTTGAATTCATCCAATACTTGACAAATTGTGCTTTCATCATTCACCCCTTTTTCCACAATGGCTTTGCAGTCATTTGGGAAAATTCCAAGTAACCCCTTTTACTTGTGAGATTCAGCAACGAATTGCTCTCCAATCTCAAGGGAATTTTGCTTCTAGGATTTCTCATAATTCTATTTTACCATTATTTCCTTAGTAGTTCGTAGGTATGTCATATTCCAAGAATCATGACAAATGATTCACAAATGTCTCCATACAAGATATGGGTTACATTCTGAATCCTACTTCATGTAGTGAAAACACCAGGGGGGAAACACAATAATCATTATCATTGATTCTTTCCTTTGTGAAGAGAATCGTTCAGGAACATTTTTTGTTGCGTTTCTCAACACTCTATTGCAGGGATATGAATCCTGATCGTGTTTTTCACTATCTTCCATTTGCTTCATAATCAAGAAATATCACTTAAAGTGAGCTTTCTCAAGAATGCACCAAAATCCAAGCAATACTAGTTTTGCTTCTCTTTTGGTTTCAGCTATGGATTTCGTATTCAAAGTTTCCAATGAATACTCTACAAGGACTTATTCTCTATTGTTTTGGTTATATCGAATAACCCCAAAACTTTCACGACGATCCATACCAGATATGGAGCCGCTTTCACGAATTCAAATGGTTCACTATATATTCTAATTGAGTGCTAACTATTTCTAACTAATGGTCTCTATACTACAACGATTTATTTGGTGCCCTCTATTCACCCACTTTGATATCTAACATCATATTATGATGCTTTGCATTTTGACATTTCAAACACATTGCATTCCACAATTTCTTTATGCCAATCTTATAAAGTTGAATTTCATTACTATTGATCAAATCATAGTAATTAGATTCTCTTTTATATTTAACACCCTTTGTTTGATGAAACACTTTGAACATATCAAATAGTTTCATATTCATGTTCCCTTTGGTAAACTACTTTACATTTTAAACAATCATATAATGATAATTAACATTTTCGTTAAAACACAATACATCGAATATGTATTTACTTTTAACAATTCATTAAACACTTTTATTCAAGTAATACACGGTGTTCAAGTTATTTTGCCGAACTTAGGCATGATATATATGTGATAAGAAATCGAATGACTTTCACATATTATCACATAACTCTATATTTAAACAATGCTTTCATTCATTAATGAAAATATCCTTAAGTTGGGTATTCTAAGGCATTTCAATATTTTGCAAATGTTCATGCATTATCAATTAGTTTCAAACAACAAGGATAATTCACATATAATCAAACAAGATATGAACACAACTAGAAATCATTAATAAAAGTGGAACAATTGTTTATTACAAGCTCAGATGAATAACCATCTCACAAATTGTGAGACAAACTAAAGAGGTTCATAATCTTTTGATTAAAATAATCATCCTGAACATAAACTAAGTGATAAATGTTGAGGGAGAGTGTCGCTGTCCATCATCATCATGCTCGCCATCAACACGCAACGTCACCTCCTCTCTAGCAAGCACCTCTCATGCAGAAGGACCTGTTTTCAGCAAAACAGAACAAGTATCAAATATACTTAACAATGCAAATGTGTTTTCAAAATTATAACATTTATAAAATTGTATATCAAATATATACCTTTGTCATTGATGACCTCAGCGACAACGGGTTCAACCACCACATCTCTGAAATGTGATATGAACTCGTGGAAATCCTGTGTTTCCGCGTCGCCTCTCATAATGCAAATCCTGACTTGTCCTTGGAAGCTTGATGGCAGCGACCGCAACACAACTCCTAGTGCAAAAGAGCTTGCGAACTAGTTGTCCAGGAAGTATGCCAGACTCATGTATGCATCATATATGCTCAACAAGTGATTGTCCAGTGAGGAGCCTGCCTCCATCTTTATGGAGAGGAAGTCCCCATCAGCTCATACTCCCATATGCGCACTTGTTCCATGAAATGCGATCTCAGATGTGCCATAACCGTTTGGGGATTAAGACTTCCCACCATCGGCCATAGCCCATCTTCCATCCCAAGGCGCATCGTTACTGATATGAATGTGGCCATCACACGACGATGGTAGCGGAGATCCCGCTGCTCCTGGGTCTCATGAGAATAGGGTGGCTCCAAGTACATCTCGCAGATCATGTAGTCAGCCACTTTGTTCTCACCAAGGAGATCATTAAGGCGCATGACCCATGCAGAAAAGTTGGATCCATCTAACTTGAGCTTTTCTCCTTTTCACCAATTGTCAATAGGGAAGGTAATCTCGGGGAGAACCATTTTCTACATATATAATTGCAATAAGAAATTTAGACTAAGTTTATAATTAAATGAGTTAATAATAACTCCACTCAGAAACACCTATCCCCATAAGGGTTCCTAGTGATAACACCACCCCTATCAGCGACATCTCCCCTGATCATCACAGCCAGCAATGTGGGTTAAAGGGTGGACGCTAAACGTCGGTCACATCATTCATGCGACTCATGCTCAATCTTTTGACCATCCGTGTTCCAAGTCCACGCTTCTATGGTGTGCTAGGCTCACCAACTCAACCTTAGTGTATTCGTTGTGCAACATGGCTTACACCCACTGTATGCAAACGTAGATGTGTCTGACACCTAGTCACCCTGGGTCGCCTCATACCAAAGAACTTTCTTGGTGGTGCACACTAAGGGGGAACACAATCGTTGGTAATTTTAACAGGGATCATCTTACTAGGGTACCGTCGAGTATCTAATACTAGCACACAATAAGATATACAAACAATAATATTGAATGTAAATGTGATGTGATATGGTCCTTCACATCGTGATCTCCATCCGTCGTCACCGGATTCTGGCGCCAGGGTTCTGGCACCGTAGACACCAGGGTATCGGTGTCATTCCGGCGTGGAAGTCCGTCACCTCTGTGACTATCTACTACTACGTAACATAAGGTAATCACTTTACCTTTTCCACAACCATATCACAAAGCAACGCCCCCCTGCAAAACAAAGTTAGATGCCTCTACTTTATATTTGCATGTTTTACGTGGCTGAATGGGCTTTCGCACAAGAACCGTTCTTACCTACGAACTTTCAGCACAACGCTGATCAAGTAGTTGTCTCTACTTCACCCCTTTCGGGGCCCTCCATTGCAAATGGCATACCAACTAATGCGAGAGAGACAGACACCCCCCTAAGCCACTTTATACGGTACGAGCCATATGTCAAGCATGGACTAGTCTCGCAAATGAACGCGTAAAGTCGGTTGGGGGCCGCTTCATCAAGCATTACTGCGGTATATACAAGTACACGTGGGAGGGTAACAACTAAAAGATCAACGCCCACACGGTACATCTCGTGTGTTCTACCCGTACTAGCATTACTATGCATAGATCTAGCTTTGATACCATTCATGCATGTTCGAAGGTGGAGGAATTGTCGTTGCTTTTGCGACTGCGCAATCGCATTAAACAATTGGAGCGTGAGTTGCCCATCATCGCAGTAGTGCAGATGTGTGGAAGTCGAAGGCGGAGAAGGCCACCGCCCATGAGAAGTATCTCTTGGAGGAAGTGGCGCAGTTGAATGAGTAGTTCAAATGTTAGCTTTCTACCTTCTCATCTTTTCTTTTAGTAAGTTGCAGTGATGCCTTGTCTTCATACTTTGTTGTTTTCTTGGTGTATTTGTTAGCGCTCGTCATCCGCAGGATGAGAAGGATCGGGTGGCCATTTGAATGAATAACTTGACCTAGGAGCAACTGTAGGCAAGTGGGTACTTTTGGGTGGACCACGACCATGCCACTGCATTGGCGACCCTGCAGGATCGTTCTGCTCGAGTGCTTCAATGCTTGAAGAAGGCGCAGTCATGCCTCAGGCACATTTACCAGACGATGTTTCATCTAGATGTTGTCCCTTCCAGCCTGTTGGCCCTTTTCACGAAGTTTCAAGATTGAAGCGCGGTGCGCGCGTGCGTTCGTCAACAATTGGTCGCAGGTGCGAAAGCTGCTTTGTCGATGGTGCGACTGCATCGGCCAGACGTGGACATGGCATCTATTGCTGCTAGACCGCCGCCACCGCCAGAAGGGATGACCTAGAACATGGTGCCGAACTACTAGGCGGTTGATCATAGTTTGTAGCAGTAGCATAGTTTGTATCACCACCGGCAGAAGACATCGTCGACTTCTTTGAAGAGCAGACGAATGTTCATCTTTTGCAGCAGTAGCGTAGTTTGTATCATGCACATAGATGTATGAGTGTTGTAAAGTTTGTATGATTATGTTGGGTGTAATTTAATACCCATTGATATCCGGAGAGCTTGCTATCTTGTATATTTTTCGAGTGTGTTGTACTCTCCAGTTCCCTTTCGTTGGCCTGACTTGTGTTTATCTCAGCACCTTGCCAACCTGTCAGGTGCATTGCAACTGGGTTGGTGTTTATCAAGGGTTTGATTGGTAGTGCGTCAGCTACTCGGGATACTGCGATTTGTTCGTAGAACAAAAGTGTGAAGGGTGGCGTAGCCCCCGAGTGATGATAATGCAAGAAAATAAGGAAAACACAGAGCTTTGGGGCACTTAGCTTTATTTATTCGTAGAATAGTACGAGGTACAATGTGTGGCTAAGTAGCCTGGCTGAATAGCCTTATTTGTAATGTAAAAACGACTAGGGGTAGAAGCGACGCAGCTACGTGACGTTCTAGGGGTTGGAGTATGCGACTCCGGTTTCAAAATCTTTAAGGCGATAGGTGCCAATCACGTAAGGTCCTTCCCAAGGGGACTCGAGCTTGAGATGCCCTTGTTGCTTCAGTCGCAGGACCAGGTCTCCTTCGACGAAGGATCTGGGGCGAGGCCTTCTGCTGTGATAGTTGCGGAGGCTCTGCTGGTAGATCGTTGATCTCTCCACTACAATCTCGCGTGCCTCGTTAAGGAGGTCGACAGAGTCTTCAAGTGTGAGAGTTTACTCCTTCTCGCTGTATGCAACCACCCGTGGGGATTTGTAGCGTAGTTCTACGGGTACTACCGCTTTAGCACCATGCACCATGAAAAACGGAGTGTATCCCATGGCGCTGTTTGGGGTCGTGCGTAGGCTCCAAAGTATGGATTGCAGCTCGTCTGGCCAGCACCCAGCGGCTTGCTCGAGTAGTCGAGGGAGTCGTTTCTTGATTCCGCCATAGACGAGGCTGTTAGCCTTTTCGACTTGACTGTTGGTCTGCGGGTGAGCCACCGAGGCGTAGCTTATGTTGATTCCTAGGTTTTCGTAGAATTCCTAGAACTCCTTAGAGATGAAGTTTGTCCCATTGTCCATGATGATGTTGTGTGGCACTCCAAAGCGGTAGACAATGGACTCGAAGAACTTGACAGCGTTGGCCCCTGATTTATTCATCACGGGCATGGCCTTGATCCACATGGTGAATTTGTCGACTGCGACTAAGAGGTAGACATAACCTCCCCGCGAGGACTTTGGGAGCTTCCCGCCCATGTCGAGTCCCCATTGTGCGAAGGGCCAGGCCAATGGTATGAGCCTAAGTTCTGCGCTAGGTGCGCGAGGTTTGTCCGTGAATCGCTGACAAGCATTGCAACGCTGGATGATGTCCTTAGCGTCGCGCATGGCCATGGGCCAGTAGAATCCAGCTCGTAGAGCTTTGGCAATGAGGGCGCGACTGCCGGCATGATGCCCGCAAGTGTCTTCATGTATGTCGAGGAGCACAGCCCTTCCGTCCCCGTTGGAGACGCACCGTTGAAGTACTCCTGTGATGCTGCGCTTGTACAATTTGCCTTTGATGATGGTGAATGCCTTGGATCGTCGCGCAATGTGTCACGCATCAGTCGGGTCATCTGGCAGCCTCTTGCTGAGTAGATATGTGATGTAGGGTTGTGTCCAGGATGGTTCGATCATCATGACACCCATTGGCCCTTCGAGTCCTGTATCGAGCTCCATGTCGTTGAATGCCATTGGCTCATTGGGTGGCGTAGCGCCCGAGTCCATTGATGTGCTTGCTTTCTTTTATGGAGCCTTGGGCTTGATGGAGCGTTCGCATATGTGCTCGAGAAATACCCCAGGTGGTATGGGGGCACAGGTGGAGCCAATGTTGGCGAGTAGATCCGCCTCTTCGTTGCTTTCACGGCCCACATGTCACAGCTCGCAGCCGTAGAAATCCCCTTCGAGTGTGTCGTAGTGGTCGCGATAGGCGATCATGTTGTCACTCAGTGTGTTGCACTCGTGCATCGTTTGGTTGACCACCAGTTTGGAGTCGCCGTAGACGATGAGCCTCTTGGCGCCGTAGGCTTTCGCCATCCGCATCCCATGGATTAAGGCCTCGTATTCGGCTTCGTTATTGGAGGCAGTGACCTGCATTTGCAGAATGTATTTCATCTTATCTCCTTGGGGTGATGTCAGTATGACACCTGCGCCAGCTCCGTCTTTTCGCTTGGACCCGTCGAAGTGCATTGTCTAGAGATAGGACATATCTGGCTTGTCGGGGAGCTGGTTCTCCATCTCGTGCACGAGAAAGTCCGGGAGAACTTGCGACTTGATCGCGTCGCGCTTCTCACATGTGATGTCTCGTGGGGATAGTTCGATTCCCCAGAGCGCGAGTCGCCCGGTGGCGTCAGGATTATTGAGTATATGCCCGAGTGGGGTGTCGTTAACCACCACGACTGGGTGCTCCTAGAAATAGTGGTGTAGTCGCCTGGCTGTCATGAAGATGCCATATGCCAACTTCTAGTAGTGTGGGTACCGCTGCTTTGTTGGCGTGAGCACCTCGCTGAGTTAGTATACTGTGCGCTGGACCCCATGGACTTTATTTTCTTCGGCTCGTTCCACCACAAGCACCGTGCTGACAACCTGGTTGGTGGCGGAGATGTAGAGCAGTAGTGGTTCCTTTTCGTGAGGCGTCACCAATACTGGCGAGGTGGATAGTAGGCGCTTGAGGTCTTCGAATGCTTCTTGCGATTCGTCTGTCCACTCGAACTTGTCAGCTTTGCGGAGAAGTTGGTAGAAGGGCAGTGCCTTTTTGCCCATTCGACTGATGAATCGACTAAGTGCCGTGATTTTCCTAGCCAACTGCTAGACGCCTTTTACGTTCTTCGGCTTCTCCATGGCTAGTATGGCCTTTATTTTCTTCGGGTTTGCTTCGATTCCCCTTGCAGAGATGAGATACCCGAGTAACTGCACATATGACACGCTGAAGGTGCATTTGTCCGGATTGAGCTTGATCCGGTAGCGGTCGAGGTTGGTGAAGGTCTCGCGGAGATCGTCGATTAACGAGGCTTCCTCTTTAGTTTTGATGACGATGTCATCGATGTAGACTTGGATATTGCGACCAAGTTTATTCTTGAGGAAAGCCTTCATGCACCGGTGATAGGTGGCTCCTACGTTTTTTAGCCGGAAGGGCATCGTGTTGTAGCAGAACACACCAAATGGCGTTGTAAACGCCGTTTTCTCCTGGTCCTCCTCTTTCATTTGGATCTGATTGTGGACATTGGATGTTGTTAATAACAAGGTCACACCATTGGTGGAATGATGTGATGAACATTCATCCGAAATATAGCATTACGATCAAGTCATTATGTTTATATTTCTATAACATCATACGAAGTAATCTTTATCCTTAGACCATGAGATCATGTTAATTGCTAACACTGGAAGAGTATCTTGATAACATCAAACGTCACTGCGTAACAGGGTGACTATAAAGATGGGTTCAGTACTACGAAGGTGTTATGTTGAGGCTCATGGATCAAGAGTGGAATTTGTCAATCCAGATGATAGATAGATATACTCTGGGCCCTCTCGGTGATATCACATTAACATAGCTCGCAAGCAAGTGATGTGATCACTAGAATGTTATATAATGGGAACGAGAAAAGAGTGCATGTCGGTAACAAGATCAAACTAGGTATGGAGATACCGATGATCGAATATCGGACATGTAATATATCGAGAGACAAAGGGATTTAGTTACAAGCATTAAAGGTTCTCATGATCACAGAAGTTATCGTTGAATGTGTAGGAGTCAGTATGGATCTCTAGGTCTCCCTGCTGATTATAGATCGGAGAAGGGTCTCGATCATGTCTGCATTATTCGCGAACCGTAGGGTGGCACACTTAAGAGTTACTGGACACCATTTTGGAGCACATATGTTTCAGACGAAAGAATTGCAAAGCGCAGGAATTGTTTCAATAGAAACCGGAAATTGTTTCGGGTGAAATTGCAGAAAGTGGTTCTGCATGTGATATTGAAATATTGCAAGGGGCTATATGTGAATGTTTGTTAATTAAAGTAATTAACAAAATTCTGAATAAATTTAATAAAAAGAGTTTTATTAAATGAGAGAGCATTAAATTTGGAGAAATTTAATGCATTTAAAGTGGAGACTTTAAAAGGGAATGTGAAGAGGCATTTTAATGTGGAGGGGTTACCACCACATGAATGGGGGAGGTGAGGGGTCACCCCCCATGCGCCGGCCATGGAGAGAGGGCGCACCCCCCTCCTCCTATAAAAGGCCACCCATTCCCTCCTTCATCCTCACACCTCCTTGTGAAGGATCTCTCTCCCCCTCTAGAATTATTCCCCCATGGTCTCGGATTAGCAAGATACATGTTCCCGCTGGCATTTCGTCTGGAAAGAGTTGTTGCTTCCGCTGGATTGCTGGAGCGAGGAGGTGGTGGTTGTCCGGTGGCTTGATCGTGTGTGCGAGTGCGGATGCGCTGCTGAGTTGCGGCGCTCGGACTTCCTCACGATCTTGAGATCGGCAAGTGTACGACTACATCAACCACGAGTTCCTACTCGTTAACAAAACTCATTGTCTTCGAGGGTAAGTTCTCCTTGGATGTATGTCCACCCGTTGCTTTGTACCTAGTAGATAGATCTTGGCGTGTAGTTCACACCGTAGGAAATTTTTTGTTTTCTATGCTGCAGACCCAATAGTTTGGACCTGGCATTTTCGTCTGCAGGTAGGTGTAGTGCGGCACTGCCATGAACCTTGCGAACGCGACACGGCCGAGGATGCAGTGGTATTGTGAGGGCCAGTCGACGACTTCAAAGTCGATGCGATCTCACCGAAAGTTTTGCGGCGTGCCAAAGATGATGTCGATCTTGATTTTGCCCAAGGGATTGATGGCCCAAAATATATCGAGCTCGTTGGGGAACCCCAAGAGGAAGGTATGATGAGCACAACAACAAGTTTTCCCTCAGTTATGAAACCTAGGTTATCGAACCAGTAGGAGCAAGGAAACACCCCAATGGTGTTGTTTCCAACTTGGAATCCTGTACAACACAACCACAGAACTTTGCCCCCAACTTATAGTGAGGTTCTCAATTCTCACCGGTTTTGTTGAAAACAAAGGATTAAACGTATTGTGTGGAAGATAGTAATACCTTGCAGAAAGTAAACAGAAAACAGTAAATAGATTGTAGATTGATGGTAAAAGAAAGGACTGGGGTCCATAGTTCACTAGTGGTGATTCTCATTAAGATAGATGACATGTTGGGTGAACAAATTACATCGGGGCAATTGAGAAACATCGAGAAAGCATACATGCATATACTAATCATCTTGACTCCTATGAGATTTGATTGGGCATTACAACATTATACATAGACCGTAATCCAACTGCATCTATGACTAATAGTCCACCTTCAGGTTATCATCCGACCCCCTCCTGTATTTAGTTGCAAGCAATAGATAATTGCATTACGCATTGCGTGTAAAGTAAACAATACGATTGTTCTATGAACAAAGGATTGCTGTTTTCTCCCTAGTAGCAACAACACATCTAGTACCTTAGAGATTTCTGTCACTTCCCCAGATTACTATAGGCATGAACCCACTATCGAGCATAAATACTCCCTCTTAGAGTTGCTAGCATCTACTCGGCCAAGATAGCTACTAAAAGCGGAGAGCATTGATTATTGGCTCAACATGTCGAGCTTATTGGGAACCCCAAGAGGAAGGTATGATGAGCACAACAGCAAGTTTTTCCTCAATTATGAAACCAAGGTTATCGAAACAGTATGAGCAAGGAAACACCTCCCAGGTGTTGTTGCCAACTTGGAATCCTGCACAACACAACCACAGAACTTTGCCCCCAACTTACAGTGAGGTTGTCAATCTCACCAGTTTTGCTACAAACAAAGGATTAAACGCATTGTGTGGAAGAAAGTAAAAGCTTGCAGAAAGTAAACAGAAAATAGTAAACAGTTGTAGATTGATGGTAAAAGAAAGGACCGGGGTCCATAGTTCACTAGTGGTGGTTCTCCTTAAGATAGATGACATGTTGGGTGAGCAAATTACAGTGGGGCTATTTACAAACATCGAGAAAGCATACATGCATATACTAATCATCTTGACTCCTATGAGATTTGATTGGGCATTACAACATTATACATAGACCGTAATCCAACTGCATCTATGACTAATAATCCACCTTCAGGTTATCATCCGAACCCCCTCCTGTATTAAGTTGCAAGCAACAGATAATTGCATTACGCATTGCGTGTAAAGTAAACAATACGATTGTGCTATGAACAAAGGATTGCTGTTTTCTCCCTAGTAGCAACAACACATCTAGTAACTTAGAGATTTCTGTCACTTCCCCAGATTACTAGAGGCATGAACCCACTATCGAGCATAAATACTCCCTCTTGGAGTTGCTAGCATCTACTCGGCCAAGATATCTACTAACAACGGAGAGCATGCAAGATCACAAATAACAAGGACATGGTAGAATCAATAATCAATCTAAAATAGCATCTCAATATCCAGCGGATCCCCACAAACACAACATGTAGGATTACAAATAGATGATATTGATCATGAACGGAACTCACAAGACCTAAACATGGTAGCACAAAGGAGAAGAACCAACAATCTAGCTACTACATGGACCCGTAGTCCAAGGATGAACTAGTCACACATCACACCGAAGGCTTGCATGGTGATGAAGAAGGCCTCCAGGGTGAATTCTCCCCTCCGGCAGGGTGCGGGAAGAGCTTCAGATCCCTCCCAATCTAGGGATGGAGATTACAGCAGCTACTGACTCTTTCGTGGAATTTTGATCAGGTACTTAGGGTTTCTGTATCGGAGGCATCTTATAGGCGAAAGGGGAGGCCGAGGGGGTGCCCTAGGCGGCCACACCACCCCATGGCACGGGCCAAGCCTGGCGGCGCGGCCAGGTGGTTTGGTGGCCCTCTGGCCCCTCTCCGTCTCGTATTCTGGCTCCGTGTCCCCCTCGGTGAAATACTTACTTTGGTTTTGTCCCATCCAATTCCGACAATATTCATTTTCTGACTTTCCTAGTACCAAACACAATAGAAAACGGGCAGTTGGCACTGTGGCATCTTATTAATAGGTTAGTCCAAGAAAATTTATAAAAAGTACTCCAAAGTGTGGAGAAAACATAAGAAAGTAGATAAAAACCAAGCATGGAACATCAAAAATTATAGATACGTTAGCAACGTATCAACATCCCCAAGCTTAACTCCTGCTCGTCCTCGAGTAGGTAAGTGATAAAAGAAAGAATAATTTTTGAGGTGACATGCACCATCATAAACTTGATCAAAGTATTTGTAAAACATTGATTAGGCATGGATTAGACCAGTGGCCCAGGCGTTTCTCTAACACACATACATAACTCCATGGACTTACAAGCTCCCCTTTCATTTCACACCGACGACATCCATAAACAAAAGAGCATGATATCAGCTAGGTACAAAGTACAAGTGCAATGTTGAAAGCGTTCACCATGACAGCATGGTTTTGCTAATTCCCAACGTATAAGTGCAAGCATATACAACATAGATGACACAATGGTTCAAGTTTATTAGGGGCAAGAAAAGGAAAGTGTGCCATCAAGTTCGTGAGAGCTTTAATCACTAGTTTTCTCATAACAAGTTTAATTCGGAAGGTAGATAAAAACATGAATATACTTGGAATAGCAAATGCTAATAGGTAGGTATGATGAACTCTTTGGAACTTGGTTTTATTTGGAGTTTGATGCATGAGTGGAACTCATACTTGGTTATGGAGGCTAGCAAAAGACTGGGAGTGACCAACTAAGAGAGCAATAATGTCCATAATCATGCAAAGCTACAAAACATCATTAATTAAAGGATAACGTGATATTACAAGTTGAAAACTAAAGGATCATAGAGGCTATGGTGACTTGGGATAGTCTTAACATGGTGTGAGCATGCGCCAAGTCAACCCAAATAAAGCATCAAAGGAGAATACCACAATACTACGCTTTAATATGCTAAAACAACGCATGATTCTTTCAAGGCAAATTAAGCAATCTCAATTGTTTATAACACGTCATGCTACATCAAAGATCAATAAGCATAAAGCCAAAACAATATCAAGCATGGCATGACAAAGCATGGGCCACAGTCAAAAACAAGCTCTCTTTACCACTTAAGCATGAACTTTCCTACTCTTTTCCAATCCAAACCAAACTATTTGAAAACTAATGTATGAAAGAGGGGGTCCAACAAATTTATTCAAGCAAACTAAGAAAACCAAGCAAACGAAAACGAAAAACGAAAACAAAGACGCTCCAAGAACAACACAACTTGTGCATGAAAAAATAAAAATGAAGTGTTGGGAAGAAACCTGAGATTTTTATTGATGAAGAAGGGGATGCCTTGGGCATCCCCAAGCTTTGACGCCTGTACTTCTTGGATATTTCTTGGGGTGACACGCGTGGAATCCCCAAGCTTGAGCTTTATTCCATTCTTCATCTCATTTCATTCTCTCCATACACCTGGAATTTTTCCTTCATACAAAACTTCACACAATCTTTATTAGCAACATTAATGCACTCAAAATAATAAGTCTTTGGGTTCAGTTTCAACACCAATAAAACTTCCATTAAAACACAAGATACTGAAGTACTTCCCTTGAAAAGCTCAATTCCCCAAAGAGAACCCAAAAAGGAACCAACAAGAAGCAAATGCAAATAATGGCAGAAATCTGTCAAAATAGACCAGCAGGTAAAAACCAATTTGTTTGAAGACCTTCTGTTGCTTAAATCAAAAAGTGTTGAACTAATGAAAGTTAGATAACAACCGAGGGAAGAAGCACAAAAATTCACTCCTCAAAACGACGTACAGAAATTTTACACGAATCTTTACGGTTAAGCACAAAAATCTGTTTCGGGACAGCAACTTTCCCAAGCATTACTTCTCTCTCATTAGAGGTTACTCTTGGCACAAAAAGCAAATAAAAAGGATAAGGAGCAGTTATTACTGAAGTAATAAATTCCAAGACTCATCTAAAACTTTTGGGTTATCTCCCAATAAGTACTTTTCTTTAACGCCTTTAAGTTAGGCATAAGAAGCAAGAAAAAGAATCAAGTGTTCTCAAATGAAGAAGCATTAAGAGCAATTTTTTTTCATAGGAGAGTCAAAAGGAATCTTCTCTCTCTTCTTAGGAAAGTGTTCTATACCTTTCTTGAATGGGAGTTGATATTTAATGGTGCCTTCTTTCATATCAATAATGGCACCAACAGTTCTAAGAAAAGGTCTTCCCAAAGTAATAGGACAAGAAGCATTGCATTCAACATCCAAAACATAGAAATCAATGGGGACATAGGCATTGTTAACCATAATAAGAACATCATTAATACTCACCATGAGTTTCATTTTAGCATTATCATCAAGTGGGACATTCAAATAACAATCTTCCAATAGTGGTAAATCAAGCATATCAAAAATCTTTCTAGGCATAATAGAAACACTACTATCAAGATCACATAAAGCCTGAAGATCAAAATCACTCACTTTCATATTAATGATGGGTTCCCAACCATCTTCTAGTTTCATAGGAATAGAAGCTTTATGTTTCATCTTTTCTTCTTTAATTTTTATGAGAGCATCGGTAATGTGTTTTGTAAAGGCCATATTCATAGCACTAGCATTAGGACTTTTAGCAAGCTTTTGTAGGAACTTAATTACTTCAGAGATATTGCAACCATCAAGATCAAAATCATAATTATCATATAAAGTAGTAGAGTTATTACTAGCTTCAACACTAGTGGTAGTGATAGTATAAACACTAATATTTCTAGCAATTTCATATTCTCTTTCCCACTTAGCATGCAATTCAACTAATAGTCTAACATTTTCATCAATTCTAACTTGTATGGCATTAGTAGCAGCAAAGGGATTATCAATTGTTTCAGGTTTAGTAGCCATTTTATTCAAGGAAGATTGTGCTTCAGCCAATGATACTATATTTCTTTCAGCATTAGAGAGTTTTTCCTCAATAGTTTTGTTGAAAGCAATTTGTTTACTAATAAAATCTTTAAGCATAACTTCAAGTTCAGAGGGAGCACTCCTATTATTGTTGTAGGAATTTCCATAAGCATTACCATTATTGGGAGGATATGGCCTATAGTTATTATTACCAAAATTATTCCTGTAGGCATTGTTGCTAAAATTATTGTTTCTTATAAAGTTCACATCAACTTGCTCTTCTTGAGCAACCAAAGAGGCTAAGGGAACATGATTTGGATCAATATGAGCTTTCCCATTAACAAGCATAGACATAATAACATCAATTTTATCACTCAAGGAAGAGGTTTCTTCAACAGAATTTACCTTCTTACCTTGTGGAGCTCTTTCAGTGTGCCATTCAGAATAGTTAACCATCATATTATCCAGAAGCTTTGTTGCAGCACCCAAAGTAATGGTCATAAAGGTACCTCCAGTAGCAGAATCCAGTAGATTTCTTGAAGAATAGTTCAATCCTGCATAAATGGTTTGGATAATCATCCAAGCAGTCAGTCCATGAGTGGGACAATTCTTTACCCAAGATTTCATTCTTTCCCAAGCTTGAGCAACATGTTCATTATCAGATTGTTTAAATTTCATTATTTCACTTCTCATAGATATAATCTTAGCAGGAGGATAGTATTTTCCAATGAAAGCATCTTTGCATTTAGTGCAAGAATCAATACTATTTCTAGTTAGGGATTACAACCATTCTTTAGCTTTTCCTCTAAAAGAGAAAGGAAGCAATTTAAGCTTAATAATATCTCCATCTATATCCCTATGCTTTTTCATCTCACAAAGTTCAACAAAGTAATTTAAATGAGCCACAACATCTTCATTACCAATACCAGAAAATTGTTCTCTCATAACAAGATTGAGTAAAGCAAGTTTTATTTCAAAAAAAGTAGCTTCAGGAACAGGTGGAGCACTAGGTGTGCACACGAAATCATTGTTGTTGGTGCTAGTGAAGTCACACAACTTAGTATTTTCAAGAGTAATCATTTTTTGTGTTTTTAATAAAGAAAGCAAACTAGTAAAACTAATTTTTTTGATAAAGAAGCGAGCAAACAAAGCAGAAATAAACTAAGAAAAACAATAATAACAAAGTAAAGAGATTGGTTATGAGGGACTCCCCTTGTGAAGATGTCCATGACTCCTCGGAAACGGTGCCAGAAAAAGCTTGATTGTTGGCTCAACACGTCGAGCTCGTTGGGAACCCCAAGAGGAAGGTATGATGAGCACAACAACAAGTTTTCCCTTAGTTATGAAACAAGGTTATCGAACCAGTAGGAGCAAGGAAACACCTCCCAGGTGGTGTTGCCAACTTGGAATCCTGCACAACACAACCACAGAACTTTGCCCCCAACTTACAGTGAGGTTGTCAATCTCACCGGTTTTGCTAAAAACAAAGGATCAAACGTATTGTGTGGAAGAAAGTAAAAGCTTGCAGAAAGTAAACAGAAAATAGTAAACAGTTGTAGATTGATGGTAAAAGAAAGGACCAGGGTCCATAGTTCACTAGTGGTGGTTCTCCTTAATATAGATGACATGTTGGGTGAACAAATTACAGCGGGGCAATTGACAAACATCGAGAAAGCATACATGCATATACTAATCATCTTGACTCCTATGAGAGTTGATTGGGCATTACAACATTATACATAGACCGTAATCCAACTGCATCTATGACTAATAATCCACCTTCAGGTTATCATCCGAACCCCCTCCTGTATTAAGTTGCAAGCAATAGATAATTGCATTACGCATTGCATGTAAAGTAAACAATACGATTGTTCTATGAACAAAGGATTCCTGTTTTCTCCCTAGTAGCAACTACACATCTAGTACCTTAGAGATTTCTGTCACTTCCCCAGTTTACTAGAGGCATGAACCCACTATCGAGCATAAATACTCCCTCTTGGAGTTGCTAGCATCTACTCGGCCAAGATATCTACTAACAACGGAGAGCATGCAAGATAACAAATAACAAAGACATGATAGAATCAATAATCAATCTGAAATAGCATCTCAATATCCATTGGATCCCCGCAAACACAACATGTAGGATTACAAATAGATGATCTTGATCTTGAACGGAGCTTACAAGATCTAAACATGGTAGCACAAAGGAGAAGAACCAACCATCTAGCTAGTACATGGACCCGTAGTCCAAGGATGAAGTACTCACGCATCACACCGGAGGCTTGCATGGTGATGAAGAAGGCCTCCAAGATGAATTCTCCCTTCCAGCAGGGTGCCGGGAAGAGCTTCAGATCCCTCCCGATCTAGGGATAGAGATGACGGCGGCTACAAACTCTTTCATGGAATTTTGATCGGATACTTTGGGTTTCTGTATCAAAGGCATCTTATAGGCGAAAGGGGAGGCCGAGGGGGTGCCCTAGGCGGCCACACCACCCCCTGGCGCGGGCCAGGCCTGGCCGCGTGGCCAGGTGTTGTGGCGGCGCTCTGGCCCCTCTCCGTCTCGTATTCTCGCTCAGTGTCCCCCTCGGCGAAATACTGACTTTGGCTTTTGTCCCATCCAATTCCGAGAATATTCATTTTCTGACTTTCCTGCAACCAAAAACAACAGAAAACAGGCAGCTGGCACTGTGGCATCTTGTTAATAGGTTAGTCCAAGAAAGTGTATAAAAAGTACTCCAAAGTGTGGACGAAACATAAGAAAGTAGATAAAAACCAAGCATGGAACATCAAACATTATAGATACGTTAGCAACGTATCAAGCATGCAAGATCACAAATAACAAAGACATCATAGAATCAATAATCAATCTGAAATAGCATCTCAATATACATCGGATCCCCGCAAACACAACATGTATGATTACAAATAGATGATCTTGATCATGAACGGAGCTCACACGATCTAGACATGGTAGCACAAAGGAGAAGAACCAACCATCTAGCTACTATATGGACTCGTAGTCCAGGGATGAACTACTCACGCATCACACCAAAGGCAGTCATGGTGATGAAGAAGGCCTCCTGGGTGAATTCTCCCCTCCGGCAGGGTGCCAGGAAGAGGTTCAGATCGCTCCCGATCTAGGGATGGAGATGACGGCGGCTACAGACTCTTTTGTGGAATTTTGATCAGGTCCTTATAGGCGAAAGGGGAGGCCGAGGGGGTGCCCTAGGTGGCCACACCACCCCCTGGCGCGGGATAGGCCTGGCCGCGTGGCCAGGTGGTGTGGTCGGCCTCTGGCTCCTCTCTGTCTCGTCTTCTGGCTCCGTGTCCCCCTCGGTGAAATATTTACTTTGGCTTTTGTCCCGTCCAATTCCGAGAATGTTCATTTTCTGACTTTCCTGGAACAGAAAACAGCAGAAAACGGGCAGCTTGCACTATGGCATCTTGTTAATAGGTTAGTCCAAGAAAGTGTATAAAAATACTCCAAAGTGTGGACAAAACATAAGAAAGTAGATATAAAACAAGCATGGAACATTCAAAATTATAGATACGTTAGCAACGTATCAACATCCCCAAGCTTAACTCCTGCTCGTCCTCAAGTAGGTAAGTGATAAAAAGAAATAATAATTTTTGAGGTGACATGCACCATCATAAACTTGATCAAAGTATTTGTAAAACATTGATAGCTGGGATCATAGTAGTTTAACATAGCATGAAAGATATAGTTCTAACAATAAGACATAGCAACTATGTTGTAACATGAAAAGGCACAAACAAAAAATCCATGAATAACAATGCTTTGCAGGATGTTTGTTTGTTTCGCATAAAGAAAACATAATGAGAATGCTATTCAGCCTGTCCCTCATAGTGTAGCAAAACATAAATGCATATGACACCTTCAAAGTTCATAAGGGTGACTAGATACAAATAGTTTAAGAACAAGCAATATCAAAGTTATGAATCAATCAACAAGTCTTGGGACAATGCACATTAAACTAAGAATGGCCACTATGCTCTCTCAGTAGGTGCATAAAGATAGAAGATGGAGACTCAACATAAAAGTAAAAGAAATGCCTTCATAGAAGGAAGCAGGGATTAAGGTCTCATAAAGAGCTTCCAAAAATTATGGTACTTATTAGCTTTCAGCTCTCATTGCCCCTATCATAAGCATCTTGAAGTGATTAAGGTTAAAGTGAACAAACTATGGAGTATATGCTTGACAAAGTATAAGTTGGCAATCTCATGTCCCTTGGATACGAGGGCCGCTCCTCATGCTACTCAAGTTTAGTTATCGGTAAGTTCTTGTCATAGTAAGTACATGTGTATCATAGAGAACCGCCAACGGGGTACCCCTTGGCCGATGATACAGAAGCATCCCCATATCAAAATGACAAGGCAAGCAGACAACGAGCATCTCAACAATCTTCTTATTTACCATGGGAAAATGGTGCTTTTTTCTCTTTCCTCTTTTCTCATCTCTCTTTTTTTCTTTTTTTTCTCAATCTCTATCTCTTTTTTTATAAGAAGAATGCTTCATAGATTGCTCATTATGGTTACACTGCAGGTTTCCACCATGATTAGGCATGGATTAGACCAGCGGCCCAGGCGTTTCTCTAACACACATACATAACTCCATGGACTTACAAGCTCCCCTTTCATTTCACACCGACGACATCCATAAACAAAAGAGCATGATATCAGCTAGGTACAAAGTACAAGTGCAATGTTGAAAGCGTTCACCATGACAGCATGGTTTTGCTAATTCCCAACGTATAAGTGCAAGCATATACAACATAGATGACACAATGGTTCAAGTTTATTAGGGGCAAGAAAAGGAAAGTGTGTCATCAAGTTCGTGAGAGCTTTAATCACTAGTTTTCTCATAACAAGTTTAATTCGGAAGGTAGATAAAAACATGAATATACTTGGAATAGCAAATGCTAATAGGTAGGTATGATGGACTCTTTGGAATAACTTGGTTTTATTTGGAGTTTGATGCATGAGTGGAACTCATACTTGGTTATGGAGGCTAGCAAAAGACTGGGAGTGACCAACTAAGAGAGCAATAATGTCCATAATCATGCAAAGCTACAAAACATCATTAATTAAAGGATAACGTGATATTACAAGTTGAAAACTAAAGGATCATAGAGGCTATGGTGACTTGGGATAGTCTTAACATGGTGTGAGCATGCGCCAAGTCAACCCAAATAAAGCATCAAAGGAGAATACCACAATATTTATGCTTTAATATGCTAAAACAACGCATGATTCTTTCAAGGCACATTAAGCAATCTCAATTGTTTATAACATGTCATGCTACAGAAATAATCACTAAGCATAAAGCCAAAACAATATCAAGCATGACATGATAAAGTCTAAGTCACAGTCAAAAACAAGCTCCTTTTTACCACTTAAGCATGACCTTTCCTACTCTTTTCCAATCCAAATCAACTTTATTTGAAAACTAATGCATGAATGCGGGGGTCCAACCAACTTTATTCAAGCAAACTAAGCAAACCAAGCAAACGAAAACTAAAACAAAAATGAAGACGCTCCAAGAACAACACAACTGTGCATGAAACAATAAAAATGAAGTGTTTGGAAGAACCTGAGATTTTTATTGATGAAGAAGGGGATGCCTTGGGCATCCCCAAGCTTTGACGCTTGTACTTCTTGGATATTTCTTGGGGTGACACGGGTGGCATCCCCAAGCTTCAGCTTTAGTCCATTCTTCATCTCATTACATCATTCTTTCCTTACACCTGAATTTTTCCTTCATACAAAACTTCACACAATCTTCATTAGCAACATTAGTGTACTTAAGATAATAAGTCTTTGGGTTCACAGTTACAACACAAGTAAAACTTCCATTAAAACACAAGCTACTATAGCACTAACCTCAAAAAGCTGGATTCCCCAAAGAGAACCCAAAAAGGAATCAACAAGAAGCAAATGCAAATAATGGCATAAATCTGTCAAAACAGACCAACAAATAGAAACCGATTTTTTCGAAGACCTTTTGTTGCTTACATAGAAAAGTTTTGAACTAACTACAGTTGGATAACAACCTAGGGCAGAAGCACAAAAAATACAGCCCAAACCGACGTACAGAGATTTTACACAAATTTTTACAGCGAAGCACAAAAATCTGTTTTATGACAACAACTTTCCCAAGCATTACTTCTCTCTCATTAGAGGTTACTCTTGGCACAAAAAGCAAATAAAAAGGATAAGGAGAGGTTATTACTAAAGCAATAACTTCCAAAACTCATCTAAAACTTTTGGGTTATCTCCCAATAAGTAGTTTTCTTTAACGCCTTTAAGTTAGGCATAAGAAGCAAGAAAAGCATCAAGTATTCTCAAATAAAGAAGCATTAAGATTAATACCAGTAATATCTTCAACAAGGCAAGGTATCTCATCGAAATAAGTTCTATAGGTTCCTCTCTCACTGATCTTGGGTTCACTATTTTCATCAAACAGGTTTTTAGGAACAATCCAATGAAAATTGTTTTCTAAGGCTTCATGCATTGCTACAAGTTTAAATGGTGTTGGTATCTTAATTTCCTCCCCATTAGGTTAGGTTTTGCCCATCTTCTCTTGTGTACCAATAACATCTACACATGAGCCTAGCATATTAAAACATTCAAAGACTTTTCTGGCTTCCTTAGCAACATCATAGAATTCTTTAAGCAAAGTTTCCAGAATGAAATCCCTCTTTTCAGGGTCCTCAATTTATTTAAGTTTAAGAAACATCACTTGCATTATGGGGTTACGGTTAACAAACCTAGCTTCCAACATGTGAACTAAAGAAGCTGCATCAATTTCATAATTTGCAGCAAGTTCTGCAAGGGATCTATCCTCAATATCCTCATGCTTACTAACATGATTAAAAAAATCTTCAATATTATATTTTCCAATTATAGAGCCACTACCTATTGAAAGGTCTTTCAGGGTGAACTTAGGGATCAACATGGTGAGCTAAGAAAGAGGTAACAACTATAGAAAGACATAAATTTTTGTGTGTGTTTTTAATATAGAAAGCAAACTAGTACAACTATTTTTTTGTGTTTTTGATAAAGAAACAAGCAAACAAAGAAGAGATAAACTAGGCAAAACAAATAAAACAAAGTAAAGATTGACTATGAGGGACTCCCCTTGTGAAAATGTCCTTGACTCCCCGACAACGGCGCTAGAAAAATAGCTTGATGGCCCAAAATATATCGAAATCGTTGGGGAACCCCAAGAGGAAGGTATGATGAGCACATCAGCAAGTTTTCCCTCAGTTATGAAACCAAGGTTATCGAACCAGTAGGAGCAAGGAAACACCTCCAAGGTGTTGTTTCCAACTTGGAATCCTGCACAACACAACCACAAAACTTTGCCCCCAACTTACAGTGAGGTTGTCAATCTCACCAGTTTTGCTGAAAACAAAGGATTAAACGTATTGTGTGGAAGATAGTAATAGGTTGCATAAAGTAAACAGAAACGATAAATAGATTATAGATTGATGGTAAAAGAAAGGACCGGGTCCATAGTTCACTAGTGGTGATTCTCCTTAATATAGATGACATGTTGGGTGAACAAATTACAGCAGGGCAATTGACAAACATCGAGAAAGAATACATGCATATACTAATCATCTTGACTCCTATGAGATTTAATTGGGCATTAAAACATTATACATAGACCGTAATCCAACTGCATCTATGACAAATAATCCACCTTCAGGTTATCATCTGAACCCCCTCCAGGATTAAGTTGCAAGCAACAGATAATTGCATTAAGCATTGTGTGTAAAGTAAACAATACGATTGTTCTATGAACAAAGGATCGTTGTGTTCTCCCTAGTAGAAACAACACATCTAGTACCTTAGAGATTGCTGTCACTTCCCGAGATTACTAGAGGCATGAACCCACTATCAAGCATAAATACACCCTCTTGGAGTTGCTAGCATCTACTCGGCCAAGATAGCTACTAACAACAGAGAGCATGCAAGATCACAAATAACAAAGACATGATAGAATCAATAATCAATCTGAAATAGCATCTCAATATCCATCAGATCCCGCAAACACAACATGTATGATTACAAATAGATGATCTTGATCATAAACGGAGCTCACAAGATCTAGACATGGTAGCACAAAGGAGAAGAACCAACCATCTAGATACTACATGGACCCGTAGTCCAGGGATGAGGTACTCACGCATCACACCGGATGTCGTGGTGGTGTCACGGCAGATGCCATGGATAGGCTAAAGGTGGGGACTAAATGCACTAGGGGAATCCAGGGAGGGATAGTGTGGTGATTCCACACACGGTAGCTTTGTATTTGATTCACCCTGATAGATTACAAGTGCTCCTTGAGCTGTATTGGGGAGAGGAGGAAGAAGGACTCTCTTACTCTCACCACTAGCTAGCCCTCAGGAACACACCAGTAAACCACAACACACTAGAGATCAACCCCTTCTATAGAGGCCCTAGCCCTCCTTATATAGGGGGGCTAGGTCTCCACTTAGGGCATACGTGGAGGCATATTCCCTGGAATATGCCTCTTCCCAAATGGGTAAGCCGACCGGGTCACTTTTCCCCCGCGTCATCCATGCAGAGGCTACGTGAGCCTCTATGGCGCCTGCGCCATCCGACATAGGCTTCGTCACCTTTGTCGGCGACGCCTTGGTGGTCCTGCCTTTGTCCGCTTCGCTCATGCTCTGCGTACAGTGGTCACCTTTGACCAGCAAGATACCTTCCTTCTCTTACAAGCTTGATATAACCCGGATCCCACATAGTTGATCCGGCCACACCTGTTCCTGCATACAAGTTAGATACATCTTACCGACATACGGCTTAAGTCGGTTGAGACCAAGTTAGGTGGACGTATCCTGGTCTGGGTTACTCCGTGATCCGGCCTTCCTTGAGGTGACTCGGCCAGCACTTTCTTTGACCTTGCCGTACCTCGGCTAACTAGGCCTTTATACCCCGGCGTGACCCTACCCGGGGGTGTACCCCCAACGTTAGTCCCTGAAGCTGGTGCGGTCTTAGCTGCCTTAGCCGCTAAGGCCACAGCAGGTTCAATTTTACTGAGCCTCTTGCTCCTTCTCCGAGTTACCTCCTAATCCGAATTACATAGGTTTATTTTCCCTTGGCTCATTTCAAGTTTTTACTTTCTCGCCGGGTTACCTCATACTCATCCGGGTCACTCTTCCTTCTCTCGTACGCTTTCCCACGTGGAGGCTAATCATTACTTTGCCTCATTTGAAGGGCCAGCAATAGTAACCAGCACAGTTATTGTCAGAAGTTACTGTTGCACACGTCATGTCGTGCCTGCCCCCTCGTTAACTGTATCATAACGTCATGTCATGGGATCCGCTGCGCCATGTGGCCCTTCGTGTGGCTCGCCGCTGATTGGTCAATCCGGGTCATACACGGCCACACGGTGTGGTTCGCCCACAAAATGCGATCCTAGTACCCCCTTACGGGAGTGGTTAAATAGGGGAGGGGCACGCCCCTTGGGTCATTTCCCCCCTCCGTGCCCCTCTGCCTCTGCCCTTTCCTCATCTTCTCCATCGACAACACCGCCGCCACCACATCTGAGCAGCAGCACCGCTGCCGCACTACTTCCACGCGCTCTAGCGCCGCCACCACCTCTGCTCATCCTCTCCGCCGAGGGTCCCCGCCAGTCCAGGCCGCTGCCTCCCTCCGCCGCTAGCGCAAGTGAGGGGAGCGACCTTGAGATGACTGAGGAGGAACTCACCGTCGCCGAGCAGGAAATGGAAGAAGACACGGTGAACGCCGACCGTGGCGCGTGGGCCGGATCCTGGGTCTGCCAGGATGACCTGGATTGGCTCTACTGCACCAGGCGCATCCCGGAGGGCGTCGCCGCACGCCTCGGTTCTGCCGAGCTTGCCCCCTCACCCAATCCGGGTGAGTATGTGGTGTTCCTTTCCCATTTCCAACGCGGATTTGGTCTCCCAGTCCGTGACTTTTTCCACGACTGGCTAAACACATATGAGCTTCAGTCGCACCATCTTCCGGCTAATGCCATCACATCCCTCTCCGCCTTTGCCTCCATTATCGAAGGTTATGCCGGACTATGGCCCACGAAGGAGCTCTGGATCCGGTTCTTTGGCCTTCGCCGGAACGTGATTCCGAACGTAGAGCTAGATCCGGAGGACAAACAGCTCACACAGTTCGGCGATGCGTCAATCTCTCCCTAGAAACAGTCCATCTTCCCCCGAGTCACGGGGCTTGACTCCTGCAAGGAATGGGCCCGGACTTTCTTCTATGTCCAGAACAGCACCATCGAAGATCTGATCCGGCTGTGCCCCTATACTCCGGGTCCTCCGAACCCGGATTTGTGGGATGCTATCCCCAAGAAGCCCACCGTCCTAGCGAACCAAGTCAACAAGAGGTTCAAGGAGCTGAAGGACCTCAGATTGCGCAATGGGGATGCCATGATCACATTGTTCGCAACTGGATCTCCCTCTCCAGAAGTGCACACATAAGCTCTGTCATATGAGCTAGGGCTGTCACCCCAACCAGACCTCGTCTTTCGAGTTGAGCAACACAGAGATCTACCGCCGGGTCAAGGCCCTCTTCACCACCCACAAGGACTTCTCCTCTGAGTGGACGTGGGGAATTGAACACTTTTGCCGGGATAGGCTCCCTCCTGCGGTAAGTCTCGTGCCCCAAACTCTTTCCGAATTAAATCATATGTCGGTCTTTTGTTGTAGGTTTTAATCCTCTTGCCTTTTCTTTTCCTTAGATGTTTCTTCAGCAAACCATCGAGGATGGCACCGAGCCTTCCCTCAAATGGGTGCCTGACCGGGATACCTCGGACGAGGAGGAACCAGATTAGGAGATGTTCCTTCCGATGGCGGATGTGACCAAGCGACCCACCGGTAAACTCTCTTCCGTTAGAGATTGGCCCGACGATGAAGATGATTCGGATGTTGAGGTGATGGAAGCATTTGACGCTGTCCCCCTTTCTTATCCTTTTCCGGCATCAGCTAACCACGGTGGGCAGATCCATGAAGACCCTCCCCTTGCTGTGGGTGATCCTGTTCCGGTCGCGCTGAAGAAGAAGAGGGGAGCTGCATCAACTTCTTCCTCCGGACCTTCTCAGCCAGCCAAAAGGCGAAAGAAGTCCGGGGACAAAACTGCCACCAAGCCTGCAACCAAGGCCACAGCCCGGAGGGCTCGGAAGCCCAAAGAGCCTCTGACCTCGGATGAGTAAGCCTCTTCTCCCTTTGCTATTTACTTGTTCTTCTTTTATTATAGTTTCTCATCATACATTATTTTATTCGGTAGGGCCGCGGTGGAGGTCCCACAGAGTGGATCCGGCATTGCCTCGCCGCTCCGACACATCCCTTCTCCCCCTCGTGGCGACGATTCACACCCGTTGAGCCCCATTCAGGAGGGTTCAGCGGCAGCTCCGGGTTCCAGCCCACCTCGTCAAGAGGAGGGCAATCTCGGAGCGGGGGGGGGGGGACTGGATCTACGAGGCAGCAGCAACCACCACTTCGGCTACGCCGTAAGCAGCTTCGTCTGAGAGACCCATAGTACCCCCACTGAAATGAAAATCAGCACCAACACCATCTTCGGCTCCAGCACCAGCAGGAAAGGCACCAAGCCCCTCCGCCTCGTCCGAGTCTTCCAAGGCTCGGCGAGAAGACACCAGCAGCGCTAAGGGAAGCACCAAGGCAGCTCCCAACGGTAAATCTACTGCAACAACTTCCACCTCATAGCAGCAACCCAAGGGCAAGAAGGCTCCTGATGCCGCCAAGGCAACGTCCGTCGTGGCTGGACAGCGCACCCTTGCATCCATGCTTTCAAAGAAGACTCCACCACCGAAGGACGCCCCTGCCGAGCCAGCTGATGCGCAACTTGTTTTGCACACCAGCCCTGCCATTGCCCAAGTTGAGAGGAGGGAAGCGCATGCCAAGGGTTTAGTGGCGCCCCATATGCTTAGCGGAGAACGATACCCTCCGACCTTGATGAAGTTTGTAAATAATTGGAACAAGGCGGAGTTCGTCTACAACGACGATCTCCCGGAGAAGTTCGGTCCCACCGAATTTTCTGCGCAGATGAATACTGCCGCCAAGGCAATTAATCTTGCGGGCCGGATGATGGAGGTACGTCACTTCGTTTTTTCTTTAACATGCAGTAGACATTAGTGTTATAACCACTAGTCCCTGAGCCTCCGGGGGAGTAACTTGTTACTCGGCCGGATGCTCCTTAGAGAATTAACATAGCTCCTTAATAACTTCGAATATGCATACACCTAGAGTCGGGTTAAGTTCCACTTGGCCTGGATTTTGTACATTTCGAATATGCACACACCTTGAGCCGGGTTAAGTTCCACTTGGCCTAGATTTTGTACACTTCGAATATGCACACACCTAGAGCCGGGTTAAGTTCCACTTGGCCCAGATTTTGTACACTTCGAATATGCACACACCTAGAGCCGGGTTAAGTTCCACTTGGCCCGGATTTTGTACACTTCGAATATGAACACACCTAGAGCCGGGTTAAGTTTCACTTGGCCCGGATTTTGTACATTTCGAATATGCACACACCTAGATCCGGGTTAAGTTCCACTTGGCCCGGATTTTGTACACTTCGAATATGCACACACCTAGAGCCAGGTTAAGTTCCACTTGGCCCGGATTTTGTACACTTCGAATATGCACAAGACTAAGCTGTCTTTTTGTACTCTTTTCAGGTGACCACCAATCACCGGAGCGCCGAGTTTCAGTGTCTTCTGGACACTCACAAGATGCTGCGTGCAAAACATACCGCACTTCTCGCTGAACACGAGAAAAGGGGTAGGTTTCTTCCTTGGTATTTTTCCATTTTCCTTCATCTTTTTCTGCCGAACTAACCCATCATTCGGTTTTTCGCAGCTGGGGTGGAAGCTGAGAATACCATCATGAGGAAAAACTTGGAGCAAATCAAGGGTGAGTCATTTTTGCTCAATCTCTCTTTGCGCCCTATCCTCTTTTCTTCTTGGCTCAGCAAATATTCATACCTCGGCTTTGCCGGGTCAACAAACTATTTCAGCATCTCTTGAAGATAGTGTGCCCGTGCCTGATATGATGCTGCATTTTCTCGAACAAGCAGGGCAACACCAAGCTGAACTCAAAAAGAAAGATGATGAGCTAGCCCTCCTCCGAACCAAAGATGATGAGATTGCCAAGCTCAAGGCAGATATGAAGAAGTTGAAAGCGCAGCACCAATCCGAACTTCAAAAAGCTGGCCAGGACTTTACTGAAGAGCGTGAGCGCCTCAACCTCCAGATTGCTAAGGACCAAAAACTTCTCTAGGAGGCCGACGTCAAGCTTGAGTCGGCGAATACTGAACTTGCGCAACTTCACAAAAGGCGTGATGACTATACTAAGGAGCTGACCCGGATCCATAGCCACATCTCTCGTAAGTTCTTTTCCTTAAACTGGCATGAATATCTTCGGGTCAACTTCTTGTACTCATTTCACTTGTCCTATTTTCAGACAAGTTTCCAGAGGGTGATGCCATTGCATCTAGTGCTGTTACCAAGTTCCGCCAGCAGAGAGGTACTCTGTCTGGTCCTGGCGCCATTCCTCTTGATATGGAGGACCTGCTTGTCAGCTTGTCCTCTAGAGTTGAAATCATGAAGAACAACGGCAAGGATATTCTAAGCGCAGCAGTCCGAGTCTTCAATGCCCGTTGGCCTGGTGAAGATACTCCAGAGGGTTCCGCTGCCCTAATTAACAAGCTGATCGAGTGCGAGACCCAGCTAGACCTCTAGAGGGAATCCGCCGGACGTGCCAGAGCTGAGACCGTTCTCCACTATGTGCTCACATGGTACGAGAAAATCAATCTCCATCTTCTTGAGCGCATGCGCACTGGGTCAAGGTGGTCCACCGATCCGGATTGTGTAGCTCGTCACAAGGCTTGCGCCCATAACCTCATTCAATATGCCCCCATCCATCAATGGACCGAGGGACCAAGCTTCCTCGATGCCATTGACGACGAATACGTCGAAGATGGTTTAGGTGAAGATGATGAGAGCGAACCCTCAGACGTTGAAGAAGATGAAGCTGAAGCCGAAGCTGGGGATACACCCGCTGTCGCCGAAGTACCTCCTCCTGCTGCTCCTTGAGCGAAAAAACTTTGAAATTTATCAGATCCCCGGTATGCCGGGTGCAATTGTATCTAAGCACATCAGTTACATTTTGCTACTAAGTTTCTATGTCGGATTAACTTGGGCGTAGTCCCCGAGTTTCCTCTCCTTGTTCCTCCAATTTTTTTGGCTTGGCTCGTGTCCACCTTGGTTCGGTTTTATGACTTACGAGTCCGAGTTTCAAAAATTGACTAAACAATACTTGGAATCTTTAGGATTAGCTCAAAATAATTCAGCATAATAAATTTAAAGTAAACACAAGGTTAGTCCGAAAAACAAATGTCGGCTTGATTAAGTTTCTTTCCTTAGTCGTTTTTCATGTGCTATGCAATTCCAAACTTGTTCTGTTGCTTGCCATGAAGCCAATTCTTGTTGGACAGCAGCAAGTCGAAGAGTTAGGTTTTTGGTGCTCACACACTACTAATCCGGCTTAAGTAGAAGCAACTTATGACAGCTGACATACAAATAGTAAATATAGAAGAAAACTAAAGTTACTAAGGCAGTCCCCGAGTTACTGCTCGAGGTGCCAAGATTTCATTGATAAGCTCATTGCTGGCACACATACCGACATATGAGAGACTCAGATTCATTCACTTCTCTACTAAGTGTAGAAAGGACGAAGTAGAGCTACATTCCATGGACGCTTAGATTCCTCGCCGGACCTGTCCGCCTTGTTCTTCTCCTATGGTTTTGCGTCGATAAGATAATAAGAATAATTATGCAATGCTTTGCTCACAATGAATGGCCCTTCCCATGGGGGGGATAATTTATGCATGCCAGCAATATGTTGTACCAACCGGAGTACTAGGTCACCTTCCCGGAAAATTCGGGGGCTTACTTTCCGGCTATGATAGCGTCGGAGATTTTGCCGATATATGGCGGATCTAGACAATGCCAATTCTCTCGCTTCTTCCAGCAGATCAACATCATTTTGCCGGGCTTCTTGCACTTCAGCTTTTGTGTATTGGGTGACCCTAGGAGAGTCATGCTCTATGTCGGCTGGTAATACAGCTTCTGCCCCATATACCAGAAAGAACGGTGTATATCATGTTGATCGATTCGGAGTTGTTCTTAAACTCCACAGTACTGCTGGTAGTTCTTCTATCCAGCACCCCGCTGATCTCTGTAGTGGCTCAATGAGCTGGGGTTTTATCCCGGATAACACCAATCCGTTGGATCTCTCCACTCGCCCGTTTGATGCGGGGTGTGCTACCGAGGCAACATCCAGCCGGATCTTTTTATCTCGGCAAAAACACGCAAATGCTCCCTTAGCAAAATTTGTGCCATTATCTGTTATGATATTGTAGAGATAACCGTATCTCAAGATGATGTCTTTGAGGAAAGTTACGGCAGTGGCTCCATCACATTTTCTTATTGGCTTCACTTCAATCCATTTCGTAAATTTTTCAACCATGACCTGGATATGGGTCATGTTCCCTCTTGCTGGTTTAAACGGGCCAACCATATCCAAGCACCATACGGCAAACAGCCATGTAATTGGTATGGTCTTGAGCTTCGACATTGGCACATGTGTCTTTGTCGCATATCTCTGACAGCCATTACATTTTCTCACCAGATCTTCTGCTTGTTCCAAGGCGCTTGGCCCATAAAACCCATGGCGGAAAGCTTTTGCTACTAAGGCTCTGGACAAGGCATGATGCCCACATTCCCCCTGATGTATATCTCAGAGGATGTCAAGTCCTTCCTCTGGGTCAACACATCGCTGGAGGACATTCACACTCCTTTTGTATAGCTCGGAATTGATGATCGTGTATGATTTTGCTCTCCTCTGAGTTTGCCTGGAGAGTACCTCCTCAGCGGGTAAGGTTCCATCTTTTAGGAATTGGAATATGGGTTGCGCCCAAGCTGGTACTACTCTCACTGGGAACACATCCTCATCAATTTCCATCTGATCCACCGGCATACCTTCTACCAAATCACGCTGTGCAGTCCCCGGGTTTGTCGTGGCAGTCCTCGGGTTTGCCAAGCCAGTCCCCGGGTTTCGCAAACCACTTCCCACATCGATGTCCATGGGCACAACCTCTGATTCTGGGTTTGCCGGGATAAAAATTGAGTCGGACTCCAGGGATGGCCTGATAGATGGTTTTCTGAGGTGCTCTAATGCTACGCCCGGTGGAATTGCTTGTCGAGTTGATCCGAGCTTCGAAAATACGTCGGCAGCCTCCTTTTCAACCCGGGGTATATGATGAAATTCGCATCCCTCAAAGTAACCAGATATCTTCTGTACATGAAATCTGTACAATGTCATGTTTGCATCCAGAGCATCCCATTGTCCGGAGACTTGCTGGACTACGAGATCCGAGTCACCGAAGCATTGGATCCGACGTATTCCAATATCCTTTGCCACTTTGAGCCCATGTACAAGTGCCTCATATTCTGCAACATTGTTTGATGCAGTGAAGTGGATTTGCAGCACATACTTCAGTTGGTCCTTCTTTGGCGAGGTAAGCACAACTCCGGCACCTAACCCGGTTTTTGTTTTTGACCCGTCAAAGTGCATTTTCCAGTAGTTCGGATCTGGTAATGGTGGCTCATATTGCACCTCGGCCCAATCCACAAAAAAGTCCGCCACATCCTGAGATTTGATTGCTTCTCTTCTGTCATATTGTGGCGCATAAGGAGCTAGCTCAATTGCCCATTTTGCTATCCTGCCACTTGCATCCTTGTTTCTCATTATCTCGGATATGGGGGCTTCACATATTACCTTGATTGGGTGCTCCTCGAAATAGTGCTTCAGCTTCTTAGCTGCCATATACACGCCATATGCCACCTTCTGATAGTGAGGATAGTTTTGCTTCGAGGCTGATAATACCTCGCTCAGGTAATATACTGGCCTTTGCACTGACTTACCCTCTTCGTCACGCTCTACCACAATTACTGCAATTACAACTCGGTTGGTTGTGGCTATATAGAGCAACATTGGCTCCTTGATAGTGGAGAGGCTAACACTGGTGCAGTGGCTAACATCTTTTTTAGTTGGATAAAGGCTTCATTAGCCTGCGGCGTCCAAATGAACTTGTCCGACTTTTTCATGAGTTGATAGAGAGGCAGTGACTTTTCTCCCAACTGACATACAAACCGACTTAAGGATGCCAGGCAACCAGTGAACTTCTGGACATCGTTAAGACACTTCGGCAGTTCCATTTGCTCTATGGCCCGGATTTTAGTTGGATTGACCTCGATACCTCGGCTGGAGACAAGAAATCAGAGTAATTTTCTAGCCAGGACACCGAAGGTACATTTTTTCCGGATTAAGCTTCATTCGGAACCTCCTTAGGTTCGCAAACGTCTGCCTAATATCGTCAAGGAGCGTTTTTCTTTCCTTGGTCTTTATCACAACATCATCCACATACACCTGCACATTTTGACCAATTTGGTCATGCAAACATTTTTGCATACATCTTTGGTACGTTGCCCCTGCATTACGTAAACCAAAAGGCATGGTGCGATAGCTATAAGCCCCATACGGGGTGATAAACGCAGTATTTATTTGATCACTTGGGTTCAGAGGTATCTGGTGGAAACTAGAATATGCATCAATGAACGACAACAACTCACACCCAGCAGTGGAATCTATGACTTGGTCTATCCATGGTAGTGGGAATGGATCTTTTGCACATGCCTTATTCAGGTTCGTGTAATCGATACACATACGCCATACCACTGCCACGTTCGGGTCATCCTTCTTATTTTCCACCAGCACCGGATTAGATAGCCAATCCGGGTAAAGCACTTCCATGATAAATCCTGCAGCCAACAAACGAGCTATCTCATCTCCTATGACTTTTCTCCTGTCTTCGGCGAAGCGGCGGAGAGGTTGCTTCACCGGCTTTGCTCTGGGTCTGACATTCAAAGAGTGCTCGGCCAACTCCCTCGGAACACCTTGCAAGTCCTGTGTGGACTAAGCAAAAATATCCCGATTCTCACGGAGGAAGGTGACGAGCTCACTTTCCTATTTGTCATTTAACCCGGCACCAATTGTTAAGGTACGCTCAGGGAACATATCATCAACATGCACCTTCTTGGTATCTTTTGTCGCTTGGAATGAGAGACTACCATGCGGGTTATTCAGCGCCGGCATATATTGTTGCGCGGACTGAGCCAATGCCGCCACTTCTTGGATCTTTCTCTTTTCTTGTGCAATCACGAGTGACTCGGCCAGGTTAGACCCGGCGGATGCACACTCAATGGAACGTCGGAAATCACCAGTGATGGTAATCACACCATTTGGCCCGGGCAGCTTCATCTTCAAGTAACTAATGTGGCAACTTGCCATGAATTTGTTCATAGCTGGCCTATCGAGCAACGCGTGATATGCGCTTTCCAAATTTACAATCTCGAACTCCAGATTCTCAGTTCGACAGTTATCTCTTGTGTCGAACAATACGTCAACCCGGACCTAGCCTATGGGCTCACAAGAAATGCCTGGCACAATGCCATGGAAGGTTGTCCTTGTAGCTTGGAGCATATTCTCCGAGATACCCAACTTGCGCATCGTGTACACATACATGATGTTGATGCTACTGCCATTATCAATCAGCACCTTTGAGAACCTCACATTGATGTTAGGTCCAATGAGTGTTGGATCCAACACCAGTGCATACGAACCAGGGCTTGGCATGAGCTTCGGATGATCCTTGATACTCCAGGTAATCTCCTGATCCGACCAAGTCATATACCTTGTCACGGCCGGCATAATGGCATTGACCTCCATATGTCGGCGCTGCAAGCTCTTTCTATCTGTCTCTTCAGTAGTGAACACACAATAACTCTGATGATGCTCTCTGTACTCATTTCTCCCCTCGTTTCCGGGGTACCTCTGATCCTATTGGTTTTGGTCCTCCACCTGATGCACTGCATCCCTTATTTCATGGCTGTCATACCTCGGCGGAGGGGGAGGCAACATTAACTGTTGTGTGTTCGCTCTGGAGAGCAATTGCTGCCGGGGTAACTCCTGCCGAGGTTGATCATTCCGAGGTGCCTGGGCATTCCCCGAACCACTTTGTTCTATCTTTCGCATCCACTCACACTGCCTGGTTGTGTGACCCGCTGGGTTACTCGGATTTGGCGTGTGAAATTTACACGGCTGATCCAGCATTGCCTCATAGGTGTACCTCGAACGGTCCTTCTTTTCTCGCCACTGTTTTTTCTGCTCTGGCGTCCAAGTTTTCTTTCCATCATTCCTTGGTGTCCATTGTTGTCCTCCAGTTTTTTGACGTTGACTGCTTCCTCCCCCGGGTTGATCCTGATTCACAGCTGCAACTTGTTGCGAACTGTACCGGTAATCCGGTCTGTCATCCCTTCTTTTACCTCGGTAATCATTTCTTCAGGATGACCCGGCCCCATCGCGCTGACGATACTCCTCACTTGACTCATCTGAGGTGAGCCTAGGTTGCGTCGGATCACCAAGGCATATGAATCAACAATTCGGATTGTTTCTGCCAAGGTGGTTGGCATATCCCTTTGCAACCTTTGCCATAGCATGCTTGCATATCTGCATCCTTGCGCAAACCAAGCTATTGTAACATCCCAAAATTTTCATATTTTGGAATGTTAAATTAATAAGTTGATATAACTATTTGATCTTTGAAAGTTTTGAATGTAAAGAAACTTTTGTTGTTTGTTTGAAATTGTACAAAACCACATGAAAAGAATGGGTTTATTTGGGTCTTCACTCAATCTGCCTGTGGCATTGATGGGACTCCAAGTTGTATATATTTTTCTTCTGTTGTAATAATGTAAACTCTGATTATTCGATTCATGTAATAAAGACTTGTGTTTTACATGATAATTCATCGACTGTGAGTGCTAGCTAATGATCCAGGGACTAGCATGTTAATCACAGGGACTTAGGATCTTTATCGATACAAGGTCATAACAAATGGTATCAGAGCATAAGTTGACTGTAGATCGTGACCCTAGACATGGAAAAACCTTAGGAGTAATATTTTCTAAGTTATTTCAGAAAAACTCTCATACTTCTCATCACTTATCGTTGGTGTTTTAAAATTCTTAAGTCTTTCATTTACAACATTAGAGATAACCATTATGCACTCCAAGAAGAAAACTTCTCTCAAGACTACCTTTCCAAAGAAGATTATCCCAATGTTTCGCTCAAGTTAGGACTTGAAGACCTCCACAAAAGATGTTCCAAGACCGAAGCTACGAGAATTGAAGATTTCAAGACTACAAGTACTGAAGACTTCGAAGACCTTAAGTCAAGGGTATTAACTAAAGACCTCGAAAGATTGAAGATTATGAAGAAGATGAAGACTTTTGAAGACTCGAAGCTTCGAAGATTACAAGTGACCTATTAGGAGCCAAGTCCGGATAGATTTCGCTACAATGTAGATGCAACGAATTGTTTGCTTTCTTGGTATGGTTTGTCACGAGAACCAACAAAACCTATTTTTCCAAAACTAAAGTTACTTGTATGGGGTAATTTTCTTCTTCCTCATCTATAATCCACTTGTTCCTACTCTAAACCTTGGTCAACTCGACAGATGGGCTGTACCATCAAGGAAGAAAGGAACTCAACTTCTCCAAGCGTATGAGACACCGATGCAAAGCACTGGATGCACAAGGTTGAAGAAAGAATGAAGGATGCTAACATTGAAGCCAATAAAATGGTTCATTATGCCACCCAATTCCTAAAGGACGACGCTGCAACTTGGTGGGAGATGCAACACACAATTGATGATCATCAATGGATGATATTCTGGGAAGAATTTAAAGTGGTTCTACTACAATATCGCCTCGTCACTCGGTTATCAAAAACCCAAGGAGTTAAAATCACAAAACATCCAGCTTGCAGAATATCTGGGGAAATAGGACACACCTCCAAGGAGCATCGTGATCAGTGCCACTACTGTGAAGCAAGTCACCCCTTTGAAGAATTCCCCACCTCTCAAGTTACATGCTTCGAACCAACCACAACCCTTCTTGATGTCACCTCTACCTAAAGATACAACAAGTGAATCAACAAGTCAGAGACGGAATGCGCCAAGGCCTCATGAAGCTCTTAGAGGACACAAGGTCTACGACAAGGGCTAGAGATGGAGTCAAGACTCTAGACACCACACCCAAAGTCATCACTTCATGATACTCGACATATGAAAGGAATGACCATCTTCCCAAAGTTGGCTCAAGAAAACACTATGGCAATGGAAAAGGTCCAATCCCTCTATCAAGTTATGGTGAACTTGTTAGTGTAAATGAAGCTTACAACAAACTGTGGGCCTACCTGGAGAACCTAACAAATACAACCTTTTAAGGGTGGTAGTACCCTAGAGTATCTCGAACCTACTTCTTTCTAGCCTTCTCGAATCTCGAGGATGAGATTCCTTTTAAGGGTGGTAGTCTGTAACATCCCAAAATTTTCCTATTTTGGAATGTTAAATTAATAAGTTGATATAACTATTTGATCTTTGAAAGTTTTGAATGAAAAGAAACTTTTGTTGTTTATTTGAAATTTTACCAAACCACATGAAAAGAATGGGTTTATTTGGGTCTTCACTCAACCTGCTCATGGCATTGATGGGACTCCAAGTTGTATATATTTTGCTTCTGTTGTAATAATGTAAACTCTGGATTATTCGATTCATGTAATAAAGACTTGTCTTTTACATGATAATTCATCGACTGTGAGTGCTAGCTAATGATCCAGGGACTAGCATGTTAATCACAGGGACTTAGGATCTTTATCGATCCGAGGTCATAACAGTTATGGCCTGTGACTCAATCACACCCTCACACGAGTTTCGCACAGTGCACCAACGGGTTAAAAACTCCCGGTCAGTCTCATTCGGTCTCTGTCTGCACATTGCTAGGGTCTGTGGCCTGTTGGGTCTCTGATATGTACTTGAGAAATTGCTAACAAACATCTCCTCAAAATAGATCCAACAGTTAATAGTTCCGGGTGGCAAATTGTTTAGCCATACTCTCGCTGGCCCCTCCAACATCTGGGGTACATATCTCACAGCCCACCTCAAGTTGCCTGTGGCAATTTTCATAGCAGTTCCATAGTTAATCAACCAATCCTCCGACTTAGTGCTGCCGTCATACGTCTTTGTGCCTCTAGGTAACTGGAAGTTAGGTACTGGAGGTTCCTTCATGATCCAGGGCCCAAAACAAGCTAGACCTGGAGGACCTTGACACTCAATTTGCTCCGACCTATACAACCGATCCAGTTTTAACCTGGCATCATCAGGCATCAAGTTTCTGCTTCCCAATCTTGACCCTATCACGTGATAGTCCGGTCTGGGATAGCCAGCGTTCACCTTCTCCGAATCACCATCATTGTATCTATCTTGCTCCTATGGAGCTGCTCTCTGTTGCATACCTTGGCCAGCACTGTGCTCTTGTCGTGGTATATTCCACTGCTGCGGTTGACCTGCACTGTGGCATCCCGCTAAAACCACTACCAGAAAATTGCTGTGTTTTTGTGCATTGCATCATCATGACCGCATGCTCATGTCATCATGCCACCTTGCATTTGAGCATCGTCATCATCATGCATATGTTTTGTCTAAAACTATTTTCTAAAACCTGGTTTTGTTTTCTAAATAAGCCCCGTCTTTATTCAAATACAAACCCCGGGCCTCCGGAATTTTTTTTGTTTCCTCTACCAACGGTTTGCAAAAGCCTCGTTTTTAATCAATAAAATATTTAAATTATTTTAAGGAGGCAGCCAGCCAGGCCCAAAAGCCCAGCCAGCCACCTCCAAAATAAGCCCTATCTGTCTAACCATCTAACCAAACCCTAAATCTAACCACCACCAAACTAGCCTACCCTGCGTCACCACTCCACCCAGCCGCCGCCGCCAGCCCCACCAAAACGCGCCGCACGCCACCTCATCTCCCGCCCTCGCACCAACTCCCACGCCACCTGCCCGCACTCCCACATCCCGACCCGCTCCTACACACCGAGACCGATCCCTGTCGAACCCTGTCGAACCCCGAACCCCTCGGAGCCCAAGTTCACCGAACCCTAATGTGATTCCCTAACCAAGACCCCATTATTTTTATAATATGACATTATCGACTATCGCATATTAAATTGTTCATCTCGCATGCATATCATAATCATGCCGGATCTTCTGCCGTAGTATTAAATATTGCATCCGGTGTTTCTTCTAGTGTTTGCTTCTTCGCGGACTAGGTCGATGAGTTGATGCGAGTATCGATAAGTTCTCCGGTTATGATCCTTCGACAGTGTTTCCCAGGTGAGCATCTCTCCCTCTTCTACCTATTTTGCATTTATAGTCTTTACTTCCTCCTATTGATCTATTGCTATCCGTGTCGTGATGCTTTAGTGTTCCATACCAGATATATTCCTTGCAGCCGTTATATTGCCTTGGACACCTCCTATTACCCGTTGCTTGATAGACAGCTGGCCCTGCTAGTCGTAGTTACTTGCTCAGGTGTTGCCTCGCGTCGTCGATGTTCCACAGTTGTTGGGCGGTTGGCAAATGTTTAATGGTGGTGTTGGTCATGATTCTAATTACAGTTTATTAACTAATGTTGATCGTAGATTAATGCAGAGGCACCGGTGGGTAATAGACAATATTTGGTTCTTAACCGCTCACTAGTGTCCCCTAGGACCCGAGTTCTTGACACCTGTTCCGAGATTGAGCGCGCTAACCACAGGTGGGGTGTGTGGGCACCCCCATCAGCTTAATGCCTGATTCCAAGTATTGTACCGGGGGCCACAAGTAGTTTGGGGCTTTATTACTATTCAGTACTTATGCCATGCTTTACTGTTTTATTTAAGATTGTGCCTGGAGCACCTGTACTGTTTAGGATGTGGAATGTTTTCGTGGTATCGACAAGCCCAGTCACACTTTTCGGGTTCCCAGTCATTTACAACCATTGACACAAACCCTGGGTCTGTTCCGGAGCCGGCCGACTTCGTTGCGGGTAGCTTAGTGGGGTGGCCCCCATGTACTTGCTTTGGGTCTGGGAAACGTCATGGCTTAGGCCCCGCCGACATACCGATGGGTGTATGTTAATTGATCTGGCAAAAAGGGTCGAAGTGCGTGTGGATACTTTGGTGCACCCCTACAGGGTTAAATCTTTTCAAAAAGCCGTGTCCGCGATTATGGACGACTTGGAGCACAGTTTCTCGATCATAGACAACTATAACTAAAGTTAACTATTATAATTTGACTTGTATGTGAGATAACTAGTAAGTTGAATAACTTCCATGGAAAGAATGAATAAAACTACCAACCGTGTGAGTTTTCCTCGGCTTGACTTCCTCGTTTGGTCTTGAGGGGGAAACACCAGGATGGGTATGTTTGGTGTTAGTATCAGGTTGGATTTGAATAGGTCTTTCTTAACCCTCTCTAATAGCCGCCAGTTTTACTGAGTCTCTATAGGTTGATTAGTGCTGCTGCGCTGCCGCTTTAGTCCACCATACCTATGTAGGCGAGAGCCGCCGAATTCTAGCCTCGCCGTGTACTGGCCTCAGTACTGACGCTCCTATTTTTCCTTTGCCCTTTGTTGGCACCCCTTTTGTTTTAGCAGGTTTGAGATCGACATCGTTGGCAGGGTTACCCTTCCGGCTTGGCCTGGGCAGGGTTATGGACGCCATTGGTTATTCTTCAGGGCTCTGAGCCCCATTTGCATCTTGTCCGTAGTCGGACGCTCTATCGTTTTCAAGGTGATTTGTATCTTTGTATATTATATTTGTACTCTTGACTCATGGAGTCCTTGTTGTGTATATCTGTACTGTGGGTCCCATCGAGGACTGTTGTGTAATGGTATTACTTTGTTTTCCACCCGCACGAAAGTGCCTGGTGGGCGTCCTTGAATCGTTTCTATGCGGGTTTGGCGGGAATCGCTAAAACCTGCATAGGGCCGATTCGAGGGTGTTACAGAGTGGTATAAGAGCCCAGCAGTTGTGATACCCGACAAGTCCAGCCTGTAGGATAACCTAGCTAACGGCCGAAGTAGAGTGTCAAAACTATTTTGCAAAAATCGGTTGGATAGATCTGATTAGGTCTGATTTTTACTCCTTACCCCTCTGCTATTCTCCTCTTACCTCGGCGTGTTTTGATTCTAATCTCTTATCTTTCTTCGAGTCCAGGATTGTCGTGGTTGGGTTTTCTGTCGTACCTTCAGGGTTCCGCTCCCTCCGTTGGTAACGGTGCTTCTACCTCCCGTCTTCGTGCTATCTGAGGAATCCTTCATCTGATGGACTTCTCTTTGTTCCTTGTTGTGTCTTCCTGTGATTTCCGACACGACGACATCCTCTACGCCAGATCTGATGTAGAGTCTGCATCCCTCCTTGTTTCCGAATCTCGATTGTCGAGATCTTCAGTCTGATTCCGAGAATGGTTGCACGCTTTTCTACTGATTGTGCGGAGTAATAGTTTTGGTGCGTGATGGATTGGCCCCCATGCCGTCTACTCATTCTATTTGCTCTTGTACCTTGAAGTGGATGAGAATGCGTCGTTTCTCTCCTTCTATCGAAGCTAGAGGTGGCTTTATTGTTGATACCTCTACCTTCATCCTTTGTTACCGGAGTGCCCTCTCGACGATCACGGACAACGACCTCTTGTTAGTGGTGTCGTGAGGATCTACATGAAGCGTGAAGATTACGATCGCCGACCTTCTTCCCGGTACCATGAGGCGGATCTCGAGGGCGAGATCCATTGTTAGTGGTGTCGAATTGTGGCATCCCGCTAAAACCACTACCAGAAAATCATTGTGTTTTTGTGCATTGCGTCATCATGACCGCATGCTCATGTCATCATGCCACCTTGCATTTGAGCATCGTCATCATCATGCATATGTTTTGTCTAAAACTATTTTCTAAAACCTGGTTTTGTTTTCTAGATAAGCCCCGTCTTTATTCAAATACAATCCCCGGGCCTCCGGAATTTTTTGGTTTCGTCTACCAACGGTTTGCAAAAGCCTCGTTTTTAAACAATAAAATATTTAAATTATTTTAAGGAGGCAGCCAGCCAGGCCCAAAAGCCCTGCCGGCCACCTCCAAAATAAGCCCTATCTGTCTAACCATCTAACCAAACCCTAAATCTAACCACCACCAAACTAACCTACCCAGCCTCACCACTCCACCCAGCCGCCGCCGCCAGCCCCAACAAAACGCGCCGCACGCCACCTCATCTCCCGCCCTCGCACCAACTCCCACGCCACCTGCCCGCACTCCCACATCCCGACCCGCTCCTACACGCCAGCCGCACCCAGTGTGCGTCGCCCGCTCGCCCCACACCCCACCTTCCCGTGACACGCCTACGAGCCGGCCCCACCACTTCCCCGCGGTCACACGTTCCACCCACCGCGGACCCTGCCCGCTCTCCCATCTCCCCGCGCCTCCTCTCTGGCCGCGTGACGCCGCCGTCTCCTGGCCCCTCTCAGCCGCCCTCCGCCGGAGCCGGTCCTGCCCCGCTTGGCCGCGAACCGGTTCTCCCCGAGCCCCGCGAGGCCCCTCCTCGTCGCCCCCCTCCTCCACGTCGCCGCCTCGCACTGGGCGCCGACCAGTCCGGCCCGACCTCGCCCGCCAGTAGGTCCCCGGCCCTCCTCCTCCCTCGCCGGTCGCCCCGCCGACCTCGCCGTCCTCCCCGTCGCCGTACCCCCGCGCCGCCGCCCCGCTCGCGGCCCCGACCGCATCTCCGTCGCCGTCGTCGCCACGACCGTCTGCCTCTCCGCGTCGTCTCTCCCCCCGAGCCTGGCCACGACCGCATCGCGCCCCGCGACGCCCCTCCGCTCCACCAGCGCCGACCCTGCCGCCTCCGACCCGGCCTCGGCCCTCCTCGCTCCCCTCCCCGCGCCGTGCCCTGCGAGTAGCAGCTCCGCCTGCGGGCACCTCCGCCTCCTCCCTGCGGCTCCCCTTCTCGAGTTCCCCACATCGGCCTCACCACCTCGCCGTCTCCTTCCTCCTCCTGCCGTGGGTCCCGCCGCCGAGACCCACCCCGAGGTCGTCCGCCGCGTTCGTCACGCCTGTGGCCTGCTGCTAAGGCCCTGCTCTCTCCTGGTTGTGAGAACTGGGGTTTCTCGGCCACCCTCCTGCAGATCGTTTCTCTGTTTTTTTTGTTTGATGCTTGCGTGTGTGCGCTCTGCCGTTTTCCCTACCTGTGCATGCCCGTGCGCTGTGGTTCGATGTGCGGCGGTGTGCTCTGAACTGTTGGTGTGGTGGTGATGTTGGGGTAGTGGTGATGCCACTACTGATCGAGACCTCTGGCAGACAAGAACGAGCGGGACAAGATGGTGGTGTTGGTGAACCCTCCCTCTAAGAAAGGCATGCAACAAGATCTTCCGAATACCTATGGTACCGAACTAAGTACATCGACACCGAAGCCAGGAGATTCTCACGGAACGCCAAGACCTTCCTCACGGACCCGGTGAACCAAGACCTCCTTCCCACACCGATGCCCGAGGACCGGACACCAAGTTCACCGAAGGACGCCGAACGCCAAGGTCTTCTTCTCGGACCGGATGACTGCCAAGACCGACACCGTCACTCGAGAGCTTCGCCACGGGACGCCAAGTTCTCCTTCCCGAACGCCAAGATCGACCCGATACGCGGACCTGACAAGATCATCCCCAACCCGCCAAGTTCGCCTACCCGGACACCGTGCGACAAGATCTTCTTCCCGGATCCGAAGACCCCGGTACCCGATCCACTCAAGTTCGCCATCGACGACAAGATCGACATCGACCAGGGCGAATCCGATGCGCCCTCGATGCCAAACCAAGTCCTTCTTCCCGGATGCGAAAAGATCTACTCCGTTGTCCGAGAACGTTTCCGCCGAGACCGATCCCCGTCGAACCCTGTCGAACCCCAAACCCCTCGGAGCCCAAGTTCACCGGACTCTAATGTGATTCCCTAACCAAGACCCCATTATTTTTATAATATGACATTATCGACTGTCGCATATTAAATTGTTCATCTCGCATGCATATCATAATCATGCCGGATCTTCTGCCGTAGTATTAAATATTGCATCCGGTGTTTCTTCTAGTGTTTGCTTCTTCGTGGACTAGGCCGATGAGTTGATGCGAGTATCGACAAGTTCTCCGGTTATGATCCTTCGACAGTGTTTCCCCGGCGAGCATCTCTCCCTCTTCTACCTATTTTGCATTTATAGTCTTTACTTCCTCCTATTGATCTATTGCTATCCATGTCGCGATGCTTTAGTGTTCCGTACCAGATATATTCCTCGTTTGAGTTTTCCTCGGCTTGACTTCCTCGTTTGGTCTTGAGGGGGAAACACCAGGATGGGTATGTTTGGTGTTAGTATCAGGTTGGATTCGAATAGGTCTTTCTTATCCCTCTCTAATAGCCGCCAGTTTTACTGAGTCTCTATAGGTTGATTAGTGCTGCTGCACTGCCACTTTAGTCCACCATACCTATGTAGGCGAGAGCCGCCGAATTCTAGCCTCGCCGTGTACTGGCCTCGGTACTGACGCTCCTCTTTTTCCTTTGCCCTTTGTCGTCACCCCTTTTGTTTTAGCAGGTTTGAGATCGACGTCGTTAGCAGGGTTACCCTTCCGGCTTGGCCTGGGTAAGGTTATGGACGCCATTGGTTATTCTTCAGGGCTCTTAGCCCCATTTGCATCTTGTCCGTAGTCGGACGCTCTATCGTTTTCAAGGTCATTTGTATCTTTGTATATTATATTTGTATTCTTGACTCATGGAGTCCTTGTTGTATATATCTGTTCTGTGGGTCCCATCGAGGACTGTTGTGTAATGGTATTACTTCGTTTTCCACCCGCACGAAAGTGCCTGGTGGGCGTCCTTGAATCGTTTCTATGCGGGTTTGGTGGGAATTGCTAAAACCTGCATAGGGCCGATTCGAGGGTGTTACATGCACCTACCGAATTACGCTGTCCGACATTGCCGTTTACAGCATTCCCTTGACCGGCATTGCCTTGGTCGCAGTTACCTCGGCCAGCTTCACCTTGGCTCATACTCCTTCGATCCTCATTTCTTTGCACTTCTTTTCCTTTCCCTGCCCTTGCCGGGTCATATGGGACTATCTGCTTATTCCTCCTGGCCGAAGTTACTACCTCTTCTCTCCTAGGACCACCATGAGGAGACGATGCGGCTCCAGCAGATTTCTCCGGGTTACCTACCGCCGAATGAATGATCTTGGAGGCCCCAGCTCTCTCCGGGTTAGCCTTGAGCAATTCCTCGTTTTGCCTGTTCGCAATCCGAACCAGCTCGTTGACTCTATCCTGCTGTCTTTGACGGGCTTCACCCGTCAGACCTTCTAACTTGGATGCAATTGCATTTGCTGCTCAGAGGTTCTTTGCCGGGGTACTATACTTCCGCAGCCCCACGGACAAATAGTTTTCTGATTCCTTAATCCTAGTATCACCCTCTCTATTCATTTCACTCATGAGATTTCTCCCCTTCACTTTTGCAGCATCTACCTTATTCGCCTTTGCGTACTCACGCAGTGTCATGTTCAACGACTACTGAGCCGCGGCTATCTTTTTCGCACCCTCTAGTATTTTTTGCCTAGTTTCCTCTAGCTTGCCCTGTGCCTGAGCCGGATCTACTGCTGCTGCTATCGGGTTTGCCAAGCTATCCATTGCCTGCTGCAACACATTCTCAGGCCTCTCTAGCGGAGGACCTCTACTTTTCCTTAGTGCCTTAGGTGTTACCTCCGGATCTGGTGCTGGATCCTTGCTTGCGCCAGTGCTAGGCGCGGTCATCATCACCTCAGCGTGGTCCGGGGAGCGAGTGATACGCGCCCCGCGAGTCATAGTAAGGGGTGGCTCTCCTCCTTCGACGATGTGCCGCGGATGAACGCATGACACATCGACAGCAACGTAGAACTTGTGCGCGCCGAGCTTGACGAAGAGGCCGTTGCGTGGGAGAGGTCGCTTGCCGAAGCAGCCAGCATTGTCGCTGACAAAGTCCAGCGCTCCAAAATGCTGAACGAGCCCGGAGACAATGCGTTCACCGGTGCCGATGAGGTTTCTCATCTGGATCTTCACCCCTTCTAGCGCTGCTAGCCCCACGGTGGGCGCCAACTGTCGTGGTGGTGTCACGGCAGATGCCATGGATAGGCTAAAGGTGGGGACTAAATGCACTAGGGGAATCTAGGGAGGCATAGTGTGGTGATTCCACACACGGTAGCTTTTTATTTGATTCGGCCTCACAGATTAGAAGTGCTCCTTGAGCTGTATTGGGGAGAGGAGGAAGAAGGACTCTCTTACACTCACCACTAGCTAGCCCTCAGGAACACATCAGTAAACCGCAATACACTAGAGATCAACCCCTTCTACAGAGGCCCTAGCCCTCCTTATATAGGGGGGCTAGGTCTCCACTTAGGGCATACGTGGAGGCATATTCCCTGGAATATGCCTCTTCCCAAAATAGTAAGCCGACCGGGTCACTTTTCCCCCGCGTCATCCATGCAGAGGCTACGTGAGCCTCTGCGGCGCCTGCGTCATCCGACATAGGCTTCGTCACCTTTGTCGGCCATGCCTCGGTGGTCCTGCCTCTGTCCGCTTCACTCATGCTCTACGTATAGTGGTCACCTTTGACCAGCGAGATACCTTCCTTCTCTTACAAGCTTGATATAACCCGGATCCCACATAGTTGATCCGGCCACACCTGTTCCTGGATACAAGTTAGATACATCTTACCTTCATACGGCTTAAGTCGGTTGAGACCAAGTTAGGTGGACGTCTCCTGGTCCGGGTTACTTCGTGATCCGGCCTGCCTTGAGGTGACTCGGCTAGCACTTGCTTTGACCTTGCCGTACCTCGGCTAACTAGGCCTTTATACTCGGCGTGACCCTACCCGGGGGTATCCTCCCAACACCGGAGGTAGTCATGGTGATGAAAAAGGCCTCCAGGGTGAATTCTTCCCTCTGGCAGGGTGCCGAGAAGAGCTTCAGATCCCTCCCGGTCTAGGGATGGAGATGACGGCGGCTATAGACTCTTTCGTGGAATTTTGATCGGGTCGTTAGGGTTTCTGTATCGGAGGCATCTTATAGGCGAAAGGAGAGGCCGGGGAGGTGCCTTAGGCAGCCACACCACCCCCTGGTGCGGGCCAGGCCCGGGCATGCGGCCAAGTGGTGTGGCCGGCCTCTGGCCCCTCTCTGTCTCGTCTTCTAGCTTCGTCTCCCCCTCGGTGAAATATTGACTTTGGCTTTTGTCCCGTCCAATTCCGAGAGTATTCATTTTCTAACTTTCCTGGAACCAAAAACAGCAAAAAATAGGTAGCTGGCACTATGGCATCTTGTTAATAGGTTAGTCCAAGAAAGTGTATAAAAATACTCCAAAGTGTGGACAAAACATAAGAAAGTAGATATAAAACAAGCATGGAACATCAAAAATTATAGATATGTTAGCAACGTATCAGGGATATACGCCCTTCCCTGGGATGATGCCATGGAACGTCATGTCTGAAACTTCCAGGCAAGTTAGAGGGATCCTCATCACGCGCAAGGTACTTGCGAACATGAGGTTGATTCCGCTTCCGCCGTTCATGAAGACGCGACTCATATTGAAGCCCTCGATCTCTGCCTCGAGTACGAGGGGACAGTGGCCTGGACGAGGAACTTGACACGGATGATCGCGCTTGTTGAAGGTGATGGAGGAGTCGCATCCACTGAGGTACTCAATGGTGGAGGGTGGAGAGTTTATCGCCAGATTGACTTGGAGAGCGATGGCCTTTTGCACTCGATTTGAGGGACGCCCTTTTTGGATCATCCCCATGTTGCCCACGGCTCGTGGGTATGGCTCGCCTCCATGATGCTGGATCGGCGCGGCCGTGGGTGGTGGTGGTCCGGGCGGTGGTGGAGGAGCTCCATGTGCCACAACACCTAGGCGGCTCCATAGCCCCTGTTGACCGCGTCGCGATTCATCCGAGCCAGGCCCTCATGGAGTTTGAGGAACTCACGACAGTCCTTGAGAAGGTGGCTGGATTTCTTCTTGCCGTCGTGCTTGTCGATGTAGAAGTGCACGTTGCATGGTCCGGATAGTTTGTCCTCGATAGATGTTGCGGGTGCCTCTTCGCGAGTGCGGCGCTGCCACACCTACGTGGTTTTTCTGCTGTCGCGGTATCCACCACTGCAATATCCATTGTTGCGGTTGTCGTTGTGTTTTTCTGCGTAGCTGGCTAGGACCATGTTGACCTCGTCACGGTCATCGTAGACGCACATTCGATGTTTGCCTCGGTGGCCGCGTCTGCGCCTGAGATCGTCGTCATCGTTGGAGTAGGTGCGGTTTTTTACCGAGTCTTCTCTATCAACCCACTGATTCGCGATTTCCATCAGGTGGTCGATTGTTTTGGGCTTCGAGCGACCCAGCTCCTCCCTGAGATCTATACGGCGAACGCCGCCGTTGAATGCGTCGATTGCGCGGTCCTCCGAGATGTTTTCTACGGAGTTCTTAATGATGACCACCTCTAGATGTACGAGCGCAGCAACTCGCCAGATCTTTGCAGCTTCTCAGTTCCTCGATTGATGCGGGCCTTTTGTAAGTGCCCTTGAAGTTGCGCACAAAGCTGTAGACTAGATCTTCCCAGCTACGAATGGATCCATGCGGGAGGTTGTTAAACCATGCGCGAGCGACGCCCTGCAGTTGCAGTTGTAGGCATTGCATGGCCATGCTTCGACTCCCGCCATGCAGCCTGACGGAGGAGATGTGGTCCTCTAGCCAGATTTTCGGGTCCTGCATGGAGTCAAATTTTGGGTTCTCCGATGGGAGTTTGAACCCTTAGGCATTCGCTTCTGCCTGATGGCCCTGTTGAAGCATCTAGTGTCGCAAAGATCCGTCTCGTCTTCTTAAGAGTCAGTCGAACGAGCGTGCCTTGCCTGCATCTTGTCAACTTTGCGATGCATGATGTCATCACGAGCGTCGTAGTTGCGATCATGCCTCCGTGAGCGACTTTGTCATGAAAGATCATGAATGTCTTCACTGGAAGAGTACGAGTAGTAGTACTTATCCAGAGCCTTGCTTTTCTTTGGCTTTTGTGTTGGTTCTTTGTCGAGGGCGGCCTCGATTAGCCCCAAGCCCGCGATCATAGATCGGTGCATGGCAGCTCGTGGGTCTCCAGTCGGTGGCTGGTTGTTAAGGAGGTACATGGTGGCCGCTGTCACCGCAGCTTGCGGCGTCTTCGGGAGCATGTTGCCTCGCGTGTCGACTATCATAGAGCCGAAGTCGAGGACTTTCATGGCCTCTACGCGTTCTTGCTCGGTGAGGTGGGCCAGTCGAGATCGTCTCTTTTTGGCCACGTACTCGTTGCCTTTGGAGGAGGATCCTCAGTGGGAGGAGAGCCCAGCTCGTCGAAGACTCGACTCGTCTGCTGCCTTTCTGTGCGCTTTGAGTTGCGCGATCATCTGCTGTTGGCGCTTGAATTCCTCCTTTAGCAGCCAATGGTAGCCCATTAGTATGTCTTGCGGTGTGTTGGGGGTAGAGGATTACCCCATAGAGCTTCGTGGCAGCGGGCCCACTCGTTGTCATTGATCTTGATCAGCATGCACTCGCTGGTGTTTTCATTCGTCGTGAGGTGCGGTTCCCCTCCCGTGCCATTGTTGATGGGCGCGCCGTTGCCACCGTTGGTGGGGCCACGGTTGGGTGGTCCGGTGCTGTTGGGTATACCGCCGTTGGGTGGCCCATTGCCAGATGTGGTGCCAACGTTTTCGCGATTGACACTGGTGTCACCTGCATTGATGACGGTGCATATGAAGTGATTGGGGAAGCTGTTGCTCCCGCAACTTTTAGATCCGAAGCCGTAGGATCCATCTTTTGTGGCTAGGTCACCTAGGTCGGATCCACGACTACTGTCGCTGTCCGTACTCCCAGCTGTTTCTGAGGTGTTGAGCTTGCTGAGGGTGCCGATTGGTGGCGGGAACCACGATGCTGGAGCAATCACGGGTGCTATTGGCCGGTCAAGCATGCGAAGCGTGCCCAGTTGACAACCTAGAAGCGGAAGCTCCCAATCGCCAGGTTGATCCCATCGCCCACGGACTCGAAAGCCTGGCGAGTGGCTGGCGTGTGGATAGTGAAGTCGAACATGCGAAGATCTGGCGAATCTCTGCTGTTGCAGAGTTGTAGATCACGGTTGACAGGGCCGAAGAAGCTGCGACATCAGCACTCCCAATTCCCACAGACGGTGCCAATTGACGAGGGTTCAAATCATCAATGCCCATTGTTATGGACTTGGGTTTTGGAGAGGGAGGGAGCACTGGAGGCATCAATCGGCAAGCAAACAAGCACACTGGGACGCAAGATTTACCCAGGTTCAGGCCTCGTAGAGTGTCGTGGTGGTGGCACAGCAGATGGCATGGATAGGCTAAAGATGGGGCCAATGTGTGCTAGGGGAATCCAGGGAGGGAGAACGTGGGGATTCCACGCACAGATGTTCTTGTATTCTCTCCATCAATGGAGTTTACAAGTGCTCTTCAAGCTATTGGTGAGAAGGAGACTATGTCTCTTACTCCCCACAAGCTATCTCTAGAGTTCTATCTTAGACAGAGAAAATGATCGATCCCCTTCTATGGAGGCCCCAATGCTCCTTATATAGGGGAGCGAGTTACAAAGTTAGGGCACACGTGGCAGCATATTCTCCGAATATGCCCCTTGGTTAAAGCTAGATGCTTCTTTATTCTCTTTAGCGGCTCGTCTGGGCTTTGGACGTAACCCGCAACATAATCATTGTCTTTAAGCGTAACCAAACATGTGTTGCGTCAGCCGACATTGCCCGCGTCACCTTGCTTGCCTCTGACCCGCTGGTCCTCCTCTTTGCTTTGCTTCGCTCATGCTACAGCTAATAAAGCCACCTTTTGACCAACGGGAGATCCCTTCCTTCTCTTGGAGGCCGTATGATAATCTGGCTAGCACGTGGCTAACCCGACTACGAGAGTACCTGCATGATAGATAGATAAATATGGCCGGCATATATTTTATGTCGGTTGGGCTCATGCTAAGGAGACAATCTGCGGGCTGGGTTACTCCGTGGTTCGGCCTGCCTTGAGGTGACCCGGCCAGCACTTGCTTTGACTATGCCGTACCTTGGCTAACTCGGCCTTTATACCCCGGCGTTGCCCTACCTAGGGGTATCCCTCCAACATTAGTCCCCGAAGCTGGTGCAGTCTTAGCAACTTTAGTTGTTAAGGCCACAACAGGTTCCCATATCCGGATCTTTGCCTCTTTGGCCGAGTTACCCCGTAACCCGGGGTTTTTCCTCTTGCAATCCCTTGGCTCACTCCGAGTTAATCCTCGTTGGCCGAGTATTTTGCTTGCTTATCCGGGTTACCGTTCCTTCTCTTGTATGCTTCCCCACGTCCTACGTGGAGGGTAATCATCATTTTGCCTCATTTTAAGGGCTACGCGCATTTAATGTGCCAGTTACTGTTGCAATGTCAGGAATAACTGTTGCGCGCATCCCTTTACTGCAGCGCCTCGTTAACTGTAACATTACATCGTGTCATGGGATCCTCTTCTCCCTGTGGCCCTTGTTGTGGCCATGCTCTGATTGGCCGCCTCGGCTATGTACACGCCCGGTGCGTGTGGCGTGGCGGCCGCAAAGGATCCCACTACGCGCCCTCTCACGCGGTTAAGTAGGGGGCCTGGGGAAATCTTTGGGGAAGTTCCCCATTTCTCTCGCGCTTCCCAGCCTCCTTTCTCTCTCACTTCAACTCCACCGCCGCCTCTGCGTCTTTGTCGTAACTATGCTGCCATGACCGTGCTCAGGCAGCACCTTGCACCTGTGCCACCACTCTCGCTCAAGAGCTTCACCACGGGGTCCTGCGCTTCCTGGTTCTCCGCCACCGGTTATATTTACTCAGATTTCCTTCTTGAAGACCTCGAGTTCGCCATGACTGAGGAGGAAGCAGTCGTGGTGGCGCAACAGGAGGAGGAAGGAGAAGGCCGCGAGCATAGCTGCTGGGACGACGCGTTCATCTGTGATGATGACCTGGATTGGCTCCGTGCCGTGCGCCGTGTCCCCAGTGGCATTGCCTACCACCTCACCGCCGACGAGATTTCCCCCTCTCCCAATCCAGGGGAGTACGTTGTTTTTCTTTCTCATTTTCAGTGTGGCTTTGTCCTTCCTACCTCTGATTTATTTTTCGATTTCATCTCTACGTATCAATTGCAACCACACCATCTTCCTGCCAACGCCATCACTTCTCTATCCTTTTTGCCTATGGCATTGAGGGATATGTCGGCCTCTGGCCATCTAAGGAACTGTTGATCAAATTCTTCGGTCTCCGGAGGAACGTAATTCCGGATAAGGAGCTTACCCCGGCGGATAGGCACCTGACTTAGTGCGGTGGGGCCGCCATCTCTCCCCGCAAGGGCTCCATATTTCCTCGAGTAACCGGGCTCGAGTCCTGCAAAGGCTGGGCCCGGACTTTCTTCTACGTCCGGAATACCACCGAGGAAGATCTGATCCGGCTCCTCCCCTTCTCTCTAGGAGAGCATCCCCAAGCGACCCATAGCCCTGGCGAACCAGGTGGAGCGTCTAATCAAGGAGCTACTCAAGGAGAAGCTTCGGGGGGAGGACATTATGATCACCTTTGTCTGCAGCCGGGTCTCCCTGATACATTGCAAATGTAACTATAATTTTTGATGCTCCATGCTTGGTTTTATCCACTTTCTTGTGTTTTGTCCACATTTTGGAGTACTTTTCATATGATTTCTTGGACTAACCTATTAACAAGAGCCACAGTGCCAGCTGCCTGTTTTCTGCTGTTTTTGGTTCCAGGAAAGTCAGAAAATGAAAATTCTCGGAATTGGACGGGACAAAAGCCAAAGTGCCTATTTTTCCAAAAGACTCCCGGAGCCAGAATATGAGACGGAGGAGGGCCAGGGGCTGGCCACACCCCCCAGGCACGGGCTGGGCCTGGCCGCGCCAGGGCATGGTGTGGTGGCCCTAGGCACCCCCTCGGTCTCCCTCTTCGCCTATAAGAAGCCTTCTAACCTAAAAGCTCCGGGGGGTTCGACGTTTTTCCAGAAGAAGTTCCGCAGCGCCGCCACCACCGTAGGGGAGATTCGGGGGACAGAAAGTCTCTGTTCCGACACCCTGCCGGGACGGGGAAGTGCCCCCGGAGCCATCTCCATCGATCTCCACCATCATCTTCATCAACCATCCATGTTTCCCCCATCTATGAGTGAGTAATCCCCCGCTGTAGGCTATGGGGAAGGTACGGATTGGATGAGATCGTTTATGTAATGGCATCAGATTGTTAGGGCATGGTGCCTAGTATCTTTTATTAGTGCTTTATGACTTTGTTGCAACTTGTTGTGCTTAATGCTTGTCACTAGGGCTCGAGTGCCATGATTTCAGATCTGAACATTATATTGATTCATTATGATAGTATTGTTTTTGGTCTTATCTGCAAGTTGTATACACACGTTGTTGTCCAGAACCTATGGCCTCGAAGTGACAGAAATCGGGATAAGCAGGAGGGAATGGCTTTGATGTGAGGATCACATGTGTTCACGGAGTGTTAATGCTTTGCTCCGGTGCTCTATTAAAAGGAGCACCTTAATTGCCAATAGTTCCCTAGAGGCCCCGCTGCAAACGGGCTGGCAGGACAAAAGAAGTTGTGCCTCATTGCGAGCACGTATGACTATATATGGAACACATGCCTAGGATTGTCTAGTACTTGGATGCTTTATCTTATTTATCTGCAATTGCCCTATGTTCTGATTGCTATGTGAATTGTCTTGTCCATGCAACGCCCGTCCATCCATCCCTATGCCTACCGCACTCGAATCCCACTGTTTACTGCTTTTGTTACTACTGTCTTTGCTTTACTACTGCTGTTACTTTACTATTCCTACTACAAAACTGTTGCTACTGATAAACTGCTATGAGCAAGATTGTTTCCAGGTGCAGCTGAATTGACAACTCAGTTGTTAAGGCTTATAAATATTCTTTGGCTCCCCTTGTGTCGAATCAATAAATTGGGTTTCACTTCCCTCAAAAATACTGTGATACACCCCCTATACTTGTGGGTCATCAAGACTATTTTCTAACGCCGTTGCCGGGGAGCATAGCTTTATTTATCAAGTCCATTTGGATTCACTATTGTTCAAGGTAAGTTTATTTTCTCCTTGTTTGCTTGTTTCATTATCAAAAATATAAAAAAAATTAGTTCCTACTCTAGTTGTTATTTTCGTTGGTCTGTTATTGTCTTGCCTTATCATGCTTGTTGTTAATGGTTGGTTTCTTTGAAACTGAAGCTTATTGGCAAGGTGGGTTCACGAAAGATCAAAAATATTATTATAAGGAACACCACTTGTCACAAAAAGGGAAACACTTATGGGAACAAATTGATAGATTGTATACCATTGCTAGAAACGTGTGCTCTACTTATAATGTTACTTATTACTGTGATGAATCTTGTTGCAGAAAGGGGTATAAACACCTCCCTTTTCAATATGAGTATAATGATGATGATACAATATCTTCCCATGCTAAAGGAATTTATGACTTTTATGATGCGGAACAAATTGAAGAATTTATTGCTTGGAAGGGTGCTTTTGAACTTGCTAATTTGCTTGAAAATATTGATGATTCACCTTATAAGTATGAGGTTTATGGTATACTTATATTTTGCTTTGATAATTACAAGGATGAAAATGTCTATATCCTTGAATATTTTGATAGATGCTTTCCACAAATGGAAGAGACTAATGCCTTGCAGGATCCTGTGGAAGAGACTAATGCCTTGCAGGATCCTATGGAAGAAGAAATTGATGAACCTGAAATCTCATTAGATGAAAAAGAGGAGGAGAGTGATGAACAAAAGGAGGAAGAATGGATTAGCTACCCATGCCTACCTTCTAATGAGAGTAACTCTTTATCCCTTACATTATTTGATTGTCCTCCATGCTTCCTAAAGGAGGATGAATGTTATGTTCCTGAGGATTCTTTTGAAGATGTTTATGATAAAGCTCTAGTGCTTGTAGATCATGAAAAGCATGCTTTATGTGATAGTTATATTGTTGAGTTTATTCATGAGGCTACTGAAAATTATTATGAGAGAGGAAAATATGGTTGTAGAAGTTTTCATGGTATTGAAACACCTCTATATGTGCTGAAAGTTTTGAAGTTACTCTTGTTTCATCTTCCTATGCCTGTCACTTTGTTCTTTGCGAATTTATTTGCATACACGATTCCTATGCATAGGAAGTGGGTTAGACTTAAATATGTTTTGAATTTGCTTCTTGATGCTCTGTTTTACTTCAACTCATATTTCTTATGAGAGCATCCTCTAAAACTTTTATGCCTGAAGATGATAATATGTCTATTATTCTTGGGAGACCTTTTCTTAAATACTGCAGGAGCTGTTATTAATTGTAATCAAGGGAAGGTGACCTTCAATGTTAATGACAAGGAACACATTGTCTATTTCCTCAAGAAGATTGAAAGGACTTATGGTTTGAATTCAATTGAACATGTTGAGGGCATTCAAGTTGGAGAAATATATTGTCCCATACCAAGAGAAAAATTTGAAACTATTATGATTGGGACCATTGCTATCAAGGTTGAGGCAACATAATCATTAGTGGAATACAAAGTTTTGTCTCATATGAAATTGTTTTGGTAAAAATACCTGATCAACCTTGTTAACAAAAGGATTTCATTGAACAAAACAATGTTTTCACCATGATTATCTCCGCTTACTTCTAGTCTATCCATTTTAGTTTTTGCTTATGCATAACTTAAAGGCGTTAAAGAAAAGTACTTATTAGGAGATAACCCAAAAATTTTAGATGAGTCTTGGAAGTTATTACTTCAGTAATAACCGCTCCTTATCCTCTTTATTTGCTTTTTGTGCCAAGAGTAACCTCTAATGAGAGAGAAGTAATGGTTGGGAAAGTTGCTGTCCCGAAATAGATTTTTGTGCTTCACCGTAAAAGTTCGTGTAAAATCTTTGAACATCTTTTTGAGGCGTGAATTTTTGTGCTTCTTCCCCAAGTTGTTATCTAACTTTCGTTAGTTCAACACTTTTTGATTTGAGCAACACAAGGTCTTCGAAAAAATTCGTCTTTACCTGCTGGTCTTTTTTGACAGATTTCTGCCATTTTTCTGCATTTGCTTCTTATTGGTTCCTTCTTGAGTTCTTTTGGGGAATTGAGCTTTTTGAGGGAAGTGCTACAGTATCTAGTGTTCTAATGGAAGTTTATTTGGTGTTAAAACTGAACCTTAAGACTTATTATCTTGATTGCACTAATGTTGCTAACAAAGATTGTGTGAAGTTTTGTATGAAGAAAAATTTCAGGTGTATGGAAGGAATGAGTAATGAGATGAAGGATGGACTAAAGCTCAAGCTTGGGGATGCCACGCGTGTCACCCCAAGAAGTATCCAAGAAGTACAAGCATCAAAGCTTGGGGATGCCCAAGGCATCCCCTTCTTCATCAATAAAAATCCCAGGTTTCTTCCAAACACTTTATTTTTATTGTTTCATGCACAGTTGTGTTGTTCTTGGAGCATCTTCTTTTTTGTTTTTGTTTTGGTTTTTAGTTTGTGTGGTTTTCTTAGTTTGCTGAATAAATTTGTTGGACCTCCTCTTTCATACATTGGTGTTCAAATAGTCTGGTTGGGATTGGAAAAGAGTAGGAAAGCTCATGCTTGAGTGGTAAAGAGAGCTTGTTTTTGACTGTGGCCTATGCTTTGTCATGCCATGCTTGATATTGTTTTGGCTTTATGCTTAGTATTCTTTGCTGTAGCATGACTTGTTATAAACAATTGAGATTTCTTAATGTGCCTTGGATGAATCATGCGTTGTTTTAGCATATTAAAGCATAGTATAGTGGTATTCTCCTTTGATGCTTTATTTGGGTTGACTTGGCGCATGCTCACACCATGTTATGACTATCTCAAGTCACCATAAGCCTTTATGATCCTTTAGTTTTCAACTTGTAGTATCACTTTATGCTTTGATCAATGATGTTTTGTCGCTCTGCATGATTATGGCCATTATTGCTCTCTCGTTTGTCGCTCCCTTACTATTGCTAGCCTTCACCCTCACTGAGTATGTTTTACTCATGTTTCCAACTCCCTTAAACCAATTATTGCCAAAGTGTCCACCTTACCTACCTATTAGCATGATTTGCTATTTCCGTGCATATTCAATATGCCTTGTTTTCTTCCGAATAAAATGCTTGCTTGTTATGAGAAAGTTAGTTAGTAAAGCTCTCATGAACTTGATGGCACACTTTATTTTCTTACATTTAATAAACCTGAACCATTGCGTCCTTCTTTGTTGCGTATATGCTTGCACTTTATAAGTTGAAGTTAGCAGAACCATGTATCATGGGGAACGCTTTCAACATTGCATTGGTACTTAGTACCTCGTTGATATCATGTTCTTTTGCTTATGGATCCCGGCGGTGTGAAATAAAAGTGGAACTTGTAAGATCATGGAGTTTGTATGTATGTTAGAGAAAGGCCTGGGCCGCTAGCCTAAGCCATGCCTAATCATGGTGGAAACTTGCAGCATAACCATAATGAGCATTCTATGAAGCATCCTCAATAAAAATCTATGCACATAGTAAATAAAAAGATCGATGAGATGCTCATTGTCTGCTTGCCTTGTCATTTTGATTATGGGATAGCTCCTGTGTCATGTGCAAGGGGTACCCCATTGGCGGTTCTCTATGATACGTATATACTTACAATGACAAGAGCTTACTTGTGACTGAAGTTGAGTAGCATGAGGATCGGTCTTCGTAAGCAAGGGGCATGAGACTTCGATTTATAACTTGTCAAGCATATCCTCTTAGTTGTGTCACTTTAACCTTAACCATTTAAAGATGCTTATGAAAGGAGCAATGAGAGCTCAAAGCTAATGAGTACCATACTTTCAGCATTTGGAAGCCTTTCAAACTTTTCAAAACCTGTTCATTTCCTTGTTGAGTCTCCACACATTCTATGAGCACTTTCTTGAGAGCATAGTGGCCATTCTTAGTTCTATGTGCATTGTCCCAAGACTTGTTGATTGATGCATACCTTGATATTGCTTGTTTTAAACTATTTGTATCTAGTCACTCTTGTAAACTTTGAAGGTGTCCTATGCATTTATGTTTCCTACTCTATGAGGGACAAGCTGAATGCCACTATGCTATGTTTTTTTATGTGAAACAAACAAACGTCTTGCAAAGCATTGTTATTCATGAATCTTTTGTTTGTGCATTTTCATGTTGCAACCTACTTTCTTTGTCTTATTGCTAGAACTTTGTCTTTCATGTTATGATTGAAGTACTATGATCCCAGCTTTGAATGTTTTACAAATACTGTGATCAAGTTTATGATGGTGCATGTCACCTCAAAAATTATTCTTTCTTTTTATCACTTACCTACTCGAGGACGAGCATGAGTTAAGCTTGGGGATGTTGATACATTGCAAATGTATCTATAATTTTTGATGCTCCATGCTTAGTTTTATCCACTTTCTTGTGTTTTGTCCACACTTTGGAGTACTTTTCATATGATTTCTTGGACTAACCTATTAACAAGAGCCACAGTGTCAGCTGCCTGTTTTCTGCTGTTTTTGGTTCCAGGAAAGTCAGAAAATGAATATTCTCGGAATTGGATGGGACAAAAGCCAAAGTGCCTATTTTTCCAGAAGAATCTCGGAGCCAGAATATGAGACGGAGGCGGGCTAGGGGCTGGCCACACCCTCCTAGGCGCGGGCTGGGGCTGGCCGCGCCAGGGCATGGTGTGGTGGCCCCAGGCACCCCCTCGGTCTCCCTCTTCCCCTATAAGAAGCCTTCTGACCTAAAAACTCCGGGGGGTTCGACATTTTTCCAGAAGAAGTTCCGCAGCGCCGCCACCACCGTAGGGGAGATTTGGGGGACAAAACGTATCTGTTCCGGCACCCTGTTGGGATGGGGAAGTGCACCTGGAGCCATCTCCATCGATCTCCACCATCATCTTCATCGACCATCCATGTTTCCCCCATCTATGAGTGAGTAATCCCCCGCTATAGGCTATGGGGATGGTAGGGATTGGATGAGATCGTTCATGTAATGGCATCATGTTGTTAGGGCATGGTGCCTAGTATCTTTTATTAGTGCTTTATGCCTTTGTTGCAACTTGTTGTGCTTAATGCTTGTCACTAGGGCCCGAGTGCTATGATTTCAGATCTGAACATGTTATTGATTCCTTATGATAGTATTGTTTTTGGTCTTATCTACAAGTTGTATACACAGGTTGTTATCCGGAACCTATGGCCCCGAAGTGACAGAAATCGGGATAACCGGAAGGGAATGGCTTTGATGTGAGGATCGCATGTGTTCACGGAGTGTTAATGCTTTGCTCCGGTGCTCTATTAAAAGGAGCACCTTAATTGCCAGTAGTTCCCTGGAGGCCCCGCTGCAAACGGGCTGGCAGGACAAAAGATGTTGTGCAAGTTCTCATTGCGAGCACGTATGACTATATATGGAACACATGCCTAGGATTGTCTAGTACTTGGATGCTTTATCTTATTTATCTGCACTTGCCCTATGTTCTGATTGCTATGTGAATTGTCTTGTCCATGCAACGCCCGTCCATCCATCCCTATGCCTACCGCACTCGAATCCCACTGTTTACTGCTTTTGTTACTACTGTCTTTGCTTTACTACTGCTGTTACTTTACTATTCCTACTACAACACTGTTGCTACTGATAAACTGATGTGAGCAAGATTGTTTCCAGGTGTAGCTGAATTGACAACTCAGTTGTTAAGGCTTATAAATATTCTTTGGCTCCCCTTGTGTCGAATCAATAAATTGGGTTTCACTTCCCTCGAAAATACTGCGATACACCCCCTATACTTGTGGGTCATCACTCCCCCCTTCAGAAGTGTGCCCACAAGATCTGCTACTTGAGCGGTCCCCTCGACCCCCACCGGGCTTCATCTTTTGAGCTCGATAACTCGGCGGTTTACCGCCGGGTTAAGGCCATTTTCAACATGGAGAAGGAATTCTCCGAAGATTGGGAATGGGGGCCCGAGCCATTCACCCGGGACAGCCCTCCTCCAAAGGTGAACTTCCTTCTCTATGTTTTCTGGATCTTCCCGGTATGTTGGATTACTTTCATAACTTAGCCATTTATGTCTTGTGCTCAGCAATTCCTCCACCAGCCACTGGAAGATGGCGAGGTGCTGGCGAGCAAGTGGGTACCAGACTGCGCCGAGGAAGACAAGGTGGAGCCTGATCCGGAGACCTTCTTTCCCACTCCGGATGTCGTCAAACGCAGCTCTGGTAAGGCCTCTTCTTTAAGGGATTGGCCGGATGATGATGACTCGGACGTTGAGGTCCTGGAGGTACTCGACCCGGTTCTCATCTCTTACGCATATCTAGTTATGTTCGAATCTTCAGGTAACCCGGCCGGTCAGGTCCATGAGGTTCCCCCCTTGCCACTAGTGGTCTGGTCCCTGCTTCTTCCCAAAAGCGCGCGGCTGCCTCGGCCGCAGCTTTGGAGGCGCCACCACCCAAGAAGAGGCAAAAAAGTCTAGGGTGAAAGCCTCGACTAAGTCGGCTGCCAAGAGCACGGTCCGGAGGGCGCCCAAACCTCGGGCTCCCCCAACCTCGGACGAGTAAGTCTCTTTTCAATTGCATTTTCCTTTTTGTGTTTACCTTTGTCTCTTATCGGTTCTCTCTCTTTTTGACTTGGTGCTTTTATTTTCTAGAGCTCCTAGGATCATTCCCTAGAGTGGCTCCGACATAGCGTCTCCAATCCGGAGCAGCCCTTCTCCCCCCCGCGATGATGACACTCGCCCGCTTAGCCCTATCCAAGTGGGCTCCGCGACTACGTCTGATCAGAGCCCACCTCACCATGAGGAGGGTAATGTCAGCGCGGGGGTTGGTGGGGCAGCTCAGGATACGGCCATGCCAGATCTTCCCAGTTCTTCTTCGGCCCCAGCGCCAAGTATTGAGGTGCCAGTTTCATCGGCACCACCCCAAACAAGTTCTCCTTCAGCTCCATTAGCGGTACCAGCACCAGCACTAGTAGCACCACCACCAGCACCACCAGCACCAGCACCAGCACCAACACCAACATCAGCACTAGCACCAACACCAGCAGCAGCAACCATAGCCTTAGAAACTTCCACTAATCCTCCCAAGAGGAAAGCCCCGCCAACTCCCTCCGGATCAACTATGTCGATCATGGATATCTTTCAACCAGCTCCTCAGGCTTCATCCAGATCAGCGGCCTCGGATCTTCCGCCGCGTCCTTCGTCATCCGGCAAGCTCAAGAAAGCTGCCGGATCAACCAAGGGCATCATCTCAGGGTCTCCCGCTGCTAGATCAGAAGGTAGCCGGTAGTTGAACCTGCATACCGGCCCCGCTGCAGCTCAATCTACCAGGCGAGAAGCCCACGCCAAAGGCCTGGTGGCGAACTACTCACCCAGCGGCGAAAGTTACAGTCCACTGCTCCTGGAGTATGTGAAAAACTGGAACAATGCTGAATTCATCGATCCAAGGGATGATCTGCCGAAGAAGTTCAGCCTAGCCAAGTTCAGCACGCATATGAACTCCGCCACTAAGGCCATCTCTTTAGCTGGCCGAATGATGGAGGTAACTCTTTTCCTCTACGGTGATACTTTGTATAGATGAGCACTCGTAGATATATCCCCTAGTCCCCGAGCCTCCGAGGGAGTAACTTGTTACTCGGTCGGATGCTCCTTGAAAATTTGGTTTCTGTCCTTAGCAATTTCAAATATTTACATAGAGCTGGGTTAAGTTCCCTTGGCCCGGATCTTGGACACTTGAAATATCCACACACCTAGAGTCGGGTTAAGTTCCACTTGGCCCGGATCTTGTAGACTTCGAATATCCACACACCTAGAGCCGGGTTAAGTTCCACTTGACCCGGATCTTGTAGACACACACCTAGAGCTGGGTTAAGTTCCACTTGGCCCGGATCTTGTAGACTTCGAATATCCACACAACTAGAGCTAGGTTAAGTTCCACTTGGCCTAGGTCTTGTAGACGTCGAATATCCACACACCTAGAGCCGGGTTAAGTTCCACTTGGCCCGGATCTTGTAGACTTCGAATATCCACACACCTAGAGCCGGGTTAAGTTCCACTTGGCCCGGGTCTTGTAGACTTTGAATATCCACAAACCTAGAGTCGGGTTAAGTTCCACTTGGCCTGGATCTTGTAGACTTTGAATATCCATACACCTAGAGCCGGGTTAAGTTCCACTTGGCCCGGGTCTTGTAGACTTCGAATATCCACACACCTAGAGCCGGGTTAAGTTCCACTTGGCTCGGGTCTTGTAGACTTCGAATATCCACACACCTAGAGCCGGGTTAAGTTCCACTTGGCCCAGATATTGTAGACTTCAAATATCCATACACCTAGAGACGGTTTAAGTTCCACTTGGCCCGGATCTTGTAGACTTCAAATTACTTTTTACTTTGCCTTTGATCTTGACATTGCCTTGCTTATTTTAGATTACCACTAACCGCCGATCTGCCGAGTTCCAGCGTCTGTTGGACTCCTATAAAGACATTCGTGTGCGTTATGGCAAACTCCTGGAGGAGCACCAGAAGAAGGGTAATGTTTTTTACTTAGACTTTTCCTTCTTCCATTGTCGTTTGTTCGAGTTATCTGTGATCCATATTAATTTGTTATCCGAACTATGCAGCCAAGGTTGAAGCTGAGAATATCATCATGTGGAAGAATCTGGCTAATATCAAAGGTATCTTATCTCATTCACCCCATTATTGTGCATTATTTTCTTCATCCGGTGGATATTTATACGCCGGCTTGGCTGGATTAATTTGTTGTTGCAGTTGCTCTTGAAGATAGCGTTCCTGTGCCTGATATGATGACCCATTTCCTCGAACAAATGGGGAAACATGATGCTGAACTGAAGAAAAAGAGCGCTGAGATAGCTCGGCTGCGGCTCCAGGACTCGAAGATTACTCGACTAAATGCCAAAATTCAGAGGCTTAAGGACCTCCATAAGTCTGGACTGGAGAAAGCTGACCAGGAGTTTGCCGAGGAAAAAGAGCTTCTAACCACGCAAATTTCCAAGGACCAAAGCTTATTGCAGGAAGTCGACGTCAAACTTATGTCGGTGACCTCTGAATATGAGAAACTCCAGGCCCACAATGCCAATGTCCATTCCAAGCTTCAGCGACTCCTCTTCCAGATAACCCGTGAGTTCTTTTCCCTTGCTTAACTTTCATTCCTCCGGGTTTGGTGCTTTTATTCACTGTTTCCTCTGCTCTGTTCTCAGGCAAATTTCCAGAAGGTGATACTCTTGCTGCTGTTGTCGTAACCTGGTCCCGCGAACAACGTGGTATCCCCACCGGTCCTGATGCCAAGCCAATCCCGTATGATACAGAGGACCTGCTGGCGAGCTTCTCCACTCACCTTGAGCTAGTGAAGAACTACGACGCAGACATTATACCGGCGGCAACACGAATGTTCAGCCCCCTCTGGCCCACTGAGCCCATTCCCAAAAGACATACGGCTTTCTTAGCCAAACTAATGGAGTGCGAGCATCAGCTGAATCTGTGGCGTGAGTTGGCTGTGCAAGCCGGGGCTGACATTGCCTTGCAGTTCGTCCTCTCGTGGTACGAAGGAATAGATCCAGGGCTGCTTACTCGCATGCGCACCGGATCCAAGTGGACCGAAGATCCGGCGTGGGTTGCATGCCACAAAGCCAGTGCTAACAAACTTATTCAGTATTCCTTCTGCCATGCTTGGAATGATGGGTCGAGCTACCTCGATGTTTTCGATGATGAAGTTGCTTCTGAAGATGAAGAAGATGAAGGGAGTGTGGGTGTGGCCTCCGAGCTTGGCGACGAGGCCAAAGACCCTAAGGATGAAGTTGAGGCCAGCGCCCCTCCCCCAAATTCCGAAGTACCTCCTTCTTCGGTTGATGATTCGGCTGCTGCCCCTGCTACTTAAAAACACTTGATCGTATTTGTCAGATCCTCGGAATGCCGGGCGAAAATGTATCTAAGTACTCTGGTTTGGTTGTGCTACAATTTATTTTTTGGAACTAAGTTCTTAATGCTGGATTATCATGGGCGAAGTCCTCGAGTTTCGCTTTCTTGTTCCCCCAATTTTTGACTCGCCTCACGTCTGCCTTGATTCGGTTTTTTGACTTACGAGTCCGAGGTTCAAAAAATTGACTTAACAATACTTGAAACTTTGAGATTAGCTCAAAATAATCTGGCGTTAGATAAATATATTAAACAAAGGGTTATTCCAAATAACAAATGTGGGCTCGCTTAAGTTCTTTTCCTTAGTCGTTTTTCATGTGCTTTGTCATTCCAAACTTGTTCTCTTGCTTGCCATGAAGCCAATTCTTGTTGTACAATAGCAAAGTCGAAGAGTTGGGTTTTTGGTGCTCACACATTACTAATCCGACTAAGATATAAGCGACTTAACCCAGCCGACATAAAAATACGAAAACGAGAAAGACAATTATTACGGCCGTCCCTGAGTCTCTGCTTGGGATGCCAAAGTTTCATTAATAAGCTCATTGATGACATACACACCGACATATGAGTAGCTCGGATACATTCACCTCTTTGTCAGGTGTAAAAAGGACGAAGTAGTGCTACATTCCACAGTCGCTTAGATTCCTCTCCGGACTTGTCCGCCTTGTTCTTTTCCTATGGTTGTGCATCAATAAGATAGTAGGAATCATTGTGCAAGGCTTTGCTTACAATGAAAGGTCCTTCCCATGGAGGGGATAGCTTATGCATGCCAGCAGTGCGCTGTATCAACCAGAGTACCAGGTCACCTTCCCGGAAGACTCAGGGGTTTACTTTCCGGCTGTGATGGCGTCTGAGATTTTGATGATATATGGCGGATCTGGGCAAGGCCAGTTCACTCGCTTCTTCTAGCAGATCAACATCATTTTGCCGGGCTTCACGCACTTCGGCTTCTGTGTATTGGGTGACTCTCGGCGAATCATGCTCTATGTCGGCTGGTAATATAGCTTATGCCCCATATAACAGAAAGAATGGCGTATAGCCTGTTGATCAATTTGGAGTTGTTCTTAAACTCGATAGTACTGAAGGTAATTCTTCTATCCAGCAACCAACTGATCTTTCCAGCGGCTCTATGAGCCGGGATTTTATCCTAGACAGAACTAGTCCATTGGATCTTTCCACTTGCCCGTTCGATGCGGGGTGAGTGACTGAGGCGATGTCGTGGTGGTGTCACGGCAGATGCCATGTATAGGCTAAATGTGGGGACTAAATGCACTAGGGGAATCCAGGGAGGGATAGTGTGGTGATTCCACACACAGAAGCTTTGTATTAGATTCTCCTTCACAGATTACAAATTCTCCTAGAGCTGTATTGGGGAGAGGAGTAAGAAAGAACTCTCTTACTCTCGCCACTAGCTAGCCCTTAGAGCAATCTCCCAGAAATCAATCCCCTCTACAGAAGCCCTAGCCCTCCTTATATAGGGGTGGCTAGGTCTCCACTTAGGGCATACGTGGAGGCATATTCCAGGGAATACGCCTCCTCCCAAAATAGTAAGCTGACCGGGTTACTTTTCCCCCGCGTCACCCATGCAGAGGCTACGTGAGCCTCTGCGGCGCCTGCGTCACCCGACATTGGCTTCGTCACCTTTGTCGGCCACGCCTCGGTGGTCTGGCCTCTGTCCGCTTCGCTCACATTCCGCGTACAGTAGCCACCTTTTGACCAGCAAGATATCTTCCTTCTCTTGCAAGCTTGATATAACCCGGATCCTGCATAGTTGATCCGACCATACCTGTTCCTGCATACAAGTTAGATATATCTTACCGACATACGGCTTAAGTCGGTTGAGACCAAGTAAGGTGGACGTCCCTGGTCCGGGTTACTCCGTGATCCAGCCTGCCTTGAGGTGACTTGGCCAGCATTTGCTTTAACCTTGCCGAACCTCGGCTAACTCGGCATTTATACCCCGGCGTGACCCTACCCGGGGGTATCCCCCCAACATTAGTCCCCGAAGCTGGTGCGGTCTTAGCTGCCTTAGCCGCTAAGGCCACAGCAGGTTCAATTTCACTGAGCTCTGTGTTCCTTTTCCGAGTTACCTCTTATCTCGGATATCATGGACTTACTTTCCCTTGGCACATTCCAATTTTTTCACTTGCCATCCGGGTTACCACGTTCCCATCCGGGTCATTTTTCCTTCTCTCGTATGCTTCCCCACATGGAGGCTAATCATTACCTTGCCTCATTTTAAGGGCCAGCAACAGTAACCGCCGCAGTTATTGAAGGAAATATGCCCTAGAGGCAATCATAGAGATGATTGTATTTCATGTGTATCCATGAGTTATTATAATGTTCCTTGAATATCCATATACCAGGCAGCTTGTATTGATTGGCAATTATGTGAATTGTTTGTGAAACTCTTTACTTGTATGGTTATCTAATAATTGTCCCTAGTCGGAGTTCATGCGAGGACACACGTGAATATTAGACTAGCACATCGATTGGTTGATGACTATGTTTCACAAGTCATTGACATGGAGATGTCAAACCAATGATGTGGACACATGTTATGAACATGGGGTTGGACTGACCCAACATGAGACTAGCAATAATACTTGCAGCTCTCTCTACACATCGTGTACGTTTTGTCCTTAGACTTGAGATTGTCGCATGTAATTGAGATGTGGATCGACCTACTTTGGGGCTATCAAACACTACTCCGTAACTGGGTAGTTATAAAGGTAGCTTTCGGGTTTGTCCTGATACATGCTGCAAGGCATCGGTCAATCAAGATGGGATTTGCCCCTCTCTACTTGAGAGAGATATCTCTGGGCCCCTCGAGTGATCGGATCCAGAAATGCATGGCCGTGCTACATATGGTTAAGAGTTAACCTAGTAAAGGGATTCTGAATCACAGTATCGAGAAAGAGAGGTCAGCTTAGAGCTAGACCAAATATCGTGAGGCAAAGGGAAAGACATGTACTCAACCTTGTGATGGTTCGTCCGAATGATCTTTATATGCGTTTAGGAGTTGGCACGTCTTGCTAGAGGCCGCTACCAACTATTGACGGAGTAAGTGTACTCGCGTCATGTCTATACGTGTATGAACCTATAGGGTCACACACTTTAGGGGCTGGAAGCCTAATGAGGATTGGATCCGAATTAGACCAGGCTTAGGCTGCTAATGGGCTACTAATGTAGAAGCCCACCAGGGATGCCTATATAAGAGAGTGAGGCGAGCTGAAAAAGGGAGCATTCCACCCAGCCACCACTCCTCTTCCGCCTGTGTTGCACGCGCAGACCTAGCAGTCTGGCGTGTGACGGCTTCCACTCCGGACGTGTGGATACCTCGGAGGTGCTGCATCTGTAGCACTTGGACGAGCCGCGCAAAGGGGAGCTGCTCGTGGGACGAGGACGAGGAGGAGACGTAGAACATCTACACTGCCGCAACGTGCTTCATCGAGTTCCGCACCTGCGCGTCTAGCGGTAATCCTGTGATCTATGACAATAGTATTCCTGGTTGACGCGGTAGAAAATTTTGATTTTACGCTAGTGTAGCCTACCCGTTACCCTACAGTTATTGTCAGGAGTTACTGTGCGCACGTCACGTCCTGCATGCCTCCTCGTTAACAGTATCATTGCGTCACGTCATGGGATCTGTTATGCCCTGTGGTCCTCTGTGTGGCTCATAGCTGATTGGTTGAACTGGGTTGTACACGGCTACACCGTGTGGCACACCCGCACAACATGATCCCACAACCCCCTCGTGGGGGTGGTTAAATAGGGGAGGGGCACGCCGCTTGGGTATTTCCCCACTTCTGCGTCCCTCTGCCTCTACTTCCTCTTCTTCTTCTCACGCGACAGCGCCGCCACCACCGCGCCTGAGTAGCAGCGCCGCTGCCGCACTGCCTCCACGCTCGCCAGCGTCGCCGCCGCCTCCGCGCATCTCTTCCGCCACGGGTCGCTGCTAGACTAGGCCACTGCCACCCACCGCCGCTAGCGCCAGTGAGGGCAGTGAACTCGAGATGACTGAGGAGGATCTCGCCGTCGCCGAGCAAGAGATGGAGGAAGATACTGTGAGCGCCGACCGCGGCGCGTGGGCAGGCCAGGATTGGCTCTACCAGACCAGGCGCATCCCGGAGGGCGTCGCCGCGCGCCTCGCCTCCTCCGAGCTTGCCCCCTCACCCAATCCGGGTGAGTATGTTGTGTTCCTATCACACTTCCAGCGGGGGTTCGGTTTGCCAGTTAGCGATTTTTCCACGACTAGTTGAACACATACGAGCTCCAGCCGCATCACCTTCCAGCCAACGCCATCACATCTCTCTCCGCCTTCGCCTCCACCATCGAGGGCTATACCGGATTATGGCCCACAGAGGAGCTATGGATCCGGTTCTTTGGCCTCCGCCGGAATGTAATTCTGAATCTAGAACTAGATCCGGAGGACAAACAACTCACGCAGTTCGGTGCTGTGTCAATTTCTCCCCGGAGGCTGTCCGTCTCCCCCCGAGTTACTGGGCTGGACTCCTGCAAGGGATGGGCCCGGACCTTCTTCTATGTCCGGAACAGCACCACCGAAGATCTGATCCGGCTGCGCCCCTATACTCCAGGTCCTCCTAACCCGGAGTTGGGGGACGTTATCCCCAAGAAGCCCACAGTGTTGGCCAACCAAGTTAACAAGAGGTTCAAGAAGCTGAAGGACCTCGGATTGCGCAAAGAGGACGCCATGATCACATTTGTCCGCAACCGGATCTCCCCCCTCTAGAAACGCACACATAAAGTGTGTCACATGAGCTGGGGCCGAGACCCCAACCGGACCTCGGCTTTCGAGTTAAGCAATACAGAGATCTACCGCCGGGTCAAGGCCCTGTTCACCACCCACAAGGACTTCTCCTCTGAGTGAAAGTGGGGGATTGAACACTTTTTCTGGGATAGGCTTCCTCCTTCGGTAAGTCTTGCACCCCAAATTCTATTCCGAATTGAATCATATGTTGGTCTTTTTGTTGTAGATTTTAATCCTGTTTCCTTTCCTTTTCCTTAGATGTTTCTTCAGCAAACCATTGAGGATGGCACCGACCCTACCCTCAAATGGGCGCCTGACCGGGACACCTCGGACGAGGAAGAACCTGATCAGGAGATGTTCCTTCTGATGTTGGACACGACCAAGCAACCCACCGGTAAACTCTCTTCTATTAGAGATTGGCCCGACGATGAGGATAATTCGGATGTTGAGGTGATGGAAGCATTTGATGCTGTCCCCCTTTCTTATGCTTTTCCAGCATCAGCTAACCATGGTGGGCAGATCCATGAAGATCCTCCCCTTGCCGTGGGTGATCCTGTTCCGGTTGCGCCAAAGAAGAAAAGGGGAGCCGCATCAACCTCTTCCTCCAGACCTTCTCAGCCCACCAAAAGGCAAAAGAAGTCCGGAGACAAAACTGCCACCAAGCCTGCAACCAAGGCCACAGCTCGGAGGGCTCGGAAGCCCAAGGAGCCCCTGACGTCGGATGAGTAAGCCTCTTCTCCCTTTGCTATTTACTTGTCCTTCTTTTATTACAGCTTCTTATTCAACAATGTTTGATTTGGCAGGGCCGCGGTGGAGGTCCCACAAAGTGGATCCGGCATTGCCTCCCCACTTCGACACAGCCCTTCTCCCCTCGCGGCGAGGATTCACGCCCGCTGAGCCCAATCCCGGAGGGTTCAGCGGCTGCTCCGGGTTCCAGCCCACCTCATCAAGAAGAGGGCAACCTTGGAGCGGGGGAGACCGGCTCTGCCGAGACAACGGCCACCACTACTTTGGCTCCGCCGCAACCAGCTACCACCGAGGTTCCCTCAGTACCTCCACCGAAGAAGAAACCAGCACCAGTATCAGCACCAACTCCGGCACCAGCAGCAAAAGCAACAGCAGTAGCACCTAGCCCCTCCGCCTCGTCCGAGTCTTCTCAGTCTCGGCGAGAAAGCACCAAGGTCGCTCCCAAGGGTAAATCTGCTGCAACAACTTCCACTTCTCAGCAGCAGCCTAAGGGCAAAAAGACCTCTGACGCCACTAGGGCAGTGTCCATCGACGCTGGACAGTGCATGCTCGCGTCCATGCTCCCGAGGAAGACTCCGCCACCGAAGGGCGCCCCTGCCGAGCCAGCTGATCCGCAACAACTTGTTTTCTGTGCAACGACGATCTCCCGAAGAAGTTCGGTCCTGCCAAGTTTTTTGCGTAGATGAATACTGCCGCCAAGGCCATTAACCTTGCGGGTCGTATGATGGAGGTACGTTACTTCATCTGTTCCTTAAGATGTTGTAGATATTAGCGATATAACCATTAGTTCCCGAGCATCCCGGGGAGTAACTTATTACTCGGCCGGATGCTCCTTAGAAAACTAACGTAGCTCCTTGATAACTTCGAATATGCACACACCTAGAGCCGGGTTAAATTCCACTTGGCCCGGATCTTTGTACACTTCGAATATGCACACACCTAGAGCCGGGTTAAGTTCCACTTGGCCTGGATTTTATACACTTCAAATATGCACACACACCTAGAGCCGGGTTAAGTTCCACTTGGCCCGGATTTTGTACACTTTGAATATGCACACACCTAGAGCCGGGTTAAGTTCCACTTGGCCCGGATTTTGTACACTTCGAATATGCACACACCTAGAGCCGGGTTAAGTTCCACTTGGCCTGGATTTTGTACACTTTGAATATGCACACACCTAGAGCTGGGTTAAGTTCCACTTGGCCTAGATTTTGTACACTTCTAATATGCACAAGACTAAGCTGTCCATCTTTGCTCTTTCAGGTGACCACCAACCGTCGGAGTGCTGAGTTCCAGCGTCTCCTTAATACTCACAAGATGCTGCGGGCAAAACATAGTGCACTTCTCGCTGAACACGAGAAAAGGGGTAAGTTCCTTCCTTGGCATTTTCCCGTTTTTCTTCGTCTTTTTCTGCCGAGCTAACCCATCATTTGGTTTCCGCAGCTGGGGTGGAGGCTGAGAATATCCTCGTGAGGAAGAGTTTGGACCAGATCAAGGGTAAGTTATTTTTGCTCAACTTTGCTATGCTTTCTATCTCTTTTTCCCCGTGGCTCGGCAAACATTCATACCTCGGCTCTGCCGGGTCAACAAACTATTTCAGCATCTCTTGAAGATAGTGTGCCCGTGCCTGATATGATGCGGCATTTTCTCGAACAAGCAGGGCATCATCATGCCGAACTTAACAAGAAAGACGACGATCTTGCCCTCCTCCGAGCCAAAGATGATGAGATTGCCAAGCTCAAGGCAGATATGAAGCTAAAAGCGCAACACCAAGCCAAACTTCAAAAATTTGGCCAGGACTATACTGAAGAGCGGGAGCGCCTCACCCTCCAGATTTCCAAGGACCAAGAGCTTCTCTAGGAGGCCAACGTCAAACTTGAGTCGGCAAACACTGAACTAGTGCAGCTTCGCAAAAGGCGCGATGACTGTACCAAGGAGTTAACCCGGATCCACAGCCATATTTCCCGTAAGTTATTTTCCTTCGTCCGACATACTTCTCCGGGTTGCTTCTCATGTCTTTTCCTTACTTGTTTTTCCTGTCTTGTTTTTAGGCAAATTTCCAGAGGGCAACGCCATTGCGAGCACCGCTGTTGCTAAGTTCCGCCGAGAGAGGGGTACCCCCATTGCTCCTGACGCTGAAGAAATTCCCTATGACATGGAGGACCTGTTGGTCAGCTTGTGTTCTCGTGTGGAAATCATGAAGAACTATGGCAAAGATATCCTTGACGTGGCAGTTCGGATCTTCAACGCCTTTTGGCATGAGGAAGATAATCCGGAGGGGACCGTAGTTCTTGTCGACAAATTGATGGAATGCGAGACCCTGCTCGACCTTTGGAGGGAATCCGCTGGCCATGCCGGAGCTGAGACCGTTCTCCACTACGTGCTTACATGGTACAAGCAGATCGACCTCAACCTCCTAGCGCGCATGCGCACCGGATCCAAATGGTCCAGCGACCCAGAGTGGGTTGCTCGGCGCAAGGCTTGCGCCCATAACCTCATCGAATATGCCCCCATTCATGAATGGAACGAGGGTCCGAGCTTCCTTGGTGTCGTTGATGCCGAAAATGCTAACAACGCAGAAGATGGTTCGGATGAAGACGAAGAGGACGATGCCTCAGACGTCGAAGATAGTGAAGATGACGCCGAACTTCCTCCTACTTCTGGTCCTTGAGCGAAAAACTTTAAAGTTTATCAGATCCCCGGTATGCTGGGTGCAGTTGTATCAAGTGCACAAGTAATATTTTGCTACTAAGTTTTTATGCTAGATTGACTTGGGCGTAGTCCCCGAGTTTCATTTTCTCGTTCTTCCAATCTTTTGGCTCGGCTCGCATCTACCTTGATTCGGTTTTATGACTTACGAGTCCGAGCTTCAAAAATTGTCTTAACAATACTTGGAAACTTTAGGTTTAGCTCAAAATAATTCAGCATGATAAATTTAAAGTACACATATGGTTAGTTCGAAAAACAAACGTCGGCTCGATTAAGTTTTTTCCCTTAGTCATTTTTCATGTGCTACGCAATTCCAAACTTGTTCTCTTGCTTGCCATGAAGCCAAATCTTTTTGGACAACAACAAGTCGAAGAGTTAGGTTCTTGGTGCTCACACATTACTAATCCGACCTAAGCAGAAGCGACTTACGCCAGCCGACGTAAAAATAATAAACACAGAAGACAACTAAAATTACTAAGGCAGTCCCCGAGTTACTGCTTGAGGTGCCAAGATTTCATTGATAGGCTCATTACTAGCATACATACCGACATATGAGGAACTCGGATACATACACTTCTCTGCTAAGTGTAGAAAGGACGAAGTAGTGCTACATTCCATGGACGCTTAGATTCCTTGCCGGACCTGTCCGCCTTGTTCTTTTCCTATGGCTTTGCATCGATAAGATAATAAGAATCATTGTGCAATGCTTTGCTCACAATGAATGGCCTTTCCCATGGGGGGGATACCTTGTGCATGCCAGTAGTACGTTGTACCAACCGGAGTACCAGATCGCCTTCCCGGAAAACTCGGGGGCTTATTTTCCGGCTATGATAGCGTCGGAGATTTGGCTGATATATGGCGGATCTGGACAATGCCAATTCTCTCGCTTCTTCCAGCAGATCAACATCATTTTGCCGGGCTTCTTGCACTTCGGCTTCTATGTATTGGGTGACCCTAGGCGAATCATGCTCTATGTTGGCTAGTAATACAGCTTCTGCCCCATATGCCAGAAAGAATGGCGTATAGCCTATTGATCGATTCGGAGTTGTTCTTAAACTCCACAGTACCGCTAGTAGTTCTTCTATCCAGCACCCCGCTGCTCTTTGCAGCAGCTCAATGAGCCGGGGTTTTATCCCGGATAATACTAATCTGTTGGATCTTTCCACTTGTCCGTTCGATGCGGGGTGGGCTACCGAGGCAACGTCCAGCCGGATCTTCTTATCTCGGCAGAAACGCGCAAATGCTCCTTCAGCAAAGTTTGTGCCATTATCTGTTATGATACTGTGAGGATAACCGTATCTTAAGATGATGTCTTTGAGAAATGTTACGGCCGTAGCTCCATCACATTTTCTTATTGGCTTCACTTCAATCCACTTTGTAAACTTGTCCACCATGACCAAAATGTGAGTCATATTTCCCTTTGCTGGTTTAAACGGGCCAACCATATCCAAGCAGCATACAACAAATGTCCATGTAATTGGTATGGTCTTGAGCTCCGACATTGGCATATGTGTTTTTGTCGCATATCTCTGACAGCCATTGCATTTTCTCACTAGATCTTCCGCTTATTCTAAGGCACTTGGCCAGTAAAACCCATGGCGGAAAGCTTTTGCTACCAAAGCTCTGGATGAGGCGTGATGCCCACATTCCCCTTGATGTATATCTCGGAGGATTTCAAGTCCTTCCTCCGGGTCAACACATCGCTGGAGGACATTAGTCACACTCCTTTTGTATAACTCGGAATTGATGATCGTGTATAACTCTGAGTTTGCCTGGAAAGTACCTCCTCAGTGGGTAAGGTTCCATCTTTTAGGAATTGGAATATTGGCAATGCCCAAGCTGGTACAACTCTCATTGGGAATATTTCCTCATCAATTTCCATCAGATCCACCGGCATAACTTCTACCGGATCATGTTGTGCAGTCCCCGGGTTTTTCATGGCAGTCCTCGGGTTTGCCAAGGCAGACCCCGGGTTTCGCGAACCACTTCCTTCATCAATGTCCATGGGCACAGCCTCTGATTCCGGGATAAAAATTGAGTCAGACTCCGGGGATGGCCTGATGGACGGTTTCCTGAGCTGCTCCAATGCTACGCCTGGTGGAATTGCTTGTCGGGTTGAACCGAGCTTCAAAAGTACGTCGGCAGCCTCATTCTCCACCCGAGGTATATGGTGAAATTCACATCCCTCAAAGTAACCAGATATTTTCTGCACATGAAATCTGTATAATGCCATGTTTGCGTCCAAAGCATCCCATTGCCCGGAGGCCTGCTGGACTACGAGATCTGAGTCACCGAAGCATTGGATCCGACGTATACCAACCTCCTTTGCCACTTTGAGCCCATGTATAAGTGCTTCGTATTCTGCAACATTGTTTGATGAAGTGAATTGGATCTGCAACACATATTTCAGCTGGTCCTTCTTTGGCGAGGTAAGCACAACTCCGGCACCTAACCCGGTTTTCGTTTTTGACCCGTCAAAGTGCATTCTCCAGTAGTTCGGATATGGCAATGGTGGCTCGTATTGCACCTCGGCCCAATCCACAAAAAAGTCCGCCACAGCTTGATATTTAATTGCTTCTCTTCTGTTGTATTATGGCGCATAAGGTGCTAGTTCAATTGCCCATTTTGCAATCCTGCCACTCGCATCCTTGTTGCTCATTATATCGGATATGGGAGCTTCACATATTACCTTGATTGGGTGTTCCTCGAAATAGTGTTTCAGCTTCTTTGCTGCCATGTACACACCATACACTACTTTCTGATAGTGCGGATAATTTTTCTTTGAGGCTGATAACACCTCGCTCAGGTAATACACTGGCCTTTGCACCGACTTACCCTCTTCGTCGCGCTCTACCACAATTACTGCACTTACAACTTGGTTGGTTGCGGCTATATAGAGCAACATTGGCTCCTTTGATTGTGGAGAGGCTAATACTGGCGCAGTGGCTAACATTTTCTTTAACTGGACATAGGCTTCATTGGCCTGCGGCGTCCAAATGAAATTATCCGACTTTTTCATGAGTTGATAGAGAGGCAGTGCCTTTTCTCCCAACCGACATACAAACCGACTTAGCCATGACAGGCAACCAGTGAACTTTTGGACATCGTTAAGACACTTCGGCAATTCCATTCGTTCAATGGCCCGGATTTTAGTTGGATTGACCTCAATACCCCGGCTAGAGACGAGGAATCCGAGTAGTTTTCTAGCCAGGACACTGAAGGTACATTTTTCCGGGTTAAGCTTCATCCAAAACCTCCTCAGGTTCGTGAACGTCTGTCTGATATCGTCAAGGAGCGTTTTGCTTTCCTTGTTCTTTATCACAACATCATCCACATACACCTGCACATTTTGACCATTTTGGTCATGCAAACATTTTTGCATACATCTCTGGTATGTTGCCCCTGCATTACGTAAACCAAAAGGCATGGTGCGATAGCAAAAAGCCCCATACGGGGTGATAAATGCAGTCTTTATTTGATCATTTGGGTTCAGAGGTATCTGGTGGAAACCAGAATATGCATCAATGAATGACAACAACTCACACCCAGCAGTGGAATCTATGACTTGGTCTATCCTTGGTAGTGGGAACGGATCTTTTGGACACGCCTTATTCAGGTTCATGTAATCGATACACATACGCCAAACCACTGCCACGTTCGGATCATCTTTCTTCTTCTCCACCAGCACCGGATTAGACAGCCAATTCGGGTAAAGTACTTCCATTGTAAATCATGCAGGCAACAACCGAGCTATCTCATCTCCTATGACTTTTCTCCTGTCTTCGGCGAAGCGGCAGAGAGGTTCCTTCACCGGCTTAGCTCCGGGTCTTACATTCAAAGAGTGCTCGGCCAACTCCCTCGGAACACCTTGCAAGTCCTGTGCGGACCAAGCAAAAATATCCCGATTCTCACGGAGGAAGTTGACGAGCTCGCTTTCCTATTTGTCATTGAACCCGGCACCAATTGTTATGGTACGCTCAGGGAACATATCATCAACATGCACCTTCTTGGTATCTTTTGTCGCTTCGAATGAGACACTACCATGCGGGTTACTCAGTGCCGGCATACACTGCTGCGCGGACTGAGCCAATGTCGCCACCTCTTGGATCTTTCTATTTTCTTGCACAATCACGAGTGACTCGGCCAGGTTAGATCTGGCAGATGCACACTCAATTGAACGTCGGAAATCCCCAGCTATGGTTATTACACCATTTGGCCCAGGCAGCTTCATCTTTAAGTAACTGATGTGACAACTTGCCATAAACTTGTTCAGAGCTGGTCTACCGAGTAACGCGTGATACGCACTTTCTAAATTCACCACTTTGAACTCCAAATTCTTAGTTCGGCAGTCATCTCTTGTGCCGAACAAAACGTCAATCCGGACCTTGCCTATGGGCTCACAAGAAATGCCTGGCACAATGCCATGGAAAGTTGTCCTTGTAGCTTGAAGCATGTTTTCCGAGATGACCAATTTCCGAGATGTTGATGCTACTACCATTATCAATCAACACCTTGTAGAATCTCACGTTGATGTTAGGCCCAATGAATGTTGGGTCCAACACCAGTGCATATGAGCCCGGACTAGGCATAAGCTTGGGATGATCTTTGATGCTCCAGGTAATCTCCTGATCCGACCAAGGCATATACCTCATCACTGCCGGCATTACCGCATTCACCTCCATATGTCGGTGCTGCAAGCTCTTCCTGTCTGTCTCTTCCGTAGTGAACACACAGTAACTCTGATGGTGCTCTCTGTATTCATTCCTCCCCTCATTTTCGGGGTACCTCTGATCCTGCTAGTTTTGGTTTTCTACCTGGTGCACTGCATCCCTTCTCTCATTGTTGTCATACCTCGGCATAGGGGGAGGCAACATTAGCTGTTGCGTGTTCGCTCTGGAGAGCAATTGTTGCCGGGGTAACTCCTGCCAAGGCTGATCATTCCGAGGTGCCTGAGCATTCCCCGAACCATTTTGTTCTATCTTTCGCATCCACTCACATTGCCTAGTTGTGTGTCCCGCTGGGTTACTTGGATTAGGCGTGTGAAACTTACACGGCTGATCTAGCATTGATTCATAGGTATACCTCGGACGGTCCTTCTTCTCTTGCCACTGCTTTTTCTGCTCTGGCGTCCAAGTTTTCTTCCCATCATTCCTTGGCGTCCATTGCTGTCCTCTAGTTTTCTGACGTTGACTGCCTCCTGCTCCGGGTTGATCTTGATTCATAGCTGCAACTTGTTGCGAACTGTACCGGTAATCCGGTCTATCATCTCTTCTTTTACCTCGATAATCATTCCTCCGGGATGACCCGGCTCCATCTCTCTGGTAGTACTCCTTGCCTGACTCGTTCGAGGTGAGCTTAGGTTGCATCGGATCACCCAAAGCATATGAATCAGCAATCTGGATCGTTTCTACCAATGTAGTTGGCATATCTCTTTGCAACCTTTGCCATAGCATGCTTGCATATCTACATCCTTGCGCAAACCAAGCTATGGCCTGTGATTCAATCACGCCCTCACACGAGTTTCGCACATTGCACCAACTGGTTAAGAACTCTCGGTTTGTCTCATTCGGTCTCTGCCTGCACATTGCTAGGGTTTGTGGCCTGTTGGGCCTCTAATACGTACTTGAGAAATTGCTAACGAACATCTCCTCGAAATTGATCCAGCAGTTAATACTTCCGGGTGGCAAGTTGTTTAGCCATACCCTTGCTGGCCCCTCCAACATCTAGGGTACATATCTCACAGCCCACCTCAAGTTGCCTGTGGCAATTTTTACAGCAGTAGCATAGTTAATCAACCAATCCTCCAGCTTAGTGCTGTCGTCATATGTCTTTGTGCCTCTAGGTAACTGAAAGTTAGGTACCGGAGGTTCCTTCATGATCCGGGGCCCAAAACATGCTAGACCCGGAGGACCTTGACACTCAATTTGCTTCGACCTATACAACCGATCCAGTTTTAACCTGGCGTCATCAGGCATTAAGTCTCTGCTTCCCAACTTTGATCCTATCACATGATAGTCCGGCCTGGGATAGCCAACATTCACCATCTCCGAATTACCATCATTGTATCTATATTGCTCCGGTGGAGCTGCCCTTTGTTGCATACCTTGGCCGGCACTGCGCTCTTGCCATGGCATATTCCGCTGCTACGGTTGACCTGCACCTTCCGCATTACGCTGTCCGGCATTGCCGTTTACAGCATTCCTTTGACCGGCATTGCCTTGGTCGCGGTTACCTCGGCTCACACTCCTTCGATCCTCATCTCTCTTCACTTCCTTTCCTTTCCCTGCCTTTGCCGGGTCATATGGGACTATCTGCTTATTCCTCCTGGCCGAGGTTACCACCTCTTCTCTCCTAGGACCACCATGAGGAGACGATGCGGCTCCAGCGGATTTCTCCGGGTTACCCACCGCTGAATGAACGATCTTGGAGGCCCCAGCTCTCTCCGGGTTAGCCCTGAGCAATTCCTCGTTCTGCCTGTTCGCGATCCGAACCAACTCGTTAACCCTATCTTGCTGTCTTTGGCGGGCTTCACCCGTCAGACCTTCTAACTCGGATGTAGCCGCATCTGCTGCCATGAGGTTCTTTGCCGGGGTACTGTACTTCGGCAGCCCCACGGACAGACAGTTCTCTGATTCCTCAATCCTAGTATCATCCTCTCTGTTCATTTCACTCATGAGATTTCTCCCCTTTACTTTTACATCATCTACTTTATTTGCCTTTGCGTACTCACGCAGTTTCATGTTCAATGACTACTGAGCCGCGGCTATCTTTTTCGCACCCTCTAGTATTTTTTGCCTAGTTTCCTCTAGCTCGGCTTGTGCCTGAGCCGGATCTACTGCTACTGCTACTGGATTGGCCAAGCTATCCATCGCCTGCAGCAGTACATTCTCAGGCCTCTCTAGTGGAGGACCTCTACTTTTGCTTGGTGCCTTAGGTGTTAACCTGGATCTGGTGCCGGGTCTTTGCTCGCGCCTGCAGCTGGCGCAGTCATCATCACCTCTGCACGGTCCGGGGAGCGAGCGATACGCGCCTCGTGAACCACGCTAAGGAATGGCTCGCCTCCCTCGATGACGTGCTGCGGATGACCGCACGACACATCGACAACAACATAGACCTTGTGCGCACTGAGCTTGACGAAGAGGCCGTTGCGCAGAAGAGGGCGCGTTCTGAAGCAGCCAGCGTTGTCGCTGACAAAGTCCAGCGCTCCAAAGTGCTGAACGAGCCCGGAGACGATGCGTTCACCGGTGCCGATGAGGTTTCCCGTCCGGATCTTCACCCCTGCTAGCGCCGCTAGCCCCACGGTAGGCGCCAACTGTCGTGGTGGTGTCACGGCAGATGCCATGTATAGGCTAAATGTGGGGACTAAATGCACTAGGAGAATCCAGGGAGGGATAGTGTGGTGATTCCACACACAAAAGCTTTGTATTTGATTCTCCTTCACAGATTACAAATGCTCCTAGAGATGTATTGGGGAGAGGAGGGAGAAAGAACTCTCTTACTCTCGCCAGTAGCTAGCCCTCAGAGCAATCTCCCAGAAATCAACCCCCTCTACATAAGCCCTAGCCCTCCTTATATAGGGGTGGCTAGGTCTCCACTTAGGGCATACGTGGAGGCATATTCTAGGGAATATGCCTCCTCCCAAAATAGTAAGCCGACCGGGTTACTTTTCCCCCGCGTCACCCATGCAGAGGCTACTTGAGCCTCTGCGGCGCCTGCGTCACCCGACATTGGCTTCGTCACCTTTCTCGGCCATGCCTCGCTGGTCCGGCCTCTGTCCGCTTCGCTCACGTTCCGTGTACAGTAGCCACCTTTTGACCAGCGAGATATCTTCCTTCTCTTGCAAGATTGATATAACCCGGATCCTGCATAGTTGATTCGACCATACCTGTTCTTGCATATAAGTTAGATATATCTTACCGACATACGACTTAAGTCGTTTGAGACCAAGTAAGGTGGACGTCCCTGGTCCGGGTTACTCCGTGATCCGACCTGCCTTGAGGTGACTCAGCCAGCATTTGCTTTGACCTTGCCGAACCTCGGCTGACTCGGCATTTATACCCCGGCGTGACGCTACCCGGGGGTATCCCCCCAATAGGCGACATCTAGCTGGATCTTCTTTTCTTGGCAGAACCTCGCACATGCTCATTCAGCGAAATATGTGTCATTATCAGTTATGATGCTATGGGGATAGCCATATCTCAGGATTATATCCTTAAGGAATCTTACTGATGTTGCCCCGCTATATTTCTTAATTGGCTTCACTTCAATCCACTTGGTGAACTTGTCGGCCATAACTAGGATATGGGTCATTCCTCCTTTAGCCGGCTTAAATGGCCCTACCATGTCTAGGCACCATACATCAAATGGCCAAGTAATGGGGATAGTTTTTAGTTCCGACATTGGTAAATGAGTTTTCTGGCGTATCTCTGACAGCCATTGCATTTTCTCACCGAATCCTCTGCTTGCTCCAAAGCACTTGGCTAATAAAATCCATGCCGAAAAGCTTTCGCCACTAACGCTCTTGAGGAGGCATGGTGGCCACATTCCCCTTGGTGAATATCTCGGAGTATGTCAAGTCCTTCCTCCAGGTCAACACACCGCTGCAGCACTGTCGTCATAGTCCTTTTATATAATTCAGCGTTGATAATTGCATAGGCCTTTGCTCTCCTTTGGATCTGCCTTGAGAATATCTCATCATCCAACAAAACTCCTCCTTTCACGAAATCATATATTGGCTTGGCCCAAGCTAGTATAGCCCGGACGGGAAATGGTTGTTCGTCAATTCCATCGCATCCACTGACATAACTCATGCCGTATCTGGCTGAACTGCCCCCGAGTTCACTGAGGCAGTCCCCGGGTTTGCCAAAGCAGTCCCCGGGTTCGCTGAGGTGCCTCCCCAATCTACAGAGAGTGTCGGGATATAAATTGAGTCTGATTTAGGCGATGCTGTGATGGATGGTTTTCTCAAGTGCTCCAAAGCAACATTTGGTGGGAATGGCTACCGGGATGAACCTAACTTGGATAGCGTATCGGCCGCCTTGTTTTCAATCCGAGGTATGTGATGGAATTCACACCCCTCAAAAAATCCACTTATCTTTTGAACATGGAATCTGCATAGGGCCATGTTAGCATCCAAAGCATCCCAGTTTCCAGACACCAGTTGCACCACCAAATCTGAATCTCCAAAGCATTGTATCCGACGTATCCCCACTACTTCTGCTACCTTGAGACCATGTACCAATGCTTCATATTCTGCAACATTATTCGAGGCACGGAAGTGGATTTGAAGGACATATTTCAGTTGATCTTTCTTGGGCGAGGTAAGCACTACTCCAGCGCCCAACCCATCTTTCAGTTTTGATCCATCGAAGTGCATTCGCCAATAATTGGAGTCCGGCAGAGGTGGCTCGTATTGCATCTCAGCCCAGTCCACAAAGAAATCTACCACAGCTTGTGATTTTATCACATCTCTTCTGTCGAACTGCGGTGCATATGGGGCTAACTCAATTTCCCATTTTCCTATCCAGCCACTTGCATCTTTGTTACTCATAATCTCTGATATGGGTGCCTCACATATCACTTTGATGGGATGTTCCTCAAAATTTTATTTGAGTTTCTTGGCCGACATATACACGCCATATGCCATCTTTTGATAGTGAGGGTAATTCTATTTTGAAGCAGATAATACCTCGCTCAGATAATACACCGGTCTTTGCACCGACGTTCCTTATTCCTCGCGCTCCAGTACAATTACTGCACTTACGACTCGGTTGATCGCGGCTACGTAGAGCAACATTGGCTCCTTGCGTAGTGGTGTTGCTAGGATCGATGCAGTAGATAACATCTTTTTCAATTCTTGAAACGAATGTCTGCCTGTGGCGTCCATGTGAAGTTCTCTGCCTTTTTCATTAACTCGTAGAGGGGTAAGGCCTTCCCTCCCAGCCGACATACGAACCGGCTTAATGATGCCAGGCAACCAATGAACTTCTACACATCGTTAAGGCATTTTGGCAGTTCCATTCTCTCTATAGCCCGGATTTTTGTCGGGTTAGCTTTGATACCTCTGCTAGACACTAGAAAACCGAGTAACTTTCCTGCGGGCACACCAAAGGTGCACTTCTCCGGGTTAAGCTTTATCGGAAACTTCTTAAGTTCGCGAATGTCTACCGGATATCATCAAGGAGCGTATTGCTTTCATTAGTCTTTATTACCACATCATCCACATAAACTTGCACGTTCCGACCTATTTGGTCATGTAAGCATTTTTGCAAGCATCGTTGATACGTTGCTCCTGCATTACATAATCCAAACGACATAGTGTGATAGCAATAAGCCCCGTACGGGGTAATAAACGCATTCTTTATTTGATCATCCGGATTTATGGGTATCTGGTGGAAACCAGAATACGCATCAATGAATGACAATAGTGCACATCTGGCTGTTGAGTCTGTGACTTGATCTATTCTAGGGAGTGGGAATGGATCTTTGGGACATGCCTTATTGAGGTTCATATAATCAATACACATGTGCCATACCACGGCCATGTTCGGATCATCCTTCTTCTTTTCCATAAGCACCGGATTAGAGAGCCAATCCGGATAGGGTACTTCCATGATAAACCCGGCTGCCAGGATCCTAGCTATCTCATCCCCAATGACCTTCCTTCTGTCTTCAGGGAAACGCTGGAGAGGCTGCTTTACCAGCTTAGCCCCGGGTCCTACTTTCAATGAGTGCTCGGCAAACTCCCTCGGCACACCTTGCAGATCCTGAGTGGACCAAGCAAAGATATCCCGATTCTCACGGAGGAAGTTGACGAGCTCGATTTCCTATTTGCTGCTTAACCCGACACCAATGGTTACGATGCGCTCTGGGAACTGATCATCGATTGGCACTTTCTTTGTATCCTTGGTTGCTTGGAATGACATGCTTCTATGCGGGTTGGTCAGAGCCGGCATATGTTGCTGCGCGAACTAAGCCAACGCCGATACTTCTAGTATCTTCCTTTTTTCCTGAGCTATCACGAGTGACTCGGCTAAGTTAGATCCGGCTGAGGCGCACTCGATCGAACGCCAGAAGTCCCCTGATACAGTTATCACACTCCTTTGTTCGGGTTGTTTCATCTTAAGGTAGTTGATGTGAGTACTTGCCATGAACTTGTCCAGCGCGGGCCTGCCGAGTAACACGTAATAAGCACTCTCCAAATTCACCACTTCGAACTCCAAATTTTCAATCCGGAAATTATCTCTCGTGCCGAATAACACATCAACCCGGACCTTACCAATTGGCTCACAGGAAATACCTGGCACAATGCCATGAAAGGTGGTCCTCGTTGCTTGCAGCATGTTCTCTGTTATTACCAACTTGTGCATGGTATCCTTGTACATAATGTTGATAGTAATGCCATTTTCAATCAGTACTTTGGAAAACCTCACATTGAGATTCGGCCCGATGAACGTTGGATCTAGGACCAGTGCATAGGTCCCAGGGCTAGGCATGATCTTTGGGTGATCCTTAATACTCCACGTAATCTCCTGATCCGCCCAGGGCATGTATCTAACTACTGCCGGCATTACCGCGTTTACCTCCATATGCCGGCGCTGCAAGCTTTTCCGGTCATTTTCTTCTATGGTAAACACACAATAACCTTGATGATGTTCCATGTACTCGTTTCATCCCTCATTCACGTGGTAACCTTGACCTTGTTTCTTATTATTGTCTACTTGATGTACCGCATCCCTCCTTTCCTAATTTTCGTATCTCGGCGGAGATGGTGGCAACATTAGTTGTTGTCCATTTCCCCCTTTTAGTAATGGTTGCCGTGGTGCCTCATTCCTAGGTGCTTCGTTCCGAGGTGCCTGAGCATTCCTTGAACTGCCCTGCTCTAACTTCCTCATCCACTCACATTGTCGGGTCATGTGAATTGTCAGACTATTCAGACTTGGTGTATGGAACTTGCAAGGTTGATCCAACATAGACTCTAACGTATACCTCGGTCTATCTTTCCGCTCTTGCCATTGCTTTTTCTGCTCCGGGGTCCAAGGTTTCTTCCCTTTGTTTTTCTGTTGCCAGTTTTGCCCTCCAGTTTTCTGGCGCTGGCTGGCGCCGACATGGGGCTGGTCCAGGTCTACCGCTACCACCTGCTGTGAGTTATATATGTAATCCGGACGCGTGTCCCTTCTCTTTCCTCGAAAATCATTTCTCCTTGGTGACCCAGAGCCATCTTGGTTGTAATATTCCTCGTTTGCCACGCTTGACATTAGCCGGGGTTGCATTGGATCTCCCAAGGCATACGAATCTGCGATCCGGATTGTCTCAGCCAAAGTGGTTGGCATATCTCGCTGCAGCCTCTGCCACAACATACTTCCATATCTGCATCCCTGGGCGAACCACGCAATCGCTTGTGATTCAATTACTCCCTCACATGAGTTACGCATGTTGCACCACTGAGTCAAGAAATCCCGGTCTGGCTCATTCGGTCTTTGCCGGCATAACGCCAGAGTCTGTGGCCTGTTGGGCCTCTTGTAGGTGCTCGAAAAGTTGCTAACGAACAACTCCTCAAAATCCAGCCAACAGTTAACACTTCTCGGTGGCAAATTGTTCAGCCAAACTCTCGCTGGTCCTTCCAACATTTGTGGCACATAGCTCACTGCCCATCTCAAATTTCTAGTTGCAATCTTGACCATCGTCACGTAATAAATCAGCCAATCCTCTAGCCTAGTACTACCATCGTAGGTTCTGGTTCCTTTGGCCAGTTAAAAGTTCAGCACGGGTGGATCCTTCATGATCCGGGGCCCAAAGCATGCTAGACCAGGAGGACCTTGTACCTCGATTAGCTCCAACCTGTAAATTCTATCCAGTTTCAGCCTTGCATCATCTGGCTGCAAGTTCCTGCTTCCCAGCCTTGACCCAATTATGTGGTGATCCGGTCTGGGATATCTGTCGTTGATCATAGCCGAATAACCATCATTGTATCTTCCCTGATTCGGACAAGCATTCTGTTGTTGCACTGCTTGTCCCGCACTTCCCTCTTGCCAAGGTGCACGCTACTGCTACTGCCGAGGTACATTTTGCCCCGTTCCTGCAGGATCACGTTGTCCAGCATTGCCGTTGGCAGCATTCCTTTAACCGACATTGCCTTGGTCGCAGTTACCTCGGCCAGCCACACCTCGGCCTGTACTATGGCAATCTTCATCAACTTGCACTGCTTTGCCTTTTTGGCCCTCGCTGGATCGTAGGGGACCATCTGTTTGTCGCTTCTCCCGGAGTTTACCACCTCCTCTCTCCTGGGATTGTGACCCGGAGACGATGTGGCTCCCCCGTATCTTGGCGGGTTATTCCTAGCCGAATGAACCACATGTGATGCCCCTGCTAGTACCGGGTGTGCCTTTTTCATTTCTTCATTTTGCTGCCAAGCGACCCTCAGCAAGTGGTTCACCCTCTCTTGTTGCCTTTGCCAGGCCTCTCCGGTTAGACCTTCTAACTCGGACGCGGCCGCATTTGCTGCCCTGAGGTTCTTTGTCGGGGTACTGTACCTCTCCAGCCCTCCTATTACTATCGTGGCTGTCTAACCCGGCCTAGGTTCGTATTCCTTGTCAATCTCAGTAATCAAGTTTCTACCTCGGATCTTCACTCCATCTATGCAGTTTGCCTTTGCATATTCTCTCAAAGTAATGTTCAAGGACTGCTGCAGCTCCACTACCTTCTTTGCCCCAACTAACATTTTCTGCCTAGTTTCTTCCAACTCAGCTTGTGCCTAAGCCGAATCTACCACAGGTGCTATTGGTGTTGCTAGGCTATCTATTGCCTGCTAGAGCACATTCTACGGCCTCTCTAGTGGGGGGAACCTAGACTTGGTCTGCTTCAGCGTGACTTCTGGCTCTGGCACCAGGCCCTTGCTTGCTTTCGCGTCTGGCGCGGTCATCGGGACCTCAACGCTGCTGGTGGGGTGAGTGATATACACATCACGAGCTACGCTGAGAGATGGTTCGCCTCCTTCGACGATGTGCCATGGATGATGGCAGGACTCGTCCATGCCGACGCATATCTTATGCGCACCAAGCTCAATGAAGACGCCGTTGAGCGGAGGAGGGTGCCTGCTAAAGCTCCCTACATTGTCACTGTCGTAGTCCAGTGCTCCAAAGTGCTGAACTAGGCCGGAGACGACGCGCTCGCCGGTGTTGGAGATGCTTCATGTCGAGATTTTCACCCCTGCTAGCACCGCTAGCCCCACAGTGGGCGCCAACTGTTGTGGTGGTGGCACGGCAGATTCCATGGATAGGCTAAAGATGGGGCCAATGTGTGCTAGGGGAATCCAGGGAGGGAGAACGTGGTGATTTCATGCACAAATGTTCTTGTATTCTCTCTATCAATGGTGTTTACAAGTTCTCTTCAAGCTATTGGTGAGAAGGAGACTATGTCTCTTACTCCCCACAAGCTAGCTCTAGAGTTCTATCTTAGACAGAGAAAATGATCGATCCCCTTCTATGGAGGCCCCGGTGCTCCTTATATAGGGGAGCCCGGGTTACAAAGTTAGGGCACATGTGGTAGCATATTCTCCAAATATGCCCCTTGGTTAAAGCTAGATGCTTCTTTATTCTCTTTAACGGCTCGTCCGGGCTTTGGACGTAACCCGCAACATAATCCTTGTCTTTAAGTGTCACCAGACACGGGCTACGTCAGCCGACATTGCATGCGTCACCGGTCGCCCCTCACCCGCTGGTCCTCCTCTTTGCTTTGCTTCGCTCATGCTACAACTAATAAAGCCACCTTTTGACCAGCGGGAGATCCCTTCCTTCTCTTGGAAGCCATATGATAGTCCAGATAGCATGTGGCTAACCCGGCTACGAGGGTACCTGCATGATAGACAGATAAATATGGCCGGCCTGTATTTTATGTTGGCCAGGCTGATGCTGAGGAGACACTCCGTGGGACAGGTTACTCTGTGGTTCGGCCTGCCTTGAGGTGACTCGGCCAGCACTTGCTTTGACCACGCCGTACCTCGGCTAACTCAGCCTTTATACCCCGGCGTTGACCTACCCGGGGGTATCCCCCAAATAGAGGTCCCTACTCCTGGTTGTCTACTCTTGGAATTAACGAACGAATCAAAGGTTACAAGGGTGCGTAGATGCAATCTGGCGAGAGTTGTGGAAACTAGGGTTTTGATTATCCTCCTCACCGCCCCCTCCTAGCCTTTATATAGATAGGCTAAATCTCGGGTAGCAGGTCGAGTCGGCTACATATTAGTGTTCGCCCTTTGAACTTTCTACCTTAAGCTTCTTCTTGTCTCACAAGCAATCGAAGAGTCCGTGGGTCACCCGAATTCTGCATTGGGCCTTGGCAACGCCATGGGCTTCTGCCGTATCTGGACCGTATATGCGAAGCTCGAGTACATGTAGGGTATACCCATGTCACCATTAATCCCAAGCAAATCCCTCACATACAGCCATACTACCCCTTCTATCACTAGAGTTCCCAACCTGCAGATTAGTCATCACTCATACTCCCTATACCTGGCTCAACCCTCAGGGTCTTGGGTACCTGACATGTCCTTGGATTGAGGCAAGAGAGGACACAATAATCATCATGGCATACAAACTAATACACGATCCCATCTATGATAATTCTCATGCAAAATTGCTACATGGCTAGGCTGAATCCCTTAGTCCAAGGAGAATTACTCACACATAGAGATTAGATCAATAATCATAAACATTGTAATAAAAATCATGAGATTGATAGCAATAGTCTTACAATGTCACCAATCGGAGAAGAGATCTACTATTACAAGTTGTGGAGTATGGCTATGGAGATGGAGAAGGGTTTGGAGATCTAGAGGCAGCTGGTGATCTGTGGCAGGGACTTTCATCAGGGTCTGGCTCTATTTCTCGTTGCCGGAGGATTCTTTATATAGGGGTCCCTTCACGAAAATTGTTCTATTTGACCTAACGGTGGCGGCGCCAACTATACGACCGGAGCTATACGGTCGGAATTTTTGCTCCGATCGTATAGTTGGTCGTTATGGCGTCTGCCTCCGAAGTAAGGCTCCTGGTTTCTTCTGGTAGTTGGAAATCTCATATCTTTGACTTTAATATAGCGAGTCCCTCCTTTAAACGACATTATCTACGCAGAAAAAATACGAAAGAAAGGATTGCATACCCCTCTGAATATTAGCATTAGTGGCAGGGTTTAGAGAGATATTTCATCAAGAATACAACTAATATCCAGTTTAAATGTGGACGTTAGATGGCTATATTTTAGAGCCATCAGTTTTGCAAGATCAAGAAGCGCCATCTCTAGAAGATCTCATGCTTGAAAATTGCCATTCTCGGTGGTCATGGATGGATGGAGACAAGGTCAATGAAGAGGCTATCAAGTGAGTGCGTACAAGAGAAATTAAGAAAGGAGTCCAACTTGATGAGGACAAGATCGTCTCATCTAGCTCAAGTGGATTGCTCAAGGCAAATGTCTATTCTTGATAGGTTTCCCTTTTGCCGGTATCACGTTGGTAGTTGGGACCCCGGGTTTAGGATAGATAACCGTACTATCAAGATGGGCTCTCGACTAAGTAGCTCGATCATATCTTTCAGAGAGAGCTCAAACCATTGCATTCTTAGCATCATCCTTCTTGTTTGTTTGTTGGTTCTTATCCATGTTTGGGTCTAAAGCTTGTGTTCATTACAAGCTCTAGTTCATCAAAATCGGATCTCCCTTTTATATCGTATTGCGGTTTTGATCTTGGAGGTTTTCCAGATCCTCACCAAGTGAGGTATCTCACATTATAATACTTGATACATTCTCACTTGGTGGTATGCAACAAAATTGGTTGGGTGGATCTTGTTGTCCTCTTTCCAACAAAATTGGTTTGGGTCAATCGGAGTTGCCAAACTCAGGATATCACTATTAGAAGTTTGCCTCGGTTTTGTTTGAAAAAGAAAAAAAGGCATTTGGCTGTTCTTGGGCCGTCCTGTAGTACCGGGCCCAGTACTGGACGGTACTGAACCATACTCGGTGCGTTATGCCTGGACCGGCTATGCTGACCGGTTGCATTGTCCCAACATTATAGTACCGCCCGGCCGGACCGGTACTACCAGGCCGGCCCAGCGCTCGCCCAGCCTTCCTTGCTCCAGCTTGCCCGCAACCACCTGATGACCCACAAGTATAGGGGGTGTATCGCAGTATTTTCGATAAGTAAGAGTGTCGAACCCAACGAGGAGCAGAAGGTGCTGGCTAGTGGTATGGATCAGGAATTCTCTGCAAATACTTAGCAAATAGATTTTTAGGGGTTTTAGATAAAGCAAGTAAACAAAGTACGAGTAAATAAAAGACAATAGGAATAAATGCAGTAAGTGGCCCAATCCTTTATGCAGCAAAGGACAACCCGGTTGTATTACTTAAGATGACCAAACGTTCTCGCGGACACATGGGAAGATTGTTAAGTGCTTTCGCTTCATATAGTTGATTAATCTTCTTTAGCTTGCTAAGTGTTGTGTGGGTGAACCTGTGCTAATGTACCGACCTTCCTAGGACTAATACATACTTGTGATTATACCCCTTGCAAACATCCGTAAGTACAAGAAAGTAATTAAGGTAGAAACCTAACCATAGCTTTAAACTCTAAGACCATTACGTCTCTTGTGCAATGGTTTCCTAACGCAGGTTCAGGTTTCTATCACTTCATCAACCCCTACGATTAGTAGCCAAATACACAATGCATTCCCCTAGGTCCATATAGGTGAAGTGTCATGTAGTCGACGTTCAGATGACACCACTAGAAGAAGTACAGCACAACTTAAATATCAAACTATTGAATCTTGCTCAACACAACTCCACTACGAACAACATGACTTCTCCCATGTCCTCAAGAACAAAACGAACTACTCACAAGACATCACATGGATCGCGATCAGAGATGGAATAATGATGTATAACTATCAGAACATAAACAATAATTCAATGGTTCACTCAATAGCATCAACTACAAAGAGTAATCAACACCGGGAAAGTTTCCCCTATGAACTATGCAAGATTCAATCCAATTGTTACAACAATATGGAGATGGTGATGAGGGTGCTGATGGTGATGATGATGGTGGTAATGATGATGATCCCGATGAAGTCCAGCTTGATGGTGGTGTTGATGGCAACGATCTTCCCTCTCCGGGAAGGAATTCCCTCGGTAGAAATATGTCTGCCAGAGAGATCTTTCTCTCTCAGTGTTTTCCGCCCCGCAGAGGTGGCGGAATCTTTCTGTGGTCGCTCCTCGAGTCTTAGGGTTTCGGGAGCATAATATTAGCTAGAGGGGAGAGCCTGGAGTGGGCCAGGGCGGCCAATCCACCTGCTGGCGCGACCTAGGGCTGCTCGCGCCAGGGGGTGGTGTGGGCCCCCTATGGCCCATCTCCAGCCCCCCTTCTGGCTTCCTTCGTCTTCTGGAATAATAGGATTTTCCGTATATTTTCCCGGATTTTCTGATCTTCGCGAATTTTGCCTCCAAACAGCACCTTTTCCGTCAGAATCCTAACTGCAGCGGTCCATGCTCCAAAAGTCATCAACCATGCAAAAATAGATGAAATAACATAAGTATCACCTCTCAATACGAAATATATCAATGAATAACAGTGAATTATGACATAGAATAGTGATGCAAAATGGACGTATTAACTCCCCCCAAGCTTAGACTTCGCTTGTCCCTAAGCGAAACTGAGCTCAATAAACATGACCTCAGGTTTATGGAGTGAAGAGTCGATAAAAGAATACGGACAAGAAGTATCACATTCATCAAATACATAGATCATAATAGAAGACAACTCACTATTATATAACTTAACTTGCAATGAGTAAAGGAAACACAATAAAGATATATAAAGTGAATCATAATTGGTAATGGCAAACTTAGCTCTTGGTCAAAGAATAATTGATAATTTGCTGGAGTTCACAAATAACTGGTTTTTCAATGATAGCTTTCAAAGTAGTAAACATCAAGATAAAAGCAATGTGTAGAACAAGGAACATAAGAAACATGATTGAATAAATCATCATATGAATGAATGAAACACAACAACTCAGAATACTTGCTGAGATAGAAAGGAATAGGTTTACTGACTGAACTACAAAGTAAAAGAAAGGCCCTTCGCAGAGGGAAGCAGGGATTGCAAGTCTCATAAAGAGCTCCCAAAAGTTATGATACTTACTAGCTTTCAGCTCTCATTGCCCCTATCGTAGGAATCTTTTGGTGGTTAAGGTTAAAGTGACACAACTAAGAGGATATGCTTGACAAGTTATAAATTAAAGCCCCATGCCCTTACGTATGAGTATCGAACCTCATGCTACTCAACTTCAGTCACGAGCAAGATCTTGTCATTGTAAATACATGCTGATCATTGAGAACCGCCAAAGGGGTACCCCTTGCACATGACACATGAGCTATCCCATAATCAAAATGACAAGGCAAGCAGACAGTGAGCATCTTAGCGATCTTTTTATTTGCTATTTGCATAGGTTTTTATTGAGGATGCTTCATAGAATGCTCACTATAGTTATGCTGCAAGTTTCCACCATGATTAGGCATGGCTTAGGCTAGCGGCCCAGGCGTTTCTCTAACACACATATAAACTCCATGATCTTACAAGTTCCACTCTTATTTCACACCGTCGGGATCCATAAGCAAAAGAACATGATATCAACTAGGTACAAGTACCAATGCAATGTTGAAAGCGTTCCCCATGATACATGGTTCTGCTAACTTCAACTCATAAAGCGCAAGCATATACGCAACAAAGAAGGACCCAATGGTTCAAGTTTATTAAATGCAAGAAAGTAAAGTGTGCCATCAAGTTCGTGAGAGCTTTAATCACTAATTTTCACATAACAAGTTTAATTTGGAAGGTAGATAAAACGAGAATTTACTTGGAATAGCAATAGTGCTACTAGGTAGGTATGGTGGACACAAATGGCAAAGGTTTTGGTTTAAGGGAGGTGGATACACGAGAAGAATTCCCTCTCAGTACAGGTTTTTGGCTAGCAAGGCTAGGTAGCAAGTATAAGAGTTGAAGGAAACAAACAAACATACAAGCGATAAAGACAAACATGTAATCTTCCTTGGAAGCACAAAAGATCTTAACTAGAGAATACTAAACTTATGAGCAAATCAAGAAAGAAAGATGATGAAATTATTTTTCTTCAAAGGTACTTTTATCTTTTCTTTCAACTCTCAAAAATAGTGTTGCTACTGACCGAGCCAGGTTTTCCAAAACCAACTAGATTAACTCAATGATCCCAAAGTGATACCAATACTAACAACAAGATCAATCATATAACCACGAATTGAAAACTAATATAAGCTATGCAAAAGATAAATGATAGAACTTCTCATTAATATTCCATAATGGCAACTCACACCAAGGGATACATATCTAACAAGAGAGGGGACACTTCCATAATGCAAACCATACTACATAATAACTCCTCTATTCATGATATGACTCTACTAATATGGGTAAAAAGATATAAGATAGTGATGTGATACCGCGGCACTCCCCCAAGCTTGGAACAAACCAAGGGGATGCCAAACCTGATGACGAATTACTCCTTTGGTGGTGGTGGTATCCTCTCATCATCGTCCGACTTCCAGGGTAAGGGCTTCCCATCAACAAAGGACATCGTGGTCTCCAGCATCCTAAAACTTGCAGCAGCACTTATGCGTTTAAACCTAACCTCATACTCATAGTTTTGATTTTGAACATCATAGAGATGTGCTTGCAGTTCGTTGGTTGTTTGGCGGAGTGAGAGGACTTCATCCTTGAGCTTAGCAGTCTCCTCTTGGTGTTCAGCGATGAGTTCGGAACAAATCTAATGGATGATATCCACTTCACGTTCCGCCATCTTCTTGTACCTAAAGACTTCTTGCTCCAGTGCTTACATCCTGTCCTCCAGACTTCCTTCACCTTTAGGGCCTTGAACCTCTTTTATCTAGACCTCCCCATCTTCAAATAACAACTCCTTGGGATGGATCTTCAATTCTCATGTATGGGTTGATGATATCTTCTAAGGAATCTCCCTTGGCTGATCTAGAGGAAGACATTGTGGCTCCAAATCTCGAACTCTACCTGGAAGAAATAGATCGAAACGAAAACACGATATACGAACCTCGGGAGATCCCGGGGGTTATATATCACGAAGTTTCACAACAAAAGGAAGGTATTGGGAGAAAACGAGTCGAAGGCGGAGTCTCGGGCGGCCACACCACCCTGGCTCCGTTTCTGTCCCTTTTTCCCTTCATAACTTCCCATATTGTCTAAAAACTACAAAAGTATAGTTGGATAGTATTTTCGCGGAACTTTTCTTACTAGAACTGTTCCCTATTTGAAAACAGCCTCTGCAGGTCTCTGAATTTGGTCCTTGATAAATTTCTCCGGAGTTATAACTTGAAAGGCATCAACATCTTCATTGTAAGAATCTCCAGCAATATAGTGCTTGAGTCGCTGCCCATTCACTACTTGTGTAGTATCATCTTTTAAAGAAGAAATTTTTATTGCTCCTGAACGGTATACTTCTTCAATAATGAAAGGTCCTTCCCATTTTGACAGTAGCTTTCCTGCAAAAAACCTGAGATGAGACCTATACAATAGAACTTTCTCACCAACATGAAATTCTCTCTTAAGTATTCGCTTGTCATGCCATCTTTTAACTTCTTCCTTAAAGAGCCTAGCATTTTCATAGGCTTAACTCCTCCATTCATCTAAAGAACTTAAGTCAAATAAACTTTTCTCATGAGCGATCTTACAATCTCTATTTAGTTCTTTAACTACCTAGTAAGCGTTGTGTTCTAATTCTAAAGGTAGGTGTAAAGCTTTCCCATAAACCATTTTATAAGGAGACATCCCCATAGGATTTTTGTAGGCAGTTCTATAAGCCCATAAAGCATCATTCAACTTTTTAGCCAAGTTTTTTCTAGATCTATTAACAGTCTTTTGCAAGATGGATTTAATTTCTCTATTTGATAACTCTACTTGTTCGCTAGTTTGGGGGTGATAGGCTGAAGCAATTCTATGATTAACACCATATTTAGCAAGGGTCTTTCTAAAACTGCCATGAATGAAATGAGAACCCCCATCAGGCATGATATACCTAGGCACTCCAAACCTAGGAAAGATAACATCCTTAAGCATTTTTAGAGAAGTCTCCCCGTAAGCACTCTTTGTGGGAATGGCTTCTACCCACTTAGTAACATAATCAACAGCAACAAGAATATGAGTGTAACCTTTCGAAGGGGGGAAAGGACCCATAAAGTCAAATCCCCAGCAATCAAAGGGTTCAATAACTAGAGAGTAGTTCATAGGCATTTCATTGCGTCTAGAGATATTACCAACACATTGCAAGATAAAACAAATTTTCTTGCATCTTTAAAAAGGGTAGGCCAGTAGAAACCTGATTGTAGCACCTTTTGCGTAGTTCTATCTCCTGCATGATGTCCTCCATTAGCACTACCATGACATTTACGCAATATCTCCTTTTGTTCATATTCTGGAACACATCTTCGCATAATACCATCCACTCCTTTGTATAAGTGTGGGTCATCCCAAAAATAATGCCTCAAATCATAGAAGAACTTCCTTCTTTGTTGAGCTGTAAAAGTTGGAGGCAAATACTTGGAGACAATAAAGTTAGCATAATCAGCATACCAAGGGCTCCCTCGTGAGCTTACCCCTACTGCAGCTAACTGTTCATTTGGGAAACTATCATTAACAGGCATAGGGTCAAAACAGATTTTTCCAATCGAGATAAATGATCAGCTACAGGGTTTTCAGCACCCTTCCTATCTACTATATGTAGATCAAACTCTTGTAAAAGCGGCACCCATCTAATAAGCCTAGGGTTAGCGTCCTTCTTCGTCATAAGGTATTTAATAGCAGCATGATCAGTATGAATGGTGACTTTCGAGTCTACAATATAGGGCCTAAACTTATCACAAGCAAAAATAACAGCTAGAAATTCCTTTTCAGTAGTAGCATAATTCCTTTGAGCAGCGTCTAGAGTCTTACTAGCATAATGGATAACGTTTAAGTTTTTATCAATTCGTTGCCCAAGGACCGCACCTACAGCAAAATCACTAGCATCACACATTATTTCAAAGGGTAAACTCCAATCAGGTGGTTGAACAATAGGGGCTGTAGTTAAAGCCTTCTTAAGAGTTTCAAAAGCTTCCTTACAATCATTATCAAAATAAAGGGTACATCCTTTTGAAGAAGATTAGTGAGGGGTTTTGATATCCTAGAAAAGTCTTTAATAAACCTTCTATAGAAACCAGCTTGACCAAGGATACTACGAATACCTTTGATGTCTCTTGGACATGGCATCTTCTCAATTGCCTCAACCTTAGCTGTATCAACTTCTATGCCTCTTTCAGAAACTTTATGCCCGAGGACAATCCCTTCATTAACCATGAAGTGGCATTTTCCCAATTAAGAACAAGATTAGTTTCTTCACATCTCTGCAAAACTTTATCAAGGTTGTGCAGACAATTATCAAAAGAAGTTCCATAGACAGAAAAGTCATCCATGAACACTTGTACAATTTCCTCACAAAAACCATGAAAGATAGCAGACATGCACCTTTGAAAAGTAGCAGGAGCATTACATAAACCAAAAGGCATACGTCTATAAGCATAAGTTCCGTAAGGGCAAGTAAAAGTAGTTTTTTTATCTTGTTGTTTAACAGCAATTTGAGAGAAGCCAGAATAACCATCAAGAAAACAAAATGGGTCTTTTTAGACAAGCTTTCCAACATTTGATCAATAAAAGGAAGTGGATAGTGATCTTTCTTAGTAACTTTATTAACTTTTCTAAAATCGATGCACATCCTATAGCTTACTAATATGCTTTGAGGAATAAGCTCATCATTATCATTAGGAACAATGGTAATACCTCCCTTTTTAGGAACACAATGAACAGGACTAACCCATTCACTATCAGCAATAGGGTAAATAATACCAGCATCAAGGAGTTCCATTACCTCATTCCTTACCACTTCCTTCACCTTAGGATTTAAACATCGTTGGTGCTCCACTACTGGCTTTGCATCTGGTTCTATGTTGATAGAATGCTGACATATAGTAGGTGAAATCCCTTTCAAATCATCTAGAGTATATCCCATAGCTCATCGGTGTTTCTTCAAAACCTCCAACAACATTTCTTCTTCCTTTCCTAAAAGTTTAGAGCTAATAATAACAGGATATATCTTTTTATCATCAATATAAGCATATTTAAGATCATTAGGGAGAGGTTTTAGATCGAAGACCGGGTCCTTTTTAGGTGGGAACGTGGTACCCAAGTCTTCTACAGGCAAGTCATGCTTTAGCATCTTGGGTTGACGACGTAGGATCTCGTCAATCTCATTACTTTCTTCCATGAAGATCTCACTTTTGTGATCTTTCATAAATTGCTACAAAGCATTGTTAGGAGCAAGAGAGATAGAAGCAAGTTGTTCAACTCTAAAATCCTCATTATGGGTTTCCTCTTTGCAAGGTTCTTTAGCAAATTTCATAAAATTAAACTCATAAGATTCCCCATCAAACTTAGTCAAGATTTTCTCCCTCTTGCAATCAATAATAGCTCCACAAGTACTCAAGAAAGGTCTACCAAAAATGATAGGATAAGTTTTACTAGCAGCTGAACCAAGTACTAGAAAATCAGCAGGATACTTAATCTTACCACAAAGAACTTCCACGTCTCGTACAATACCAATTGGAGAGATGGTCTCTCTATTAGAAAGGTGAATAACCACATCAATCTCTTCCAATTCGCAGGGACTGATTTCATGCATAATTTCTCTGTAAAGCTCATAAGGAATAGCACTAGAACTTGCACCAATATCACATAAACCATAATACCAATGATCACCAATTCTAATAGAAAGCACATGAACACTAGCTTTTTTAGTTCTATTAGGATGTGAAACAATATTAGAAGCATCCTCACAAAACACTATGTGTCCATCTTCTATGCTTTTAGTGACAAGGTCTTTCACAATTGCTACCACAGGTTCAATGTTTATTTGTTCATCAGGTTTTACAGTTCTCTTTTCACTTTTAGTGATTACATTAGTTATCATAGGATGATCCTTTACCTTATCTGGGAAGGGAATCTTCTCGACATAAGGCTCCGGTAAGATATGATCGATAATGCAACACTCAGTGCTCCCAACAGGAACACGGTCAACAATATCTTTATAAGGTGCATGGTACTTATTCCATCCCCTTTTTGGAATTTCAATATGAGAAGCAAAAGCTCTAAAGCAATTCGTAATAACTTGCAAATCAAGACTATAAGCATTACTAATATTTTGAAAGTCATCAGTTCCCATAAAAGATTCAATGCATTCATAATCATAATTTATACCTGACTTTCTACCTTTGTCATTCTCCCAAGCTTCAGCATGGTCTTGAATACGGTCCAGAAGATCCCATTTAGCTTCTTCTTCCATGCGAGTGAATGATCCAGCACAAGAAGCATCCAATAAATCCTTATCGTGAAGAGAAAGCCTTGCATAAAAGTTATTGATAATAATATTGTTGGGGAGCTCATGAATGGGACATTTGAGCATTAGTAACTTCAATCTCCCCCAATCTTGAGCTATACTCTCTCCATCAAGAGGCCAAAAGTTGTATATTTGATTCTGATCTTTATGAATCTCACTAGGAGGATAAAACTTTGAATAAAAGAGAGGCACTATTTCCTCCCATTCCAGAGCTTGACCATTCTTCAACAGCTTATACCATTTCTCAGCTCTTCCTTTCAGTGACAATGAGAATAACTTCTTCTTAACTTGATCTGTAGTAATACCTGCACACTTGAACAACCCGCATAATTCGTGTATAAAGAGCAAATGATCACCAGGATGGATAGTTCCATCCCCAACATAGTAGTTATCAATAACATGATCAATAATTCTTGTAGGTATTTTAAAAACATCATTCTCAGCAGGTGGTGGCTTATCTACTACCTTAGCAGTGGTAGTAGCATTAACAAATAAGAAACTCAGCGAATTATCCATAAAGAAAATAAAGCAACTAGCAGAAGTAAACAATACTCACAGTAGAAGTTTCCTTTACCAGTTCCACTCTCCAATAACGCTTCACTCCCCGGCAATGGTGCCAGAAAATAGTCTTGATGACCCACAATTATAGGGGGTGTATCGCAGTATTTTCGATAAGAGTGTCGAACCTAACGAGGAGCAGAAGGTGCTGGTTAGTGGTATGGATCAGGAATTCTTTGCAAATACTTAGCAAACAGATTTTTAGGTGTTTTTTGATAAAGCAAGTGAACAACGTACGAGTAAATAAAAGACAGTAGGAATAAATGCAACAAGTGGCCCAATCCTTTATGCAGCAAAGGACAAGCCGGTTGTATTACTTAAGATGACCAAACGTTCTCGAGGACACATGGGAAGATTGTCAAGTGCTTTCGCTTCATATACTTGATTAATCTTCTTTAGCTTGCTAAGTGTTGTGTGGGTGAACCTATGCTAATGTACCGACCTTCCTAGGACTAATACATACTTGTGATTATACCCCTTGCAAACATCCGTAAGTACAAGAAAGTAAATAAGGTAGAAACCTAACCACAGCTTTAAACTCTAAGACCCTTACGTCCCTTGTGCAATGGTTTCCTAACGAAGGTACAGGTTTCTGTCACTCCGGCAACCCCTACGATTAGTAGCCAAATACACAATGCATTCCCCTAGGCCCATATAGGTAAAGTGTCATGTAGTCGACGTTCAGATGACACCACTAGAAGAAGTACAGCACAACTTAAATATCAAACTATTGAATCTTTCTCAACACAACTCCACTACGAACAACATGACTTCTCCCATGTCCTCAAGAACAAAATGAACTACTCACAAGACATCATATGGATCGCGATCAGAGATGGAATAATGATGTATAACTATCAGAACATAACCAATAATTCAATGGTTCACTCAATAGCATCAACTACAAAGAGTAATCAACACCGGGAAAGTTTCCCCTATGAACTATGCAAGATTCAACCCAATTGTTACAGCAATATGGAGATGGTGATGAGGGTGTTGATGGTGATGATGGTGGTGATGATGATGATGATGATTATCCCGATGAAGTCCAGGTTGATGGTGGTGTTGATGGCGACGATCTTCCCTCTCCGGGAAGGAATCCCCCCGGCACAAATATGTCTGCTGGAGTGATCTTTCTCTCTCGGTGTTTTCCGCCCCGCATAGGCGGCGGAATCTTTCTATGGTCACTCCCCGAGTCTTAGGGTTTCGGGAGGATAATATACGACAGAGGAGAGAGCCTAGAGTGGGCCAGGGCAGCCACACCACCTGCTGGCATGGCCTAGGGCTGCCCGCGCCAGGGGGTGGTGTGGGCCCCCTGTGGCCCATCTCCAGCCCCCCTTCTGGCTTCCTTCGTCTTCTAGAAAAATAGGATTTTCCGTATAGTTTCCCGTATTTTCTGATCTTCGCGAATTTTTCCTCCAAACATCACCTTTTCTATCAGAATCCTGACTCTAGCGGTCCATGCTCCGAAAGTCATCAACCATGCAAAAATAGATGTAATAACATAAGTATCACCTCTCAATACGAAATATATCAATGAATAACAGTGAATTATGACATAGAATAGTGATGCAAAATGGACGTATCACCACCGCTCGCCCCTGTCGCTCGCTCCCGTGCTTAATCTCGCTCGTGTGGCCTGCTCCACACCACGCCGCTCGATCCGTGCCCGCCTCCCACGCTCACCCTCCAGCGACCCCGCTTCCCTCGCTTGAGTGCGCCTCCCCCGATCCCTTTTTCTCTCGATCTATCTGCCCCACGTGCTGCCCCTAGGTCGCTCGCTTTTCCTAGCGTTGGGAGGCTGGGTGGTAGTACCGGCCCAACAAGCGGTACTACCGGCTTCGTCGGCTATTGGCCCCAACGGGATGATTTCTAGGCCCCCTATTAATAGCTCTCTCTCTCTCTCTCTCTTTTCTAGTGTTGCTTCTTCCTCCATTTTTCTCAAGCCTTTGCCCCATTTGCTTTAATATCTTGAGCTTGATTTCTCTCTCCCCCTTCAATGATTCTTGCCAATATTCGAGAGTAAGATAGAGGAGATCTAGATCTACAATTTGACCAAACCAAATCACCTCTTTGTGAGTGAATATTTGGGATCTAGATCTTGGGGGATTTTGTGTTCTCCTTGTGTTCTTCCTCTCTTGTTCCCCCAATTGCTTTAGTAGCTTTGTTGGAACTTGAGAGTGAGGAATTGGAGCATCTTTGTGGTGTTCTTTCCATTTGCATTAGGTGCATTGGTTTGAGTCCTCCCTGGAGGATTTGGTTGGTGAAATCAAGAAGCTTGTCCCTCTTCGGTTCTTGGAACCCTAGACGGTTGTGTGGCCTTATTTGTGGTGTGTTCTTGGGCCTTCAATTAAGTTGTGAAGCTCTCCGCAAGATTGAGGCCTTGGTGGCGATTATTGGGAGCCCTCAATTAAGTTGTGGAGATAGCCCCAGTCTTGTACAGGTTTGGTGATCACCCTCAAGTGCCCCATAGTGGAACGGGTGCTTGCCGTGTGGTGGGTGCTCGGGAGAAGAGGGTGAGGCCTCTTGTGGCATTGGTGGTTTTAGTACCGCCCACCCCTCCAACGAACGTACTCCCTTGTTGGAAGGAACTCGGTAAAATATCACCGTCCCCGTGTGCCTCGGTTATCTCTCTACCCGAGCTCTTTACGTATGCACTTTACATTGTGATAGCCTTCTTGCTTGAAGTAATCTATTTCTATCACATTGTTGCTTGTCTTGCTTAGCATAAGTTGTTGGTGCACATAGGTGAACCTTAGTATATCTAGACTTTGGGCTTGACAAAACTAGTTTTATTCTGCCATTGTTAAGCCCATCTCATAAAGTTTTAAACCGCCTATTCACCTCCCTCTAGGCGACACCCGTGATGTTTCACTTACCTATAAAAGAGCACTAGGTCCTATCCATCTCCTTCCCTACTCCATGATCAAGCTAGGCCTCAGTGCAAAGAAAAATTCCTTGTTGGAGTTCTGCGCGTCTGTCACCGTGTTCAGATGATTCAGATGCCTCTAGGTTACCCTGCCGCCCCCTTTTCGTCTTCTCCTCCTCCCCATCTACTCGTGCATCTTCTAAGCACCCCGATTCGTCCTCTCCCGCAATGTAGCCTCGACAGCAAGGATGACCCAAGCCCACCGTTGACTGAAGATTCTCTAGCCACCTCTCCTCATCCTTCGAGGAAGCAATAGGAGACGAGGACCACGCCATCGACTCCATTGTGACGTGCCACACCCCGTCGTCTCCAACGTCACTTCCGGACACCGGAGAACCATTCTCGTCTCTACCTGCACCGTCTGCCGCCACCATCTTCTGTTTTTGGTGACCCAAGGTGAGCCGTGCTACTCACTTCCGTCAAATCTTAATCGCATGGCCCAGATTAAACGACTTAATCGAACTGGTATCACCCAATCACATTCTGTCATGTCAGATCCGCATGGAAGACGCGTGGCTGCACAGTCAGCCCCGCGTTAGCTTTTTGAGCATAGTCATCAACCCAGTTAGTAATTGTAATTTGAAAATGATTTTCAAATAGGCACAAAAATGGTTTAACTTATCAAATTCATAGAAAATGATCTAGGTATCAGAAAAATGAAAATTTGGTGTCTATGGATTCAAAAAATGCGAAGAGCACAATTCTGCAATAAAATATTACTTTCGAATAAAATAAAAAATTAAATTATTGATATTTTATTTATAGGAATTTAATATATAGAAAATGCTATGTTTATCCAAAATTGACAAATAATATGTCCTGGAATCCTTAGAAAGTGTAGAACACAATTCCATCATTATATTGGATTTGGAATGGTGTAAATTATTCAAATCTCAAATGGAATATTTGAGTAATTTTTCTATATCTTGAATTCTATAATCCCTTTGAAAATATTTCCTCCTGCAAAGTTGAACTCTATGATCATTCCTACCAACTAGTACCATTGGATAGATATTTCAACCATGATGATGATCATATTAAGTATTCCTTGGAATTTAGGCCTAATATCAATATATTTCTAAATGGAAATAGTTTGACAAATTCAACTACCCAAAATTGTTGCACTTTGCCTCATACATATATAAAATGTTCAGAAATTATTTCTTTGTATTAACAAACTTGTTATACTAGTTTGCATAATAGAAATCACCATCTTGCATGCAATTATACTTTTTCATGATTGTCTTTTATTTTGCATTTTGGAACGTTATGCGTGTGTGTGTATTTATAGTACGATATTTTTGCGATAGATTCCGCGAAGAGTGACGAGGATATATATATATAATTAAGGATAAACTATAAAGAATAAATTGTCAAGGATGAGATATTATAAGAATTCTTCTCTCCAAAAATGCAAGTTATACCATTCTTGATTTCCATCACCTGTGTTTTCAACAATGCATGCTTTTGTTTATCTAATGGTAGTTTGCATGTGTAGGTTGTAATAGTATTTTGACACAAGTACATTTGCAACCATGCGCTTTATAAAATTATAGATATGATTCAAGTAGTTGTAAACTTAGGTGTACCCCCCACACAAATATTCCCTTGATACCCTAGGTAAATTATTATTGTTTTATATGAAATGATATTGATATGCTAAAAGGATTTTGATGTAGGGTTCAAAGCAAAAGATTTTTCAAATATTTGAGGTCGCGTTAAGAGAATATGTTTTACAAAATGTTTACAAAGAAAAATAAAATATAACTATTTTCATGTGGGCAAAATGGTATGTTGGGAACATCTACAAGGGTCGCAATCTTGGAATGGCTCTGTGCACCTAGGAATTAGTGGGGACCGCCGCCCAGGTTCAAAGAGATCTTCCATGTTTCAGTCGAAGGAGCCTCCAGTACAACCACATGCTATATGGGCTCTAGCTTAGTTGACCATGGAGGAAAATCCTTGCATCGGTAACGCCATTAGAGAGGGGTCTTCGGATCATAGTAGCAGGCGGATCGTGTACATGCATATAGGTGGCTTTTATTGAAGACTTCGTCACGATCCATGAACAAAGTCTCAACGGAGGGATTGGATTGTGACATGTGGGGAAAGTGTACAACCTCAGCCTAATCGATTAGCCGTGCTCCCAGTTATGAGAAATTTGAGCAACTGAAGATTGAATCCTCTGAAGGATTTCCTCTGTTTTCAAAACGTTTTCAAAAGTTTTCAAAACCCTATGTCCGTGAGATTCGGTGTAGGTGATATTTCAAAACCCTATGTCCATGGATTCGGCATAGGTGAACCCCTATAGCCGTGGATTCAGTATAGGTGGAGTGTTCAAACCCTATGTTCGTGGATTCATTCATAGGTGGGATTTTAGGGCACTTGGTAGGGTGCCATATTTAGGTTGAGGGATGGCAGCTTGGTGGATTCCTCATTTTCCACTCGACCCTATATTATTTTATCAAAGATTTTCAAAGTAGGATAAATAAAGTTTTACCAACCTTTACAAAGTTGGCTTTACGCAAATAAACCATATGGCCTCCACATAAAGCCTTATGCATGTAGAAATAGGCATAGGTGGTGTAACTTGCCAATACATTCAATGTATTGACCAAATTTGTTGGATGCAATGTTCATGTTGTAGGGTGATTTGATGACGAGTGATGACGACTAGGATTGCGGGCCTATACAATTATCGATTATGTTTCCGTTGTAAAGTGAGCCAACCACTATATGTTGTGCAACTTGTATTAGGTAACTCTAGATTTATTGTTGAGTAATAAAATGATGTATGTTTATCTTGGTATTTCATTTTGTTACTATGTGTGATAGCTATGATCCAGGGATAGCACTTTAAACATAAAGACTTTGAATCTCACCAATTCAGGTAGTTACAAAATGGTATCGGAGCATATGTTGACTGTAGGATGTGATCCTAGGATTGGATAACAAAACCTTACTAGGAACAAACTTATACTTTCAGTATTATTAGCATCCTCGTAATTCTTAACTTTCATTTACTGAATCTCTTCTTGTTCAACTTGTAGATGACAAGCCTTTTCGACTCCTTCAAGAAAGGACCTACCGTGACTATGACTATGGAAAGTAACACCGAGTTCCCAAGATCACTGAAGGATATCATGAGGAGCCTCGATCTTTCTAGTGATGTGGTCTACAAGGGATATCCCTATCTCAAAGAAGGGCAAGTAGTCTGGCAAGTTGAAGCCCACTTGTATAAGAACAAGGGCGATGACCCAAATTCCAAGGGATACCACATGTTCTTCGCAGCTGACCATTACCCGAACATCTTTAACTCTATCAAGTGTGCTTCTTGGAGTGCCATTGAAGTGATGGGAGCAATACTAAAACTAAGACTCCGGTCAACTGAGGATCAAGTCTAGGCATTAGAAGCTGAAGTTCATATTCTCAAGAAAAACATGGCAATCCATGACCAGAAGAACTACGCTCATCTTGTGTACTTTGGACCACCATGAGAGAAAATAAAATAATAAGGAACAATATGCGTTTAGTGTGCTCGACCGTACCAACTTCTGTTGTATGGCAGTACTATGTAATGCTTGATCGAACTCTAGTGTGATTGAATGTTTGAACTTTGGAGTTATTTTAACGATGACTTCATTTCTTTGATTATAAATTATAAGGGTGGTATTTCCCTTAAGTCTCTCTATATCTATATCTATAGTACTCTCTCCTTAGGGTCTATTCTTACCTCTATCCTAAAACCCTAAACCTTATTGACCTGTCAGGTGGACCAATTCAACAAGAAGAAAGTTACATAGAAATATACACAACCCATAGTGTTGAAGGACTGACAGATCAGATTTTATAATGGCTTTGTAGATGGGATTAATGGGGTCAACACTAAACCTTGATTCATGCCCATGAAGACATTCTGCAAAAGTAAGGATGTACGAGTGCTATTTCTTGTGATTCACCTATCTACTTTCAAGGTTAATGATCTGGGTGCGGGATGGATTGGCCCCCATACCAACTACTCATATTATTCGATTTTGTGATGTTGGATATACGAATCTTGAGTGCCTTAAACCTTCAGAGAGTTTTCAGCGTTAACAAGCCTGAACCATAGAATGGCATAGCAATCAACCTTTAGAAGTTGCAAATGTTTCCTATCGTAGGATATACAGTGAGGATGAACCTTATTCTTCCTTAAAGAGTCTGATTCCGAGATCATTCCTTGCCCACCATGAGAGTTTTGATAGTTCATGAAGTGTTTAAGTGGAATTCTTTCGACCATGAATTCAGAGGCCTAGAAACATTTTTAAGGGTGGTAGTACCCTAGTTCGTCCCCAACCCATTCCTTTCTAGCCTTCTCGAATCTCGAGGATGAGATTACTTTTAAGGGTGGTAGTCTATCACATCCCAAAATTTTCCAAATTTTGAAATGTGAAAACTTAAACAAAAATAAAGAAACAGACCTTTGAAATTGAGAGGGAACAAAAAAAATTCGGCCATTCAAAAGAATTTCTCCAAAACACAAGCCAAATAAAATCATTTTGTTTGTGAAGTGGTGTGCATGTTTTCAAAACCTCAGAATCATGAAGCATGCATGGTTTCATTTTAAACCTTAAGAGAAATAGCATTTCTCTCAAAACCCTAAAACCCTAATTATTAATTACCACTTAAGAACAACACAAGACCATGGATATATTCTATATTCAAAATATGCAAAGATATTCCTAAGTAATATATTTTGATAAATAAAAAAATTATGAAATTGGTTGGACTTTATTTGGAGCCATGGATAAAAGTTATGATAATTATGAGATAAGAGAAAATATTATAAACCCAATTTGAAGCCATAACTCAAACTCATGTCCAAAGGGCACAAAAGTATAATTAGATGTTATATAATGATAAAGAATTGTTTTATAAAACAACAAAAATTTGTTTCACTTTATTTGGAGCTCTAAACCAAAAGTTTTGGAATTTAGAGGTAGAGGCAAAAAGAAATAACAAAATAAATTCATATATGCCTATGTGCAATATTTGAATCCATACAAAAAAAATTTCAAATTTAAATGGTGCCAAAATGTCTCATTTGGATAGATCAAGACACAAATACTTTATTTAAATCCTTCTAAGATTTGAATCAAATTTAAGTGAAATTCTAATTAAAATCAATAGGAAAAATAAATAATGAAAATAGAAAAAAAGATTAGAAGAAAACAACAAAGAAGACCTAGCCCAGCCTAGCTACCTCCCCCAGCCGCACCAACCTCGCCCATGGCCCACCGCCACGGCCTGACTCACCCCGTATTCATCCTACCCCGGCTTCCTATCACCTTCCACTCAGAAAAAAACAATCACTGACAAGTGGACCCACTAAGCCGACCTGTCGGGTTCATCTCCCACCTCCTGCCTCCACCAATAACGGCAGCAGCTGCCACTAGCGACCACGCGACTTGCCTAGCCCCTTCTTCTCCCCGGGCCTTCACGCACAAGGAAGACCCCCAGCACCCCTCCACTTCGTCTCTTTGTGCAAGTGCGCTTTAAACGCGTCCAAATGGCCACTACCGACCAGAGACGAACGCCTAACGACGTCCCCTTCTTCGACTCGTCACTCCAGTGCTCCCCTATCTATAAAAGAGCACCATGAACCACTCCTCCTTCCTCTCTGTCTCCTCCCCTACTCCATGATCAAGCTAGGCCTCGGTGTGAAGCAAAATTGCTCACCGGAGTACTGCGCGTCCGTCATCGTGTTCGGATGATTCTGATGCCTCCAGGTCACCCCACCGCCCCTTTTGTTCTTCTCCTCCTCCCCATATACTCCTACATCTTATAAGCACCCCGCTTCATCCTCTCCTAAAGTGTAGCCTCGATAACAAGGATGACCCGATCCCACCGTTGACTGAAGCTTCTCCGGCCACCTTGATGACCCACAAGTATAGGGGGTGTATCGCAGTATTTTTGATAAGTAAGAGTGTCGAACCCAACGAGGAGCAGAAGGTGCTGACTAGTGGTATGGATCAGGAATTCTCTGCAAATACTTAGCAAACGGATTTTTAGGGGTTTTTGATAAAGAAAGTAAACAAAGTACGAGTAAATAAAAGATAGTAGGAATAAATGCAGCAAGTGGCCCAATCCTTTATGCAGCAAAGGACAAGTCGGTTGTATTACTTAAGATGACCAAACATTCTTGAGGACACATGGGAAGACTGTCAAGTGCTTTCGCTTCATATAGTCGATTAATATTCTTTAGCTTGCTAAGTCTTGTGTGGGTGAACCTGTGCTAATGTACCGCCCCATCCAAGACTAATACATACTTGTGATTATACCCCTTGCAAACATCCGTAAGTACAAGAAAGTAATTAAGGTAGAAACCTAAGCACAGCTTTAAACTCTAAGACCCTTACGTCCCTTATGCAATGGTTTCCTAACGAGGGTTCAGGTTTCTACCACTCCGGCAACCCCTACGATTAGTAGCCAAATACACAATGCATTCCCCTAGTCCCATATAGGTGAAGTGTCATGTAATCGACGTTCAAATGACACCACTAGAAGAAGTACACCACAACTTAAATAACAATCTATTGAATCTTTCTCAACGCAACTGCACTACTAACACCAAGACTTCTCCCATGTCGTCAAGAACAAAACGAACTACTCACAAGACATCATATGGATCATGATCAGAGATGGAATAATGATGTATAACAATTTGAACATAAACAGTAATTCAATGGTTCACTCAATAGCATCAACTACAAAGAGTAATCAACACCGGGAAAGTTTCCCCTATGAACTATGCAAGATTCAACGCAATTGTTACAGAAATATGGAGATGGTGATGAGGGTGCTGATGGTGATGATGGTGGTGATGATGATGATGATGATCCCGATGAATTCCAGCTTGATGGGGGTGTTGATGGCGACGATCTCCCCTCTCCAGGAAGAAATTCCCCCAGCAGAAATCTGTCTACCGGAGAGATCTTTCTCTCTCTGTGTTTTCCGCCCCGTAGAGGCGGCGGAATCTTTCTGTGGTCGCTCCCCGAGTCTTAGGGTTTCGGGAGGATGATATACGCCAGAGGGGAGAGGCTGGAGTGGGCCAGGGCAGCCACACCACCTCCAGGCGCGGCCTAGGCCTACCCGCGCCATGGGGTGGTGTGGGCCCCCTTGGCCCACCTCCACTTCATCTTCTAGCATCCTTAGTCTTCTGGAAAAATAGGATTTTCCGTATATTTTCCCGGATTTTCTGATCTTCACGAATTTTGCCTCCAAACAGCACCTTTTCCATCAGAATCCTGACTGCAGCGGTCCATGCTCCAAAAGTCATCAACCATGCAAAAATAGATGAAATAACATAAGTATCACCTCTCAATATGAAATATATCAATGAATAATAGTGAATTAAGACATAAAATAGTGATGCAAAATGGACGTATCACACCTCACCCTTGTCCTTCCACGAAGCAATAGGAGATGAGGACCATGCCATTGACTCCATTGAGACGCTCCACACCCTGTCGTCGTCTCCAACATTACTTCCGATCACTTTCGCGTGGAGGAACTCGAAGAACCTGCCCTATCGGCCCTGATTTCTTCAGGTCCGTTGGTTGCAACAGCAGCGCCCATGGTGATACGTGCATCTTCTGTCGGCTCATCTGAAGAGGCCGCGCCCAGCCAGCAAACGACAAAGAAAACTCTAGGAACTCCACATATCTAGGGGATCTGGCCGATCTATATGACGGTTTATCCTTTGGGTTAGACGCATAGTTAACGCCACCACGTGGCTCAAGTCTACCAAACATCGAACCCGAGGAAAGTGACGAAAACATCGACTTCGGAATCAGGATGGCCGAAAGCTATCCAGAGCAGAACCGTAGGATCTCACGGACATTGTCTCTTGCAGATCCAATAAAAATAGCAGCAACCCATACAAGACACATCACCAAGTGTGCGTGATCATTGGAGTGTAGGGGTTCGTGTATGAAAACAATAAAATTTTACCCTACTCCCCTGAACCCCTGATGCTACTAGGACCTATCTATTAGTAATGCAATAACGGGAGGGGATTTTCGCAAACTTACCCTTGAAGACCGAAAAGCGTTGTCAACTCTCAGGAGAGCGTGGTTGATGTAGACGAGCCGAAGCCGACCTCAAGGTCGTGATGAAGTCCTTGCGCTCCTTTGGCTCCAATGACTTCTAGTGCCTCAAATGTTGCACCTCGCAGGGAGTTACATGCATCCGGTGCCTAGCGATGACTCCCGCTTCCCTGATCTGGCAACAGTTGCGGAAGTAGAGCTCCTTGATCTGTATCCTGCAGCGCGACAACGCTCCACGCTGAAGATGTCTCTCGTTCGCGCAATCCGGACTTGGGACCACGGTCACAGGAGATAGAGAGAGAAATATCAACTGGAGGTCTCCCCAAAAGTGAGGAAACCTTTATTGAATATTGGTTGTATTTATTTATTCAAAATACCCCACTATTTATAGGGGGAGGGGGAAGAGGAAGTACTCCCTCCCTCAAAGTCCCGTGGTGGGACTAATCATGGGAGGAGGTGGGGGAAGGCGCCGTCAGCCACCCCCCATGGTCCCAACGTGGGGGCTGGCCCACTAGGGTGTCGGCCACCCCCTTGGCCCTTCCTAGGGATTCGGCCCCCTCTTGGGCCCTTCCCCTCCGGGATTTGGCCCATTAAGCCTTTTGACCATTTAATTGATTTTATCTTTTATTAAATAATTAAGAATAAATGATTAAATCAATATTTAACATTCATTCACATATTATTCAATCTCCGTGGCTATGGAACACCTTCCACCTCCACTCCGGACATCCTCTGGACTTACCGAAACACTTCCGGTTTTCTCTCTTCTCTTTGTTTGGTAATTCTACCGATCATGTAAACACCCTCTAAGCATCACCAAGCCCTCAATTGTGATACCCCACAGTTCGGGAACACTGAATACATGGTCGGGACTCTCCCGGACTAATGATCAACAGAGGGACCTGGATGGCCATGTGACCCCTGTGCATTCCACGAAATCTTTCATCGCTTGAACCGTGACTATCGTGTCTTATTCCTTTTGTCTCTCAATACTTGCATTGCCCGAGATCTGATCAATGACATCACCATGTCGGGTTCAATATCGTTACCGACAAATGCTACTTGACTCATTTTGACAAGTGATATCCCTGTGATCAAATCACACACTGCGCAGCTATTGGATATAACTTCTCTGAGTGGGCCCTCGAGTATCTTTCCATCACGCGAATGACAAATCCTGCTCTTGATGTATAATGCCTCTACTAGTCCTCCAAATACCTGAACACGCCTTTATGATCACAGTTTAACCAAGTGACATTTTATGCTATCAAAGTACCCTCGGGAGGCAGTGATTGATATAGCCTCATGGTCTAAAAAATAATTGACTAGGTATATTGTAATCATTGTAACATGAACTTCGTGACATGATCGGGTCACGATGTTTAGGTTGGGTATTAGTTCATCATCTCATTCTCAGAATGAGGTGACTCCATTTCCAACTGGCATAAATGCCACATGATCATGAAACCTTGATCATTTGTTAACCAATGAACTAGTGACTAGAGTATCATTGGAAACCCCTGGTTGTTTATATATCACATGTGTATTGATGTTTCCTTTCAATACAGTTATAGCATGATATAAAACTTAATCATAAACTTTATGAAATATGATAATAATCCTTATTATTATTTGTCTCTAGGGCATATTTCCAACAGCCTCCCACTTGCACTAGAGTACAAATAAACTAGCTGAATTTATTCTTAATAATCATTGGCACCATGTATCCCGGTACCTTTGAACATACTTTCTCATGAAAGAGGTTGAGTCTTGGGCATGTACTTTATAGTCCCAAATCCTTTGCAACTTACTAATGTCACCTTGATTGACATTAATACTTTATCATCACATGATAACATCTTTGTGTATGCATCGTAGCTATGGTAGTAGAATGAGGCTGGTTTCTAGGAGCCTACAGTGACTTTAGATCAACCTCATGGGCTTTCTCATGGGCACTGTGCCCTAGGACACATCATTCTATGTTAAAGACGAAATAGTCCCGCCATAACAGTATACATCACTTTAGATGGTACCCTTATCTATTATTATAAATGTAATTATCGAAACAATAGTGCACCTTGTGCAACTTTCGATGTTTTGTTCACCTTGCTTCCTACTTGACTTTAGTCGATATTATCGATATAGGAGTCTCCAATCTTATTATAACATAACCCTTTATGCTTTTAAGATATATCATCCTTCATGGATTTGGAAACATGTCTACAGTTCTAAATTAGACACTGTGGACAAACTTAGCTCAACGTTCTGTTATTCGTGTTCAATCACTTTTCAAACGTTCCTTCTTGGATCATATATTATGTTAAGTTGTCATCATGGTTTCCAAGATAGAACCTATGTCTCAACATAGTGGATGATGATCATCCTTTTCTTTCTTTCCAACCATTGATGTTTAACTTAATGATATTCCTAATTTGAATTGACCAAGGACTACTCCTGAATCAATTCATATTCCGAATCTCTTTTCAGAATCCTTTTAGAAATACTATATAATATCGTAATATCCTTACTATCAACTTCTACTCCCTATAAATCATTATTTATCGGTACTTTCACTTTTATTCTTAATGTGTCGTACACACACTTAAGAATCAATCCTTAAGCTCCCACTCAAAATATGTTCCCAACATATTTGAGTTTGAGACTTATATTGCTCCCACTCAAAAATATGTCATTCACATATTGTTTTAGGAAGACTTTCATAGCTCCCACTCAATTTCATGCAAATTGCATATCCACTCACTATATTGAACAAATTCAACATCCTTTGATAAATTATCAAACTGAGAGATTTACTATGAGACACTAGTACTTTACTAGTATTAAATCCACTAGACTTTCAGCACACTAGAATCAATTTCATTTGAATTTGTCCAATACATTATTCATGACAAATCATGCCTTTGTCAATGACCTTTTCCTTCATGACTTTGTAGTCGTGTGGAAAATTCAAGTAACCCCTTTATTTGTTAAGATTCAACAACAAATTGCTTTCTAATTTAATTGAATTTTATCTTTAGGATTTCTCATAACTTTAGTTTACCATTACTTTCCCTAATAGTTCGTAGGTATGTCATATTAAAGTAATCATGAAAAATGATTCAAAAATGTCTCCATACGGGATATGGGGTACATTTTGAATCCTACTTCATGTAGTGAAAACACCAGTGGGGAAAACACAATGATCATTATCATTGATTCTTTCCTTTGTGAAGAGAATCATTCAGGAACGCTTTCCGTTGCGCTTCTCAACACTCTGATGCAGGGTTTTGAATCCTCATCGTGTTTTCACTATTTCCCATAAGCTTCATGACATGGGAATACTTTACAGGTACTCGAGCTTGGCATATACGGTCCAGCCTAGAAGAAGCCCACGATGTTACCAGGGCCCAATCAAGATTCGAGTGACCAAAGGAGACTCCGACTGCTTGCGGCACACGACAAACTTAAGATAGAAGTTCAAAGGGAAAACCCTAATATGTAATCGACTCGGTGTACTATCCCGAGACCTAGCCTATCTATATAAAGTCTAGGAGGGGGTGGCGAGGAGGACAATCGGCAACCCTAGTTTCCACACCATCGCCAGATTGCATCTGCGTAATCCCGGTAAATTTCGACTCCTCGATAATTCCAAGAGCAGACAAGCAGGAGTAGGGTCCTCTGCGAAGCCTGAACCTAGGTAAACCTTGAATCCATGTGTGCTTGTTTGCTAGCCGATTGATGCCTCCAGCGCTCCCCACTTCCTCGAACCTAAGTCCATCTGCCATGGGCATTGATGAGTTAACCCCTCGTTAATTGGTGCTGCCTGTGGGAACCGGGAGTGCTGATGTTGCGGCTTCCTCGGCCCCATCAACTGCGATCTACGACTCCGCACCAACGGAGACTCGCCTCATCTTCGGTGTCTTCGACTTCACTGTCCACATGCCGGCCATTCGCCCGGATTTCGAGTTCGTGGGCGAAGGAATCGGCCTGGCGATCGGGAACTTATGCTACCAAGTTGGTCGGCTAGGCACACTTCGCCTACCTGACCAGCCGAAGGTTCCTGCGATTGCTCCAGTATCATGGTTTCCACCACCGATCGGCACCCTGATCAAACTCAACGCCCCGACATCAGTCAGGAACACGGACAGCAACAATAGTTGCGAGTCCGATCTAAATCTGGCAACAGAAGATGAAGCCTACAGCTCTAGATCTGAAAGTTGCGAGAGAAAAAGCTTTCCCAGCCATTACATGTACGTCGTCATCAACATGGGCGGCAATGGCGGCACTCGGGACAACACCGGCACTGGTAGTGGAATCCCAGTCGCGAACGGTGGACCCCCAACGACGCCTCCACCAACAATGGGATGGAAGGGGCCATCCTACAGGATCAGCCAAACCTCGCAGCGAATGAGCCAACCCGAGAGTGCGTGCTTATCAAGCTCAACGATGTTGAGTGGGCTCGCTGTAGGGAATCTCTACGGGGCAACCCCCTACCTCCCAACTCATCGCAAGACATGCTGATGGGCTACCACTGGCTGCTCAAGGAGGAGTTCAAGCGCTAGCAACAAGTAATTTCCCATCTCGACAAGTGCAAAAGGGCGGCGGATGAGTCGAGCCTCCGACGGGCTCAGCTCTCTTCCATCGGAGGATCCTCCGCCAAAGGCAATGATCATACGGCTGCCAGAAGACGTTCCCGGCTCGCTCACCTCATCGAGAAGGAGCGAGCGGAAGCCACTCGAGTCCTTGACTTCTCATCCATGACAGTGGAAACGTGGGGCAATGTGCTTCCCAAGATGCTGCAAGCAGCGGTGACAACAGCCACTATGTACATGCTCAACAACCAGCCGCCAGCTAGGGACCCACGGTTCGCCATGCACCGATCTACGATCGCTGGCTTGGGACTAGTCGAGGCTGCTCTCATCAAGGATCCAGTGTTGCAGCTGAAGAAAAGCAAGGCTCTAGCTAAGCACTACTTGTCCTCCTCTAGCAATGATAGCCATGATCTATCGTAGCGAAGCCGCTCACGGCGGCACGACTACGACTACGACGCACGCGATGACATCATGCAGCGCAAGGTCGACAAGATGCATGCAAGGCGTGCCCGTTCGACTCACTCGGAAGATGACGGGATAGAGCTCTGCGGTGCCAGCTGCTTCAGCGGAGCCATTCGACAGCCTCCAAGACCCGACGATCTGGCTGGAGGATCATATTTCCTCCGTCAGGCTACATGGTGGAACCACGAGCACGACCATGAAATGCCTCAAGCTACAGCTGCAAGGTGTCGCCCGTGTATGGCTCAATAACCTCCCGCGCGGATCGATTCACAACTGGGATGAGCTGGTTTGCAGCTTCGTGTGAAACTTCAAGGGCACTTATAAAAGGAACGCATCAATCGAAGAATTCAGATGCTATTACCAAAAGACTTGTGAGTCGCTGCGCTCATACATCCAGAGATGGTCCATCATCAAAAACTCTGCAAAATATATCTCTGAGGACCGTGCAATCGATGCGTTCAATGGCGGTGTGTGCTGTAGAGAGCTCAGAGAGGAGCTAGGCTGCTGGAAACCCAAAACAATCGACCACCTGATGGAGATCGTGAACAGGTGGGCCAATGGAGAGGACTCGGTGAAAAACCGCGTCCACTCAGATTATGATTATGACCTCAGTCACAGACGCGATCCTCGAGGAAAACCCCGGATGCGCGGTTATGAGGACCGTGAGGAAGTCGACATGGTTGCGGTTGGCTACGCCGACAAACACGACGACAAAAACCGTAACATCGTATACCGCAGTGGTGGATACCGCGACAACAGGAAAACCACGCAAGTGTGGAAACACCGCACTCGTGATGATGCACTAGAACATCTATCCAGGACAAATTGTCCGGACCGTGCAACATACACTTCTACATCGACAAGCACGACAACAAGAAAAAATCCAGCCACCTCCTGAAGGGCTACCGTGAGTTCCTCAAGCGCCACGAAGGTCTGGCCCAGATGAATCGCGATGCGATAAACCAGGGCTATGGAGCTGCCCCGGGCGCCGTGGCTCATGGAGCACCACCACCGCCACTCGGGCCACCACCACCTATAGCTGTGCCTATCCAAAACTACGGAGGCGAGCCATACCCGCGAGCACTGGGAAACATGGGGATAATCCAAAAATGGCGCCCATCAAATCGGGTGCAAAAATCAATCACTCGCCAAGTCAATCTGGCAATGAACTCTCCACCCTCCACCACTGAGTACCTCAGTGGGAGCGAGTCCTGCATTACCTTTGACAAGCACGATCATCCGTGCTAAGTACCTCGCCCAGGTCATTGTCCCCCGGTGCTCGAGGCGCACATCTGAGGATTTGAGATGAGTCGCGTCTTTGTGGACAGGGCAGTGACATCAACCTCATGTTCGCAAGCACCTTGCGCGCCATGCGAATCCCCTTGTCATGCCTGGAAACTTAAGACACAATATTCCACGGCATCATCCCAGGGAAGGGCGTTTACTCCTTGGGAAAAATCAGCTTGGATGTCATCTTCAGAACACCGGCTAACTTCCGGCGGGGGGCATCGAATTTGAAGTGGTTGACTGGCCCTCACACTAACACTACATCCTCGGACATGTTGCGTTCGCAAGGTTCATGGCGGTGCCACACTACGCCTATCTGTAGATGAAGATGCCAGGCCCCAATGGCATTATCACAGTCAATGGAAGCTTCGAGAGGTCCGGCAGCTGCGACAGGGAATTCAACAGAATCTCCCAGTCTTTCGGCATGCAGGAGGAACTAGCGAGGTTGAAGGATTCGACAGACAACAGTCTGCCTCCTCTGAGTAAGCCAAGCTCACCCGACCAATCCTTCGACGCATCGGTCAAAACCAAGGTGGTACAGGTCCACCCAAAGGACCCGACCAAGATGGCCCTTATTGCCAACAACTTGAGTCCCGCATAGGAACTCACACTCGTCGAATTACTCCTTGAGTGCTGGGAAATCTTTTCCTGGTGTCCAGTGGACATGCTAGGAGTTCCTAGGGAATTCACCAAGCACTCACTCAATGTGAATCCTGAAGCAAGACCAACGAAGCAGACAATATGTCGACTGTCTGAGCCAAGGGAAAAAGCAGCCCGTATGGAAGTCAATAGACTCGTCGACGCTAAATTCATATGTGAGATCAAGGAAAGCACCTGGGTAGCAAACCCCGTGCTCGTTCCTAAAAAGGACACGGATATCCTGCGGATGTGCATGGACTTCACCTCCTTAAACAAGCATTGCCCAAAGGATCACTTCCCATTGCTGCGGATCGACCAAATAATGGACTCCACCGTGGGATGTGAGCACCTCTGCTTCCTCGATGCCTACTAAGGCTACCACCAGATTCGAATGAAGGAGGAAGACTCGTTACGCCCTTTGGCATCTTCTGCTACACAACGATGCCTTTTAGGCTGAAAAACGTAGGGACCACCTACTAGCGGTGTATGCAGGCCTGCCTCAAGAGATAGCTTGGTCATAACATTCAAGTCTATGTCGATGACATCGTCGTCAAAACCAAGGAGGAAGCCTCGTTACTCGATGATCTCCGTGAGACCTTCGATAACCTTGAACGCTACCGGATCAAGCTGAATCCAGACAAATGCGCCTTCGGCGCACCATCTAGGAAATTGCTCGAATACCTCATCTCCGCGAGAGGGATCGAGGCCAACTCGAAGAAAATAAAGGCCATACTGGCCATGGAGAACCCGAAGAACATAAAAGGCGTCCAGCAACTAGCTGGGCGAATCACGCGCTCAGTCGATTCATGAGTCGAATGGGCAAAAAGGCACTGCCTTTCTACCAACTCCTCCGCAGGGCTGACAAATTTGAGTGGACAGACGAAGCACAAGAAGCATCCGAAGACCTCAAGTGTCTACTATCCACTTCGCCGGTGTTGGTAACTCCTCAAAAAAAGAGCCGCTGTTGTTCTACATCTCTGTCACCAACCAGGTGGTTAGTACCGTCCTCGTAGTGGAACGAGCCGAAGAAAATAAAGTCCATGGGGTACAACGCCCAGTCTACTACCTCAGCGAGGTGCTCACACCGACAAAACAATGGTACCCGCATTATCAGAAGCTAGCATACATCATCTTCATGACAGCCAAGCGATTGCGCCACTACTTCCAGGAGCACCCGATCATTGTGGTGAACGACGCCCTTCTAGGGCACATCCTCGAGTCCATTGTCTTCCGGTTCGGCGTGCCACATAGCATCATCATGGACAAGGGAACAAAATTCACCTCGAGTGAGTTCCAGAGTTCCTGCGAAAACTTGGGAATCAACATCACCTACGCCTTAGTGGCACACCCTCAGACGAATGGTGAAGTCGAAAAGGCCAACAGCCTCGTCTACGATCGGTACTATGGAGCCTGCGCACCTGGCCACTCGAAAGAGCTGCCGGTGCTGGCCCGAGGAGCTACAATCGGTACTATGGAGCCTGCGCACAACCCCAAATAGCGCTACAGGCTATACTTCGTTCTTCATGGTACACGGCGCCGAGGAGGTACTACCCGCAGAAGTACGCTACAAATCACTAAGGGTAGTAGCATACAGCGAGGAAGAATCAACCCTCGCACTCGAAGACTCTGTCAATCTCCTCGATGGAGCACGCGAGATTGCAGCAGAGAGATCCACGATCTACCAGCAGAACCTCCACAACTACCATAGCAGAAGGCTGCGCCCTAGGTCCTTCATCAAAGGAGACTAGGTCCTGCAACTGAAGCAACAAGGGCATCTCAAGCTCGAGTTCCCTTGGGAGGGACCTTATGTGATTACTGAAGTAATCCCAGGTGGCGCCTACCGCCTTAAAGATGTAGAAAGTGGAGTCACATACTCTAACCCTTCAACGTCGCACAACTGCGTCCCTTCTACCCTTAGATGTTTTTACTTTACACATAAGGCTATTCAGCCAGGCTACTTAGCCACACATTGTATCCCCTGATATTCTACGAATAAATAAAGCTAAGTGCCTCCAACTTTGTGTTTTCTATTTTACTTACAATTGCATCACTCGGGGGATGTGCCACCCTTCCACCTCATTACAGGAATAACACAGTAGCCTGAGTAGCTGGCGTACTATCAATCGAACCTTTGGTAAAACCAACCCAGCTGCAATGCACTTGATAGGTCGGCAAAGTGCTGAGATGAATATGCGTCAGGCTAACGAAAAGGAACTGCAGAGTACAAGCTACTCGAAAAATATACAAGCTAGCAAGCTTTTACATATAAATGGGTCACAAAAAACACCTGATGCACTTATACGAACTTTACAACACCTATGCATATATGTGCAGGTTCATACTATTCTACTGTCGTTTAAGGAGAACATTGGTGCATTCTTCGAACAATTCGATGATATCTTCAGCTGGCTGATCAACTGCTCGATAATGTGGTACCATGTTCCATGCCATCCCTTCTGGCGGGGGCAACAGCCCAACGACAACAGCTGCGAAATCCATATTAGGCTGATGCAGGCGGACAAGTGCCAATGCAGCCTTGGCACCCACGACTAACTGCTGACGCACGCACTCGTGGACCACATTAGGATCTTGAAATTTCTTCAGTAGAGGTAGCAAGCTTGAAGGCATCACATCCAAGGGGAACATCGCCTGAAAAATATGCTTGAGGCACGACTATGACTTCTTCAAATAAAGCAGCACCTACGACGCACGGTCCTGCAGCATCGCCAATGTGACTACATGATCGCGATCAACCCAAATGTACCCACTAGCTTCCAGATGCTCCTGGGTCAAGAAGTGCAGTCGAATGACGACTCGATCCCTCTCATCATGCGGATGACGAGCGCTAACAACTGCAAAAAGTAGTACAAAACGTAAAGACAAAGAGCCGCCACGAGTGACTAAGAAAGGATAAGAAGCTAGATAACTAACACTTAAACTGCTCATTCAGTTGAGCCACCTCTCCCAGAAGGTACTTCTCACGCGCACTGGCTTTTTCAGCTTTGGACTTCCTCACATCCGCGTACCACGGATCATGGGCATCTCTCGCTCCAAATGTTTTATGCTGCCGCGCAATCGAGATAGCAGCAACATCTCCTCCACCTTTGAATGTGGTCGCGCCATAGTTTCATCGATGGGAGGTGAGTCGGATGGACCACTCGAAGGACCCTATTACAAGCAGAGCAAGAGGCAAATAAGACCAACCATTAATAAATAGGGCCAAAAGAAGAAGCATCAAAGTTCGGCAAGTCTCAAAAGGGGTACCCCACAAGGCATAATTCAAGAAGAATAAACTAGACTATTACAAAAGATGACTCAGCAGCAGACTATAGCTACACGTTGGCACTAGGGGGCTTCCTCGAGTCTGTGGCAGTCTCTGACACCACAGCCTTCTCAGTTACAGCCTCTGATGTCGTGGCTTTTTCCATCTTCAACCGCCTCAGCTCCGCGGAATACTTGGCAAGTCTCTCAATGAGCCGAGGCCCATATTTATTGCAACTAGTGGCAAAGGGAGCAAACACTACCTGCTGGCCATCCGAACTGATCGGCATCACCGAGGAGACCTTGCTAGGGCTCAGGTCAACACCATGTGCTTGCGCCATCGCGAGCCCCATGGTCGCTCCAACCCTCCTCTAAGAATTCTTGAAATCCATGGGCACGCCTCCAGCGAAGGACTCCACTAAGCCATCAAGATCTTCGATCCGCTTGGCCTTGGGGACCATCTCCACTCGAAGACGCCCAAGCACGCCATTGGACTTCTCAAGTGAGTCCTTGAAGGAGACGCTGCATCTTCTGTAGATGCTGTCGGTGTGGACTTTGACGTGCAAGCTTTGGTCCGCTCAGACGCTTTGGACGGTGATGCAGCATCGTACCCGAGAGTGCCTTAGCTACAGAGAAAAGCTGTTCTACAAACACTTTTTCTCTGTCAGCTGAAGCTGCCAGCAGGTTCTCCTCGCGAGTCTTCGACTCCTAGGAGGAGCGTTCCAAGGCTTCAAGTGCCTCGTCACATTTCTTCTCCGCGGCGGAAGACCCTTCTAGAGGGAATCAACGCGACGAAGAAAACTCATTATGGTCACCTACAAATGGAAACAACACAACTCAAACCCACCAATTTTCGTACAAAAGGCATAGATGAAAGAGTGTGAAGTCACCTTCAAAGGCACGGTGACGAGCTTCCAACGAAGCATGTTGACGGCCAAGGGAAATAATTTGTTCAGCGAGGCGAGTGGACTCCTGCAAGACAGGCTGCAAAATAAAAGCATGAGCATGAACTCAATTTCGACTGCTAAAGACAAGAAAACTTACATGTTCCTCCAGGGACTTCGAAGTTTCCTTCTGAATAGACGTCCGGGCAACCATCTGGTGCCTCCCCCAGTGTGGGGGGAACTCAAAGAATGGCACCGGAGTTGGCCACCACCTAGGGAGAGGGAGATTGTGCCGCCATCTCCTTGTCTTTGGAGTCTGGGCTCCAGTCTCCTTCACAAACTAACAGTCGTCGGACAACGATGACGTAGTTTGGCTACAAAACATATGAAGCAACTTCAAGCGAAGAGATTGTGGAACATAAGGACGAACCCGCAGGAGTATAAAACATACTCGTCAAAATTGTCGAGGTCGAAGGAGTCCTCGGATGCCTCCTTCAGTGTCCTCGGTTTCTTCTGTGTTGGAGGATCCATGGTGCGCACAGGCACAGCAGGAATCGGCTCCTCTACCACAGTCGGAGGACCCTCCAGCGTTGTCGGTGAGGATGCATCCGAGTCCTCGCTTCGGGACTGCTTGCGAGTCCCGTTCCCGCTGGAGTCGGGAGCTTCCTGACGATGGAGCCAGACTCATCCTCCTCTTCCACTTCGCACGGGACTACTCCCTCGGGATAAGGAGGCAGCACAGTGGCCACTTTCTAGTCCTAGCACATGGAAAAAGATCAATATACAAGGAAATCTAGCAGGCAATCGCAAACAAGAAAAGCTCACAATAGATCCACCTCAGGCGGCGGATGACTCGGACAAAAGGGAGGCATGGCTGAGTCCCTAGGGAGCCTCTCCTTGGCTATGTACTTGGTCAGCAGCCGAAACCTCTTGTCCACTTCATCTGAAGAAATATTCTCTCATGATATGCGAGTGACATCTTCAACGCCAGTCCAACAACACATCGGATGCGCCCTGGCCTGCAGTGGCTGCACCCGACGATGCATCCAGGTGCAAATGAGGTCTGCGCCACCTATTTCCTTCCCCATGTGGTGTTCAAGCTCGCAAACACGCTGGTACAGAGTCTCTGTCTCCTCGGCTTCACTGGGCATCACCCTGTTCTTCCACGACCTCCTTTTCTTGCATACTGTCGTCGGATCAAAAGGCGCGAGTACGAAGTGTTCTTGATCAACCTTCTGGTCGCGAATATAGAACCACTTCTCCCTCCACCCTTGGATAGATGCATTGAAGTTGATGGCGAAATATGTGACATTGGAGTCTACATGGATCCCACAGCCTCCTATATCATAGACTACCGACCCAGAGCCCGACTGGTGTTTCAGTTTGAAAAGTTTTTTGAAGAGCCCAAAGAATGGCTTGATTCCGAGCCAACACTCGCAAAGGGTGATGTGGCAAGCAATGTGAAGGATGGCATTTGGGGTCAGCTGATGCAGCTAGAGCCCGTAGAAGCAGAGTAACCCCCTCACAAACTTGTGAAGGGGGGAGAAAGACCACGAATGATAAACGAGAGGAACATCACCTGAAATCTGGTGGGGGACTGGGATTACCTCATCGTCGAGAATCCGGCAGTCATCTTCAGCAATAGGGAGAGCACCATCTTGGCGCCAATTGAACAGCTATGTGTCCTTGATGGTGGTTGGCCGCCATGATCCGTTCGTGATGCGTGTGCCTGGGCCCTTCTTCTTTCTAGCCATGGCGGTAGTATTGGTGCCCATGGCGGCGGCGCCCTTCTTCTTCGCTGCAATAGTGGCGGCCGCAGATCCAGCAGCAGAAGCACCCTTATTTTTCCCCATCTAGCGCTTACGATGGGAGCGTAGAAAGTAGCTGGGAAAGGTGAGCACCATCCATCGCAGCAAGGAGGTGCGAGAAATGGAACAACGAGGAGCAGCAATGGAGGCAGCACGCAAGGAAGAAGATGAGCTGTGGAGAGAATTACCGCACAACACATCCCTACTTAACCTCACTGGGGATGCACCAGCCAGACGCGTGGCATAAATCGATGTAGACGCGTGGCAGTGTAAACCGCGAACCGTCGCTGCATGATACATCCAAGACGTATCTACTTTCCCGAACACTTTTGCTATTATTTCTCCTCTAAACTTGTGTGATTTGGATACAACTAATGCGGACTGACGCTGTTTTCAGCGGAATTGCCTTGGTGTCTACTTTTTGTGCAGAAAATCAACTATTAGGAAAAATCCTGGAAAATATGCCAAAAATCCTATTTCACCCGAAGACTCCAGGAGCCAGAATACGAGACGGAGAAGAGCCAGGGGTGGCTACACCACCTACTGGCACGGGCCAGGCCAGGCCGCACCAGGGGGTGGTGTGGGCCCCCCAGGCACCCCCTCGGCCTCTTTCTTCGCCTATAAGGAGCCTTCTGACCTAAAAACTTCGGAGGGTTCGTCATTTTTCCAGAAGGAGTTCCGCTCCGCCGCCACCACCACATTCCATGAAACAGCACCAGAAACTCCGTTCTGGCACCCTGCCGGGACAGGGAATTGGAGGAGATCATTGCCATCATCATCACCATCGCTTCTCCATCGACCATCCATGTTTCCCCCATCTCTGAGTGAGTAATCCCCCGCTGTAGGCTATGGAGATGGTAGGGATTGGATGAGATCGTTCATGTAATGGCATCAGATTATTAGGGCATGGTGCCTATCTTTTATTAGTGCTTTATGACTTTGTTGAAACTTGTTGTGCTTAATGCTTGTCACTAGGGCTCGAGTGCCATGATTTCAGATCTGAACATGTTATTGATTCATTATGATAGTATTGTTCTTGGTCTTACCTGCAATTTGTATACACACGTTGTTGTCCGGAACCTATGGCCCTGAAGTGACAGAAATCGGGATAACCGGAAGGGAAAGGCTTTGATGTGAGGATCACATGTGTTCATGGAGTGTTAATGCTTTGCTCCGGTGCTCTATTAAAAGGAGCACCTTAATTGCCAATCGTTCCCTAGAGGCCCCGCTGCAAACAGGCTGGCAGGACAAAAGATGTTGTGCAAGTTCTCATTGCGAGCACGTATGACTATATATGGAACACATGCCTAGGATTGTCTGGTACTTGGATGCTTTATCGTATTTATCTGCAATTGCCCTATGTTCTGATTGCTATGTGAATTGTGTTGTCCATGCAACGCCCGTCCATCCATCCCTATGCCTACCGCACTCGAATCCCACTGTCTACTGCTTTTGTTACTACTGTCTTTGCTTTACTACTGCTGTTACTTTACTATTCCTACTACAAAACTGTTGCTACTGATAAACTGCTATGAGCAAGATTGTTTCCAGGTGTAGCTGAATTGACAACTCAGTTGGTAAGGCTTATAAATATTCTTTTGCTCCCCTTGTGTCGAATCAATAAATTGGGTTTCACTTCCCTCAAAAATACTGCGATACACCCCCTATACTTGTGGGTCATCAAGACTATTTTCTCGCGCCGTTGCTGGGGAGCATAGCTTTATTTATCAAATCCACTTGGATTCTCTATTGTTCGCTGCTATCCATCCATCATGGGTAAGTCTCGTGATGGAAAGGTTCCTATTTTACCATCCACTACAAGAAGAGGTACGGTTCTGAACACCTGTGTTGCTCTTGATTCACCATCTGTTATGAGTAAGTTCCTTACACCACCACATACACATGCTACACACACTTCTACTACTGCTGAATCTTAAACTTCTGATACTTATGATGCTTGTTCTACTGTGCTTGATAAGAGTGGTTCATTAGGTCCTTTCCTAGATGCTACGATTGCTAGAACTATAGCTGGAAATACCGAAACTCCTAATGAAGACACTACCACACCTGTTAGCTCACCTGAGTCTAGTGAGAGTTATGATATTGAAGATGGTTATGTTAAGATGACCGATGAGTTTATTAGAGAATGTAAGAACACCCATGATAGGAGCGCTACTAAGAGTCTCCTTGAGAGGCGTACTATTAGACCCAAATTGTCTCCTATTGCTAAGTTTGCTGCTTCTCCCATAAACATTATAGATGAAGATTATGATTTCTCTCTCGATCTATCTTACATAGCTATTGTCGAGAAAGAACCTTTTTGTGGGACTAAGAATGAAAGTGCGGTAGCACATATGAATGAACTTTCTACCATGAGTGGCTTGTTTTCTGATGATATTAAGATGCGTACTTACTTTGTTGCTAAGATTTTTCCCTTTTCACTGAAAGGATAAGCTAAAACTTGGTTTAGTAATTTACCTCCTAGATCTATTGATAGCCCTGAGTGCTTGATTAGTACTTTCCTGCAGAAATATTTTCCTCCTAGTGCTAGACATGCTATTTTGCAGGAACTTTTTGATTTTAAACAGGGAGAAAAAGAGGTATTGCCTGAATCTTGGGCAAGGTTTTGTGCTTTGATTCATGCACAAGCTGGATGTCCATTACCTAAGAATGAGCTTCTTGATATATTTTATAATGGACTAACCGAGGAATCTAGGACATACCTAGATAGTTGTGCTGATTGTGTTTTCAGGAATATGACTCCTAAGGAAGCTGAGGAATTAATGGCTAAAATAAGCAAGGATTATGAAGAGTGGACTCCTCCTAAACAAGCTATACCTGAAGTAAATGTACCTGAACCATCTATTCCTGTGCCTATTTCAACATCAAAGAAGAGAGGGGTTATTGAATTAAATGATGAAGTGATGAAGGAAGCTAAGAAATGTCTTAAGGAGAAGGGAATTAAAGCTGCATATGTCAAGAATTTACCTCCTATAGAAGAATTATGTAAGCCTATTTCCTACTCATCCACTATTGAGGTACACTCTCTCCAACACTTTGATGAAGGTGATATCCCTTACTCTAAACCTCTTGATCAATGCTTAGAATAATTTGATATCTTTATTGTTAAGCAAGATAACTTTAATAAAAGGGTACAAAATCATCTAATGGAAAACACTAGAGCTATTGTTGAGTTGAAAGATATTGTGGAAAGAACCTCTAATGATGTTAAGATGATTGTTAAACACTTTCAAATGGTTCAAACTCAAATAGATCAACTCGTTAAAGTGCAAAACGACTTGCTAGTTAATGCTGCTAAAGAAAAACATGCTTATGAAATTAGAACTAGAAGTGGAGCTGCTACCCAGCATCCTCTATATCCTGAGGGGCATCCCAAAAGAATTGAGCAGGATTCTCAAAAAGCTGAAAATAGTGGTTCTACTCGTATGAAAAGGAAAAAGAAACATAAAACTGTTGTAGAACCCTCTGAACCTGTTATAGATCCTAATAGTATATCTATCTCTGATGCTAAAACTGAAAGTGGTAATGAAGAAAATGTTGTTCCTAATGAAGAAAAAGTTGAAGAAGAACCTGAAAACCACACCAAGAATACTAAATACACCAAAGAAGATTTTATTGCTAAGAAACATGGTAGTGAAAGAGAACCTTGGGTCCAAAAACCTATGCCTTTCCCTGATAAGAAACACAAGTCAAAGGAAGATGAACCCTATAATAAGTTTTGTGAGTGGATGAAGCCTTTATTCTTGCAAATTCCTTTGACTGATGCTATTAAATTGCCTCCTTACTCAAAGTATATGAAGGACATTGTCTCGAATAAAAGGAAGATCCCTAATGAAGAAATTTCTACTTTGCTTGCTAATTATTCCTTCAATGGTAAGGTTCCTAAGAAACTTAGAGATCTAGGGATTCCAACTATCCCTTGCTCTATTAAGAACAGTTATGTTAGAACTGCTTTGTGTGATTTGGGAGCTGGAGTTAGTGTTATGACTTTCTCTCTCTATAAGAGGCTTCAACTTGAAAAATTAATACCAACTGATATATCTTTGCAAATGGCTGATAAATCTACCACCATTCCTGTGGGTATATGTGAGGATGTACCTGTTCAGGTGGCTCACAATTGCTTGATATTAACTGATTTTGTTGTGCTTGAAATGCCTGAAGATGATAATATGTCTATTATTCTTGGGAGACCTTTTCTTAAGACTGCAGGAGCTGTTATTAATTGTAATCAAGGAAAGGTGACCTTCAATGTTAATGACAAGGAACATACTTTCTATTTCCCCGAGAAGATTGAAAGGACTTATGGTTTGAATTCAATTGAACATGTTGAAGGCATTCAAGTGGGAGAAATATATTGTCCCATACCAAGAGAAAAAATTGAAACTATTAAGATTGGGACCATTGCTATCAAGGTTGAGGTAACATAATAATTAGTGGAGTGCAAGGTTTTGTCTCATATGCAATTTTTTTGGTAGCAAGACTTGATCAACCTTGTTAAAAAAAGGATTCCATTGAACAAAACAATGTTTTCATTATGATTATCTCCGTTTATTTCTATCCTTTGCAATTGTGTTTTTGCTTTCGTTTAGTTTTCTTTTTGTTATTAGTTGCTTGCCTGTTAGAACTTCTATAGTTCTAGCCTTGTTTTGTCCTTGCATCTTGTTTCCAAAATAAAAAAAATCTGTCTGTCAGAAAAATCATTCTTCTATTTCTGAAAATTGCCCAAAAATAAAGTGTCTCGAAAAATTCCAGAAAATTCATATTAAATTTTTACGTGAAAAAGGGGGCAGAGGAGTACCTGGGAGGTACCAAGGCGGCCCACCAGGCAGGCACACCACATGGTGGCGCGACCAGCCTTGGGTGGCGCCATGCCCTGGTGTGGGCCACCCCTGGCCCCCCACTAACTCTCTTACCTGCCACTTTCTTCTCTCTCCCGAGTAAGCTCCAGTTCATAGCTCAAAATCGCGTTCTTGCTGTGTTTTCTCTCGATTTTTTCGATCTCCTTGCTCGGCCCATCTTTCTTGCTGAAATTTGGAGCATTTGTTCCCTGGTATGTGACTCCTCCCCTTGACCAAGTAGATTTGTGTTTAGTGGATTATATGTTGAGTATTTTGCTGTTGTAGGTGACTGGTTATGATAGATTGTAAGCTTGTTTGATGCTTAGAGATATAGTTTTGATGCATGTTTAGGCCTCTTGCAAGTCCCTATGAGTAGAATCCTTCATTATATTTACTTTGCAATCACTTGTTTAATAGGTGTTTAAATTTCATAATACCAAGCATGAATAACCATACTTTTGGAGAGATATTTGAGAGTGATGCACCTAGGAGGTCGAGGCCCTTGAGGACAGCCTCTCAAGCTAGGCCATCATACAATGAAGATCTCATTGCAACTCGTATTGGTAGTGAAAGGGATGATGGGGATGCTCACCCATCCTCTTTTCCTTGTTTTACTTTCTTACAAGCTGCAGGTATTCTTGATGATTTCTTGCTACTGATTGAGAGGGTTGGTTTGACCTCATATATGCAAGATGAGAGTGTGCAATACGCTATGCTCACCAAAACTTTTGTTGAGAGCTTCATGTTTACTACCACACCTATCAGTCTACTGTCTCTTTTAAAATCTATGATATGCCCTTCACGATGCCTTTGGAGAGATTTTGCAGTATTGTAGGTGTGCGCATGACACGGACCGTGAAGAAAATTCAAGGGCGGCCCGCTGATTTGTTGGAGCTTTACCGAGGGGTGACCAATGATGATGACCGCGTGGCGCAGCGTGGAAAGATAAGATATATCCAACTCCCTGCTCTTAGATACTTTGCATATTATCTTGCTACTAGTGTACTGGGTAGGGAGAACACAAGTAATATCTCCAACTATCATTTAGCTTTCCTTGCTGCTGCGCTCAACAATGATACTCGATACAATATTGGCTCGCTTATTGCTCGCCGCCTAGCTACTAGGGGGCCTATCTATGGGGGCATCATTGCCTCGTGTATAGTCAATGCATTAGGTCTTTCAGTGGATCCCTATGATGCTATGCTGGCACCACAGAGGCTTGACCTTGTTGCCATGAAAACTCATCACTTTGTCACTACTACCTATGATTTGAGCAATCTAGTATATAGGATGCTTTTCACTGACGGGGATGAAAGGGAGATCCTTTTGCCACATCCTGCTTTGTTTAGTGTTCACAGGAGACCGTGGTCGCGCTCCAAGGAGGAGGTGGACGAGCAACTCTGCTTGCTAGGTTTCCACGAGCAGCACCAGGAGGATGTGCCCTCCTATGATTACTCCGTGCATTACGGAGGGACATACTTGAGTTCGCACCAGGATGAGGGGACCTTTTCGTCGTACCAGGGTGACACTTCATCCTGGCCAGCTTGGGATTCATACCCACTTAGGCCAAAAGCCTAAGCTTGGGGGGAGGTACGCCGACACCGCACTCATCTCCATATCATGTTGCGTCGGTACTTTGTATATTCATGTTTTCGTTCTCTTTTTAGTTTTTGTTCTTCTTTGCTTTTGCTTTCTAAAAACACAAAAAGACCAAAAATATTTCTGTTGTTTCTCTTTGGTTTGCTTCTTCTTTTTGCCTTGGTTTTCTTTTCCCTTTTTTCTTTGTTTGAACTATTCGAAAAACCCAAAAGGATTTTGCTTTGTTTGTTTTTCCCTTTTGGTTCGTGTTTCAATATTGAAAACACCAAAAATATTTGTCGTTCTTCTTTGGTTTTTGCGAGTTTGCTACAGGGTTCGGCAGTCCTTAGTGGATATTGGTTTCATATTATTATTCAAGCCACACAAGTGAAGAGCAATAATGAGGATTAATGACAACTTGAGGCGTGGTAAGAGGCTGGTAACGAACTCTATTTGTTTTCATGTTGTACATATACTCATCACTATGAGCATGCTTAATCTATTCATGTCGGGTGTATGTTATCTTTGGATGCTTAGTAGTTCTTGCTTTCTTATGATTAGCTCCAACTTGCTAATAGTTTGTAGCATGTCTTATGAATGTTTGCTTGCATTGCTCTATTCATAAATTGGTATGACACCGTGGTATCCTCCTCTGAATGTTTCATTTGATTGACTTGGCACATGCTCCCGCATGCACATGACTGTAATAATCAGTTAAGCCTCAATGAATTATTTTTCCTTGAGGATCTTGAATCACTTTCATTCCATGAGTAGTCCTGTTTTGTTGCAAGCATGATAATGACAGCTATTGCTTTCTCGTTTGTCGCTCCCTTACTATTACTAGACTTCACTTTTTCTGAGTATGTTTTACTCAAGTTTCCAACTCCCTAAACCAAATATTTCCAAAGTGTCCACCATACCTACCCATTAGCATCATTTGCTACCTCTGTGCATATTCAATATGCCTTGTTTTCTTCCGAATAAAATGTTTGCTTGTTATGAGAAAGTTAGTTAGTAAAGCTCTCACAAATTTGATGGCACACTTTATTTTCGTGCACTTAATAAACCTGAACCATTGCGTCCTTCATTGTTGCGCATATGCTTGCACTTTATGAGTTGAAGTTAGCAGAACCATGTATCATGGGGACCGCTTTCAACGCTTCATAGGTACTTTGTACCTAGTTGATATCATGTTCTTTTGCTTATGGATCCCAGCGGTGTGAAATAAAAGTGGAACTTGTAAGATCATGGAGTTTGTATGTATGTTATAGAAGCGCCTGGGCCGCTAGCCTAAGCCATGCCTAATCATGGTGGAAACTTGCAGCATAACCATAATGAGCATTCTATGAAGCATCCTCAATAAAAATATGCACATAGTAAATAAAAAAATCGTCGAGATGCTCATTGTATGCTTGCCTTGTATTTTGATTATGGGATAACTCCCGTGTCATGTGCAAGGGGTACCCCGTTGGCGGTTCTCTATGATACGTATATACTTACAATGGCAAGAGCTTACTTGTGACTGAAGTTGAGTAGCATGAGGATCGGTCTTCGTAAGTAAGGGGCATGAGACTTCGATTTATAACTTGTCAAGCATATCCTCTTAGTTGTGTCACTTTCACCTTAACCACATTAAAGATGCTTATGATAGGGCAATGAGAGCTCAAAGCTAACGAGTACCATACTTTCAGCATTTGGAAGCCTTTCAAATTATTCAAAACCTTTTCTTCTACTTGTTGAGGCTCCACATATTCTTTGAGCACCTTCTTGAGAGCATAGTTGTCATTCTTTATGTTTGTTCCATTACTTGATTATTTGTGTTATGACTTTGATGCTTGTATTCTTGATATCTTTACTTCTAGTCACCACTTGAACTTTAGAGGTGCCTTGGCATTCATAATAAAGGCAAGCGAGATACCACTCTATCATACATTTTTATGAGCAATGTAATGTTGCTTATGTTCGTGCTTCATGCTACTTATTATTCTTGAGTTGGAATCTCTTCATAGCTTTCAAAGACTATAAAGTAGACTTGGTTGCATACTCTTTATTATGAATTGTCCAAGTAGTTGATCACATTGCTAAGAATATTTACATCATATGAAGAAAATGTGTTCGTGAAAGTTCTTTTATCGCACTCAGTTTTCAACTGAATTGCTTGAGGACAAGAAATAAGCTAAGCTTGGGGGGAGTTGATACGTCCAAAACGTATCTACTTTCCCAAACACTTTTGCTATTGTTTCTCCTCTAAACTTGTGTGATTTGGATATAACTAATGCGGACTGACGTTGTTTTCAGCAGAATTGCCTTGGTGTCTACTTTTTGTGCAGAAAATCAACTATCAGGAAAAACCCGGAAAATATGCCAAAAATCCTATTTCGCCCGAAGACTCTAGGAGCCAGAATACGAGACGGAGAAGAGCTAGGGGGTGGCCACACCACCTGCTGGCGCGGGCCAGGCCAGGCCGCGCCAAGGGGTGGTGTGGGCCCCCGGGCACCCCCTTGGCCTCTCTCTTCACCTATAAGGAGCCTTCTGACCTAAAAACTTTGAGGGGTTCATCGTTTTTCCAGAAGGAGTTCCGCTCCGCCGCCACCACCAGATTCCACGAAACAACACTAGAAACTCCATTCTGGCACCCTGCCGGGACGGGGAATTGGAGGAGATCATCGCCATCATCATCACCATCGCTTCTCCATCGACCATTCATGTTTCCCGCATCTCTGAGTGAGTAATCCCCCGTTGTAGGCTATGGGGATGGTAGGGATTGGATGAGATCGTTCATGTAATGGCATCAGATTGTTAGGGCATGGTGCCTAGTATCTTTTAATAGTGCTTTATGACTTTGTTGCAACTTGTTGTGCTTAATGCTTGTCACTAGGGCCCGAGTTCCATGATTTCAGATCTAAACATGTTATTGATTCATTATGATAGTATTGTTCTTGGTCTTACCTGCAAGTTGTATACACATGTTCTTGTCCGGAACCTATGGCCCCGAAGTGACCGAAATCAGGATAACCGGAAGGGAAATGCTTTGATGTGAGGATCACATGTGTTCACGGAGTGTTAACGCTTTGCTCCGGTGCTCTATTAAAAGGAGCACCTTAATTGCCAGTAGTTCCCTAGAGGCCCTGCTGCAAACGTGCTGGCAGGACAAAAGATGTTGTGCAAGTTCTCATTGCGCGCACGTATGACTATATATGGAACACATGCCTAGGACTGTCTAGTACTTGGATGCTTTATCTTATTTTTCTGCAATTGCCCTATGTTCTGATTGCTATGTGAATTTTCTTGTCCATGCAACGCCTGTCCATCCATCCCTATGTCTACCGCACTCAAATCCCACTGTTTACTGCTTTTGTTTCTACTGTCTTTGCTTTACTACTGCCGTTACTTTACTATTCCTTCTACAAAACGGTTGCTACTGATAAACTGCTGTGAGCAAGATTGTTTCCAGGTGCAGCTAATTGACAACTCAGTTGTTAAGGCTTATAAATATTCTTTGGCTCCCCTTGTGTCAAATCAATAAAGTGGGTTTCACTTCCCTCGAAAATACTGCGATACACCCCCTATACTTGTGGGTCATCACTCGACTCCTCCCATTACGCACGAAAATCGAGGAGATGCAGTTAAAATCGAAGATTACGCACGCCTGGTCAAATCCAAGTCAGAAATGGGGCCCCACTTTTCATCACGTCCCGTCAAAACCGCTCACGCGGGTAAATGAGATCATCTCATCAATAGCACCGACATCATTAAATCCAGCAGGAGCATCTTCTGACTACTCTAGTCCTTACTCGAGTCTTCGAGTCGACCAAGCACTTGGGGGATACTCCTAATAGGAGCGCTAGCCGCACACCCAATGAACTCTATAGACCTCCAAGCATTATGACAATGTATTTCCTCTCAAAACCCTTCACTCGAATCAACGATTCGACCGTGGACTCAGGGTTACTCCCATAGGGAGCGCTGAAAGCATATTCGACTGAAACAAGCAAAATACGACAGCTTTCGCAAAATACTTATAGTCCCCACTCGAGTCTACAACTCAAATAGGCACTCGAGGGCTACTCGCATAGGGAGCGCTGGCCGCGGACCCTATGATTTTTCTTATACATAACTGTGTGTTGATTGTGTCTACACTCGAAAGCTTTGGTGGCTCCGCCTCATACTTTCCCTGCAAAGAGACTACGTGTCCTGGGCCACCCGAATCATCTCCGTGATGACAAAATTAGGATGCCACGCTTGCAGCGTGAAGATAAGACCAGAAAATGGTCTGGTAACGCACCTATTGCGCTCTAACAGAAATAATCCATGCCTATATGTATGATGAAATAAGCCTTGACAGACGCATCGAGTGCTCACACTTATACACTGGGATTTGACTCTATAAGACCTCTGCGGCCTGAGTTGAATTACGCTAGCACTTTTCCGAAATTGAGTCTGGGGACTCAAGTTCGAGTAGATTGCATTGTTTTGCCCTAAGGCAATTAACTGATCCCAATACATCGGCTGAATCAGGCACGTATATCGACAATCCCTATGATACAAATTAGAGCACTCGAAAACATTATCGATTGTGCACTTGAAGGCTTCATAAGTCTCCACTCGAATCTGTGATTCAACCGGACACTCGGGGGCTACTGACATGGGAATACCTTATAGGTACTCAAGCTTGGCATATACAGTCCAGCCTAGAAGAAGCCCACAATGTTACCAGGGCCCAATCAAGATTTGGGTGACCAACGGAGACTCCGACTGCTTGCGACACACGACAAACTTAAGATAGAAGTTTAAAGGGAAAACCCTAATATGTAACCGACTCGGCATGATATCCCAAGACCTAGCCTATCTATATAAAGGCTAGGAGGTGGCGGCGAGGAGGACAATCGGCAACCCTAGTTTCCACACCATTGCTAGATTGCATCTGCGCACCCCCTGTAACTTTCGACTCCTCGATAATTCCAAGAGCATCCAAGCATGAGTAGGGTCCTCTGCGAGGCCTGAACCTGGGTAAACCTTGCGTCCCTATGTGCTTGTTTGCTATATGCTCGATGCCTCTAGCGCTCCCCACTTCCTTGAACCCAAGTCCATCTGCGATTGGCATTGATGAGTTAACCCCTCGTCACTTCATATTCGAGAACATAAACTTTCTCGAGAAAGCACCAAAATTTAAGCAACACTAGTTTTGCCTTTCTTTTGGTTCTAGCCATGGATTTCATATTCAAAGTTTCCAATGAATACTCTAAAAGTACTTATTCACTATTGTTTTGGTCATATCGAATAAGCCCAAAACTTTCATGATGATCCATACCAGATATGGCGTTGATCTCACGAATCTAGATGGTTCACTATATATTCTAATTGTGTGCTAACTATTTCTAACTAATGGTCTTCACACTTACACTACAACGATTTATTTGGCGCCATCTATTTACCCACTTGATATCAAATATCATATTGTGATACTTTCCATTTTTGACATTTCAAATGCATTGCATTCCACAATTTTCTTTATGCCATTCTTATTAAGTCGAATTTCATTACTATTGATCAAATCGTAGTAATTAGATTCTCTTTTATCTGTAATACCCTTGGATGATGAAATATTTTGATCATATCAAATAGTTTCATACTCATGTTTCCTTTTGTAAACTCTTTACACATTTTGAACAATCATATAATGATAATCACCATTTTTGTTGAAATACAATACATCGAATATGTAGTTTCTTTCAACAATTCATCAAAACAATTCGTATTCATGTAATACATGGTGTTTAAGTTTTTTTGCCGAACATAGGCATGATTCATATGTGACAAGAAAAGGTGTCTTTCACATATTATAAATATAACTTTGAATTTAAACAATGGTTTCATTCAAAATGAATATATCATTAAGTTGGGTATTTTTAAGGCATTTTCAATATTTTTTGTTCATGCATTATCAATTAGTTTCAAAACAAGGATAATTCACACTTAATCGATCAAGATATGAACGAAAATAAAAATCATTCATAAAAGTAGAATAACTGTTTGTTACAAACTCATATGAATAACCGTCTCACGAAATGTGAGACACACTAAAGAAGTCCACAATCTTTTGATTACAATAATTATCCTAAAATGATAAATTAAGTGATAAATGTCGATGGAGAGTGTCGTTGGCCATCATCATCATGCTCGCCATCAACACTCAACGTTACCTCCTCTCTAGCAAGCAACTCTAATGCAGAAGGACCTCCTTTTCAGCAAAATAGAACAAGTATCAAATATACTTAACACTGCAATATGTGTTTGCAAGATTATAACATTTATAAAACTGTATATCAAATATATACCTTTGTCATCGATGACCTCACCTGCAATGGGTTCAACCTTGACATTCCTGAGATGTGATATGAACTTGTGGAAATCCTGTGTTTCTGCATCGCCTCTCATGATGCAAATCCTGGCATGTGTTTGGTAGCTTGGTGGTAGGGACCACAACACAACGCCATTTGCAAAAGAGCTTGTCATCTAGCTATCCAAGAAGTTTGTGGGCCTCATGTACGCATCATACATGCTCTCCAAGTGCTCTTCGAGTGAAGAGTTCTCTTCCATCTTAATGGACAGGAAATCTCCCATCAGCTCATGCTCCCATATTTGTTCTTGTTCCACGAAATATGTCCTAAGCTATACCATTACCATACAAGGGTCAAGATTACCCATGACTAGCCACAGCTCATCCACCATCCCGAAACGCATCGTCACTGATATGAAGGTGGAGATCTTATGATGGTAACAGCGGTGTTCCCGCTGCTCTAGGGTCTCTAAGATACTGGGCTGCTCCAAATCCATCTCGTTGAGTATGTAGTCGACCACATCATTCTCGCTAAGGAGAACATGGAGATGCGTAACCCACATAGAGAAGTTTGATCCGTCTAGCCTGAGCTTCTCTCCATCTAACCAATTGTCAACATGGAAGGTAACATCGGGGAGAACCATTTTCTACATTTATAATTGCAAAAAGGAATTTAGACTAATTTTATAATTAAATGAGTTAAATAATAACTCCACTAAAAAAACCTATCCCCTAAAGGGTTCTAGTGATTACACGACCCCTTTTCCCCACATCCCCCCGATCGTCACGACCATCAATGTGGGTGTAGTGTGGATGCCTAAACATCGGTCACATCATTCATGCAACTCGTGCTCGATCTTTCGACCATCCATGTTCCGAGGCGATGTCTACACATGCTAGGCTCACCAACTCAACCTTAGTGTATTCGTTGTGCAACATGGCTTACACCCACTGTATGCGAATGTAGATATGTCTGACACCCGATCATCACAGCGTTGCCTCATACCGAAGAACTTTCTTGGTGGTGCACACTAACGGAGAACACAATCATTGGTATTAATAGGGATCATCTTATTAGGCTACCATCGAGTATCTAATACTAGCACACAATGAGATATACAAACAATAACATTGAATGTAAATGCGATGTGATATGGTCCTTCACGTCGTGATCTCCATCTGTTGCCACCGGATTCCAGCACAAGGGTTCCGGCATCGTAGTCACCAGGGTACCGGTGTCTATCTAGCGTGGTAGTCTATCACCTCCGTGACCGCCTACTACTACTTAGAAACTTAAGGTAATTACTTTACCTTTTCCACAACCATATCACAAAGCAACGTCCCCTACAAAACAAAGTTAGACGCCTCTACTTTATCTTTGCATGTTTTACGTGACTGAATGGGCTTTCGCACTAGAACCATTCTTTCCTACGAACTTTCACCACAATGCTGACCAAGTAGTTGTCTATACTACACCCCTTTTGGGGCCCTCTGTTGCAAATGGCATACCAACTAATGTGAGAGAGACATACACCCCCCAAAGCCACTTTATACGGTACAAGCCGTATTTCAAGCGTGGAGCAGTCTCACGAATGAACATATAAAGTCGTTGGGTGCGCTTCATCAAGCATTGCTGCGGTATACACAAGAACACGTGGGAGGGTAGCAACTAAAAGATCAACGCCCACATGCTACATCTCGTGTGTTCTACCCATACTAGCAATACTACGCATATATCTAGCTCTAATACCACTGTAGGGGTTTGCGTATGAAAATCATAAAAAAATTACCCTACGCCCCTGAACCCCTAATGCTGCCAGGACCTATCTATTAGTAATGCAGTAACGGGAGGGGCTTTTCGCGAACTTACCCTTGAAGACCGAAAAGCGTTGTCAATGCTGAGGAGAGCGTGGTTGATGTAGACGAGCCGAACCCGACCTCAAGGTCGTGATGAAGTCCTTGTGCTCCTTTAGCTCCAACGACTTCTAGTGCCTCAAACGTTGCACCTCGCAGGGAGTTACATGCATCTGGTGGATGGCGATGACTCCCGCTTCCCCGATCCAACAGCAGCTGCGGAAGTAGAGCTCCTGGATTCGAATCCCACAGCGCAACCGTGCTCCGCGGTGAAGATGTCTCTCGTCCGCGCAGTCTGGACTTGGGACCACGGACATGAGAGAGAGAGAGAAATATCAACTAGAGGTTTCCCCAAAAGTGAGGAAACCTTTATTGAATATTGGTTGTATTTATTTGGTCAAAATACCCCACAATATATAGGGGGAAGGGGAAGTACTCCCTCCCTCAAAGTCCCGGGGTGGGACTAATCATGGGAGGAGGTGGGGGAGGCGCCGCCGGCCACCCCCCCCATGGGCCCCACATGGGGGGTTGGCCCACTAGGGAGCCGGCCACCCCCTTGGCCCCTCCTAGGGATTTGGTCCCCTCTTCGGCCCTTTCCCCTTCGGATTTGGCCCATTAAGCCTTTTGACCATTTAATTGATTTTATCTTTTATTAAATAATTATGAATAAATGATTAAATCAATATTTAACATTCATTCACATATTATTCAATCTCCGTGGCTATGGAACACCTTCCACCTCCACTCCGGGCATCCTCCGGACTTACCAAAACTCTTCCAGTTTTATATCTTCTCTTTCTTCGGTGATTCTAGCGATCCTGTAAAAAATCTCTAAGCATCACCAAGCCCTTAAGCGTGATACCCCATGGTTCGGGAACAGTCTAGACATGGTTGGGACTCTCCTGGACCAATGATCAACAGAGGGACCTGGATGGCCATGTGACGTCTATGTATTCCACGAAATATTTCATTATTTGAACTGTGACTATCGTGTCTTATTCCTTTTGTCTCTCGATACTTGCATTGCTATAGATTTGATCAATGACATCACCATGTCGGGTTCAATATCGTTACCGACAAACGCTACTTGACTCGTTTTGACAAGTGATATCCCTGTGATCAAATCACATGATGTACAGCTATTGGATATAACTTCTCCGAGTGGGCACTCGAGTATCTTTCCGTCACATGGATAGAAAAATCTCGCTCTTGACATATAATTCCTCTACTGTTCCTCTGGATACCTGAACACACCTTTATGATCATTGTTTAACCAAGTGACGTTTGATGCTATCAAAGTACCCTCGGGAGACAGTGATTGATATAGCCTCACGGTCTAAGAAATAATCCACTAGGTCTATTCTAATCATCATAACTTGAACTTCGTGACATGATCGGGTCATGATGTTTAGGTTGGGTATTAGTTCATCATCTCATTCTCAGAATGAGGTGAATCCATTGCCAACTGGCATAAATGCCACATGATCAGGAAACCTTGATCATATGTTGACCAGTGAACAAATGACTAGAGTATCACTAGGAACCCCTGGTTGTTTATATATCACACATGTATTGATGTTTCCTTTCAATATAGCTATAGCATGATATAAAAATTAATTATAAACTTTATGAAATATGATAATAATCCTTATTATTATTTGTCTCTAGGGCATATTTCCAACATGGAGAACCAACAACACCGCGCGATTCCAACGGTAACCCATTCCTTGACCCTAACGATATTTTATCAGGTGATGATGGAGAAAACCACGGAAACGAAGGAGAATCATCCAACAATTGTGTTGTACAAGGAAGAGAAGGAGAGCGCGATGGCAAACGTTTGACCCTTCGATTATCGGCTGAAACATGGCAAAGGGAAAGGGACGCAGTCTCAGGTGCAGTCCCCATGATGGCGGAAGCCACACGCGAGGATTTGATGGCATACCAGTACCTGCTTCACCACAAAAAGAGGGACCTACTAAGGATGCAGAGACAACTCGGTGAAAGAAAAAGGTTAGCCGGTGAATCTAGCATACGGCAGGCACAACTAAGCTCCACCCAAGGATCTGGCAGTGTAACCGTAGGCATACCATGGAGAGGACCTCGCGGTTCTAGAATCCAAAATAAACGACTTGTGGGGCCCCCGGATTAATCCTCCGAGAATCTCGGTTATGTTTACAACCACGATCCCATGATCAATTAGTCGTGGCACATAACCGACATGTATCAAAGTAAACATCCAGTACATAACGAATACCTGACATACCTTATTTGCCATTATGGCTACATCGATCAACAACAACGGAACTTCATTAGGCGTAGGGCCCGAGCCATTCCTTAACCTACAGGCAACTGACTGGGAGAACGTCCTAGCTCGCATAGGTGCCCATGTCCTCTTCTTCTTGATATCTGACCAAGTTAATAGCTAGGAACAATGCCGGTGAGTACTTCGAATGTACTCGCAAACCACCTTAAAATATTAATAATAACAGGAGGATATGCATTTTGGCTGTGGTAGTAGGTGGGCTTCAAGAGGGGTTCTTTTCTAAATAGTTTCTCTTGTAGATATAGCATATACATATCTTTGTTGAAAACTTTTGTAAACCATTTTGGAAACCTTTTTGAAAAGTTTTGGAAAACAATAGGACTGGGTCACCCATTTGTTTCCTTCTCCCGGTCGTCCCACGACCAAACTCCTTCCATCCCTCTCGGACCATCCCATGGTCATAACAGGGATCCTTTCCGACCATCCCATGGTCAAAAAATATTTCAAAGCTTTTGCTTTTTTGAAATCCTTTTTGAAAACAAAACCAGCATCGCTCTACAGCCACCTTCCCAACCGTCCATGACCGCGGACACGGCTATTCGAATAGATTTACACTCTGCAGAGGTTGCGCACTTTACCCACACCTTCCCGGTACACTACCCTGATCTTCACCGATCGTGGGTCGAGTAACCGATCAAGACTCTCCGTATGTCCACTCCAATATAAGTGCCTACCCTATGGGTGTTAATCCCCTCAAAACCGGGACATCGGGCGAGGACCAACCGGAGCACTTTTTCCACTCCTCGAGAGTGTGCGCCTTCAATGAGGGGCCCATAGTAACGCGTGGAGGCCTGCCGACCCTTCGTTCCTTCTCCAGGTCCCACCTATATCGGAGAAGGCCCACCCTCCAGGGATCCCTGATCCCCTGTAGTAGTTACGAGGCAGCTTATACCGGAATAGACAACCTTCAAATCTAGCCCTGTCCCATTCCAGAGTAATGTGGTTGCACAGGGTTAATTGTTCTAGCAAAACATGCAGAGAACCAGGTGCGTTTTTGTAAACCTTTTTCCTCCAGTTTTCCTTCAACATTTTGTAAAACAAAACCTTTTTCTTTCTCAACATCTCTTGGGATGTCCCACCTCACCAAGCTTTTATCATAAAACATTTGGTAAAAACCTTTTATCGGGGTCTTCCCATCCTCTAACTTTACTTCGGCCAAAATCGGGGGTCTCCAGAGGGTTATGGTGGTATACACCATCTATTCTACTAGGGACAAGTAGGTGTCAGCAAGGGGGTTGTACTTAATAGTACCATTGGGTAAGGGTTTGGAGGAGCCAAACCTCTACCATATATTTATATATACATCAATATAAATAGTAAAACAATGCAGTTTTAATAAGCAGCTGATAAAACATGCATAAGTAAAATAGTAAGACAAGGCTTATGAGAAAAAAGGTGGCTTGCCTGTGATCAGCAGTATGGCATAAATGTCCCTAGACTTCTTCTTTGGATAACCAATAATACCCATACCAATAATAAATACCACTTCTTCTGCTCTCCGATTTCATCGCAACTATCGTCGTCAATACGGCACATGCAAGCAAACCAAGCCACCATCAATACAAGGCATACAAGCACCAATACAATGCAGCAAGAAATTAAATAATACCTAATTAAGATTCAGATGGTTTGAGGGGATTGGATTTAGGAGATTGAGATTAGCTTGGAAGCAGGGATGAATACCCCTTAGGATTTATAGTCGATAAACTACCTAAGAGATGGATTCTTGAACAAGACCATATTCTGTATGTTACCATTGTGTAAGAATGATACCAACAGATAGGAGTTGATAAAATGAAACCAACAAAAGTGGTTTCACTATTTTATCAATTACCAAAGATTTATAGTGATTTTTATAGTGAATAATACTCTAGTTTTAGGAAATAATTCACCAGAAAAGTTCTGGAGCTCAAAACATTATGTACTTGGATGGTTAGGTAGGTATTAAAGTACTTGTTCACTGAGAGTTGGAATCACTCCAAAATAATTACCAGAATGCCCTCAGAAAATTCCCAAAGGCGGTTCTGTAGGCAATTTGTCTTTTTCACCAGATTTAATCTACAGAAGCTATTGATATGAAACCAAGGACACCTGGTAGGTATTTCTAATAACTTTATTTAGAAATTGGAATCAACCTTTTTGGAGTTACAGAGCTACTGAGTGATTTATCTAGTGATGAAACTATATACATAAATGTTTAATGCATTCTAAATCCTCAGAAATTCAATAATTCTTAAGCTCCTGGATTCTGATAGGTCTTGATGTACCACATCACTGGGATGTGGAATCAACCCAAAATATGTTGTAGATATACCTAGGGATATTTCTAGAGGCAGAAAGTATTTGTTTTTGTTATTTTCACTAAAGGCAAACTACGGTTCACCTTGGCATGAGGTTTATGCTAATTGAAGGGTATAGAAATTATCTTCCAGGAGGACTTGGGTTCATCCCAAATGGATATGTACAATTCCCAGAGGAATTTATTTAGTGTAAAAGATACCTTTTGGTAGATTAATTTCCCAAAAATAATGAAAATTACTTTTGGCAAAAGAACAGTTCTGCATGTTGCACAAAACACCCATGAACATGGAAAGAAATTTAGTTGGATATAATTGTTTAGTTTCCAATTTTAATTTCAATTAAACCAAACTACTGTTTTTTAGATCTGGAATAAATGATTAAAAGAATAAAGGGGGAGGGCACTGGGCCGAAATAGAGCTAGCGGGTCACACAGCGTCGCCGGCCCAACAACCAGCCGCGGCGCGCGGGAGCCCAGTTTGAAATACTGGCCAACGGGACCCGCTGTCAGCCTAAGTGGGGGGGGGGGGTCGAAGGGGTAAGGAGGGTCGTTAGCCGTCCATTGAAGTGGGGATGGACGAATCTCTGTCGTCTCCTACCTTCCGCCATGGGAGAATAGGGATGAAACCCTAGCGGCCGCGGAGGAGAGAAGGGAGGCTTACCGGAGGGGAGAGGGTGGCGGGAGAGTACCTGAGGCGACGTGGCATTCCTTGACGACCTCAGGGAGGTGCATCATGGGGGGGGGGCGGTTTCGGTGCAGAGAAGGCTCGCGCGCATCCGCGACGCGACCGACTTCAGGAACTCGCCAGAGAAGGCTTGAGGAGGCCTGCATGTTGGCAGAGGGGATCCCGGCGAGGTGCGGTGGTCCCTGGGAGTGCCGGCGTACGGCATGCAGGGGAGATAGGGCTCTGGATAGTCGGGTTCGCGGAAGAAGCTCCTCTCGGACATGCATATGCAAGGGCGGCTCTGGTGTACCTGGGAGAAAAGGGAAGGAACGGGAGAGTAAACCAGAGGTAGGTGATTGCAACCGGGCGAAAGAGGGGGTCTGAGAAGGTCAAGGTTGTCCAAATTCTTCACCTCTTCTAAGGAGGCCGGGAGGAGATCTCCCTTTCTCCACGACAAAAGAGAACAGAGGAGGAGGATGGGGTGCTCTGGGTGGAGAAGGGGAACTGTGGGAGGGAAATGGAGAGTGCCAGGAGTAGCGGGGTGGTCTAGGGCTTGTATACTTGAGGGGAGGGGTGTATGGTGGACTTTGTCCATGGGCAATCTTAGAGGGAGAGAGGTGGCCATCCATTTGTCGGCAGGGGTGGTGGAGAGGTCCTGGGTCGTGGCAGGGGAGCAGAGAGGGAGTGGTGCTGCTGTTGCAAGAGGAGTTTGGCAAGATGTGGGTGTCCCTTCCTTTGGTTTGCTTCCAAGGACAAAAGACAAATAGCTAAGTTTTGCTACAGTCCTTGCTACAGTGTAGTGCTATAGTGGTATCGACTAGAGAGAGAGGGGTGGTGCTGTGGAAGCTTGTTGGGGAAGATTGGATGAAGCTTGAGTGGGGGTTTTGGGCTAAAATGTTAAATGTTCAAATCAGCCATAAGGGATGATCAAGGTTTAAGTTCTGGATTTTTGATCTTGACCAACTGAGATAAGGATGCTGGTAGATGGGTAAGGTTAAGATGCATCTCTGAGATTTAATTGAGATTTTTCAGAGAATTCTAGATGCACTTTATATCAATTATTCAAAAAGTGGAGAAATGGTTTCTAGAAGCTAAAGTGATATTTTTACATTAGACAAAGTGATATTTTGGTGTGAAATGGTATTAGATACCGTATTACACCTTGGGGAATTTTATTGAGATTTACTGAGGTGGGAAAGTATTTTTAAAGAATTATTTCTTGTTTCAGCCATTTAAGAAAATGGACAAAAAGAAATAATAAAACTCTTCAAAAAAAAATTATTTTTTAAGTGGGATGATAGGGTATGATATGTGGGCCTTAATGGAGCCAAAAGTTGGGGAAGTGTTTTGGCAAAAACCAAACTTTCCTTTAAGAGAGGAGTTGTGGAGATTTTGCCTATGAAGGGAATTAAATAGTTTTGGTCCATCATAAATATGGATAATTGCTGATAAATCTTGATGATCAAGGTATATGAGGTAGACAAGGTGTATCAAGCATTTTCAACCTTGGGATTGGAGAATCCAAGTTGATTTTGGTGGAATACTCTAGATTCAGGATCTAGGGTGATGTTAATTTAATACCATTAAAACTAGGTTGGATCTTGGAGCTCAGAGCTCTCCTTGGGGCATGGGATATATTGATGGATAGACCAAGTTATGTAGATTGCAAGGGTGTAGAGGTTTGAGCTTGATCCTCCTTGGGCTCACCAATATAGGCTTTCAAACTTTGAATAAAATAAGCCTGCCAAAGCAGATTATCAACTAGCCTTCAAAACCTTGTGGGTGTCAACAACTCAAGGATCCAATTGGAAAAAGTGAAGTAGGTAATGATAAACCTATATGAGTAGAACACAACCATGCAAAGAGTTGGTCCATAGAAGGTTGGATGGTGGTGTGAGCTTATACCAAAGTAGGCATGTTGACTAGATTTGCATGAAAAGCTATTTTCTTGCCTGCAAAACCATCAAGAACAGGTGGGTTGGAGGATGATATAACCAAGGGAAAGAGTGGGCCTTGGTAGACCATAGGATGGTTAACAATATGGTTTAAGTGCATTTCCAATAATGCACAAGGGTTGGGAAAAGGACGCATTCAAAAAGGTGATGTTGGAAACAGATTTCCAGACTTAGCCAAAATTGGCAGATTTAGGGTTTTTGACTAGAATGTTGGTGGAGATGATTTTTGATGGGTTGCAATGTACCCAAGCATCATAAAGTGGATTATATTGAAGAGTAGATTGAGTAGAAGAGATCCATGCTTGATATTGGGCTTCATTGACTTGGAAACTTCTAGAATAGATCACTTCAGAATTGATCTGGGTAAGCGGTTTTAGATGATCACCTAGTAGATAGAGATTAGATCCAGATGGTACTCTTGCTTAGGGTGTGGTGATTTCAAGTATCTTGACCCTAGTGGTTGATCTCCTACAATAGCTCATACTAATTCTAAGCAATCAAGTCAAACAACAGATCAAGACAATTCATCAGGCAGCAGATCAAGGCAACTCATCTTACAAACAAATCAACTATTACTTGGGTTACCACCAAGCTTAGATTGAGGTAAGGATGGGTATTTTGAGATAGGTTGGATTTCGAATAGGGTAAGGTCCTTGGTATCTCTACCAGGAGTAGAATTCAAAAGTTTACAAAAAGGTTTTGTTAAATCTAGAGGTAAGAGTATTAGAAGGTTTTGTCTTGAAAACATAAGGAGATAGTATTCCATAGCTATGCATAGTTTAATCAATAGAAGTTACTAAAATAATTGGTTTGCAAAGGCTTCTTGGCTCAGGTTTTGAAATGACAGAACATTTGAGAATATGGGAATTAAGCCAAGACTGTTTTGGGAAGTAGCTTTTGTCAACTGGTGTTTAGGTAAGGAGTAAATCATCTAATACACATTAATATGCATAAGCATATCCAAACAACAAGCAAACACTTCAGCATTAAACAAGAAAAAGTTTTTGTGCCCCCCCCCTGATTTTTGCTTTCTGGACAAGTAATCAGGGTTGCAGAAATTGGGATGTTACACGACTGGCCCAGGATTTGGACCTATCCTTGATGTTAGTAGATCCGGCGGGGCACATCAAAGCAAAGACAGCACAAGCCACAATTGTCGCCACTCAGACTTAGCTACTTAGAAGTCACAACTCAACCCGCACCCGACGATCCCTGGGAGGCTCTTCATCGCTCCACTCTCATGAGCCTCGGCATGGTAGGGGCATCCCTCGCACAGGGTAAACAAGGAACTCCAAGGCAACTCGATAAATCTCCACGATGTTGCAACAACTGTCGGCACATGTGACACACTCGGCGATCACGGTCGCCACATCGGGTGCAATTCCCAAACTTTGAACCATGGGATGATGCAAGAAACGACATTACACAACGCAGATCGATAGGTCAAGGAAGAGCGTAGCAGGAAAAGATATTACAATGGCGAAAGCCAGGATGAGTATGAACTATGTAGGGCCAGATTCTTTACCAAGTGGGTTCGCAAGGCCCCGGTACCTAAGGACTTTAAACTTCCTCACGACCGCAAAAAATACGACGGTCTCCAGGAACCCGAGGTTTGGTTAGCAGATTACCTGGCATCCGTTAAACTTCAAGGTGCCTCCAAGGCTACCGCAATGCAAAGTTTGTAGCTACACTTAGGCGGCGTTGCCTTCTCATGGCTCAGGAAGCTACCCGAAGAATCCATTAGCAGCTAGAAAAACCTTGAAGATAATTCATCCAAAATTTCACATCCATGTTAAAGCGACCCACATCTTTGGAGCAGTTACGAGCATGCAAACAGAAACCCGTAGAGCCAATATGAGCATTTATTCAGCGGTGGACCATCATCAGGAATTCAGCCGAAACCATATCTGATGAAACGACAATTGACGCATTCAACGACGACCTCCACCGAAGAGAATTCATTGAGGAACTGGGGAACGTCAAGGCCAAAACAATCTCGCAATTAGTGGACATAGCAAATCGCTGGGCAGATGGTGAGGATAGAGTGAACAACAAGCAAGGGCACTCACTCGAAGAAGATTGGGACAGCTGCAACAACGACAGATATGACATGCCGAGCTATGTCGTGGCTGGCTTTTGAGGGGAGAATAGCCGAAGAAACGACCACTGTGGCGGTGGATACCGCATAAGCAGAGAAGACGCTGGTGGAAGCCAATCCACTCAGCGGTACCATCCAAGGGCTCGGGAGCCCCCAATGTCTCCACTATAGATGTTGGAATGACCCTACGATATGCATTTCTACGTCGACTTCGCAGGAAGGAGGCGATCGAACTATCTCATGAAGGACTGCCATACTTTCATAGAAATGTAGTAGGTATGCAATGCAAAGGTAGCCGAATCAACAAACCAAGGATATGCCACTGCACCTAGAAACCTAGCACTTGGTGCACCGCCGACACCTCCAATAAGCCACCAGCAGGGAAACCACAACTCGCAACAAACAGAAACCAGGAAGACGAGTATCCAAGGTCAAGAGGCGCAATGTCTATGATCCAGAAAGGGCTCCCATCCAATAGGGTCCAAAAGCTGATAACACGACAAGTTAGCATGGTGGAAACATCACCAGCACCCACACCCGAATACCTTCGTTGCTCAGAGCAAGAAATCACATTTAGCAGGGCCAATCACCCACTTTGGGTCCTAGGACTAGGTCATTCGGCCCTGATTGTGGAAGCCCAAATTGACGGGTTTGACATGAGCAATGTTTTCTTGGATGCAGGAAGCAGCATCAATCTAATCTATGCCAAAACCCTGCGAGCAATGAATTGGTCCTTGGCAAACCTAGCACCAATGAACACGACCTTCCACATAATAGTCCTAGGCAAAGCTGAAATTCCTCTAGGCAAAGTCTATCTTGACGTAGTCTTTGGATCAAGGAACAATTTCAGGCGTGAAAAACTCGAGTTCGAAGTCATGGACTAGTAATCACAATATCACGCGATTGTTGGATGCCTAGCTTTCGCTAGATTTCTGGCAGTACCTCACTATGCGTATCTGGTATTAAAAATGCTAGCACCCAATGGAATCATAATCGTGATAGGTAGTTTCACTCGCTCCGATAATTGTGATCAGGAATTCAAAAAAATATCAAAATCTATTGGGATTGAAACAAAATTCACCCAGCTGCAAATGCAGATATAGAGCTGCTACTCGAAGGACACGTCTCCATCGACCAAACTCCAGATAGTACAAGAGAAAACCAGGTCTACCTCGCACAAACCTAAAGACGACCTATAAGTCCTCCAACATCGGCCCTACATAGGAAAGCATGCTCGTTGGTTCCCCTGTGAGAGTTGGGAGATCTTCGCATCAGAATTAACCAACATACAGGAAGTCCCTAAGGAACCTGACGAGCACCTATTCGAACGACATCCAGCCGCCGAAACACGATCAACCCGGCAGATCACGGAACCAACAACCAAGGCCATTGGACAAAAGATCCATGGCCTCACCAACTCATGGTACATCATAAAAGTAACAATAGCAACATGGGTGGCCAACCCAACACTCACCCTAAAGAAAAGCACATGACTACGCATGTGCATTGACATCTCCACCCGAAGCAACCACGCAGGACGCACGCCTTTCTCTCTGGTCCACAACGCAGAAGTCGTGCATCTAGTAAAAAGGCTAGAAAACCCCTTTGAATCAACGCGGTCAGTAATAAAGACGACAATTAAAGCGAGCACGTGAAGATAGCAAGGAAGCACCTCAAGTTGGAAGCACCGACATTTAGGATTTGTTTTACTTTTATGCTTTATATATTCAATAAGGACAACAGCCAGGCGAACATGCCAAAACATGTACCTCCTATGATTCGACGATAAATAAAGATAAGTTCCCAAAAATGAGTCTCAGTCCTTTTTTATTCGTGTTATTCATCAACCCGACACTCGGGGGCTATATCAACTGACAACCAATCCAAAATATCCACCCGGCACTCGGGGGCTTCTCCAAATATAGCATACAAAAATTTTCGGCTTCAACACAACACGCTTTGACCTGAATAGCTAACTCGTCGCTAGGGCGTCAGGCAAACGAAAGGGTCTCGCGTAATAAACAACTTTTGTATCAACTAATAAATTTTCGTCAAAACAGAGACATCATATATTTATAACTTCGGAACATAAATCTACATAATATACATGTTCCTTTTTGTAGGATAATATTCATTCAGATGGCACAATTTAGGAAGAAATATTCGTCTTCCTCTAGGCACGTCTAGACAATTTTGATGGCAGGCCTAAGAGTAGCCGCATAATGGGGTTCTATGTTAACCATCCCACTACCAGGAGGGGGAGGCAGTCCCCCCGACACAACATTTAAGTCTAGCGTAGGATAATGTATGTGCACCCAAGAAAGAGAGAGATTGGCACCTGCCATGAGTTGAAGCTTCACAAAATGATAAATCCTCTCACCTTGCCGAAATTTCACCATCAAATCAGCAAGACTCTAAGATTGGGGATCCCAAGGAAACATGGCATTATATACAATGGAAATGGACCATCGATAGCACTCAAAAAATTGTTCCACCTCGGACACATGATCCTGGAGCAAGGCTAACGAGTAGGCACGGTGATGTTCAGTCTAGAAATCACTACTAGTACCTTGGGAGGCTGCCATCAGAGCATTCATTCGGGTCCGCAGATGCTGGGTTTCTTCCCTCTCGCACAATCAAATACCTGAAGAAAAAATAAGAAGGTCAACTCCCACGAGTGAACAAGCAAAGCTCGGGAGGCTCTATGAAAGACGTACAAAGCATTTTTCCGCTCTCCCTAGAGATTTCTTATAAAATATATGATTCACGATCCAACTCTTTGCACATTTTCCACTGCGACACATCTACCATTGCCTGCATAGTTCAAAGGTTGCCTTCTAGCCCTTCAAGCGTTCAATCTTTTTTGTGTACATCGGTGGATCCACAACACGAACAATAGCACTTTCGGATGTGCCTTCTCTGTAAGAAGATGGATGCACATCCGAAGCCAAGATGGATCCAAAGGGAACACCTAAATCAAGGAATATCTGGCAGAACAAGCGAAAAGTATAAGGACTTCAGTAAACCAGAGAATTTGCATACACGATAATAGACACATTATATATACAAGTCAAAAAGTTGTTCCTCAACCCAAGGAATAGTTCAAAACATGTGACAAGGTTCATTGAAAGCAAAATACAAGCACACAAGGAAGGTTCCTATGGAGATGGGTCAATTATGAAGCCAATTTTTTGGCAGACAAAGTAGCACTAGATGATGGAGCAGAATGAACAACTGGAGCAGTACTCCTAGAAGGAGCCCCAGTCCAAGGATGGGCTACAGATTTCTCTGGAGTTGCACCTATACCTAGAAGAAGTCGCAAATACTTCTTGGCCCTCTTAATATAGGGTTTCAGGTCAATCACTTTGCCATCATCGCTGACTAGAACAGAGGAGCTAACCTTCTTCTAGACGACCTCCTCACCCTGCACCATTTCTAGGCCATGGAGGTTTCGGCACTGCTCTTGGATTGAACCATACTGTATCTTGTCAGCGGGTTCAGATTGGTGCCAAAGAAATCAACAAGGTCATTCAGGTACGTTGGCACCTCCTTTGCTAGGAAAATTTCGACATGAAGGCTCTTAAAAGCACAATGCGAATGAATCAGAAGATTACGTCCATGGACACTGTTCGCCTCTAGAGTACCAACACCATCCGATAAAGGGTCAACCCTGTTGTCCTCATCTAGCGTCATAGATTGGCCGGTAAGCTCTGGGATAGGGGGATTTATAATAAAGAACAAGAACCGAAGGAAAATATCAAAAACAAAACAAGAAGATTGTGAAGGAAAACTTACAAGTCAGAGAAGCGCTGAGGACCTCTAGTCGCTTAAAGATATTCTCATCTCGTTCAGCAAGAGCAGTAGCTTGCTTGTCCTTTTCTTTGGCATCAACCTTAGCTTTTTGCCTGGCCTCGTCTAGTTCCTCCTCCATGACCCGCAATTTGGCCTTCAAATCTTTAGCACGCCTTAATGCCTCGTCTCGAGTAACCCTGAATGCCTTGGCAGCGGTTGGATATTCAAATAGGCACCAAGTCAATAGAAATCAGTAACATTAACTTTGTCAGGTGATAGAACAAACCTTCAAATTGCACGGCTTCATCATGGATCTTCATAAAGCGAGAGGCCATGTCAACCATCTTGCGCATCAGCGGCTACAGCACAAAAGAGCAGATTATCATGACATTAAGAATAAATAGGGGTAAGTCACAAAATCAAACTTCGGAAACATCACCTAGATCCTACATATCAACTTCGATAGGGTTTTCAGATATCGCCACACCCTTGCCTGCAATTCTCCTCCTTTTCTGCGGTGGCATGGTGAGACAACAACATCTTTTGGGATTGGTTTATCCACAGGAGATCCATGCGGTTTCTCCGAATCCATCGATGGTATAGGTGACTTGGCAGGAGGAGGTGCGACATAAGAACCAAGGGGAGACAGTGGAGGATCTTCTTCTTCTTCATCATCAGTTTAGAAGCTAGATAAAATTTTCTCGCTTCAGCAAAGACAAAGCTACCATTAGCAAGTATCAAAAGGGAAAAATGACACTTACGAGGAAACATTTTGCATCATATGGAAAATATCCATATGAGGAAGAGCCGAGGAGACAGGAGCAACCCGTAGCGGTTTTGAACCCGTCAAATCATCGAACTCTTCGACTATTTCGATGGCTTCAGAGCGCTTCCATTTGTCAGCAGCTAGCACCCTTCAAAAACCCTCAGACTGAGCCGAAGCACCAGAATGAGTATATGAAGAGCACTCATTAGCAGATGCCTCGTCTTCTTCTTCGAGTGCGACTCCTGCCTCGGTTAAATCTTTGGATACAGTGGCGCTCGCAGGCTGCTCACCACTTTCAGGGAGAGGAGGCAAATCAGAAAGACGGTCATGACCCTACACCATGAAAAGAACCAGAATCATGAGACAAAAATTTCATCATACAGGAAAATAGAAGGGAATATGGAAAAATTACATCGGGAACAAGTTTCTTCTTGCCGAAGGGCTCCACCCAACAATCTGACGGAACTGGGTTTTTCTTTGTTAAGGTTTTAAAAGAGCAAACCCTTTTCTCAAGACTATTGAGTGGGAGGTTATCCATTGAAATCCGCATCAGGTCCATTTTTTCTAGTATAGGACCACATGCCAGATATTCTATCCTGGATAGGCTGGATGCAAACATGAAGGAAGTAGGTCAAAATTTGAAAACCTGAGAGTTCATGACTAGCTTCAGTACACAGTTTTTTGAGATGCTTCCGCAAAGGCTCAATCTCTTTCATTTCTTCAGGAGTGGGAAGTTGGTCCCATGAATCAAGCTTCTGACAGTGTTTCTTCGGGTCAAAGGGGGCCAACCAGAAGTTTTGGCCTTCAAGCTTCTATTCCTTGATATAGAACCATTTGGATTTCCAGCCTTAGACAAATTCTGAAACTCTAAAATCGAAATAATTGACATCAGGGCAAACAAAATAATGGCGCCTCCAACATCATGAACGAGGGTGTCGGAGGCGTTGCGGTGAACATAAAAGAAATACTTCCACATGCCTTAGTGGGGATCGATCTCGAGGAAGCACTTGCATAGAGTGATGAAGCAGGCAACATGGAGAATAGGATTTGGCATGAGCTGATAAAGTTGCATGCCATAGACAAACAGGAGACCACGGAGAAATTCATGGATAGGAAGATAAAGGCCGCGGTATAGGAAGGAGAGGAAAATTAAATTTTTTTTGGGAACTCGTAGGAATGTGTTCCTATTTATTGATAGGTTTTTTGTTTGCCTCAATTCTTGCGCATAAAGGGAATCATGTGGGTCAACAATCACAGTTGATGCGTCGCTGAGGCGTCATCATTACTGAAGCACAGGCCCACCATTGTAATGTCCCATCGGGTCTTGTTTATCGGAAGCTACGACGCACCATCCTCCTCAATAATGACGTCTTGAGTGGCCAGAATCAAAGAAAAATACGGGTAAGTTCAAACATAACTATGAAACATATTCTTAAAAACTTTGAGCCTATGTTTTGATGCAAGCATCCGAACATAGCCTGGGAGGCTACTCCCATCGGGAGCGCTGGCTGTGCACCCGACAAATTTCTTAATGCAGGTTGTCGAATAATCAAAAAATTAACCCTATATATTATTCTTAAAAACTTGGAGCCTATGTCCTGATGCAAGCATCCAAACATAGCCTCGGGGGCGTTGTCGCGCACCCGATAAAAAACAACGATCTATAGATGCGGTCAAGCATGACCCGAAGAACTATTATCCTCATGTGTTGAAAGCACACCCGATAAAAATATAAAACACCAATTGAGTCTACAAAATATGAACATATGAGTATTACATCATTGTATCCTCAAATGGTTCCTGATGACCCACAAGTATAGGGCGTGTATCGCATTATTTTTGATAAGTAAGAGTGTCGAACCCAACAAGGAGCAGAAGGTGCTGGCGAGTGGCTAGGAGCAGGAATTCTCTGTAAATACTTAGCAAATGGATTTTTAGGGGTTTTTGATAATGCAGGTAAATAAAGTACGAGTAAATAAAAGACAATAAGAATAAATGCAGCAAGTGGCCCAATCCTTTCTTTAGAAAAGGACAAGCCGGTTGTATTACTTAAGATGACCAAACGTTCTCGAGGACACAAGGGAATATCGTCAAGTGCTTTCACATCATATAGTTGATTAATCTTCTTTAGTTTGCTAAGTGTTGTGTGGGTGAACCTTTGCTAATGTACCGACCTTCCTACACTAATACATACTTGTGATTATACCCCTTGGAAGCATCCGCAAGTACAAGAAAGTAATTAAGGTAGAAACCTAACCACGGCTTTAAACTCTAAGACCCTGACATCCCTTGTGCAATGGTTTCCTAATGGGGGTTCAGGTTTCTGTCACTCCGGCAACCCCTATTATTAGTAGCCAAATCCACAATGCATTCCCCTAGGCCCATAAAGGTGAAGTGTCATGTAGTCGGCGTTCACATGACACCACTAGAAGAAGTACACCACAACTTAAATATCAAACCGTTGAATCTTTGTCAACACAATTCCAGTACTAACAACATGACTTCTCCCATGTCCTCAAGAACAAAACGAACTACTCACAAGCCATCATATGGATCATGATCAGAGATGAAATAATGATATGTAAAAATCTGAACATAAACGATAATTCAATGGTTCACTCAATAGCATCAACTACAAGGAGTAATCAACACCGGGAAAGTTTCCCCTAAGAACTATGCAAGATTCAACCCTATTGTTACAGCGGTATGAGGTGGTGATGATGGTGCTGGTGGAGAGGATGGTGGTGATGATGATGATGATCCCGATGAAGTCTATCATGATGGTGGTGTTGATGGCGACGATCTCCCCTCTCGGGGAAGGAATTCCCTTAGCAGAATTCTGTCTGCCGGAGAGATCTTTCTCTCTCGGTGTTTTCCGCCTTGTAGAGGCGGCGGAATCTTTCTGTAGTCGCTCCGCGAGTCTTAGGGTTTCGGGAGGATAATATACGCTAGAGGGGAGAGGCTGGAGTGGACCAGGGCGGCCACACCACCTGGTGGCGTGGCCTGGGATGGCCCGCGCTAGGGAGTGGTGTGGGCCCCCTATGGCCCAGCTCCACTTCCCCTTTTGGCTTTCTTCGTCTTCTGGAAAAATAGGATTTTCCATGTATTTTCCAGGATTTTCTGATCTTCGCGAATTTTGCCTCCAAACAGCACCTTTTCCATCAGAATCCTGACTATAGCGGTCCATGCTCCAAAAGTCATCAACCGTGCAAAAACAGATGAAATAACAAAGTATAATCTCTTAATATGAAATATATCAAACAGTAAATTATGATATAGAATAGTGATGCAAAATGGACGTATCAACTCCCCCCAAGCTTAGACTTTGCTTGTCCCCAAGCGAAACTGAGCTCAATAAACATGCCCTCAGGTTTATGGAGTGAAGTGTCAATAAAAGAATACAGACAAGAAGCATCACATTCATCAATACATAAATCATAATAGAAGATAACTCATGATTATATAACTTAACTTGCAATAAGTAAAGGAAACACAATAAAGATACATAAAGTAAATCATAATTGGTTATGGCAAACTTAGCTCTTGGTCGAAGAATAGTTGATAATTTGCTGGAGTTCACACATAACTGGTTTTCAATGATAGCTTTCAAAGTAGTAATCACCAGGATAAGAGCAAAGTGCAAAACAAGGAACATAAGAAACATGATTGAATAAATCATCATATGAATGAATGAAACACAACAACTCAAAATACTTGCTGAGGTAGAAGAGAATGGGTTTACTAACACAACTAAAAAGTAAAAGAAAGGCCCTTCACAGAGGGAAGTAGGGATTTCAAGTTTCATAAAGAGCTTCCAAAAATTATGGTACTTACTAGCTTTCAGCTCTCATTGCCCCTATCATAGGCATCTTTAGGTGATTAAGGTTAAAGTGACTCAACTAAGAGGATATTATTGACAAGTTATAAGTTGAAATCGCATGCCCCTTACTTACGAGTATCGAACCTCATGCTACTCAACTTCAGTCACAAGTAAGCTCTTGTCATTGTAAATACATATGTATCATAGAGAACCGCCAATGGGGTACCCCTTGCACATGATACATGAGCTATCCCATAATCAAAATGACAAGGCAAGCAGACAATGAGCATCTCAGTGATCTTTTTATTTGCTATTTGCATAGGTTTTTATTGAGGATGCTTCATAGAATGCTCATTATGGTTATGCTGCAAGTTTCCACCATGATTAGGCATGGCTTAGGCTAGCGGCCCTGGCGTTTCTCTAACACACATACAAACTCCAGGATCTTACAAGTTCCCCTTTTATTTCACACCGCCGGGATCCATAAGAAAAATAATCATGATATCAACGAGGTACAAAGTACTAGTGCAATGTTGAAAGCGTTCCCCATGATGCATGGTTCTGCTAACTTCAACTTATAAAGCGCAAACATATACGCAACAAAGATGGACACAATGGTTCAAGTTTAGTAAATGCGAGAAAGTAAAGTGTCCCATCAAGTTCATGAGAGCTTTAATCACTAATTTTCACATAACAAGTTTAATTTGGAAGGTAGAGAAAAACAAGAATTTACTTGGAATAGCAATAGTGCTAATAGGTAGGTATGGTGGACACAAATGGCATAAGTTTTGGTTTAAGGATTGGATGCACGAGAAGCATTCCCTCTCAGTACAGGTTTTTGGCTAGCAAGGCTGGGTAGCAAGCATAAGAGTTGAAGGAAACAAGCAAACATACAAGTGATAAAAACAAACATGCAATCTTCCTTGGAAGCATAAAAGATCTTAACTAGAGAATACTAAACTTATGAGGAAATCAAGAAAGAAAGATGATGAAATTATAATTCCTTAAGAGTACTTTTATCTTTTTCATTCAATTCTCAAAATAGTGTTGCTACTGACCGAGCCAGGTTTTCCAAAACCAACTAAATTAACTCAATGATCTCAAAGTGATACCAATACTAACAACAAGATCAATCATATAACCATGAATTGAAAACTAATATAAGATATATAAAAGAGTAAATGATAGAACTTCTCATTAATATTCCATAACGGCAACTCACACCAAGGGATACATAGATATCTAACGAGAGGGGGGACACTTCCATAATGCAAACCATCCTACATGATAACTTCTCTATTCATGATATGACTCTACTAAAAAGGTAAAAAGATAGAAGATAGTGATGTGATACCGCGACACTCCCCCAAGCTTGGAACAAACCAAGGGGATGCCAAAACCTGATGACAGATCACTCCTTCGGTGGTGGTGGTATTCTCTCATGATCGTCCGACTTCCAAGGTAAGGGCTCCCCATTAACAAAAGACATCCTGGTCTCCATCATCTTGATACTAGCAGCAGCACTTATGTGTTTAAACCTAACCTCATACTCACAGTTTTGATTCTGAACGTCATAGAGCTGTGCTTGCAGTTGGTTGGTTGTTTGGTGGAGTGAGAGAATTTCATCCTTGAGCTCGGCAGTCTCCTTTTGGTGCTCGGCGATGAGTTTGGAACAAATCTTATGGATGATATCCACTTCGCGTTCCACCATCTTCTTGTACCTAAAGACTTCTTGCTCTAGCGCTTCCATCCTGTCCTCCAGACTTCCTTCACCTTTACGGCCTTGAACCTCTTTTATCCGTATCTCCCCATCTTCAAGCAACAACTCCTTGGGATGAATCTTCAACTCTTGCATGTATGGGTTGATGATATCCGCTGAGGAATCTTCCTTGGCTGATCCAGAGGAAGACATTGTGGCTCCAAATCTGGGACTCTACCTGTCAGAAATAGATCGAACCAAAAACACGACGAGAACACGATATACGAACCTCGAGGGATCAGGGGATTATATATTACGAAGTTTTACAACAAAAGGAAGGTACTGGGAGAAAACAGGGCGGAGATGGAGGCCGAGGTGGCCACACCACCTACTGGCGCGGCTAGGGGGCCTCCGCCAGAGGGTGGTGTGAGCCACCCTTATCGTCAGATTCATGACAAGTAAGCCATGAGGGGGTCCTCGAGGCGTGCAGAAGAGAGGGGTGTGAGACATACGGTGTTCCGAGACGGTGAGCACATGAGTTTACCCAGGTTCGAATCTTCCGGCTTTGGACGGATCCTACTCCTGCTAGCAATCTAGTAATACGGCAGAGCCGGAATATGGGTTACAAGGGTTCACCTGTGTGAGTTGAGATTGTGATTGTAAGGGGGTGCCCTAAAGGCTCTCCCTAGGATGGCTTATATAGATATCCGGCCTAGGGTTTACAGGAAAGGTCTATCCGGCTATGACTAAGAGTCAGTTACAGAGTACATCTTGAACTACAAGTAACACTATGGGGCTAAGTCGGTAAGTCTTCCGGGCCTTCCCATAGCCAGACTGGACTCTGTTTCTTCTCCCGGATTGGGCCGCCCGTGAAGCAAAGCTCTAACCCAAAGTGGGCCACCCTGGTCAGCGAGGAACTCTGAGGATACCCGGAAAGTATCTCCCCAAAGCAGCCCTCGGAAGTCTCCAAGATCAGTTGGATTCATCATCGTCTAGCTTGATCTTCGGCTTGCAGAATCTTGAAGGATTCCTGAAACTTCAAAACAAAAGATACGATCTGGGTCTTAAAAGTAAGTCGGACCTATTAGTACGTTACTCGGATTTTCTAGCTTGATATTCAAACTAAGCCGGATCTTGGTCTCTGATGTCATCTGACACTGGTCATGGTCAAGTCATGTCACTAACAGACATCCTGTCAGCACGACCATTGGTGGGTCCACCGTTTGCGGAACCGAGCCGCCGTTTCAATGCACGGAGATCGAGGCGATGTAATCATCGTATGGGACCTTCCTAGTTCTTTCCATGACGCGTGGCGTTTACACTGTGTAATTTGCACGAATCTTGGCGCAGTTAGGTGGTTATAAGGGGTGAGGATTCCCTTTTCCTCATCTTCACTTATTCCCCTTGTCGTTTCCTCTCCTCCACTTCTCCCTCGCGCACAGAGCTCCCCTGCTTCCCAGATTCCCAGCGCCGCCCATCCAAGGTCACCGGTGCACTGGAGGAATGGCTTTATCTTCATCATCCGGCTTGGCTGGGGCCACAGCGGCGGCGACGGTGGCGGCGGCGGTAGAGAAAGAAAGCAATCGGGGGGTTTGGATCACGTGTCTTCTTGACGACGACAAGCTCCACGGCGTGGAGAATGAAGGGCTCCTCCGCGACGGTAACTGGCGGAGCAGTTTCGGTGAAACCATCCTCAATCCACACGCCGATGAGTGGGTGCACTTCGGCACCCACCTCGACAGAGGTTTGTCTTTCCCTCCCTCGGAATTATTTTCCGAGGTGATAGATCACTATGGTGTTCAACTTCACCATCTTCCTCCCAACTCTATCTTAGAGATGAGCGCCTATGCGGCCTTGTGTGAGGGATATCTCGGCATTAGGCCGAGTCTCACTTTATTCTGGTTTTACTTCCACGTCCGGAGAAACTCCATCACTGCCGGTAATCCTTATATTACCGTCATGATTAGCCTTTCAGTTAGATGCGAGCGTGTTTATCCTCGTATTCTAGCTAGTGAGTCGGTCAAACAGTGGCCGGCTACCTTCTTTTACCATAAGGACATTCCTGCTCCCGGAAAAGCTACTGCTTTGCCGGATTTCATCGACGGAGCCGCCAAGGCCCTAGCGTCTTGGGACGAGGCTCCTCCGAATCTCAGTGACGATCTGCTTCTCGCCAAGAGGCAGATCGAATATCTGATGAAACATAAGGGCCTGAGAGAGTCCGACTTAGTCTAGTCCTGGGTGGCACGTCGGATCCAGCCCCTCTCGTACCACGGCGACCGACTGATGCATTCCATCACTGCGTCGAAAAAGGACTCCCTCTGCATCAGTCCCAAAGCATTGAAGCCACAGGATTCCATAAGCCAAATCAAATGGCTGATAAAGGTGCGGATCGAGAGAAAGATTCCGGATTTGTCTCTGGATATGCACACAGCAGAAGACCCTGTAGTGCTAGTAAGCTTTTAGCAGTAAACCCTTTTCATGCATTTCACCTTTAAGTTATTTCGCAGTACTGAGATATTTTCTTCTTTTCAGCTTGCCGACCTCCCCGAGTCGGAACTGGCTCCTATCGAGGGATATCCTCTAGAGTTCTCTTAGGAGGAGGAACTGGTCCCACTGCCGGACGTTGTGCTGAGGAAGCGCAAAGCTCCAACAGTGGCCGTCGGCACAAAGGAAGTGCCTGTTGTGAAGAGGTAATTTTCCACATAACTTCCGCCTTTGTAATTTTACTCGTAACTTCTTCCGAGACGTAATGCTCTTTATTCTATTACTTTCTCAGAGTTAAGCAGCTCATCAAGGGAAAGGGGAAGGGAACATCTCGAAGCCCATGCGTCAGACGAAGCTAACCATGGCTTCTCCTGCCGCAGCTTCTCCGACTCATGCCCCTCAATCTTCTATAACGCCAGTGATTACTCCATCGCCGGTCGTCGCAGAAGAATCGACCCCCTCAACAGGGCCAGTGACCCTTGAGTCGCAGACTGACGCCACCATGGGTGGCTCAGGTTTTGATAAGGGTGAACCCTCTTCGGGTAATGATCCCTCGGTAGAGACCTTCACCGAAAATCTCCTGAACAATCCGGGACTTGCCAAATTGGCTTGTCTCGGAAATCTACGGAGGAAATCCAACGGCTGGCCCAGCAATGCCTGTAAAGTCGTAATCTCTCTGCCGAAGAAGAAGCACTAGAAGCGGAGGACATCAAGTACTCTGGTCTTCTTGAACAAGTCTGCCTTCGCGACGAGGGACTAAGAGCTGGTGTGCTTCCACCACCTCCAGTTATTCCACTCACCCTCGCCGAGAAGGTTACCGCCAAGGTGAACATGGGCGTGAGCAAGCTCACACATGAACATCATGTATGTCAGAATTCCAACTCACGTTTTTCTTTATTGTACTATATATCATATCCTCTAGCCCCCAAGCATGAAGTTGGATATAAAATCTGGGTTTATGCTTTATTAGGACGCCAAAGAACGAACTAGTGTAGCCCCCAAGGCTCGTGCTGATATTAGCTACAATATTATCCCGAGTATTCAGTAGACTTCTGACTCTGGGTATTCTGACTTACAGAAAGTTAATTCATATAACCAGGAATTGTTGAAGACTGTCTGCAATAAGCGGAGAGAGATCAAGGCTCTCCGACTTAAAAATGCTGAACTTAAAGTTTCCAAGGATCAGGCCGAGGGTAAACATTCCGAGACTGAAACCTTGTCCTGTGTTTTCATAGTCGAATATTTTTTGCTGAACTGTTGCTCTTTTTGACTTACATCACTGATAAAGCAGCCCTGTGCTATGATCGAAGAGGCCGAGAATTTGAAGACTCTGGTGGTGGAAAACAAGGATCTCCGCCAAGAGCTAGACCAACTTAAGGCGGATCATGAGAAGAGCATAGCTCAAGTTCTCGAATCCTCCTCCATGGCCACCGTGGAGTGTGATCGCAAGATTGCACTCCACGAGAGGAAAATCTCAGATCTCAACAACGAGCTTTGCAGAGAGAAGGACCTTTCCGAGGCACTCCGGGCTGAACTCCAGAGTCTTCGTGAAGAGAAGACCAAAGTTGATGACGTCATCTTTGGTATGTTTCCGTCTTTCTAACTTGTATACGTGCTTCGACTCTTTCGATGTCGGATTTGTTTAACTGTTTTGCGTTATATGCATAGGTCCTCTGAACTTGACGGACTCCACCTCTGCTGAGCCTCACACCCACCGGCTTACCCAAGTCGGTGATTTGCTTCATGACTTCCGCCAATCCATTGAGGATATTGGCGAAGTTCTCAAGATTCCGGATATGCATAGCATGTCCAACTTTCAGGTGCGGGACAAGGCAAAGGAGATGCCACAGCTTGTCCGGGACTGGAACATGTCCTACGCGCGATCCGCAGTGCAGAACGCTCTCACAATGGTCATGAGACACCATGGAAGCATGGAAATCTGGCAAGTGACCAGAGGCTACTCTACTGTGGATGAAGACAGAAATGAGCAAAACATCAAGGCCATCATGGACTCCTGTGCCGGATATGGGTGTCATGTAGCTGACTTAACCAGCTACGACACTTCCTTCTTCACCCGCATGGACACGCCGCCTCCGCCTCCCGAAGAAGCAGCCGAAGTTTCCGACGATGAACAAACCATATCAAATTTGGACATCTCAGATCGTTATCAGGTCGCGGCTGATGTGTCCAACGAGCCGGCATCTCCTACCCCTTCTCCTGCATCATAGATTATCCGAAACAAATGTGTTATTCTGAAAACATTACGGGTCTGTAAATATGCAGTATGATACTTTTATTAGTGCTAAGCTTTAATCTATTCAGCACTTTTGGCTTAAATTTTTGTGTTCCTCAAATATTTGCATAAGCACTTGTACTTTTTTGTCTGTACTTATTGTTTATCTGGCTTTCCGCCTCGTCCCTTTCGTGAGCTGGCTAAACTTTCAGCATGAAAACTTTTCCGAGCAACGGAGCTCAATTGCTAAACCAGTTTAAACTCGGAAACAAAGCGGGCTTCCATTACCAACAATTCACTACTCGGAAAATACCTGCATCCGGCAATTAGAAAAATAACCAAAGTATAGACTAGAAACTTTAGAGTTATACCCGAAGGCAGCATTTTTAGAATTGGAAATCTAAACCAGAACAAACATGAGCATAAAGTACTTTCAAGTATTCTGGGATTTTCGACTATGACATGATCATTCAGAAATAAGATGGTAAAAACTTCTCAGAAAAAACTTGAGGTAACCAAAACTTTTATTTCTCACAGAACATATACACATATATGATTACAAAGAAGGATAAACTAAGAATAAAAGGAACGTAGCTGAGCAATATTCCATGGTCTGTCTAACTCATCCGGATTTGTACTTCCTCCAACTCTCTTTCTCTTCTTAGTAGCAGGTCTTTCTTTGACTGGCCTCATATCAGTTAGGTAGTACGAACCATTGTGCAATACTCGACTAACTAAAAATGGCCCTTCCCATACTGGGGAAAGTTTGTGCTTTCTTTGTTGCACAAGCCGGAGAACCAAATCGACCTTATTGAAAGACTAGTTTCTGACTCTCTGGCTATGATACTTGCATAACTTCTGCAACTAGGGTGTTGATCTCATTTCAGCAACGACGCAAACTTCTTCGACTAAGTCAAGCTCATTTTGTCAAGAAATCTCGGCATCCTCTTTGATATACACTCTAGGAGAAGTGTGAATCAAATCACTAGGAAGAACTGCTTTTGTGCCATTGACCGAGAAGAAAGGTGTGTAACCTGTTCGGAGTTGTTCGTAAACTCCATATTATAGAGGGTAATTCCTCCGCCCAAGCCCCCGCAGCACGTCCTAGTGGTGCTTCGAGTCTCGGTTTTAGGACTCGTAGGATTAAACCATTTGCTCTTTCAACTTGTCCATTAGCCTGTGGATGTGCGACTGACGCAATGTCAAGCCAGATATTTTGTTCGTTGCAGAATTTGGCAAGTTCTCCCATAGAGAAATTACTCCCAATGTCCGTGATAATACTGTGGAGATAACCATACCGGATTATAACATCCTCGACAAATCTTTTGGTTGTTGCTCCATCACAACTACTGACTAGTTTAGCCTCAATCCATTTGGTGAATTTATCCACCATCACTAAGAGGTGAGTAAATCCACTTGGAGCCCGTTTAAATGGTCCTACCATGTCAAGCCCCCAGACCGCGAAAGGCCATGTTATAGGTATTGTTCGCAGCTGGTCAGCCGGAATGTCAGCTTGTTTGGTGTACTTTTGGCAGCCCTTGCACGTCTTGACCAGCCATTCGGCATCTGCCTTGGCTGTAAAGCTTTTGCCGTGTCAGAAAGCTTTTGCCACTAAAGCTTTTGCCACTAAAGATTTGGCTGCAGCATGGTGACCACACTCGCCTTCGTGTATTCCTCTTAGGATTTCCACTCCTTCTTCCGGAGATACGCAGCGCTCCCAGACACACTCCGCTTATAGAGCTCACCACTAACCAGACTATAGGTTTTTGCTCGTCGGACGATCTGCCGGCTCATAACTTCATCTTTGGGTAATTTTCCATCTACCAGATAATCAAGGTAGGGTTGAGTCCAGCTGGGAATTACAGCCATAAATGCTATCAAAGGTGAGTCGGATTTGGCCGGATATTCCTCATCCACTCCTTTTATTGAAGGAACTTTGAGGTGCTCTAAAAAAGCGCCATCCGGGACCTCTTTCCGTGCAGATCCTATTCGAGATAATGCATCTGCTTCCTCATTTTCTGCTCGAGGGATGTGTTGAACCTCAAACCCTTCGAAGGATTTAGATAGATCGTACACGACAACTTTATATGTTACCATGTGTTTATTTGCATTACAAATATCCGACACTTGCTGAGCAACAAGATCCGAATCTCCGTAACACATCAAACGTCGGATGCCGATATCCTTAGCAATCAAGATTCCATGCAGCAGTGCTTCATACTCGACAATATTATTTGTTGCTGTGAAGTGGATCTGCAACACGTATAAAATTTTATCTCTTTGGGGTGATTTGAGCACCACACCAGCCCCCCGAGCCCCGGCGAGCCTTAGACCCATCAAAATATAGGGACCAATATTCCGACTCGGGGGGGGTCATATTTTCCTTCGTCTATGTCCAATCAGCAACAAAGTCGGCAAGTATGTGGGATTTGATTGCTGTCCGAGGTGTGTACTCAATATCGAAAGCTGAGAGCTCTATGCCCCATTTGGCGACGCGTCATGTGGCGTCACTGTTGTTGATTATATCTCTCATGGGAGTTGTGCTCACCATGGTAATTAGATGCTCCTGAAAATAGTGTCGTAGTTTAAGAGATGCCGAGAACACACCATAAGCTAGCTTTTGATAGTGCGGGTACCGCTGTTTCGATTCTGTCAAGACCTCGCTGACAAAGTAAGTCGGACGCTGCACCAAGTGTTCCTGATTTACCTCTAGTCTCTCCACTACCATGACAATACTGGCGACTTTGTTTGTCGCGGCGAGATAGAGCAACATCGGTTCCTGTGGTTCCGGCACAGCAAGGATAGGAGCAGATAAGAGTACTTTCTTCAAGTCTTGTAGTGCAGCTTCAGCTTCGTCGGTCCACGCAAAATCCTTGGTCTTTTTCAGGAGTTTCTATAATGGTGCGGATCTTTCACCGATCTGGCTTACAAACCAACTGACTGCGGCAATGCAGCCAGTTAGTCTTTGTATGTCCTTCAGGCGGGTTGGCCTGGAAATATTAAGTATAGCCTTGATTTTCTCTCGGTTCACCTCTATGCCTCTTTGAGACATGATGAAACCTAACAATTTTTTGGCTGGGATTGCAAAGAAGCATTTCTTCAGATTAAGCATTATGCTGTATTTTCGTAGATTGGCGAATGCTTCCTCCAAGTTGGAAATTAATGTTTCCTTCTTTTTGGACATCACCGCAATATCATCCACATATGCATGTACATTGCGTCCGATTTGATCGTGGAGGCAACACTGCATTGTGCGTTGGTACGTAGCTCCTACGTTCTTCAGCCCAAAGGGCATCATAACAAAACAGAAGGTTCTGAAGGGGGTTATGAATGAAGTTTTGACTTTGTCAGATTCTTTCATCCGGATTTGGTGATAACCGGAATATGCGTCGAGAAAACATAGGAGTCCTGAGCCTGTCGCAGAATCGATAACTTGATCAATCCTAGGCAGAGCAAACGGATCTTTGGGACAAGCCTTGTTCAAGGCAGTATAATCAACACACATCCTTAAATTAGTGGTGTCCTTTTTAGGGACCATTACAGGATTGGCCGACCACTCAGTGTGGATGACCTCTTCTATGAATCCGGCTAACTAGAGCCATGCTAGTTCCTTAGCTATTGCCTTACGCTTTTCGTCGCCGAACCGTCGCAAGGACTGTTTGACAGGTTTAGCGTTCAGGTTTACATTTAGAGAGTGCTCGGCAAGTTCCCTAGGTACTCCGGTCATGTCAGATGGTTGCCATGCGAAGATATCTTGATTTGCTTTGAGGGACTTGACGAGCGCGCTTTCCTATGCGCTATCTAGGCCTACGCCTATCTGGGTCACCTTGGAGGGGTCATCATCCTTCAACGGCGTCTTCTTCATCTCTTCTGATGCCTTGAACTCCGGATTCGGCTTTGTCACCTCCTTCTTCGTTACATCTCGGACGGATCTATGCTCTTCTTGATCTCCTGGTACTCCTGGGCGTGCAACACGGCTTCAGTAAAGGCGGCATTTCCATCCTCGCACTCTCGCGCTTTCTTCGGGTCTCCCCTGATGGTGATCATGCCGTTGGGAGCTGAAATTTTCATCATATTATAAATGTAACACGAACGAGCCATAAAAGCCTAGTAAGCCGGATGTCCGAATATAGTGTGGTACGCGCTCTTGAACGGGACCACTTCGAAGAAAAGTGCCTCCGTAGGATAGTTCTTTGGAGTTCCAAAGGTAACATCCAAAGTGATTTCTCCCAGGGAATTTGCTTGTCTTCCTGGGACAACCCCGTGAAAGATCACAGAGATCTTCATCCGACGTAGCGTTTCGACATACAAAATATTAATATTGTTGCCACCGTCCATGAGAGTCTTGGAGAAACCATAACCGTCAATAAGTGGATTGACGATTAAGGCGTACTTTCCTCGCCTGTGTTGATTAGGCGGATAATCAGTGCGGTCAAATGTTATTGCCACTTCTGACCAGTCCAAGAATTGGAGGACAGCCAGAACTGTTGCGTTGAGCTCATGTAGCACAGCCTTTTTGACTTTTGCTGGTTGAGGTCTGAGGAAGGTGGCATAATTGTCTTTTGTGGTCGGAAAATTCTTCTTCCCTTCTAGCTTGGGATTTGAAGCGTCAGCTTCCTCCATGTCGAAATCTTCCTTGGTCTCTTTATCCTTTTTGGGATTCTTCTTTCCCTTCTTCCGCTTAGCTTTGTAGCCAACGGTATCATCTCTCTTGATGTCGTCATTGAAACGACACTCGGCGTTTGTGTGGGACGAGCCCCCATTGGCGTCTAGGTGATGCACAAATGGGTTATTGGCAATGTCGGCCCAAGAGTAGGTTTTTCTGGGTTCCTGGTCTCCTCTACCTTGAACTCTTGACGTCCCACGACCGCGTCCGTGGCCACCGCCGCGTCCTCCTCGTCCTCCAGACCCGAAAGTAGCGGTGACCACTGCCGTTTCCACGTTGGTCTTTTCTTCCGAGGTATTCTTGCGCTTTTGAGCTTGTTGCTTTGGTTGTTTTGCCGACTGTGGCACAGCTAGGGCGTTGAGTAATCCCTCCGCATCGTCGTCAGCATCTGCGTACTTGCTCGTTGTTTCTATCATCTCTCCCAAATCAGTGACTTTGTCACACTTTAAGCGATGATGTAGTAAACCTATTGGGAGACCTGCAATGAAAGCTTCAATTGTAGTTTGGTTATTCACTCCTTCACAGGAGTTCTTGGTGTCGATCCATCATCCGAGATAATCCCGGCAAGTTTCTCCGGCTTTCTGGGTGCAACGTTGTAGGTCTCTGAAATTCCAAAAGAACGCACTTTGCATGTCATACTAGTTGTGGGTGGTGTTCTCCGGAAGTTCATTGAGCCATGATCGTGCCGTCTTCCGCAACATAAGTGGGAGATATCGGGTTGCGACCAGGCTGTTTCCGCCTTTGGCGATGCAGCAAGCTTGGAAGAAATCTTGTAGCCAAGTATCTGGCCGAGCTATGCCGTCATAGGCTTGAATATGTCTTGAGATAGCAAATCCTTCCAGGAATCTTGTAGCTCTTATGCGTGGTCCGAAGCACTTTGGGCCCACGTATATGTCATCATTTTCATAGCGACGTGCCTCTATATTGGAGTTGATCTTGTGCCTTACGTCATTTGGGGATAAAGATCATCCCGAGTGACAGCTATGGCTGCGGTGCCTTCGAGCCGGAATTCGGCTTCTGCCACCACCTCCTCCACCACGACACCCTCCTTGGCCTCGTTGGGAGCCGTTGTGATGGCTACTTGGCGGAGAGGGTGGAGCAGCTGGGTTATTTCTGGCTGATCGCCGGCCTCCATCCGGAGCGTCATTATTCCGGTTCCGTGGAGGGTCTTCATTGTGACGAGCCCCCTGTCGGCTTGACTCGGCACGGTGTCCGTCGTTCCTTCGCCCGTCATCCGGAAGGCTTGCATGTCTAGGAGGTGGCATTCTTTGTCGGTCCTCCTCCCGACGTTTCTCTTTATCTTCTCCCCTATGATCGTTCGACTCTCATTGGGGAGGGTTTCTTAGATACAGTGTAGCATTTGCTTCTTGCTCGGCGGCTGGAGCGACATTGCGCCAGTCACGTGCAGTTCTGTGATGCTGTCCTGATGATCCGGTTCTGGAGTAGTTGTATTCCCGTCTATCAGAACAATTATGCTGTTCCGGCACATGCTGGGGCCTTATATCATTCCAGGCTGAGTCCATGCGACATTGGTCGGACTTGGAGACCAGTTTTCTGCTTTCAGATTTCGTAGCCCTTTGCTATTCCAGACCCTTGGTGAGTAGTTTGATGCCCAATCGAACCTCCTCTGGGCCTGGATTATTCGACAGGATATCTCGAGATGCAACAGTGTTCTATACCGGTGTTGGATACACCGGATCTCCTTTGCTGTCGAGATGAGGCATCCCTAGGTCTCCTTCGAAGAGAACCTTGTGTACTTCCAGGAATTGATCATCACGTGTGTGACGTTTCTGGGTCTTCTGATGCTGCTGAGAGATGTACTTCTCTGCAGCTGCCATGCGTTTCTTTTCCTCCTCCATGTTTTTGGCTTCATCGAGGAGTACTTGGCGACGCGCTTCTAGGGCCTGAGCCCTCTCGTCCAGCTCTTCAGCAGTAAGTTCTGCAGCTGTAGGAATAGGTGTGGTTAATGCAGCATCGATGAGTTGACACGCACCTTCAGTGATCATGTGTGCATCCATCGACTCTTCTTTGGGCTCATCTGGGATAAGTGCTCCATCCGAGTCTTCCTCGTATTCCTCGGCAATCACCTCCTCTACTGGAGGGTATTTTGCCGGGGTCTTGTTCTTCTTCTTTGCCTTCTTAGCAGCGCCGGTAGCAAAGATGGCTTTGGGTCCGTTTCCCAGAGTCAAGCTCTGATCGGTACTTTCGGACATCTGGACCTCGGGATTATCTCTGATTTCCATGGCATCCTGCGCTTTGGGAGAGTTTTCCCCGGATCCTTCATACATGGCTTCTTCCTCTGCAGGTTTGGAGTTATACTCCTCTTCATATTCCGCGGGGAACTTTTGGAAATCTGCTGACATCATCGACTCATCCGAGGATGTGGGTACGTCGGCGTTTGTTCCGATCGCCTCCAGCACAGAGTCGGTGTTGTCTCCAGCATCGGCAGAGCCGGATCCTGATCCCACAAATCCGACAAAGTGTGACGCGTGCCTCCTAAGATAGTTGCGGCTCACGCGATCGGCTTCCTCAAAACGCCAAATGGTCTTGAGAATATCGTCTATGCTTGCATCTTGCATCATCATGCATCTTAGCGTGTATCTCAGGAAAGGCATGTCTGTCCCAGCGTCATCAGAGTCGGAACTAGTGTTGTTGCTATGCTCCTCCTGGATTTCGACTTCAGCGGGTGGGTCGATCTAGGATTCGGTCTCTCCAGGGAGATCCACTCCAGATTCAACTTGGACCGCCAGGTTTGCTTCAGGTTTGGATTTCTCCACTATCTCCGCGATTGGTGCGGGCTGGGTGGGATTAGGATTTTCTGAGATCCAGAACTCTACCGCCTTCGCGGACAAAGGGGATCCAGAAATTTCTTACGCCTCTATCATCACCGCTGGGGTGGGTGGGGCGGATTCAGCGAAACCGATGTAAACATCGATGTCGCCAAAATACATGATGGTGTAGGAAGTCATAGCCTCCCTAGCCGGAATCCAAGTATCGTCGAGAATGATGAGAGGGACGTCGCTGGCATAGAGGATGCGACCGATGGTGATAGTCTCGGCGATTCTGATTCTTGCAGATTCCGCTCAGAACGCAAATCTGAAGCTCACTTGCCCCACGGTGGGCGCCAACTGTCGTCGGATTGATGAAAAGTACGCCATGAGGGGGTCCTCGAGGCGTGCGAAAGAGAGGGGTGTGAGACGTACGGTGTTCCGGGATGGTGAGCACACAAGTTTACCCAGGTTCGAATCCGCCGGCTTTGGACGGAGCCTACTCCTGCTAGCAATCCAATAATACGGCAGAGCCAGAATATGGGTTACAAGGGTTTGCCACTGTGAGTTGAGATTGTAATTGTAAGGGGATGCCCTAAAGGCTCTCCCTAGGACGGCTTCTATAGATATCCGGCCTAGGGTTTACAGGAGAGGTCTATCCGGCTACGACTAAGAGTCGGTTACAAAGTACATCTTGAACTACAAGTAACACTATGGGCCTAAGTCGGTAAGTCTTCTGGGCCTTCCCGTAGCCGGACTGGACTCCGTTTCTTCTCCCTGACTGGGCCACCCATGAAGCAAAGCTCTAACCCGAAGTGGGCCACCCTGGTCTGCGAGAAACTATGAGGATGTCCGGAAAGTATATCCCCAACAACCCTGGCCCTGCTTCCGTCCCTCTTTCACTTCGTAGCTTTGCTTGTTGGATAAAAACTTCAAAAATATAACTGGATAGAATTTTCGTGGAACTTTTCTTACCAGAACTATTACCTATTCGAAAACGGACCCTGCAGGTCTCTGGATTTGATCTTTGGTATATTTTTCTGGAGTTACCACTTGAAAAACATCAACATCTTCATTGTAAGAATCTCCAGCAATATAGTGCTTGAGTCGCTGCCCATTCACCACTTGTGTAGTGTTATCTTTTAAAGAAGAAATTTTTATTGCTCCTGAACAGTACACTTCTTCAATAACAAAAGGTCCTTCCCATTTTGACAGTAGTTTCCCTGCAAAAAATCTGAGATGAGACCTATACAATAGAACTTTCTCACCAACATGGAATTCTCTCTTAAGTATTTGCTTGTCATGCCATATTTTAACTTTTTCCTTAAAGAGTCTAGCATTCTCATATGCTTCACTCCTCCATTCATCCAACGAATTTAAGTCAAATAATCTTTTTTCACCAGCAAGCTTACAATCTCTATTAAGTTCTTAAACTGCCCAATAAGCTTTGTGTTCTAATTCTAAGGGCAGGTGACAAGCTTTCCCATAAACCATTTTATAAGGAGACATCCACATAGGGTTTTTATAGGCAGTCCTATAAGCCCATAAAGCATCGTTCAACTTTTTAGCCCAATTTTTTCTAGATCTATTAATAGTCTTTTGCAAGATGGATTTAATTTCTCTATTTGATAACGCTACTTGTCCACTAGTTTGGGGATGATAAGCTGAAGCAATTCTATGATTAACATCATATTTATCAAGGGTCTTTCTAAAACCACCATGAATGAAATGAGAACCTCCATCGGTCATAAGATACCTAGGCACTCCAAACCTAGGAAAGATAACATCCTTAAGCATTTTTAGAGAGGTCTCCCCATCAGCACTCTTCGTAGGTATGGCTTCTACCGACTAAGTGACATAATTAACGACAACAAGAATATGAGTATAACCTTTTGAGGGAGGAAAAGGACCCATAAAGTCAAATCCCCAACAATCAAAGGGTTCAATAACTAGAGAGTAGTTCATATCCATTTCATTACGTCTAGAAATATTACCAACACGCTAACACTCATCACAAGATAAAAAAAATTCTTGCATCTTTAAAAAGGGTAGGCCAGTAGAAACCTGATTGTAGCACCTTTTGCACAGTTCTATCTCATGCATGATGTCCTCCATAGGCACTACCATGACATTTCCGCAATATCTCCTTTTGCTCATATTCTGGAACACATCTTTCCATAATACCATCCACTCCTTTATATAAATGTGGGTTATCCCAAAAATAATGCCTCAAATCGTAAAAGAACTTCCTTCTTTGATGAGCTGTGAAAGTTGGAGGCAAATACTTGGAGACAATAAAGTTAGCATAATCAGCATACCAAGGGCTCCCTCGCGATCTTACCCCTACTGCAGCCAACTGTTCATTTGGGAAACTATCATTAAGAGGCATAGGATCAAAAGAGATGTTTTCTAATCGAGATAAATTATTAGCTATAGGATTTTCAGCACCTTTCCTATCTACAGTATGTAGGTCAAACTCGTTTAAGAGTAGCACACATCTAATAAGCCAAGCCTTAGCATATTTCTTCGTCATAAGGTACTTAATAGCAGCATGATCAGTATGAATGGTAACTTTTGAGTCTACAATATAAGGTCTAAACTTATCACAAGCAAAGACGATGGCTAGGAATTCTTTTTCAGTAGTAGCATAATTCCTTTGAGCAGCGTCGAGAGTCTTACTTGCATAATGGATAACATTTAACTTTTTATCAATTTGTTGCCCAAGGATAGCACCTACAGCTAAATCACTAGCATCACACATTATTTCAAAGGGTAAGCTGCAATTAGGTGGTTGAACGATAGGAGCTATAGTTAAATCCTTCTTTAGAGTTTCAAAAGCTTCCTTACAATCATCATCAAAGACAAAGGGTACATCTTTTTGAAGAAGATTAGTGAGGGGTTTTGATATCTTAGAGAAATCTTTAATAAACCTTCTATAAAAACCATCATGACTAAGGATACTATGAATACCTTTGATGTCTCTTGGACCTGGCATTTCCTCAATTGCCTCAACTTTAGCTCTATCAACTTCTATGCCTCTTTCAGAAACCTTATGTCCAAGTACAATCCCTTCATTCACCATGAAGTGGCATTTCTCCCAATTAAGAACAAGATTAGTTTCTTCACATCTCTGCAAACTTTATGGAGGTTATGCAGACAATTATCAAAAGAAGTTCCATAGACGGAGAAGTCATCCATGAACACTTCCACAATTTCCTCACAAAAACCATGAAAGATAGCAGGCATGGCTTTGAAAAGTAGCAGGAGCATTACATAAACCAAAAGGCATATGTCTATAAGCATAGGTTCCGTAAGGGCATGTAAAAGTAGTTTTTTCTTGATCTTGTTGTTTAACAGCAATTTGATAGAAATTAGAATATCCGTCAAGTAAACAAAATGGGTCTTTTTAGACAACCTTTCTAACATTTGATCAATAAAAGGAAGTGGGTAATGATCTTTCTTAGTAACTTTGTTAACATTCCTAAAATCAATGCACATTCTATAGCCTACTACTATTCTTTGGGGAATAAGCTCATCATTATCATTAGGGACGATGGTAATTCCCCCTTTTTTAGGGACACAATGAACAGGACTAACCCATTCACTATCAGCAATAGGGTAAATAATACCAGCATCAAGGAGTTTCAATACCTCATTTCTTACCACTTCCTTCATCTTAGGATTTAAACGCCGTTGGTGCTCTACCACTGGCTTTGCATCTGGTTCTATATTGATAGCATGCTGACATATAGTAGGAGAAATCCCTTTTAAATCATCCAGTGTATAGCCCATAGCCCCTCGGTGTTTCTTCAGTACCTCCAATAACCTTTCTTCTTCCTTCCCTGAAAGTTTAGAGCTAATAATAACAGGATATATCTTATTATCACCAATGTAAGCATATTTAAGATCATCAGGTAAAGGTTTTAGATCGAAGACCAGATCCTTTTTAGGTGGCAACGTGGTACCCAAGTCTTCTACAGGCAAGTTATGCTTAAGCATCTTAGGTTGACGACAGAGAATCTCGAAAATCTCATTTCTTTCTTCCATGAAGATTTCACTTTCATGATCTTCCATAAATTACTGTAAAGCATTGTTAGGAGCAAGAGAAATAGAAGCAAGTTGTTCAGCTCTCATATCCTCATTATGGGTTTCATTTTCACAAGGTTCTTTAGTAAATTTCGAAAAAATAAACTCATAAGATTCCCCATCAAATTTAGTCAAGATTTTCTCCCTTTTGCAGTCTATAATAGCTCCACAAGTACTCAAGAAAGGTCTACCAAAAATGATTTGATAAGTTTTACTAGCAGCTGAACCAAGTACTAGAAAATCAGCAGGATATTTAATCTTACCACAAAGAACTTCTACATCCCGTACAATACCAATTGGAGAGATGGTCTCTCTATTAGCAAGGTGAATAACCACATCAATCTCTTCCAGTTCGCATGGAGTGATTTCATGCATAATTTCTTTGTAAAGCTCATAAGGAATAGCACTTGAACTTGCACCAATATCACATAAACCATAATAGCAATGATCACAAATTCTAACAGAAAGCACAGGGACACTAGCCTTTTTAGTTCTATTAGGATGTGAGACAATATTAGAAGCATCCTCACAAAAGACTATGTGTCCATCTTCTACACTTTTAGTGATAAGGTCTTTCACAATTGCTACAACAGGTTCAATGTTTATTTGTTTATTAGGTTTTACAGTTCTCTTTGCACTTTTATTGATTACACTAGTTATCATAGGATGCTCCTTTACCTTATCCGGGCATGGTAATTTCTCGATATAAGGTACAGGTAGGATGTGATCAGTAGTACAAAATTCAGTACTCCCAACAGGAACACAGTCAACAATATCTTTATATGGTGCATGATACTTGTTCCATCCCTTTTTCGGAATTTCAATATAAGGAGCAAACGCCTTAAAACAATTTGTAATAACTTGAGAATCAAGACCATAAGAATTACTAATATTTTGAAAGTCATCAGTTCCCATAAAAGATTCAATGCATTCATAATCATAACTTATACCTGACTTTCTTCCTTTGTCATTCTCCCATGCTTCAGCATTGTCTTGAATATGGTCTAGAAGATCCCATTTAGCTTCTTCTTCCATGCGAGTGAATGATCCAGCACAAGAAGCATCCAATAAATCCTTATCATGAAGAGGAAGCCTTGCATAAAGTTATTGATAATAATATTGTTGGGGAGCTCATGAATGGGACATTTGAGCATTAGTAACTTCAATCTCCCCCAAGCTTGAGCTGTACTTTCTCCATCAAGAGGCCAAAAGTTGTATATTTGATTCCGATCTTTATGAATCTCACTAGGAGGATAAAACTTTGAATAAAAGAGAGGTACTATTTCCTCCCATTCAAGAGCTTGACCATTCTTTAGCAGCTTATACCAGTCATCAGCTCTTCCTTTCAGTGATAATGAGAATAACTTCTTCTTGATTTGATCTGTTGCAATACCTGGACACTTGAACAACTCGCATAATTTGTGTATAAAGAGCAAATGATCACTAGGATGGACAGTTCCATCTCCAACATAATAGTTATCCATAACACGATCAATAATTCTTGTAGGTATTTTAAAAGTATCATTCTCAGCATGTGGTGGTTCATCTACTACCTTAGCAGTGGTAGTAGCATTACGAAATAAGAAACTTAGCGGATTATCCATATTGAAAATAAAGCAACTAACAGAAGTAAACAATACTCACAATAGAAGTTTCCTTTACCAGTTCCACTCTCCAATAGTGCTTCACTCCTCGGCAACGGCGCCAGAAATAGTCTTGATGACCCACAAGTATAGGGGGTGTATCGCAATATTTTTGATAAGTACGAGTGTCGAACCCAACGAGGAACAAAAGGTGCTGGCGAGTGGCTAGGAGCAGGAATTCTCTGTAAATACTTAGCAAACGGATTTTTAGGGGTTTTTGATAATGCAGGTAAATAAAGTACGAGTAAATAAAAGACAATAAGAATAAATGCAGCAAGTGGCCCAATCCTTTCTTTAGCAAAGGACAAGCCGGTTGTATTACTTAAGATGACCAAACGTTCTCGAGGACACAAGGGAATATCGTCAAGTGCTTTCAGTTCATATAGTTGATTAATCTTCTTTAGCTTGCTAAGTGTTGTGTGGGTGAACCTATGCTAATGTACCGACCTTCCTAGGACTAATACATACTTGTGATTATACCCCTTGCAAGCATCCGCAAGTACAAGAAAGTAATTAAGGTAGAAACCTAACCACAACTTTAAACTCTAAGACCCTGACGTCCCTTGTGCAATGATTTCCTAACGGGGGTTCAAGTTTCTGTCACTCCGGAAACCCCTACGATTAGTAGCCAAATACACAATGCATTCCCCTAGGGCCATAAAGGTGAAGTGTCTTGTAGTCGACGTTCTGACACCACTAGAAGAAGTACACCACAACCTAAATATCAAATTATTGAATCTTTCTCAACACAATTCCACTACTAACAACATGACTTCTCCCATGTCCTAAAGAACAAAACGAACTACTCACAAGACATCATATGGATCATGATCAGAGATGAAATAATGATATGTAACAATCTGAACATGAACGATAATTCAAAGGTTCACTCAATAGCATCAACTACAAGGAGTAATCAACACCGGGAAAGTTTCCCCTAAGAACTATGCAAGATTTAACCCAATTGTTACAGCGGTATGAGGTGGTGATGATGGTGTTGGTGGACAGGATGGTGGTGATGACTGTTGGCTCAGTGTCGGTGCCAGAAAAGTGCTAGTGCGGTGTGGATGTAGATCTCGTTGGGAACCCCATGAGGAAGGTATGATGAGCACAGCAGCAAGTTTCCCTTAGTTATGAAACCAAGGTTTAATCGAACCAGTAGGAGCAAGGAAACACCCCAAAGGTGTTGCTAGCTGAGCCTTGGCAGGGCGCTATACCAGTGCTAGTAGCAACATGGATACTTGCACAACACAACCACAGAACTTTGTCCCCAACTTGCAATGAGGTTGTCAATCTCACCGTGTTTTGCTGAAAACAAAGGATTAAACATATCGAATGGAAGGAAGCAATAGTTTGTAGAAAGTAAACACAAAGCAGTAAACAGATTGTAGATTGTATGTAAAGAAAAAAACTGGGATCCATAGTTCACTAGCGGTGGCTCTCCTTAAGATAGATAACATGCTGGGTGAACAAATTACAGCGGGGCAATTGACAAACATAGAGAAAGCAATACATGCATATACTAATCATCTTGACTCCTTTGAGATTCGATTGGGCATTACAACATTATACATAGACCGCCATCCAACTGCATCTATGACTAATAATCCACCTTCAGGTTATCATCCGAACCCCCTCCAGTATTAAGTTGCAAGCAGCAGATTATTGCTTTACGAACTGCGTGTAAAGTAAACAATATGATTGTTCTATCAACAAAGGATTGTTGTTTTCTCCCTAGTAGCAACAGCACATCTAGTACCTTAGAGATTTCTGTCACTTCCCCAGATTACCAGAGGCATGAACCCACTATCAAGCATAAATACTAACTCTTGGCGTTGCTAGCATCTACTTGGCCAGGATAGCTACTAACAACGGAAAGCATGCAAGATCACAAATAACAAAGACATGATAGAATCAATAATCAATCTGAAATAGCATCTCAATATCCATCGGATCCCCGCAAACACAACATGTAGAATTATAAATAGATGATCTTGATCATGAATGGAGCTCACAAGATCTAGACATGAAAGCACAAAGGAGGAGAACCAGGCATCTAGCTACTACATGGATCCGTAGTCCAAGGATGAACTACTCACGCATCACACCGGACGCTTGCATGGTGATGAAGAAGGCCTCCAGGGTGAATTCCCCTCTCCGGCAGGGTGCCGGGAAGAGCTTCAGATCCCTCCCGATCTAGGGATAGAGATGATGGCGGCAACAGACTCTTTCATGGATTTTTGATCGAGTACTTAGGGTTTTCATCCCGAAGGCATCTTATAGGCGGAAGGAGATGCCGAGGGGGTGCCGGAGGCAGCACACCACCCCCTGGCGTGGGCTAGGCTGGGCCGCGTGGCCAGGTGGTGTGGTGGCCCCCTGGCCCCTCTCTGTCTCGTACTCTGGCATCTGATGACTTCCGGAATAATAGGCACTTTGGCTTTTGTCCCGTCCAATTCCGAGAATATTCATTTTCTGACTTTCCTGGAACCAAAAACAGCAGAAAACAGGCAGCTCGCACTGTGGGTCTTGTTAATAGGTTAGTGCAAGAAATCATATGAAAAGTAGTCCAAAGTGTGGACAAAACATAAGAAAGTAGATAAAACCAAGCATGGAACATCAAAAATTATAGATACATTTGCAATGTATCAACATCCCCAAGCTTAACTCCTGCTCGTCCTCGAGTAGGTAAGTGATAAAAAGAAATAATAATTTTTGAGGTGACATGCACCATCAAAGACTTGATCGAAGTATTTGTAAAACATTCAAAGCTGGGATAATAGTACTTCAATCATAACATGAAAGACAAGGTTCTAGCAATAAGACAAAGAAACTATGATGCAACATGAAAAGGCACAAACAAAAGATTCATGAATAACAATGCTTTGCACGACGTTGTTTGTTTCACATAAAGAAAACATAGCATAATAGTATTCAGCTTGTCCCTCAATAGAGTAGCAAATATAAATGCATAGGACACCTTCAAAGTTCATAAGAGTGACTATATACAAATAGTTTAAAACAAGCAATATCAAGTTATGCATCAATCAACTAGTCTTGGGACAATGCACATAGAACTAAGAATGGCCACTATGCTCTCAAAGTAGGTGCATAAAGATAGAAGGTGGAGACTCAACATAAAAGTAAAAGAAAGGCCTTCATAGAAGGAAGTAGGGATTCAATTCTCATAAAGAGCTTCCAAAAATTGTGGTACTTATAGCTTTCACCTATCATAAGCATCTTTAAGGTGATTAAGGTTAAAGTGACACAACTAAGAGGATATGCTTGACAAGTTATAAACCGAAATCTCATGTCCCTTACTTACGAAGACCGAACCTCATGCTACTCAACTTTAGTCACGAGTAAGCTCTTGTAATTGTAAGTACATGTGTATCATAAAGAACCTCCAACGGGGTACCCCTTGCACATGATACAGGAGCTATCCCATAATCAAAATGACAAGGCAAGCAGACAATGAGCATCTCAGCGATCTTTTTATTTGCTATTTGCATAGGTTTTTATTGAGGATGCTTCATACAGTGCTCATTATGGTGATGCTGCAAGTTTCCACCATGATTAAGCATGGCTTAGGCTAGCGGCCTAGGCATTTCTCTAACACACATACAAACTCCATGATCTTACAAGTTCCACTTTTATTTCACACCGCCGGGATCCGTAAGCAAAAGAACATGATATCAACAGGGTACAAAGTACAAGTGCAATGTTGAAAGCGTTCCCCATGAAACATGGTTCTGCTAATTTCAACTTATAAAGTGCAAGCATATACGCAACAAAGAAGGACCCAATGGTTCAAGTTTATTAGATGCGAAAAAAGTAAAGTGTTCCATCAAGTTCGTGACAGCTTTAATAACTAGTTTTCTCATAACAAGTTTAATTTGGAAGGTAAACAAAAGCATGAATATACTTGGAATAGCATAAGCTAGTAGGTAGGTATGGTGGACTCTTTGGAATAACTTGGTTTAGGGAGTTGGATGCATGAGTGGAACTCATACTTGGTTGTGGAGGCTAGCAAAAGACTGGGAGCGACAAACTAAGAGAGCAATAATGGCCATAATCATGCTGAGCGACAAAACATCATTGATCAAAGCAGAAAGTGATACTACAAGTTGAAAACTAAAGGATCATAAAGGCTATGGTGACTTGAGATAGTCATAACATGGTGTGAGCATGCGCCAAGTCAACCCAAATAAAGCATCAAAGGAGAATACCACTATACTATGCTTTAATATGCTAAATACACATGATTCATCCAAGGCACATTAAGCAATCTCAATTGTTTATAACAAGTCATGCTATAGCATAGAATACTAAGCATAAATCCAAAACAATATCAAGCATGGCATGACAAAGCATAGGCCACAGTCAAAACGAGCTCTTTTTACCACATAAGCATGAACTTTCCTACTCTTTTCCAAACCAAACCAAACTATTTGCAAACCAATGTATGAAAGAGGGGGTCCCACCAATTTATTCAGAAAACTAAGAAAACGAAAAACCAAAACTAAAACGTAAAAGAAGACGCTCCAAGAAGAACACAACTGTGCATGAAATAATAAAAATGAAGCGTTTGGAAGAAACCTGAGATTTTTATTGATGAAGAAGGGGATGCCTTGGGCAACCCCAAGCTTTGACGCTTGTACTTCTTGGATATTTCTTGGGGTGACACACGTGGCATCCCCAATATTGAGCTTTAGTCCATCCTTCATCTCATTACTCATTCCTTTCATACACCTGAAATTTTTCGTTCATACAAAACTTCACACAATCTTTATTAGCAACATTAGTGCACTCAAGATAATAAGTCTTAAAGTTCAGTTATAACACCAAATAAACTTCCATTAGAACACTAGCTATTGTAGAACTTCCCTCAAAAAGATCACTTTGCCAAAAGAACTCAAAAAGGAACGAACAAGAAGCAAATACAGAAAATGGCAGAAATCTGTCAAAACAGACCAGCAGGTAAATACGAATTTTTTCGAAGACCTTCTGTTGCTCAAATCAAAAAGTGTTGAACTAACTAAAGTTAGATAACAACCTGGGGTAGAAGCACAAAAATTCACGCCTCAAAACGACGTACAGATATTTTACACGAATTTTTATGGTGAAGCAGAGAAACCTGTTTCGGGACAGCAACTTTCTCAATCATTACTTCTTTCTCATTAGAGGTTATTCTTGGCACAAAAAGCAAATAAAAAGGATAAGGAGCAATTATTACTAAATTAATAACTTTCAAGACTCATCTAAAACTTTTGGGTTATCTCCCAATAAGTACTTTTCTTTAACGCCTTTAAGTTAGGCATAAGAAGCAAGAAAGAATCAAGTATTCTCAAATGAAGAAGCATTAAGACCAAATTTTGTTTTCATAGGAGAAGCAAAAGAAATCTTCTCTCTCTTCTTAGGGAAGTGTTTTATACCTTTCTTGAGTGGGAGTTGATATTTAATGGTGCCTTCTTTCATATCAATAATGGCACCAACAGTTCTAAGAAAATGTCTTCCCAAAGTAATAGGACAAGAAGCATTGCATTCAACATCCAAAACATAGAAATCAACGGGGACATAGGCATTGTTAACCATAATAAGAACATCATTAAGACTCCCCATGAGTTTCTTTTTAGCATTGTCAGCAAGTGGGACATTCAAATAACAATCTTCAAGTGGAGGCAAATCAAGCATATCATAAATCCTTCTAGGCATAATAGAAACACTACTATCAAGATCACATAAAGCTTTATAATCAAAGTCATTTACTTTCATATTAATGATGGGTTCCCAACCATCTTTTTGTTTTATAGGAATAGAAGCTTTATGTTTCATCTTTTCTTCTTTAATCTTTATGAGAGCATCAATAATGTGTTTTGTAAATGCCATGTTCATAGCACTAGCATTAGGAATTTTAGCAAGATTTTGTAGGAACTTAATAACTTTAGAGATATTGCAACCATCAAGATCAAAGTCACAATTATCATCTAAAGTAGTAGCACTATTACTAGCCTCAACACTAGTGGTGGTGATAGTAGAAACACTAATGTTTCTAGCAATTTCATCTTCTCTTTCCCACTTAGCATGTAATTCAGCTAATAGTCTGACATTTTCATCAATTCTTAGTTGTATAGCATTGGTAGCCGCAAAGGTATTATCATTAGTTTTAGGTTTAGCAGCCATTTTATTGATCAAAGAGGATTGAGCTTCAGACAAATATGATATATTTATTTCAGCATTAGAGAGTTTCAATTGTAAACTAGGAATTTCCCTATTTAGACCTTCAAGTTGATGGCTAATGTTCTTCAATATGGTAGATTGTTCCTCCATAGTTTTAGTAAATAGTTTATTTTGCTCATATTGCATTTGCATGAAGTTTCTAGTGGCTCTTTAAACTTCCAAAATTCTTCCTTCACTAGGTAATCTAGGTTTACCATTATAGACATAAGTATTATTAGGAGGGTAGGGCCTATAATTGTTATTACCATAAGCATTGTTGCCAAAATTGTTATTTCTTATGAAGTTCACATCAACTTGCTCTTCTTGAGCAACCAAAGAAGCTAAAGGAACATTATTTGGATCAATATGGGCTTTCCCATTAACAAGCATAGACATAATAATATCAATCTTATCACTCAAGGAGGAGGTTTCCTCAACAGAATTTACCTTCCTACCTTGTGGAGCTCTCTCAGTATGCCATTCAGGAAACCATCATATTGTCCAGAAGTTTTGTTGCGGCACCCAAAGTGATGGTCATAAAGGTACCTCCAGCAGCAAAATCCAATAGGTTCCTTGAAGAATAGGTCAATCCTGCATAAAAAGTTTGGATGATCATCCAAGCAGTCAGTCCATGAGTGGGACAATTCTTAACCAAAGATTTCATTCTTTCCCAAGCTTGAGCAACATGCTCATTATCAGATTGTTTAAACTTCATTATTTCACTTCTCATAGATATAATCTTAGCAGGAGGATAGTATTTTCCAATGAAAGCATCTTTGCACTTAGTCCAAGAATCAATACTATTCCTAGTTAAGGAATTCAACCATTCTTTAGCTTTTCCTCTCAAAGAGAAAGGAAACAATTTCAGCTTAATAATATCACCATCTATATCCCTATGCTTTTGCATCTCACAAAGTTCAACAAAATTATTTAGATGGGAAGCAGCATCTTCATTACCAATACCACAAAATTGTTCTCTCATAACAAGATTGAGCAAAGCAGGTTTTATCTCAAAGAAAGTATCTTCAAGCACATGTGGACCAATAGGTGTGCTCATCAAATCATTGTTGTTGGTGCTAGTGAAGTCACACAACTTAGTGTTTTCAAGAGTAGTTATTTTTTTGTGTTTTAAAATAAGAAAGCAAACAAATAAAACTATTTTTTTGTGTGTTTTTTATAACAAAACAAGCAAACAAAGCAAAAAGAAACTAAGAAAAACAAAAATAACAAAGTAAAGAGATTAGTTATGAGGGACTCCCCATGTGAAGATGTCCTTGACTCCCCGGCAACGGCGCTAGAAAAATGCTTGATGGCTCAGTGTCGGCGCCAGAACAGTGCTGGTGCGGTGTTGATGTAGAGCTTGTTGGGAACCCCAAGAGGAAGGTATGATGAGCACAGCAGCAAGTTTCCCTTAGTTATGAAACCAAGGTTTAATCGAACCAGTAGGAGCAAGGAAACATCCCAAAGGTGTTGCTAGCTGAGCCTTGGTAGGGCGCACTACCGGTGCTAGTAGCAACATGGATACCTGCACAACACAACCACAGAACTTTGTCCGAAACTTGCGACGAGGTTGTCAATCTCACCGTGTTTTGCTGAAAACAAAGGATTAAACGTATCGAATGGAAGGATGTAATAGTTTGCAGAAAGTAAACACAAAGCAGTAAATAGATTGTACATTGTATGTGAAGAAAAGGACAGGGATCCATAGTTCACTATAGGTGGCTCTCTTTAAGATAGATAACATGTTGGGTGAACAAATAATAGCGGGGCAATTGACAAACATCGAGAAAGCAATACATGCGTATACTAATCATCTTGACTCCTTTGAGATTCGATTGGGCATTACAACATTATACATAGACCGCCATCCAACAGCATTTATGACTAATAATCCACCTTCAGGTTATCATCCGAACCCCCTCCAGTATTAAGTATCAAGCAACAGATTATTGCTTTACGAACTGCGTGTAATGTAAACAATACAATTGTTCTATGAACAAAGGATTGTTGTTTTCTCCCTAGTAGCAACAGCACATCGTGTACCTTAGATATTTATGTCACTTCCCTAGATTACCAGAGGCATGAACCCACTATCGAGCATAAATACCAACTCTTGGCGTTTCTAGCATCTACTTGGCCAGGATAGCTACTAACAACAGAAAGCATGCAAGATCACAAATAACAAAGACATGATAGAATCAATAATCAATCTGAAATAGCATCTGAATATCCATCGGATCCCCTCAAACACAACATGTAGAATTACAAATAGATGATCTTGATCATGAACGGAGCTCACAAGATCTAGACATGAAAGATCAAAGTAGGAGAACCAGCCATCTAGCTACTACATGGATCTGTAGTCCAAGGATGAACTACTCACGCATCACACCGGAGGCTTGCATGGTGATGAAGAAGGCCTCCAGGGTGAATTCCCCTCTCTGGCAGGGTGCCGGGAAGAGCTTCAGATCCCTCCCGATATAGGGATGGAGATGACTGCGGCAACAGACTCTTTCGTGTATTTTTGATCGGGTACTTAGGGTTTTTGTCCCTAGGGCATCTTATAGGCGGAAGGAGAGGCCGAGGGGGTGCTGGAGGCAGGCACACCACCCCCTGGCGCGGGCCAGGCTGAGCCGCACGGCCAGGTGGTGTGGTGGCCCCCTGGCCACTCTCTGTCTCGTAATCTGGCATTTGATGACTTCCGGAAAAATAGCACTTTGGCTTTTGTCCCGTCCAATTCCGAGAATATTCATTTTCTGACTTTCCTGGAACCAAAAACAGCAGAAAATAGGCAGCTGGCACTGTGGCTCTTATTAATAGGTTAGTGCAAGAAATCATATGAAAAGTACTCCAAAGTGTGGACAAAACATAAGAAAGTAGATAAAACCAAGCATGGAACATCAAAAATTATAGATACATTTGCAATGTATCAATGATGATGATCATGATCCCGATGAAGTCCAGCTTGATGGTGGTGTTGATGGTGACGATCTCCCCTCTCCGGGAAGGAATTCCCTCGGCAGAATTATGTCTGCCGGAGAGATCTTTCTCTCTCGGTGTTTTCCGCCCCGCATAGGCGGCGGAATCTTTCTGTGGTGGCTCCCCGAGTCTTAGGGTTTCGGGAGGATAATATACGCCAGAGGGGAGAGGCTGGAGTGGACCAGGGCAGCCTCATCACCTGGTGGCGCGGTATGGGGTGGCCCGCGCCGGGGGGTGGTGTGGGCCCCTTGTGACCCATCTCCACTTCCGCTTCTGGCTTTCTTCGTCTCCTGGAAAAATAGGATTTTCCATGTATTTTCCCGGATTTTCTGATCTTCACGAATTTTGCCTCCAAACAGCACCTTTTCCATCAGAATCCTGACTGCAGCGGTCCATGCTCCAAAAGTCATCAACCATGCAAAAACAGATGAAATAACATAAGTATCATCTCTTAATATGAAATATATCAATGAATAACAATAAATTATGATATAGAATAGTGATGCAAAATGGACGTATCAGTTCCTCCCATCGGGAGTGTTTATTTACTTCACCCATGAAAATAAGAAGTTGATAACTTCAGCTATTCAAACAACCAAACAAGGCAGTCGATGAAATCTCAAAAAATCTCGGACCACGCCCGATGCGATAATAAGTCTGAATGTCGTGTCCACGACATGAAGGTAAGACCCCGAGATTTATCATGTGTGGCCTGGTAACCGCACATGAATGTGCTCTGCCAATAAATTATCTATATCGACGATACGATCAAAAATCTCGATGGATGCGTTGGGTACCCAAAATAATAGAACTGGAGTTCAGTATTCGGTAAGTCCTCAATGTCCCAAACTAAAATACGCCAAAAAAATCTGAGTTCAAGCCTGGGGACTTGAATTTGACATAGGTTCACAGTGTTTTTTCCCTGGAACAATTAACTGATTCTAGATCCGTTGGATGCATCCGACCTATTATACCAAATCCCTACAATGATTAAAACAAAAGAAAAACTTCGGCTTACGGTAAAAATTATCTTTGAGACTCGACCCAAATCTGCGATTCAGATGGAGTCTCGGGGGCTAGTGACATAGGTATGATTACTCGGGTTATTGTGATTGGTTACCCTAGGCTTACATCCCGCAAAGCCCAAGAAGGAACCAAGGAAGGCCCAAGAAGCATCTGACAGAAGACATATATTGCTAGACAAGGAAAGAATAGGAGCCGACGTTGTATTAGTGTTGTAACCTATCCGTATACAGCCACGGGACCCGCCTATTATATATAGGTTGGGAGGAGCCAGGAGAGAGGTATCGAGAAAATCCTGGATAGGGTCTCAACAAAGGGATTGGATTCTGACATGTGGGAAAAGTTTATAACCTTTGCAGAGTGTATGACCTAATCGATTAGCCGTGCTCCCGGTTATGAGAAATTTGAGCAATGGAACTCTAAATCCTCTAAAGGATTTCCTCTGTTTTCAAAACCCTATGTCCATGAGATTTGGTGTCACAACAAGAAAATTTGGCTTCTATAACGAATGATTTTCGTGGTTGAAGGCCCGTTTTTCGTGGCTAAAAAGTCTTCTATGACGGATGCCCTTCGTGGTAAAAGCCCCATCACAATAGAATCTACCACAGTTTTTTCTTACCGTGGCGGATCGCACCCTTCAGCCACGAAAACTTGTTCTGTCATAGATCTGTTCGCCAGCCCCATTGACTACTGACGTCATGCTAAATGCCACGTGGCACCCACCATTAACGACCGGTTACCACCGTTAACGGTCACAGAAACCGTGGTAGAAGCCTGGCCTAGACAAGGCCTGCTAATTGTTAAGTGGGCTGGCTCACGAGGAGAGTCCAATACGATTACGGCCCTTTACTCTAAGGCTGTGTACTGTTTGACATGGCCCATCAATGAATCCATCCAGGGCCCGTACAATTTCAGGCCCGTTACAGTTTCGGCCTAAAGAAGACCCACTTTGATAGAATAATATGCGGCCCATTAGGGGCCTGCGCTAGAAGGTCAGGCACTTTTAAGGCCTGCAGGCGGCCCCTTACTGTTCCTACAGCCTGTGGGGTCTGCTCATGTTCTACCCATTTACTGTTATGGCCTTTTCATTTCTGGGTTACCAGTGTTAGGATCCTTTACTATTCTGGCCTTTCACTATTCTAGCCTTCTACTGTTCCGCCATTCACTGCTCAGGCCTTTTTACCCTTTTGTCCGTTTTGCTCTGTGGGCCCTCTACTGCACGGGCTTTTTACCGTTCATGCCTTTTATTGTTTCAGCTCTTTGTTGTTCGGGTATATCAATATTTGGGCCCATTATAGTTTGGGCCTTTTACTGTTCTGGCCTATTGCTATTCAGCCATGTATGTTTTTAGGGCCTTGGCCCCTTATGAGGCCCACCAATATTCTGACCTGCCACTTACTGCCTTTTACTGTTTATTTGGCCCATCTGCTGGCCAGCATATTTGCATATTCTATAACTATGGCGCAATTGTGGTTTTAAATATTCTGTTAATATTTCGGCCCACTAATGGCCGCGCTAGGATCACCCTATTGCATCAATAGATATTTTTTGAAATTTATTACAGACCAGAATTTCAACAAAAAGCAAGATGAAGCATTACAGAGACATCGCTAGACATGTGATCTTACATCCCCATACATGTAACAACTGGCATACCATGATAGCTATAGAAAAGATTATCAAGTAGACGGTCTGTCAAATCTTGTCAATCTTTCAGTTCTTATATTTGTTCGCGTGTAATCATGATTATTCCATCTATTTGCTATGTTTCTTGTTCAATTAAATCAATTGTTTGGAGTGTAGTTGTAACACCTCTTTGTGCTGGAAAAATTGAAACCGTGGGCTGATGCAAGCAATAATCACTGTCACTACTCCTTTGTGAAATGACCTCAATACTTAACATAGTATTCCTCCCTTATGCCCCCATAGCTTCATGTGCAGCTCGAAACAAAGAAAACAAGTCAGCACAGTGTACCAGCTAACTGGACGCCATCTTATATGTAAAATAATTCTAATTCATCATTGGCCAGGAACAATCAATGATGTGCCTCGTACATCTCTTTTCGGAAAAATAGGAACTGTCGATGTCCTGGACCGATGTGTACATGTGTTAGTATCATAGCCACTCTGGAACAAACACTATAGGTTATTTGCATGCTGAAACTAAGACATATTAAGTTAGAGCGGCAAAGCAGGCGAAAAAACACCATGTTTGTTGTCAAAGAATTTCAAAATTGGCATTGTCCTAATATAACAAATCAAGCCATCAACATGTGTGTCTCATGCAGACTAACTAAACTAGTGTGGCAATGAATGTAGGGAATCAAGCAACTCGACTCTTTCCCTCAAAAACTAATCATATCACTGCATAACGGAAATATAGAAATATAACAAAAAGAGGTGCATGAGATTCCTTCAGCTGCTTAGAACTGGTCAGGACAATAAAGCATTAACCTAAAATATAATAATAGCGTTTAAAAATGGTCTATAGAATGAACTAGCCAAAAAAGTGACCTCCAACCACAGGTGGCATTACTTTAATCATCAGGGAACTATGATAGTACCTTGGAAAAACAAGCAATAGATCAAGTGTCTTAAATAGACTACCAGAATCATTTAAGACAAACAAGATATCAACCGTTCCTTTTCAGTAGCCAGATCATTCAAATATTTTGATTGTCAGGCCAGTAAATAAAAAAAGAAGAGAAACAAAGAGATGGGTCATTTGCTGCTAAAACAAAAGTTGGATGCATCCAAAAAATAGCACGAACCTTCTTTGTAATGCCTACAACTATTGTATTTCCAACTGCTGACAGTATCATTGTACATATAACTAGGCAAGAAAATCCAGTAGACAAACAAACAAATGATACATTGTGTACCTTGCAAGGTCAATGAAGTATTTAAACAATGTATGTCTGGGAACCACGTCATAATATAGCATTGATGCAATCACAAGTCAACTAAAAATTCACAGGAACCATAACCAGTTGAACCATATGGTGGATAATATTAAACTCGCAAGATCATCTCATCATGTATAGATGAAAATCCCTTGTTTATTATTAATCAAACATTATATTTCTCACAGAAATTGCCATCCCTAGTTTGGGACTGATGGGGCTCAAACCCACAGCTACCACCTTGATAGGGAGGTGCTCTGACCGTTTAAGTTAAGAAAATTATTACATTGCTTTAATCATGAGCAAACTAAAGAATCTAATTGACAATAGACTGTATATGTGCATCATGTAGAGTAGCTATTGAGGTAATGAATTAAGAAATCAAATAACAGGTGTAGGATACACTTCCAGATCATATTAACATGGTTATAGTACATATATATAGTAACTGGGGATCATATTAGATGATAATAGCTATGATAATCTCACTATGAGTAGGCTAGATAGAACTCCCTCTGTTTCAAAATGTAAGATGTTATGGATTTTGTGAAACGAATGTATCTAGACATCCTTTAGTGTTGCTAGAGTAACTTGGACTAGTATTGTATGCATTTTTACTAGTCCAAGTTACTCCCCACCAATACCAAGTAATTCATACTAGTCACATACATATAACACTAGACTATGTTACTACCTCCAGAGTGCATATAAGCTCCATCATGGTGGCGATCTCTAATATTATAATTAAATATAGATTAGCATAAAAGTGGATATACTTCAATAACCACCACCTAATCATGGTCTAGTTAACGTATATATATATATATATAGATAGAAGATCATCAGTCAAATATAGCAAAAAGAGATCTCCACCATGATTGAGTGAGCAAATTGAATTATAAATGAAGGGATTTACGTTTGGTCTTTGTGCAGTACCGTTAAACGTCATCTTGTTCTAATCATTGGCCAACTCATGTGGTGCTCACACTAGACAATGTGACTACCTCCAGAGTGCATACAAGCTCATAATTATAGCATAAAAATAAAATAATAGACTATAAATTAGCACAAAAGTGGATATACTTAAATTACCACCACATAATCATAGTCTAGTTGACGCATATGTAGATAGATAGATATGATGATGAGTCAAATATAGCAAAGAATAGATCATCATGATGATTGTGTGAGGAAAATGAATTATAAATCGAGAGATTTTTACAATTGGTCTTTGTTACATAGTAGAAAAATATAGCATAAAAGTGGATATACTTAAATAACCACCACCTAATCATGGTCTAGTTAAAATATGGATAGATAAATAGACATATAGATAGATATATAGATAGATAGATAGATAGAGAGAGAGAGAGAGAGAGAGAGAGATGAACACAAGTCAAATATAGAAAGAATAGATCATCACCAAAATCAAGTGAGCACATTGAATTATAAATCGAGGGATTTACGTTTGGTTTTTGTCCAATCTTGTTTAAGGTTAACCTTGTTCTAATCATTAGCCGAATCATGTGGTACCTCGTACAAACAAGCATCTGACACTAAGAACATCTCAGTAAAAACAAGAGACTTACTATTTCTTTTTGTGCAGTCCTGTTGGAGGACATCCTGTTGTCAGTTTGTTCTTTGAAGACATCCACCGCATCCAGTACTTGGATAGATGATCCATCTACTTTATTGTTGCTGTTGGGTCAACAACATAGAAAACAAAAAAATTCCTATGATGAGAATTACACGCCAAGATCTATCTACTAGGTACAGAGCAACGGGTGGACATACATCCAACGAGAACTTACCCTCGAAGACAACGAGTTTTGTTAATGAGTAGGAACTCGTGGTTGATATAGTCGTACACTTGACGATCTAAAGATCGTGAGGAAGTCCGAGCGCCGCAACTCAGCAGCGCATCCGTACTCGCACACATGTTCAAGCCACCGGACAACCTCCACCTCCTCGCTCTAGCGATCCAGCGGAAGCAGCAACTCCTTCCAGACAAAATGCCACCGGGAACATGTATCTGGCTAATCCGAGACCATGGGGGAATAATTCTAGAGGGGGAGAGATCCTTCACAAGGATGTGTGAGGATGAAGGAGGAGGAGGGTGTCCTTTTATAGGAGGAGGGGGGTACCCCCTCTCTCCATGGCCGGCGCATGGGGGGTGACTCCTCACCTCCCCCATTCATGTGGTGGTAACACCTCCACATTAAAATGCCTCTTCACATTAAAATGCCTCTTCACTTTAAATGCATTAAAATTCTCCAAGTTTAATGCTCTCTCATTTAATAAAACTCTTTTATTAAATTTATTCAGAATTTTGTTAATTACTTTAATTAACAAACATTCACATATAGCCCCTTGCAATATCTCAATATCACATGCAGAACCACTTTCTGCAATTTCACCGGAAACAATTTCTGGTTTCTATCAAAACAATTCCTGCGCTTTGCAATTCTTTCGTCTGAAACATATGTGCTCCAAAATGGTGTCCGGTAACTCTTAAGTGTGTCACCCTATGGTTCGCGAATAATGCAGACATGATTGAGACTCCTCTCAGATCAATAGTCAGAAGCGGGACCTGGAGATCCATACTGACTCCTGCATCTTCAACGATGACTTCTGTGATCGTGAGAACCTTTAACGCTTGTAACTAAATCCCTTTGTCTCGCGATATATTACATGTTCGAGATTCGATCATCGGTATCTACATACCTAGTTTGAGCTCGTTGCCAACATGCACTCTTTTCTCGTTCCCGTGATATAACATTCTAGTGGTCACATCACTTGCATGCAAGCTACCTCAATGTGATATCACCGAGAGGGCCCAGAGTATATCTATCCGTCATCGGGATTGACAAATTCCACTCTTGATCCATGAGCCTCAACATAACACCTTCGTAGCACTGAACCCATCTTTATAGTCACCCTGTTACAGTGTGACGTTTGATGTTATCAAGATACTCTTCCGGTGTTAGCAATTAACATGATCTCATGGTCTAAGGATAAAGATTACTTCGTATGATGTTATAGCAATACAAACATAATGACTTGATTGTAATGCTATACTTCGGATGAATGTTCATCACATCATTCCACCAATGGTGTGACCTTATTATTAACTACATACGATGTCCATGATTAGGAAACCTTGATCATCTTGTTAATCAACAAGCTAGTCTATAAGAGAGGCATACCTAGGAACCCTTTTTGTTTATTAAACACACATGTATTGATGTTTCCGATCAATACAATTCTAGCATGCAAAATAAACATCTACCATATATAAGGAATACATAATAACAACTTTATTATTGCCTCTCAGGGCATATTTCCTTCAGTCTCCCACTTGCACTAGAGACAATAATCTAGTTCACATAGTGATAAATCTAACACCCATGGAGTTCTGGTGTTGATCATGTTTTGCCCTAGGGAGAGCTTTAGTCAACGGATCTGCTCCATTTAGGTCCGTGTGTACTTTACAAATATTTATATCTCCATCCTTGACATGCTCGCGGATGGAGTGAAACCGACGCTTAATATGCATGGAATTCTTGTGAGACCTCGGTTCCTTTGCATTGGCTATGGCTCCATTGTTGTCACAATAGATCACCATTGGGTCCAATGCACTAGGAACCACACCTAGTTCCGTAATGAACTCTTTCATCCAAACCGCTTCCTGCGCCGCTTCTGAAGCAGCAACATATTCCACCACCGTTGTTGATCCAGCCACCACAGGTTGTTTGGAACTCCTCCAACTAACTACTGCTCTGTTCAAGAGAAATACGTATTCGGATTGAAACTTAGAGTCATCCGGATCGGTGTCAAAGCTAGCATCGACATAACACTTAGCGACTAGCTCTTCTTCACCTCCATATATAAGAAACATATCCCTAGTTCTTCTCAATCACTTGAGGATGTTCTTTACCGCTATCAAGTGTTCCGAACCTTGATCAGATTGGTACCTACAAGTCAAACTAATATCATGTGCCACACCCGGTCTTGTACATGGCATGGTATACATAATAGAGCCTATGGTCGTGGCATAGGGGATCTTATCCATCATCTCTCTTTCTTCCGCCGTAGCCGGACTTTGAGTCTTACTCAATGTCTTGCCTTGCAACATAAGTAAGAACCCCTTCTTACTTTCGTCCATATTAAACTTCTTTAATATCTTATCAAGGTATGTACTCTGCGATAGCCCAATTAGGTGCCTTGATCTATCTCTATAGATTTTAATGCCTAATATATATGACGCTTCACCAAGGTCTTTCATCAAAAATTTGCTGTTTAGATAACTTTTAACACTGTTTAAAAGATCTATATCATTTCCAATCAATAATATGTCATCCACATATAATATCAAACATGCCACATTGCTCCCACTCACTTTCTTGTAAATACAAGCCTCTCCATAAGTTTGGACAAATCCAAACTCTTTGATCACCTCATCAAAGCGGAGATTCCAACTCCGGGATGCTTGCTTTAGTCCATAGATGGATCGCTGAAGTTTGCATACCTTATTAGCATCCTTAGGATCGACAAAACCCTTAGGTTGTATCATATACAACTCTTCTTCAATATTACCATTGAGGAACGCAGTTTTGATATCCATCTGCCATATTTCATAATCGAAATATGCAGCAAATGCTAACATAATCCTAACCGACTTAAGCATCGCTACGGGAGAGAATGTCTCATCGTAGTCAACTCCTTGAATTTGTCGAAACCCCTCTGCGACCAGTCGAGCCTTATAGATGGTCACATTACCATCAGCATCAGTTTTTCTTTTGAAAATCCAATTATTCTCAACGGCCTTTCGATCGTGAGGTAAGTCCACCAAGGTCCAAACTTGTTTCTCATACATGGATTCCATCTCGGATTTCATGGCTTCTAGCCATTTGTTGGAATCCGGGCTCATCATCACTTCTTCATACGTCGCGGGGTCATCCATTTCATCAACCATGAAATTCACAATAGGATTGCCGTACAGTTCAAGAGCTGCACGTGTCCTGCTTGACCTGCGAGGTTCGGTAGTGTCCTCTTTCGGAGTTTCATGATCAATATCATTAGCTCTCTCTTCACTAGGTGAAGTCAACTCCGAAACAACTTCCGGTGCTGCGCTACTCGCCATTTTATGAAGATAAAGTTCAATCACCTCTTCGAGTTCTACCTTCCGAATACTCACACCTTTCGCGAGAAACTCCTTCTCAAGAAAGGATCCATTCTTGGCAACAAAAACCTTGCCCTCAGATCTGTGATAGAAGGTATACCCAATCGTTTCCTTAGTGTATCCTATGAAGACGCATTTTTCCGCTTTGGGTTCGAGTTTATCCGGCTGAAGTTTCTTCACATAAACATCACATCCCCAAACTTTAAGAAATGACAGCTTAGGTGTGTTTCCAAACCATAATTCATACAGTGTCGTTTCAACGGATTTAGATGGTGCCCGGTTTAAAGTTAATGCAGCTGTTTCCAGTGCATAACCCCAAAATGACAGTGGCAAGTCAGTCAGAGACAGCATAGATCGAACCATATCCAATAAGGTACGATTACGACGTTCCGACACACCATTACGTTGTGGAGTTCCGGTAGGCGTGAGTTGTGAAACTATTCCACACTCTTTCATGTGTGTGCTAAACTCGTAACTTAGATACTCTCCTCCACGGTCAGACCGTAGAAATTTGATCTTTCTATTACGATGATTTTCCACTTCATTATGAAATTCCTTGAACTTTTCAAAAGTTTCAAACTTGTGTTTCCTCAAATAGATATACCCGTATCTACTCAAATCATCCGTGAAAGTAACAAAATAACGATATCCACCTCGCGCCGACACACTCATTGGTCCACACACATTAGTATGTATGATTTCCAATAGATCTGTCGCTCGTTCCATTGAACCGGAAAACGGCGTTCTAGTCATCTTGCCCATAAGGCATGGCTCACATGTATCAAATGATTCAAAATCAAGTGATTCCAAAAGTCCATCAGAATGGAGTTTCTTCATGCGTTTAACGCCAATATGACCTAGACGGCAGTGCCACATATATGCAGATATATCATCATCAAGTTTAATCTTTTTAGCATTAACATTATGAATGTGCATAATATTACTATCGAGATCCATCAGAAATAAACCATTCAACACAGGTGCATGACCATATAAGATATTATCCATATAAATAGAACAACCATTGTTTTCAGATTTAAACGAATAACCACTTTGCATCAAACACGATCCGGATACAATGTTCATGCTAAGTGCAGGCACCAAATAACAATTATTTAGGTTTATGACTAATCCCGATGGCATATGGAGAGGCAGCGTTCCGACGGAGATCACATCAACTCTTGATCCATTGCCGACCCGCATTGTGACCTCATCCCTTGCTAGTTGTCGCTTGTTCCGCAGCTCCTGAATCGAGTTACATATATTAGCAACTGATCCCGTATCAAATACCCAGGTGCTACTGCGAGTACTAGTCAAGTACACATCAATAACTTGTATATCATATATACCTTTGTTTGCCTTGCCAGACTTCTTGTCCGCCAAATACTTGGGGCAGTTGCGCTTCCAATGGCCAATCCCCTTGCAATAGTAGCACTCAGTATCGGACTTCGGGCCAGCTCGGGGTTTTTTTCAGGCGTGGAAACAGATTTGCCACCCTTCTTTCCCTTGTGCTTGCCTTTCTTGTCTTTCTTGAAACCGGTGGTCCTATGATCATCAACACTTGATGTTCTTTCCTAATCTCCACTTCTGCAGTCTTAAGAATTGACAGAAGGTCGGGAAGAGTCTTCTTCATGCCCTGCATATTATAGTTCATCACGAAGCTCTTGTAGCTAGGTGGCAGAGATTGGAGAACACGATGTATGCCTAAGTCAATGGGAATCGTTATTCCCAAGGACACAAGCTTATCGGCGTACCCAGACATTTGGAGTACATGCTCATTAACGGAGCTGTTCTCCTCCATCATGCAGCTAAAGAACTTTTCAGTAGCATTATAACTCTCTACGGCAGCATGGGTATCGAAAATCATTTTCAATTCTCCCATGGTATCAAAGGCATTGCCATTTTTGAAACGCTTTCGAAGTTCTGGCTCTAGCCCATACAGTATGCCGCAATGAACTAAGTTGTGGTCCTCCTGACGAGTCACATAGACATTCTTTTCCTCGTCAGGGGCATCAGGAGCTGGTGGGGTGCCTAGCGGCGCATCTAGGACATATTGCTTTTGTGCAGCAGTGAGGAATCCTCAAATTCATAGCCTAGTTGGTGAAGTTGCTACCATTCGCAGCAAGTTTCTCTTTCTCCATGAATACATTGAAATTAAAAGCAGGTGGTGCCATCTACAACAGAATTTGTAAAGTTTATTTACACTAATTTTATGATAGATTGAGTTCAACTAATCCAAATTACTAATGAACTCCCACTCAAAAACGACATCCCTCGTGCCTTTTGTGTGATTACATGAACCAAATCCACTACACCAAGTCCGATCATCACGTGAGTCGGTGTAGCTTCAAAGGCGAGCATCTATATGGCCATCATATCAACCATATGACTCATTCTTAACCTTTCGGCCCGTGTTCTGAGGCCATGTCTGTACATGCTAGGCTCGCCAAGTAAGAACCTTAGTACTCACGTGTGTAAAACTGTCTTACACCCGTTGTATGAAAGCGTAGAGTCGAGTACACCCGATCATCACGTGATGTCTCGAAACACGATCCATAGAATGGTGCATACTCAAGGAAGAACACATTTTATCTTGATATCTAAATGATGGATCATCTTACAATGCTACCAAAAGCGCCAAACTAGCAGTATAAGATGCTAACATCTAGTGTGTAAAGTGAGATGATATGGTCCATGCATTTGATCTCTATCAATTGCATAGTGGTATGATCTCTATCATTCCTTTGTGTGTAAGGCCAAGGCCTATGGAACTTACACGTTGAATGTGTTGTAAGAGTATCTATCATACAACTACTTACAACAATACCATATCAATACACTAGCCCAGCAACGATCTAAACTAGACGCCTCTAATTTATCAATTGCAAGTTTTACGTGGCTTAGGGCTTTCGGAGATAGAACCGTTCTCACCTACGAACATGAACCACAACGAGGATAACCAAGTTATTAGCAACTCGTTGTAAATCAGATATTGATTATAGTAGGAGAGACAGACACCCGCCAGCCACTTAAGCAAAACAACTTGCATGTCAGTCGTGGAACCGGTCTCATGTACGATGACATGTAAGGTTGGTCCGGGCCGCTTCATCCCACTATGCCACCAATATCCAAAATACATAGAAGATGCAATAACATGATCAAAGCACCTACGCATGTAAACATATGTGTACTAACCGTGCAAAGCACCTACGCATAGATCAGGCTCTGATACCACTGTTGGGTCCGCAGCATAGAAAACAAAAAAATTCCTACGATGAGAACTACACGCCAAGATCTATCTACTAGGTACAGAGCAACGGGTGGACATACATCCAACGAGAACTTACCCTCGAAGACAACGAGTTTTATTAACGAGTAGGAACTTGTGGTTGATGTAGTCGTACACTTGCCGGTCTCAAGATCGTGAGGAAGTCCGAGCGCAGCAACTCAGCAACGCATCCGTACTCGCACACACGTTCAAGCCACCGGACAACCTCCACCTCCTCGCTCCAGTGATCCAGTGGAAGAAGCAACTCCTTCCAGATGAAATGCCACCGGGAACATGTATCTCGCTAATCCGAGACCATGGGGGAATAATTCTAGAGGGGGAGAGAGATCCTTTACAAGGAGGTGTGAGCATGAAGGAGGAGGAGGGTGGCCTTTTATAGGAGGAGGGGGTACCCCCTCTCTCCATGGCCGGTGCATGGGGGGTGATCCCTCACCTCCCCCATTCATGTGGTTGTAACCCCTCCACATTAAAATGCCTCTTCACATTCCCTTTTAAAGTCTCCACTTTAAATGCATTAAAATTCTCCAAGTTTAATGCTCTCTCATTTAATAAAACTCTTTTATTAAATTTATTCAGAATTTTGTTAATTACTTTAATTAACAAACATTCACATATAGCCCCTTGTAATATCTCAATATCACATGCAGAACCACTTTTTGCAATTTCACCCGAAACAATTTCCGGTTTCTATCGAAACAATTCCTGCGCTTTGCAATTCTTTCGTCTGAAACATATGTGCTCCAAAATGGTTTCATGTAACTCTGAAGTGTGTCACCCTATGATTCGCGAATAATGCAGACATGATTGAGACTCCTCTCGGATCAATAGTCAGAAGTGGGACCTGGAGATCCATACTGACTCATGCATATTCAACGATGACTTCTGTGATCGTGAGAACCTTTAACGCTTGTAATTAAATCCCTTTGTCTCGCGATATATTACATGTTCGAGATTCGATCATCGGTATCTCCATACCTAGTTTGATCTCGTTGCCGACATGCACTCTTTTCTCGTTCCCGTGATAGAACATTCTAGTGATCACGTCACTTGCTTGCAAGCTATCTCAATGTGATATCACCAAGAGGGACCAAAGTATATCTATCTAGCATCGGGATTGACATATTCCACTCTTGATCCATGAGCCTCAACATAACACCTTCGTAGAGAAGGAAATACGCCCTGAGAGGCAATAATAAAGTTGTTATTCTATATTCCTTATATATGATAGATGTTTATTTTACATGCTAGAATTGTATTGATCAGAAACATCAATACATGTGTGTTTAATAAACAAAAAGGGTTCCTAGTTATGCCTCTCTTATAGACTAGCTTGTTGATTAACAAGATGATCAAGGTTTATTCATCATGGACATTGGATGTTGTTAATAACAAGGTCACACCATTGGTGTAATGATGTGATGAACATTCATCCGAAGTATAGCATTACGATCAAGTCATTATGTTTATATTTCTATAACATCATACGAAGTAATCTTTATCCTTAGACCATGAGATCATGTTAATTGCTAACACCGGAAGAGTATCTTGATAACATCAAACGTCACACCGTAACAGGGTGATTATAAAGATGGGTTCAGTACTACGAAGGTGTTATGTTGAGGCTCATGGATCAAGAGTGGAATTTGTCAATCCAGATGACGGATAGATATACTCTGGGCCCTCTCGGTGATATCACATTAAGATAGCTTGCAAGCAAGTGATGTGATCACTAGAATGTTATATCACGGGAACGAGAAAAGAGTGCATGTCGGTAACGAGATCAAACTAGGTATGGAGATACCGATGATCAAATCTCAGACATGTAATATATCGAGAGACCAAGGGATTTAGTTACAAGCGTTAAAGGTTCTCACGATCACAGAAGTCATCGTTGAATGTGTAGGAGTCAGTACGGATCTCCAGGTCCCGCTGCTGATTATTGATCGGAGAAGGGTCTCGATCATGTCTGCATTATTCGAGAACCGTAGGATGGCACACTTAAGAGTTACCGGACACCATTTTGGAGCACATATGTTTCAGACGAAAGAATTGCAAAGCGCAGGAATTGTTTCAATAGAAACCGCAAATTGTTTCGGGTGAAATTGCAGAAAGTGGTTCTGCATGTGATATTGAAATATTGCAAGGGGCTATATGTGAATGTTTGTTAATTAAAGTAATTAACAAAATTCGGAATAAATTTAATAAAAAGAGTTTTATTAAATGAGAGAGCATTAAATTTGGAGAAATTTAATGCATTTAAAGTGGAGACTTTAAAAGGGAATGTGAAGAGGCATTTTAATGTGGAGGGGTTACCACCACATGAATGGGGGAGGTGAGGGGTCACCCCCCATGCGCCGGCCATAGAGAGAGGGGGCACCCACCCCTCCTCCTATAAAAGGCCACCCATTCCCTCCTTCGTCCCTACATCTCCTTGTGAAGGATCTCTCTCCCCCTCTAGAATTATTCCCCCATGCTCTCGGATTAGCGAGATACATGTTCCCGGTGGCATTTCGTCAGGAAGGAGTTGCTGCTTCCGCTGGATCGCTGGAGCGAGGAGGTGGAGGTTGTCCGGTGGCTTGAACGTGTGTGCGAGTGTGGATGCGCTGCTGAGTTGCGGCGCTCGGACTTCCTCACGATCTTGAGATCGGCAAGTGTACGACTACATCAACCACGAGTTCCTACTCGTTAACAAAACTCGTTGTTTTCGAGGGTAAGTTCTCATTGGATGTATGTCCACCCGTTGCTTTGTACCTATAGATAGATCTTGGCGTGTAGTTCACACCGTAGGAAATTTTTTGTTTTCTATGCTGCGGACCCAACACGTAGCACTGAACCCATCTTTATAGTCACCCTGTTACGGTGTGACGTTTGATGTTATCAAGATACTCTTTCGGTGTTAGAAATTAACATGATCTCATGGTCTAAGGATAAAGATTACTTCGTATGGTGTTATAGCAATATAAACATAATGACTTGATCGTAATGCTATACTTCGGATGAATGTTCATCACATCATTCCATCAATGGTGTGACCTTGTTATTAACAACATCCGATGTCCATGATCAAGAAACCTTGATCATCTTGTTAATCAACAAGCTAGTCTATAAGAGAGGCATAACTAGGAACCCTTTTGTTTATAAAACACACATGTATTGATGTTTCCGATCAATACAATTCTAGCATGCAAAATAAACATCTATCGTATATAAGGAATACATAATAACAACTTTATTATTGCCTCTCAGGGCATATTTCCTTCAGTTGCTCCTATGCATATAGGTTTAGGCCACTCATTCACAAAAACAGGTTTGCATTCAGCCATACAAAGCAACAAGTATTTACAAGATTGTAGGGGTGATTCACTCTACGATTCTCCATGGTCCATGTGAGAGGAAATAATATCAGATAGTGGTTGTTGCTGTTTACAAAGAACTAGATAGACATTATAGTATAATCACTTGTGAACACGTAGAGCAGGGAATGGCAGAATATAAACAAACATTTAAATGACAGAAAGATTGACATGGTGACAAAATAGAATGCAGTTATAGTCACTCCTTAGCACGAACTATAGAGAAATTACAATGATTTAACTTGTGAAATGGGATTGCAAACAAATATGAGAAGTGCCATAAATAGTGTCACCATCTACAGAGTAGATAGTTACTGTACTAACATTTGGACGAACAAGATAGACATTACAATGGTATATCTCGTGAACTTATAGAGCAGGGAATGCTAACCCATCTGTGAAGTAACTTAAATGCCATGAACTACATAATAGAAGGTAGACTGCTGCTACTGAAATTATAATTGAGAAACTTGAATTTATAGAGCAGGGCATGCAGATAACCATGTTAAGTGCCTTAAAACATGCCATGTAATACTACATCCAATCCAAAGTAAATAAGGCGTATAATTTTTTCGCAAGTCAATCGACGCAAAATTGGACCAAGTTTGTAGAACATACCAGGAACATCTACCATGCCAAACCAACGTCGTTCAATACATCAGGGTATATATTTTCATAGACGCAAATGCCACAAATTAGCCCTTAATATATTTTTCTATGAGCTTGGTAAAAGTCATCATTGTTTGAAAAAGTATAGGCCTTCTTTTATGGAATGGATGTACTCGCTCCGTTTCAAAAAGTATAAGTCATCATCTAGACCACTTTTAGTGTGTAGGTTCATGTAGGTTTGGATTAAACCTACACACTAAATGGTGTCTAGATACACTTCTATCACAAAGCTAAACCATCTTATATTTTGAAACAGAGGGAGTAGTACACAATAGGCGGCAGCTACTGTCGGAGCTTAATTGAAACAAATAATAATGGCATAACTTGCAGAGGGAATGCAAAACCAACAAGTTCAAGGACATAAAATTTGCGATGAATTACATAAGAGAAGGCAGTTACTGTGGTTACTTAGAACAACTAGATTGAAATTAAAATAGCATAAATTATGAACTTGTAGAGCAGAGAATGTTAACCTACATGTTCAGTGGCTTAAAACTACCAATGAACTCCAAAATTACATGCAGTCAGTATTGTAGCAACAGACAAAGCAAGTGCACATTATGATGACATAACTTGTGAACTTGTTGAATAGGTAGGAAGCTTCATAAGTTCAGTGAATTAACATTTGCCATGAACTGCGTAATACCAATGAACTCTAATGATGTCTGTTTTGTACTACCAAAATTGTTTATGTATATTAAGAGTAATTGTTGGTCAAAGAAAAAACACGCATAACAAGGATGCCTTATACCTCAAAACAGAAGGAGTAGTTTAACACGTAGATTTAGCATAGAATACACCGAATTTATCAAGGGAGAGTGGGATATCAATTAAGCCAGTATTGAGGTAGGAATTTACCACCAATATAGAAATGCAGTTCACTGTCATAGGCTCATACCTGCTATATTGAAACGAACGAACAAGCAGATCTGGTTTACCTAGGCCACAACATTGTTTACGCATACACGTCATCTTTGCGGGTGACGTCAAGGACGCCGAGGGTTCCCGATAGTGGCGAGTCGAGCTGAAGCAGATAGATCTCGCCAGTGTATGTGAAGCAGATTGGTGGAGGTTGTTGATGGGTGTGGCTTGCTTGACAAGATGGCCGATGAAGGAGATCCAGTGTAGAGCATGGCATCTTCAGTGAAGCAGATCTGTTACGATCGATAATGGATTTGAGGCGCTGCACAAGAGCGTCGGTGAAGTAGATCTGGTCTAGTGGACTATTGAGTCCGTGAAATAGATCTAATGAAGCGCTGACCGGCGTAGGTGAAGCAGGTCAGGTGCTATGGACTAGGGAGTCGGCAAAACTAACACAGTGGTATGGAAGAGGGTGTCAGTGAACTAGGTTCGGTAAGGTGGACATCGGCTGATCCCGTAGATTGGTCAGGTGTATATGGTATCGATGTATGGCGTGTAGGCCAGTGAAGTGTGGTGGTGCAGGAGCCGGAGGTGGGATAGGGGGTTTGGTGTGGCGTGTGGGCCGGAGAAGTGCGCTGGTGATGTTCCGGTGTGGTGGTGTAGGAGCTGGAGGTGAGATAGGGGTTGGGTGGCGTGTAGGCGGGTGAAGTGCGACGGAGCTGATTACGATGCGGTGGTGCAGGTGTTGGAGGTGAGAGGGGGTTGGGTGGCGTGTAGGCCGGCGAAGCGCTGTGGAGATGGGCCAGTGCGGTGGTGCTGGAGCTGAAGGTGAGAAGGGGGTTAGGGTTTTTCGAAGTGCTATGGGGAAAATGGCATCGGTGGAAGGTGGACTACCCAGCTTTAGAGCTGTGGGGACCTTGGCCTTCTAGGGGGGAGATTACGAACCATTCCCACGCCCCGACATTAGTAGATAGGACATTGTCAGGGGTAGAAAATTAATTTCGTATGGCTACAACTTGGGGCGTGTGACCACTCGAAATATTTCGGTGGAGGTGAGGCGGGAGAATTTGTTGCTGTGAGATTTTGAATTTGGCTATACGGTTCAAAAGATATAGAATAATAATATCCTATCCTAGGAGTAGCTATAGTCCAATGACTAGAAAAAATAGTTTACTGTAATGTCCTAGCCTTTCTAGGTACCGAGTATTTCCAGAGCCATTTCTGCAAAAATAAGGTCTCTACCTTTGGCTCAATTATGTACACACATGAAGGTATGTAGTAACATGAACTACTATGTTTCCCACTATGACCAGCCTAAGAGCATCTCTAGTGGCTAGTGTATCGGGTAGGCTAAGCCAAATATAGACCACCATGGACCAAAAAATGCCGCCGGTGGCTTGTGTATCCGGTGGTCTAAAATTTAGACATCCTCCAAATAGGCTACTTGTTGTCCATATTTGGACAACCAAGCTCGCTCCTACGCCAAATCTGAGCATTTGATGTACTGATTTGCTATGTATATTGACTATTTGTGTGCAGATGGACATTTAGAGTATCCAATTTAGAATATCCACTAGAAAACTAAAGTCATGTAAAAGGAATCTTTTTACACCATTATCTATAAAGTGAAGATGTAGACTATCAAATTTACACAAGCCACTAGAGATGCTCTAAGAGACTACCAAATTTAGACAAGCCACTAGAGATCAAGGCAAAAAATACTAGTGTGCTATTTAATTTAGTGTGGCTTTTCTCCAGACGATATGACAGTTATAGCGTGCTAATAACGCGCTATTTTAGAAAACATATTTTTGTAAAAATTAAAAAATATAACAGGTATATCATGAATATAAATAATTTCAACATGTAATGAATTGCCTAGAGTAATACTTGTACATGCATAATCAATTCCGACGCTATCCAAGTTGGAGGATAACCGGCAGGGCTGAATCTAGGTACACCGCCAGGTGCTGCAGGAGGAGGTGGCGGCTTGACACAATCACTTAAGTTTAACAATCAATTTTTCATTGTATGTTTGCTTACTCGACACATTCATCATATGTTATCTTACTCCACACCCGCCAACAAAAACATAATGTCCTATACTTGAAATAGCGCTAACACTATGATATTTTAGCGCGATATAGCATGCTATTTAAAAAATAACGCCATAGCGAGCAAAATCTTTAAAAAATATTGTAGACTCTCCAAATACGCTATATCATGCTACATAGCGTGAAATAGCGCACTATTCTTTTCAATGCTAGAAATGCTCTAAGGCTGGTCTGAGTGGTAAGTAACTTGGAGTAGTAATATGCATACATTGTGCTAAAGACTATCAAAAGTACCCATTCATCCAGAAATAACTGAGTTGGTTTTGTCTAGATTCGAATGTATTTAGACGCATTTTAGTGTATAGATACATTCGAATCTAGACAAACCCAAGTAAGTTATTTATGGATGGAGGGAGTAGTATTTTTTAGATGCTAAAATGGAAAAGAAGATCCAACTGCTGGCAATGTTGGGATTCGAGAGTCTTGATCCAATGCTGGAAATGTGTACATATAACTTTGAATATTGACTGTTGGATCAAGACTCGTGAATCCCAACATTTCCAGCCGTTGGATCTTCTTTTCCATTCTAGCATCTAGAAGATTTTATTCATAGTCTTCATCACAATGAACTATGCACAAAACTCAAAACACACTTCTCCATCAGTCTAGAATCTTCTCCCTCGTTTCTCTATACCATGTTACAAGAATTTTCAAGTTTTAGATAGCTAATAATTGTCGACTTCTAAATGATATACAAAGTACAAGAACCAACTATACACCCATACTTTATAGATGTTGATCAAAAAAATTATTCTTTACCTATTGAAATTTTATATAGTGGTATATGGCAAACGTCTATTATCTGAGTCTCATGTGTTGATCAAAAGGGACGTGCCACACATGTATATACTGTATGAAATGTGATTTAACAAATGTTAAGTTGTTATTAACCAATATTCTTGTTACAAAAAAATGCATACATTAAGTCTATTAGTAATAACTATATATCCATATTGAGAATACATCCTACGGTGCTATGAAATTTTGGGGGTGGTGACATGATCGTTCTAAAACATGTTGGAGTTTTCTCTAGGTACTACTCAACACGAATCTAGCTGCTCTGAACCATTGGTTCTAACAGCCCAACGGTCAGGGCTGGTGCTATGGATGCAATTCAAAACTGCTCCATTGTAGTAGTAGAGAGAATACAGCCTACTATGCTATGAAATTTTGGGGGTGGTGACATGATGGTTCTAGAAAATGGTGGAGTTTGCTCTAGGTACTATTCAACATGAATCCAGTTGCTCTGAACCATTGGATCTAACAGCCCAACGGTCAAGATTGGTGCTAAGGATCCAATTCAAAACTGCTCCATTATAATAGTAGAGATATAGTGGTAAGATAAGATAAGATAAGAAATAACTAGTGAGTTGGAAGTGCCTTGCACGTGAGAATTAGATAATATAAGTATGACATATCATTTTTTATATAAAATTATAGTAGTAGGTGAAACTCAAAAAATATTTATACTTTCGAGCCAATTTCATAAAGTATCCTGTGTGTCTGGTTCTTGTACTTTTTGTAGAATCTAGAAATCAACCTATAGCCGTAAATAATCCACGTCCGTAAAATTGATCCGTAAATAAATTATATTCTATAGGAGTATGTGGGCGGGGCCGGGGAAACTGCATTCCCTTTCGTCTCCCGAACCGCTTGATCTTCCTAGCGGTTCCTTTCTTCTCTGTCGCATTCCTTTTCTGTCACCCGGCCGGACTTCTGCAAAACAAAAGAAGGCACCAATCACAGTCCATGGTAGCGCCGTTGGACAAGATGTACTACTTCGTGGACCTTGGCAACACCACACTACAGGTGGCGTATACCAACAGAGCGTCGGTGGTGAACAATTACATCGAGAAAATCCAAAAGCTCCTGGAGGAAACAGACGACAATATTGTTGGCCTCGACGTCAAGTACACCAACAAGCAATCATCGATTCAGAAGGCTGCTGTCGTCCAGCTATGTGTGGGCATGGATTGCCTGGTCTACCAGATCTGCCAGGCCGACTAGCCATGCTCCAAGCTAGCAGAGTTCCTCGCCAACCCTAACATTTCGTTTGCAGGCGTCGACATCGGCAACAACCATATCAGGCTTAGGCGTTCTCTAGTACTAGTGACGAACTTTGTGGACATCCAGAAGAGGTGGAAGCCTTCCGGCTCCATGAATGAGAAGGATTCTTTGGCTGACTACGCGGTGGCCCTCATAGACATATGTTACAAAGTCATGAAGAAGAAGAAGGATGTGGACCACAAGCAGTGGGGTAACATGCCCCTGGCTGAAGAGCAGATAAAGTATGCAAGCCTCGACACCTACATGACCTACGAGGTATACATGAGGATAGTGAACTTCGAGAGGGATCAACAAACTCTCGAAATGTTCAACCAAAAAAAGAACTAAGGAAGACGGGCAAGGGAAAGGGTATCCAGACCAAGAAGAAGAAGACAAAGACTCAGAATGGTACACCGTGTGACCTATGAGTATATCTTTGCATTTTGGTATATCCTTGCTTGATACTACTCCTACTTGTACTACTACTCGCAGAAATTAATGCATGTATATACTGCATGCATGCAAGGGGAGGAGCCAAGAATTAATGCAAGGAATCATAGCTATTTCTTTTATTTTGACTACAGAGTGATAGTAGGAGTAGGCATCGTAGCACGCCAATAGCCCACCCCACCTCAATGAATTGTCTTGTCAATCAATAGCCATGGAAGATTATAATTTTATAGTGGTAGAGACTTTCTTTGAGTAATTCCATTTATACTGCTTATGGGTGGAGTACTTCTGAAAGACAGAGGGTGAATGGGCACCTGTCAAACTGCTAGTAGCACTATAGCAGCAGAACCACAAGATGAACTTTTGTCAATTTCTCGAATGTATGTTGAGTTAGTACAATATAAACATATATATTACTACTACCTGCTATGTACTAGTACTACTACTAGCAAAAAACGACCGTCCTTACTATGGAAAAAATATGATTTCTTCCAACCAAACTAGTACTACTCCAAAAATGGCTATATTTACTTGTCGCGAAAATGGATGTATCTAGACATGTTTTAGTGCTAGATACGAGTACATGTAAAACTAGTGGTGTATGCATAAATTAATTAGACTGAATAATTCATCTACTTGGTAGTATTGCGAATTAGCCCCCTTGCCTTCCTAAACAGAGAGCCTTAATCCTATTCAGCTTACTACTCAGCAGAGTACATCCACCCAACCCATCAGAAGTAAAGACTTCATGAAAAATACTCAGGAGAGTACATCCACCGAACTCATCTACCTCCGTTTCAAGGAATAAGGTGCACGCGCGCTCCAAAGTAAAGTTTGACCGAATAAATGGAGCAACTAAAATTTACATATATTGTGTAAAATTTGTTTTGTTGAATTCATATTGAAACACACTTTCCAATGATGCTAAATTTGTACAGTACCAACATTCTTTATATATATTTAGAGTAAACCTTGGTCAAACAAAAAACAAGAAAAATAAGGGAGCCTTATTTCTTGGGACGGAGATAGAGTACTACTACTATAAAATCCACCATTCCTGGTATGCAAACGATCTTTCTACAATTAAACCAATTAACAGTATCTTACATCACTACTAAAACTTGACACGAAAGAAGAAACACAGCTCCTTTGACGTAGCAGGACCGACCAGGTAATGAGGCGGCGCCACCAGGTAAGATGTAAGGTCCTCAAATGCGACGTCACCCGGCTTAGTGGAGCTCGGCACGTCGAGCTTCACCGTCATGGTGCCGGTCCTCCTCCTGCCATCCATCCAGGAGAGCAGCTGCGGGCATTCCGCCCACATCCTCACCCTGTACACAAGCAAGTCGCACATCGCAGCCCTAACACAAACCGCAGACACGAGGGGGCCATGCTTACTGTAACATCCCAAATTTTGTAGATTCATATGTTACTAGTAAGCATTCATCATATCACTGCATCATAGCATCGCATATCGAAAAATTTGCATCAGGTTTTTTCTCAAACCCCATAGTCACTTATGGACAAAAGGGGGGTAAAACCTTTTTAACCACCAAAACCTTTGCAAAAGTGTTATTTTATAATCCTATCCTAACCCTCTTCTTTTTACAAAATTTTAGAAACAAGTTTCGTCTAATTTGGAGTCCGTTTGCAAAAGTTATCGAATAAATAGCAATTCAGAAATTATTAAAAGAATTAAAAAAACTAAACTAACTGGGCCGGCCGAGCCAGCTCGGGGCTATCTGCCGCCCGCCCGGCCGGGTGGGCGACGCGCAGCCGCCAGCGGCCCAGCCCGCCAGCAGCCCGCCAGCGCGCGCCCGCAGCCGCTGACAGGTGGGGCCCGCCTGTCAGCCGCCTCCCCGCCGAATCCGGCTCGGCCTCGTCCGCCGCCGCTGCTAGCGTGCAACCGCCGCCGCCGATTCCGGCGCGGACTCCGCGACGTCCGCGCCAAGCCTCCGCCTATAAAAGCCGGGCACGCCTCCCCAGTCAACCCTAGCCCTTTCTTCCGCCGCCACCGCCGCCGAGCCGCCGCCGATTGCTCACCGGAGCGCGCCGCCGTTCGCCGCCAGCAGCCGCCGCCCGCCGTCGCCTCGGGAGGAGAAGGTCGCCGCCGCCCCCGGGAACGCGACCGCGACGAGGAGCCGGCCCCCGTCGTCTAGCTCGCCGGGCCAGAGGAGCATCTCTGCCGCTGCCGACCATCGCCGGAGGAGCTCCGCCGCCCGCCAGTCGCCGCCGCCGGTAAGCGCCGCCCCCACCCCCCCTCCCCCCCCGCCGACCGTCGGATCTAGATCCAACGGCCCAGATCCGCCGACGCCCGCGGGCCAACCGCGTCGCGCCGCGTGGCAGCGCCATGTCGACGCCGTGTCGCCCCCGCGTCGCGTCACGCGTGCCCCGCTGGCCCACTCACGTGGCGCCACGTGTCGCCGCGTCGCTGACCCTTCTTTCCTCTTTTTTTTATAGGCAGAAATAGCTGAAATCTTGTAAAATTCATAGTAATTCGATTTATAGTCCAAATTTTGCGTATAATATACCGTTGGATTCATATTTTCGAGTAGAACACAGATCTGTAATATTACTGTTGAAATATACCATTGAAATCTTGAATAATATTACTGTTTTTCCACAGCAATCTTGCAGTAGAATTGAAAGTTTAGATCGGAGTATTTTAATTCTAGAAAATTATCCGTAGCTCCATTTTAGTTGATTCTTGTTGCGTTGGCTTTGTTTTGACAATACCTTCTGTAGAAAATTGTCATTTCTTGCTTCGGGTGTTTAGATCTGTTTCGAGATAGATTAGAGCTGTAGATCTAGTTTCAAGCCTGATTTATTTGGGTTTAACCCAAAAATACTTAAAATCTGTGGGAGATCATTTCTAATGACATCCCCAACTCAACAACACCCCTGGTTAAAACCCTTGGTCGAAATCAAATCCACTCTTGCATTTTTACCATGTTGCATGCATGCATATTTGACTTCCTGGATTGTTTTGTGCAAAACGTGATTGATCCCATGTTTGTTTCGTTAGATTGCACGGAGTGCGCTGAGGAGTTTTGTTGTGTAGATTGCTGCTCGGATCAAGGCAAGTTACACCACTTGTTCATGTTATGTCCCAGTTTTTGACTATGCATGTTTTACTCTTCAAATCTTGTAGTATGCATGTGTAGGTTTTTAGTAGCTTTCTTATTACTATTTTTGCAAGTACGGTTTTGTAGTATGCCATGAGTAGCTTTATACTTAGGATTTTCCGTCCTAATAGGTTCCCCCTGTTTTGCTAAGTATTGCTTGCTATGCTATAAATATATCAAATACCGTTGGGAGGGTTCGAAAGACTCAAGAATTTTTCTAAGTATGTTAGCTCTCTCGAGCGAACTTTTCTTCTCCAAAACCCCTTCAAAATAAAACTAAGTTTTCTTCTGGGCGGAATGGTTGTCGGGACAACGAGTGAGATTTTGGTGGAGGACGGCCGCCCAGGAATCAAAGAAGTCTGCCATGTTTCAGAATTCAGAAGCTTCCTTTGCAACCACAATACATATGGGCTCTGTCTTGGCTTAGTACTTAGTGGGAAACCTCACCGGGGTACCAACATTTGGAGGTTCTTGGCACGGTTGGATCCAGCTGGTAGAGGGGCTACTAAGGGAAGGCTTCGCCATGGTCTTGTCTGTCAAAGGACATGATCATGGATTGTGGGGAAAGTGCACAACCTCTCGAGAGCATTGCAATCTGATCGATCAGCCGAGTTCACGGAAAAGAACATCTTGAGCATCTGAAGGATGGAGCCTCTGGAAGATCTTTCTCTCTCTCTTTTCCAAACTTAAAGTTTTTTATAAACCCTAGGGCGTGAGTAATATCGCCCTTGGGTGGGATTTTTGGGAACTTGGTGCGTAATATCCAAGTGCTAGGTTGATTTGGGCACTTGGTGAGTAATATCCTCGTGTTCCATTCAACCCTATACTACTTACCAAAGTTTACAAAGTAGGGAAAACTTTCCTGTCTTTTCTTATTACTTTGATAAAATTGGCTTTACGCAAATGAACCCCAGAGCCTACTCTTAGCCTTGCATGTAGAGTTAGTCTTGTTCCTTCCTTGGTGTAATTTGCCAATACATTCAAAGTATTGACCCAACTTGTTGGCTGCACGTCCTATGTGCAGAATCCGAAGATTGAATGGTGCGTAGGGATCGTGGGTCTTCACGCAGCTAGCCTGAGGCGTTGATGGACTCAAGTGTTATTTAGTTTCCGTTGTTTGTTTGAGCTAGCTATAAGCTATGCAAGTTGTAATAATTATACTCTGGATTATTCGTGTAATAATAACTTGTGTTTTACATGATATTTCATCGACTGTGAGTGCTAGCTATTGATCCAGGGACTAGCATGTTAATCACAGGGACGTAGGATCTTTAACGATCCGAGGTCGCAACAGATGGTATCAGAGCACAAGTTGCCTGTAGGACGTGACCCCTAGGATTGGAAACCACCTTTACCATGTGTGTTATGCTTTCTATATTATTCTAAGTTAATTGTACTCTCCTAGTATTTCTCTTCTTTATCACCTTGTGTCTAATTTTTTCTCTCTCAACCTAAAGATGACGGCCTTCTACTACGACACCGCCGAAGACATCAAGTGCCTGCGCTTCGGGGAGTGCCTTCTGGAAATCATCAAGACACTACAGTTACCCATGCCATCAATCAAGGGAGGCGAGTTGAGGAAGATGCACAAGGAGGGATGCTGGGCAATTGAAGTCATCCAGCCAGGGCGCAGTCGGATAGAACCCAAGACAGAGGCCATTGTACTCAACGTCACCAGCGACTCCAAGGAGAAAGGACTTAGCATTTGCTTGCAGGAGCTCATTGGACGCCTTTGCGGACGCCACCATGAAGAGGTTGAAGGAAACTACATCAAACTCTTTGGAAGACGTGATGAGAAGGGAGTCCCAATCGAGTTAACCCCGGAGGAAAGGAAGACATGCAAGCGTCGAAGAATCCAATATCAAGACTTGGGGTTCCACATCAATGACCTTCAGAAGGGGAGCTTCCTTGAGATCATGAGGAATGACGAGCTCTGTGCCCTAGTCAAGGAGCTGGAAGAGAAGATCAAGTCCCTAGGAGGGGAACTCACCGCCCAAGACAAGAGGTTCGCTAATCAAGAGAAGAGGGTGCAAGATAGGAACAAGAGGATTAGGGAGCAAAGTCTAGTGCTCGCAAAGAACGAGCTGGAGTTCAAGAACCTTGCCATCATGATAAAGGACCTGCGAGCGGCTAAGAGGAGCTTGGAGGAGAAGATCACGCCCGTGACTATGGGGTCAGGTTTGATCAAGAACCTACAGAAGGAGAAGAAGGAACTCCAAGCGAAGCTGGAAGCTGCTACCCAGGAACTGCAAGAGGTGAAGGAACTTCAAGGAAGACTCGAAGCTGCGACACCGGAGCCACAGGAGATGAAGGAACTTCAAGAGAAGCTTGAAGCCACGACAAGGGACATGGAGCTATACAAGTCACTACTGGAAAAGGAAGGCTTCATCATTGAGGATGAGGAAGTGGATGATGAGTAGACTAGTTGGACCACCATTAGTTCTATAGTTGAACGTTATTCGCGATTGTAATGAGTACCAAAAATCTTATATTGGTTGGTTAAACTTGGTTGAGTGTGTGGATTTTTGTGTTATGTGTGCCTTGCTTTCTCGTGTGTTTTCTTGCTTGCATAAGGGTAGGAGTTTATTCCTTAGACTTTCTATCTTTTCTTAACTTGCCTCTCAAACCCTCCAGATGGCGAGACGTGGAAACAACAATAACAACATGCCCCCAGAGATAGCAGAACTTCTGAACACTCAGAATCAGCTGATCCAACTCCTCACTCAAAACATGCAAAACAACAACAACAACCCGCCGCCTCCGCCACCTCCACCGCCCCAACAGGATCGCTTGACTCGATTCCTGAGGTTGAACCCTCCAACCTTCTCAAGTAGTGCTGAGCCAATTGTGGCAGACGACTGGCTCCGCACCATCAACAAGAAGTTAGACACCGTCCAAGTTGTTGGAGCTGATAGGGTGCGCTTTGCCGCGCACCAACTTGAGGGACCAGCTGCCGAATGGTGGGATAACTACCAGGTCACCCACCCTGATATTGAAGCTATCACCTGGAACCAGTTCGAAGCAGCCTTTCGTACTCATCACGTAGCCGCGGGAGTCATGTCACTTAAGAGACGTGAGTTCCGCGACTTGAAACAACTGCACCGCTCTGTCTCCGAGTATGGGGACCTTTTCAGCAAGCTCGCACGTTATGCACCTAATGATGTATCCACTGATGCCAAGAGGCAGGAGGAGTTCTTGAGGGGACTTAATGACGAAATATCTATTCAGCTTGTGGCTCTGAAGTTTGATAGCTATCAGGAACTTCTGGACAGGGCAGTTGTAGTTGAAGCAAAGCAAAGGAGTATAGAGAACCGGAAGAGAAATACCACCTCACACAAGCACAACTCTGCCCCATATCAGAAGCAACGCACTTCGTCACCCCCACCCCACAACCATAATGGCCACAACCACAATGGTCATCGTCACGGAGGACATAACCACAATGGCCATAAGCACCGCAATGGAAATGGCAATGGGAAGGATCTAAGTGAAGTGACATGCTTCAAGTGTAACAAGATAGGGCACTATGCAACTACTTGCCCCGAGAAGGCGAAGAATGGGAATGGCAATGGAAACGGCAACGGACACAACCATAGCAATAGCAATGGTAATGGAAAGAAGCCGAACCCGTTCGTCAAAGCCACGGTGAATCATGTCTCCGTGGAGGATGCTCGTGAGGCACCTGATTCCGTGATCGGTAAGTTCAAGCTTAACTCCACACATGCAGTTGTTCTTTTTGACACTGGTGCATCGCATTCATTCATATCAAGGGTATTTGTGGATAGAGGCAAGATACCTACAGAGACTATTAGTACTCCCCTAAGGGTAAGTTCTCCTAGAGGAGAAATAGTGGCAAACTCTGGATGCCGTGGGTTAGAACTAAGAATTGGGACGCACACCTTTCCCACCAGCCTAGTCATTCTGGAATCCCAAGGCCTAGACATAATTTTGGGCATGAATTGGATGACCGAGTATGAGGGAGTCATAGATTGTGCCAAAAGGACTATTGCACTCACGACTCCGGAAAAGAAGAGGATCCGCTTTAAGTCAGCCTTCACGCTCAAAGGAAGTTTGGTGAACTCTCTTAAGGGGGTTAGTTTGGAGGATGTGCCAATTATGAAGGAGTATCCAGATGTGTTTCCAGAAGAATTGCCAGGGATGCCGCCCGACCGTGACATCGAGTTTCTCATTGACTTGATGCCAGGTACTGGACCAATAGCCAAGAGACCGTACAAGATGGATGTGGATGAGTTGAAGGAACTTAAGAAACAGCTCAGAGAGCAATTGGACAAAGGCTTCATTCAACCAAGTGCGTCATCTTGGGGGGCACCTGTCTTATTCGTGGAGAAGAAGGATAAAACCAAGAGACTAGTCGTGGACTACCGATCATTGAACGAAGTAACAATCAAGAACAAGTACCCTCTACCCAATATTAATGACCTGTTTGACCAATTAAAGGGAGCTAGTGTGTTCTCTAAGATTGATCTCCGGTCAGGATATTTCCAGCTAAAGATCCGGGAACAGGATGTACCCAAGACAGCCTTCACCACGAGGTACGGATTGTATGAGTACACCGTGATGTCGTTTGGCTTAACCAATGCCCCAGCATACTTCATGACCATGATGAACAAGGTGTTCATGGAGTACTTGGATAAGTTTATTGTGGTATTCATTGATGACATACTCATATACTCCAAGGACGAGAAGGAACATGAGAGACACCTGCGCCTAATCATGGAAAAGTTGAGGGAACACAAGTTGTATGCTAAATTTAGCAAATGTGAGTTCTGGTTGAAAGAAGTGGGATTCCTTGGTCATATTGTGTCAGCTAAAGGTGTTGCCGTGGACCCAAGTAAGGTAGCTTCCGTGACGGAATGGGAGTCTCCTAAGAATGTGGGTGATATTAGGAGTTTCTTGGGCCTTGCGGGGTATTACCGAAGGTTCATTCAAAACTTTTCCAAGATAGCAAAGCCTATGACAGAGTTGCTGAAGAAAGAGAAGAAGTTCGAATGGACCGAGGCCTGTGAAGCAAGCTTTTAGGAATTAAAGAAGCGTCTAGTAACGGCACCAGTTTTGTGTCTCCCTGACATCCAAAAGGACTTCCAGGTCTATTGCGACGCTTCCCGGCAAGGACTTGGTAGTGTACTGATGCAAGAAGGACAAGTAGTGTCTTACGCCTCTCGGCAACTTAAGAACCATGAGAATAACTACCCCACGCACGATTTGGAACTAGCATCAGTTGTGCATGCGCTCAAGGTATGGAGACACTACCTAATGGGCAAACGTTGTGATGTGTTCACGGAACACAAGAGTCTTAAGTATATCTTCACTCAAAAGGAATTAAATATGAGACAAAGGAGATGGCTTGAGCTCATCAAGGACTATGACTTGGACCTGCAGTACCATCCTGGAAAGGCCAACGTTGTGGCTGACGCCTTAAGCCGGAAAGTCTATGTAAATGGGCTTACCGTGGGAGAATTTCCAAGTGATTTGTGTGAACAATTCAAGGACCTCAGGTTGGAAATAGTTCCGGAGGGATATTTAGCCACTATGGAGATAGTGCCAACACTTCTGGACCAAATCAAAGAGGCCTAGAAGGGGGACAAAGAGTTGGAAGAAATAAGAGCTAATATAGGCAAGGGTAAAGCAAAAGGGTTTCACACGAATGAGCAAGAAACACTTTGGTATGAGAAGCATCTGTGTGTTCCCGATGACCCTGATATCAGGAAGTTAATCCTACAGGAAGCTCACGATTCGCCCTACTCAATTCATCCCGGTAATACAAAGATGTACATGGATGTGAAAGATAGATTCTGGTGGAACAACATGAAGAGAGAAATTGCTGAGTATATCTCCTTGTGTGACGTATGCAACAGAGTTAAGGCCGAACACCAAAAACCAACAGGACTGTTGCAGCCTTTACCTGTGCCCGATTGGAAGTGGGACAAGGTAGGCATGGATTTTATCACAGGACTACCACGGACTCGCTCTGGGTATGACTCCATCTGGGTAGTGGTCGACCACTTCACCAAAGTGGCCCACTTTATTCCCGTAAAGACCACCTATACAAGTGCTAAACTTGCCAAGATTTATATGTCAAAAATCGTAAGTCTTCACGGAGTGCCCAAGGGGATTGTTTCTGATAGAGGTACCCAATTCACCTCTAAGTTTTGGCGACAGCTACACGAGTCTCTAGGGACGCGACTAGAGTTTAGTACTGCCTTCCACCCACAAACAGATGGACAAACGGAAAGAGTTAATCAGATCTTGGAGGACATGTTAAGAGCCTGTGCGCTAGACTATGGGTCTAGTTGGGATGATAACTTGCCATATGCGGAATTCTCATACTATAACAGCTACCAAACTAGCATCAAGATGGCTCCATTTGAAGTTCTCTATGGCAGAAAGTGTAGGACCCCGCTGCTATGGAGTGGGGTTGGAGAACGTAGTCTGTTTGGACCTGAACTGATTAAGGATGCCGAAGAAAAGGTGAGAAGATTCAAGACAGGTTAAAGATAGCCCAATCCAGACAAAAGAGTTATGCTGATTCCAAGCGCAGGGATGTGACTTATGAAGTGGGAGACCGTGCGTATCTCCGAGTTTCACCACTACGAGGAGTTAAGAGATTCGGAATCAAGGGTAAGTTAGCACCCCGATTCATAGGGCCCTACAAAATCTTGGGTCGTAGAGGGGAAGTTGCCTATCAGTTGGAATTTCCTGAAATGTTAACAGTTCACGATGTTTTCCATGTGTCGCAACTAAAGAAGTGTCACCCAGAAATGGCTGAAACCCCACTAAATGATACAGTTCCATTGGAAGAAGTTCAATTGGATAACGATCTCACCTATGAGGAAAAGCCTACCAGGATCCTGGAAACAGCCGAGAGAGTTACTCGTACCAAGACTATCAGATTCTGCAAAGTTCAATGGAATCACCATTCCGAGGAAGAGGCCACATGGGAACGTGAAGAAGATCTGAAGAAAGAACACCCACACCTATTTGCTAACCAACCTGAATCTCGGGGACGAGATTCTTCTTAAGGGGGGGTAGGTTTGTAACATCCCAAATTTTGTAGATTCAGATGTTACTAGTAAGCATGCATCATATCACTGCATCATAGCATCGCATATCGAAAAATTTGCATCAGGTTTTTTCTCAAACCCCATAGTCACTTATGGACAAAAGGGGGGTAAAACCTTTTTAACCACCAAAACCTTTGCAAAAGTGTTATTTTATAATCCTATCCTAACCCTCTTATTTTTACAAAATTTTAGAAACAAGTTTCGTCTAATTCGGAGTCCGTTTGCAAAAGTTATCGAATAAATAGCAATTCAGAAATTATTAAAAGAATTAACAAAAACTAAACTAACTGGGCCGGCCGAGCCAGCCCGGGGCTATCTGCCGCCCGCCCGGCCGGGTGGGCGACGCGCAGCCGCCAGCGGCCCAGCCCGCCAGCCGCCCGCGTCCGCCAGCAGCCCGCCAGCGCGCGCCCGCAGCCGCTGACAGGCGGGGCCCGCCTGTCAGCCGCCGAATCCGGCTCGGCCCCGTCCGCCGCCGCCGCCAGCGCGCAACCGCCGCCGCCGATTCCGGCGTGGACTCCGCGACGTCCGCGCCAAGCCTCCACCTATAAAAGCCGGGCACGCCTCCCCAGTCAACCCTAGCCCTTTCTTCCGCCGCCACCGCCACTGAGCCGCCGCCGATTGCTCGCCGGAGCGCGCCGCTGTCCGCCGCCAGCAGCCACCGCCCGCCGTCGCCTCGGGAGGAGAAGGTCGCCGCCGCCCCCGGAACGCGACCGCGACGAGGAGCCGGCCCCCGTCGTCTAGCTCACCGAGCCAGAGGAGCATCTCGCCGCCGCCGACCATCGCCGGAGGAGCTCCGCCGCCCGCCAGTCGCCACCGCTGGTAAGCGCCGCCCCCCCTCGCCGACCGTTGGATCTAGATCCAACGGCCCAGATCCGCCGATGCCCGCGGGCCAACCGCGTCGCGCCACGTAGCAGCGCCACGTCGACGCCGTGTCGCCCCCGCGTCGCGTCACGCGTGCCCCGCTGGCCCACTCACGTGGTGCCACGTGTCGCCGCATCGCTGGCCCTTCTTTCCTCTTTTTTTTATAGGTAGAAATAGCTGAAATCTTGTAAAATTCATAGTAATTCGATTTACAGTCCAAATTTTGCGTATAATATACCGTTGGATTCATATTTTCGAGTAGAACACAGATCTAGAATAATATTACTGTTTTTCCACAGAAATCTTGAAGTAGAATTGAAAGTTTAGATTGGAGTATTTTAATTCTAGAAAATTATCCGTAGCTCCGTTTTAGTTGATTCTTGTTGCGTTGGCTTTGTTTTGACAATACCTTCTGTAGAAAATTGTCATTTCTTGCTTAGGGTGTTTAGATCTGTTTCGAGATAGATTAGAGCTATAGATCTAGTTTCAAGCCTGATTTATTTGGGTTTAACCCAAAAATACTTAAAATCTGTGGGAGATCATTTCTAATGACATCCCCAACTCAACAACACCCCTGGTTAAAACCCTTGGTCGAAATCAAATCCACTCTTGCATTTTTACCATGTTGCATGCATGCATATTTGACTTCCTGGATTGTTTTGTGCAAAACGTGATTGATCCCATGTTTGTTTCGTTAGATTGCACGGAGTGCGCTGAGGAGTTTTGTTGTGTAGATTGCTTCTCGGATCAAGGCAAGTTACACCACTTGTTCATGTTATGTCCCAGTTTTTGACTATGCATGTTTTACTCTTCAAATCTTGTAGTATGCATGTGTAGGTTTTTAGTAGCTTTCTTATTACTATTTTTGCAAGTGCGGTTTTGTAGTATGCCATGAGTAGCTTTATACTTAGGATTTTCCGTCCTAATAGGTTCCCCCTGTTTTGCTAAGTATTGCTTGCTATGCTATAAATATATCAAATACCGTTGGGAGGGTTCGAAAGACTCAAGAATTTTCTAAGTATGTTAGCTCTCTCGAGCGAACTTTTCTTCTCCAAAACCCCTTCAAAATAAAACTAAGTTTTCTTCTGGGCGGAATGGTTGTCGGGACAACGAGTGAGATTTTGGTGGAGGACGGCCGCCCAGGAATCAAAGAAGCCTGCCATGTTTCAGAATTCAGAAGCTTCCTTTGCAACCACAATACATATGGGCTCTGTCTTGGCTTAGTACTTAGTGGGAAACCTCACCGGGGTACCAACATTTGGAGGTTCTTGGCACGGTTGGATCCAGCTGGTAGAGGGGCTACTAAGGGAAGGCTTCGCCATGGTCTTGTCTGTCAAAGGACATGATCATGGATTGTGGGAAAAGTGCACAACCTCTTGAGAGCATTGCAATCTGATCGATCAGCCGAGTTCACGGGAAAGAACATCTTGAGCATCTGAAGGATGGAGCCTCTGGAAGATCTTTCTCTCTCTCTTTTCCAAACTTAAAGTTTTTTATAAACCCTAGGGCGTGAGTAATATCGCCCTTGGGTGGGATTTTTGGGAACTTGGTGCGTAATATCCAAGTGCTAGGTTGATTTGGGCAATTGGTGAGTAATATCCTCGTGTTCCATTCAACCCTATACTACTTACCCAAGTTTACAAAGTAGGGAAAACTTTCCTCTCTTTTCTTATTACTTAGATAAAATTGGCTTTACGCAAATGAACCCCAGAGCCTACTCTTAGCCTTGCATGTAGAGTTGGTCTTGTTCCTTCCTTGGTGTAATTTGCCAATGCATTCAAAGTATTGACCCAACTTGTTGGCTGCACGTCTTATGTGCAGAATCCGAAGATTGAATGGTGCGTAGGGATCGCGGGTCTTCACGCAGCTAGCCTGAGGCGTTGATGGACTCAAGTGTTATTTAGTTTCCGCTGTTTGTTTGAGCTAGCTATAAGCTATGCAAGTTGTAATAATTATACTCTGGATTATTCGTGTAATAATAACTTGTGTTTTACATGATATTTCATCGACTGTGAGTGCTAGCTATTGATCCAGGGACTAGCATGTAATCACAGTGACGTTGGATCTTTAACGATCCGAGGTCGCAACACTTACTAGGCCAATCACCAAGACAAACACGGCGTCATCCTGCTCCCCAACGAGGATGAATTGGCGGGACGCCTCGCCCGACAGCGGCACCAGCTCCTGGAAAGCTTTGGTGGTGGCATATGATGATCCACAAGTATAGGGGGTGTATCGCAGTATTTTCTATAAGTAAGAGTATCGAACCCAACAAGGAGCAGAAGGTGTTGACGAGTGGCTTGGAGCAGGAATTCTCTGGAAATACTTAGCAAACGGATTTTTAGGGTTTTTGATAATGCGGATAAATAAAGTGCGAGTAAATAAATAACAATAATCATAAATGCAACGAGTGGCCCAATCCTTTCTTTAGCAAAGGACAAGTCGGTTGTATTACTTAAGATGACCAAACATTCTCAAGGACACATGGGAATATTGTCAAGTGCTTTCGCTTCATATATTTAATTAATCTTCTTTAGTTGGACAAGTGTTGTGTGGGTGAACATGTGCTAATGTACCGACCTTCCTAGGACTAATACATACTTGTGATTATACCCCTTGCAAGCATCCACAAGTACAAGAAAGTAATTAATATAGAAACCTAACCACAGCTTTAAACTCTAAGATCCTGACATCCCTTGTGCAAAGGTTTCCTAACGGGGGTTCAGGTTTCTGTCACTCCGGCAACCCCTACGATTAGCAGCCAAATACACAATGCATTCCCCTAGGCCCATAAAGCTGAAGTGTCATGTAGTCGACGTTCACATGACACCACTAGAAGAATAACACCACAACTTAAATAACAAACTATTGAATCTTTCTCAACACAATTCCACTACTAACAACATGACTTCTCCCATGTCCTCATGAACTAAACGAACTACTCACAAGACATCATATGGATCAAGGTCAGAGATGATATACTGATAAGTAACAATCTGAACATGAATGATAATTCAATGGTTCCACTCAATAGCATAAACTACAACAAGTAATCAACACTGGGAAGTTTCCCCTAAGAACTATGCAAGATTCAACCCAATTGTTACAGCAGTATGGAGTGGTGATGATGGTGCTGGTGGAGATGATGATGATGATCCCGGTGAAGTCCAGCTTTATGGTGGTGTTGATGGCGACGATCTCCCCTCTCCGAGAAGGAATTCCCCTGGTAGAATTCTGTCTACCAGAGAGATCTTTCTCTCTCTGTAGTTTTCCTCCCCGTAGAGGCGGCGGAATCTTTCTGTGGTCGCCCCCCGGGTATTAGGGTTTCGTGGGGATAATATACACCAAAGGGGAGAGCCAGGAGTGGGCCAGGGTGGCCACACCACGTACTGGCGCGGCCTAGGGTGGCCCGCGCAAGGGGGTGGTGTGGGCCCCCTGTGGCCCATCTCCACTCCCCTTCTGGCATGCTTCGTCTTCTAGAAAAATAGAATTTTCCATGTATTTTCCCGGATGTTTTGATCTTCGTGAATTTCGCCTCCAAACAGCCCCTTTTCCATCAGAATCCTGACTGCAGTGGTCATACTCCAAAAGTCATCAACCATGCAAAAACAGATGAAATAACATGAGTATCATCTCTTAATATGAAATATATCAATGAATAACAGTAAATTATGATATAGAATAGTGATGCAAAATGGACGTATCAACTCCCCCCAAGCTTAGACTTCACTTGTCCCCAAGCGAAAACTGAGCTCAATAAACATGACCTCGGGTTTATGGAGTGAAGAGTCGATAAAAGAATACAGACAAGAAGCATCACATTAATCAATACATAAATCATAATAGAAGACAACTCACTATTATATAACTTAACTTGCAATAAGTAAAGGAAACATGATAAAGATACATAAAGTAAATCATAATTAGTAATGGCAAACTTTGCTCTTGGTCAAAGAATAGTTAACAATTTTTGCAGGAGTTCAATCATAAAGGGGTTTTCAATGATAGCTTTCAAAGTAGTATTCGCTAAGATAAGAGAAATGTGCAAAACAAGGAACATAAGAAACATGATTGAATAAATCATCATATGAATGAATGAAACACAACAACTCAAAATACTTGCTCACATAGAAAGAAATATGTTTACTAACTCAACTAAAAATTAAAAGATAGGATCTTCGTAGAGGGAAGTAGGGATTTCAAGTTTCATAAAGAGCTTCTAAAAATTATGATACTTATTAGCTTTCAGCTCTCATTGCCCCGATCATAAGCATCTTTAGGTGGTTAAGGTTAAAGTGAACAAACTATGGAGTATATGCTTGACAAAGTATAAGATGGAAATATCATGTCCCTTGAATACGAGGGCCGCTCCTCATGCTACTCAAATTTAGTTACCGGTAAGTTCTTGTTATAGTAAGTACATGTGTATCATAGAGAACTGCCAATAGGGTACCCCTTGCCCGATGATACGGAAGAATCCTCATATCAAAATGACAAGGCAAGCAGACAATAAGCATCTCAGCAATCTTCTTATTTACCACGGGAAAATGGTGCTTTTTTCTCTCTTTCCTCTTTTATCATCTCTCTTTTTTATTTTTTTCTCAATCTCTATCTCTCTTTTTTTAAAGAAGAATGCTTCATAGATTGCTCATTATGGTTACGCTACAGGTTTCCACCATGATTAGGCATGGATTAGACCAGCCGCCAGGCGTTTCTCTAACACACGTACATAACTCCATGGACTAACAAGCTCCCCTTTCATTTCACACCGACGACATCCATAACCAAAAGAGCATGATATCAACTAGGTACAATGTACAAGTGCAATGTTGAAAGTGTTCCCCATGACAACATGGTTCTGCTAATTCCCAACGTATAGGTGCAAGTATATACAACTTATATGACACAATGGTTCAAGTTTATTAGGTGCAAGAAAAGTAAAGTGTGCCATCAAGTTCGTGAGAGCTTTAAAAACTAATTTTCACATAACAAGTTTAATTCGGAAGGTAGATAAAAACATGAATTTACTTGGAATAGCAATAGTGCTAATAGGTAGGTATGGTGGACACAAATGGCATAGGTTTTGGTTTGAAGGATTTGATGCACGAAAACCATTCCCTCTTAGTACAGGTTTTAGGCTAGCAAGGCTGGGTAGCAAGCATAAGTGTTGAAGGAAACAAACAAACATACAAGTGATAAAAACAAACATGCAATCATCCTTGGAAGCACAAAAGATCTTTAACTAAAGAATACTAAGCTTATGAGCAAATCAAGAAAGATGATGATGAAATTATATTCTTTAAGAGTACTTTTTATCTTTTTCATTCAATTCTCATAATAGTGTTGGTACTGACCAAGTCAGGTTTGCCAAAACCAACTAAATTAACTCAATGATCCCAAAGTGATACCAATACTAATAACAAGATCAATCATATAATAGGGATTTAAAACTAATATAACATATGCAAAAGAGTAAATGATAGAACTTCTCATTAATATTCCATAACGGCAACTCACACCAAGGGATACATAGATATCTAACGAGAGGGGGGACACTTCCATAATGCAAACCATCCTACATGATAACTTCTCTATTCATGATATGACTCTACTTTAAAAGGTAAAAAGATACAAGATAGTGATGTGATACCGCGGCACTCCCTCAAGCTTGGAACAAACCAAGGGGATGCCAAAATCTAATGACGAATTACTCCTTCGGTGGTGGTGGTGTTCTCTCATTCAAAGTGAGATGATCTTCCAGGATCTTGTGTAGCCTGTTATTCTCTTCTTGTAGTATGTCCACCTTTCTCCTTAGAACTCGGTACTTATCGCAAAACTCATCAGTGGCCCATAGATCTTCCACCGCTGCAGGGCAGGAACTGAGGTTTAGAATTGGAGGTATCATCCCTTGTCCTTTCATGCCTTCCGACATGCCCTTCACTTCCTCTTGATGCTCCGATCCATATCTTCATGCCTAGCCGTGATCCTTTCTTCTTCCACCCATCCTACAAAGGTTCTCTGTTCTAGGTCGCAATGGAGCTCGTGTTGGCATCGTAGCTCATAGTCCTCCAAAAAAGAACCCTGAAATGACATCTGAACAGAAAAGATCGAAATGAAAACACAAAGAGAACACAATATATGAACCTCGGGGGATCCGGGGGATTATCTATTACGAGTTTTTACAACGAAGGGAAAGTACTGGGAGAAAACGGGTCGGAGACGGACTCCGGGGTGGCCACACCACCTGGTGGCGTAGCTAGGGGGCCCGTGCTAGGGGGTGGTGTGAGCCACCCTGGCTCCATTTCCATCCCTCTTTCGCTTCGTTGCTTTCCTTGTTGGATAAAAACTGTAAAAAATATAACTGAACAGATTTTTCACGGACCTTTTCTACCTAGAACTGTTACCTATTCGAAAATGGACTATGTAGGTATCTGAACTTGGCATTTAAAAGATTCTTCCAGAGTCACTACTTGAATAACATCAATATCTTCATCTTTATACACATATTGTTTGAGTCATGAAACCTTAGTGTAAGCGAGCAAATAAACCTTTTAAGTTGAATTTAAACTAAAATCCATCAAAACATAAGCTACTATAGCAACTCCTTCTAAAGACCCAAAAAGAATTCAAAAAGGAAATCGATTTAAGATGCAAATGCAAGAGTGCCAAAAATCTATCAAAACAGACCAGCAGGTAAAGATCGATTTTTTCGAAAATCTTCTGTTGCTCAAATCAAAAAGTGCAAAACTAACGAAAGTTTAATAACAACCTGGGGCATAAGAACAAACAATTACATCTCAATCCGATATTAAGAGATTTTTAAAGAATTTTTACAGCGAAGCACAAAAATCTGTTTCGGGACAGCAACTTCCCCAAATCTTACTTCTCTCTCATTAGAGGTTGATCTTGACACAAAACCAAACAAGAGGATAAGGAGAGGTTATTACCGAAACAATAAGTTCCAAGACTCAAAGAAACAAAAACAAACTGAAAGCAAAAATATATTGGGTTGTATCTCAAAAAGCTCTTTCTTTATAGCCATTAAGATAGGCATGATAATTTCAATGATGCTCACATGAGAATATGAATTGAAGTAAAGGAGAGCATCGAGAAGCAAAAATACACATGTTTAAGTCTAACCCACTTCCTATGCAAGGGAATTTTGTAAGCAAACAAGTTGTTGAAACTAGGGACTGCTAGCATAGGAAGGCAAAATAAGTGCAACATAAAGACTTTCAGCATAAAGCGAGGAAACTTAATATTATTCAGATGTATAAGAACATTTTTTTCCTCTCTCATAATAACTTTTAGTATCATGCATAAATTTCATGATATAACTGTCACATGAACCATTGTAGCAATGATAACTTATCCTAACAGAAAACACAGGGATACTAGCTCTCATAACACTACTTTGTGAAGAAATATTAGGGATATCCTTATAGAGGATAGTGTGTCCATCTTCTACATATTTAGTGACAAAATCTTTCACATTTGCTATCATAGGTTCAACAGCTACTTGTTTATTAGGTTCAACAGCTTTATTTGTACTTTCATTAACCATACTAGCTATCATAGAATGTTCCTTTATCTTAACTGGGAAAGGTATTTTCTCAATGTAAGGTTCAGGTAAAACATGATTAGTAGTATAAACTTCAGTATTTCTTGCAAGAACACAATTAGCAATATCTTTATACGGCTCATGATACTTATTCCATTTATTTTTGGGAATTTTAATATAGGAATCAAAAGCCTTAAAATAAGTTGCAATAGCTTGAGAGTCTAGACCATAAGCATTTTTAATATTTTGAAAATCATCAGTTCCCATAAATGATTCAATGCATTCTTAATCATAATTTATACCTGAATTTCTTCCTTTATCATTCTCCCATGCTTCGACATTGTCTTGAATACGGTCTAGAAGATCCCATTTAGCTCCTTCTTCCATGCGTGTAAATGATCCAGCACAAGAAGCATCCAATAAATCCTTATCATGAAGAGAAAGTCTTGCATAAAAGTAGGTGGTGGTTCATCTACTACCTTAGCAATGGTAGTATCATTACAAAATAAGAAAGTAAGTGAATTATCCACATTGAAAATAAAGTAACTAATAGAAGTAAACAATACTCATAGTAGAAGTTTCCTTTACCAGTTCCACTCTCCAATAGCGCTTCACTCCCTGGCAACGGCGCCAGAAAATAGTCTTGATGACCCACAAGTATAGGGGGTGTATCGCAGTATTTTCGATAAGTAAGAGTGTCGAACCCAACGAGGAGCAGAAGGTGTTGACGAGTGGCTTGCAGCAGGAATTCTCTATAAATACTTAGCAAACGGATTTTTAGGGGTTTTTGATAATGCAGATAAATAAAGTGCAAGTAAATAAATGACAATAATAATAAATGCAGTGAGTGGCCCAATTATTTCTTTAGCAAAGGACAAGCCGGTTGTATTACTTAAGATGACCAAACATTCTCGAGGACACATGGGAATATTGTCAAGTGCTTTCGCTTCATATAGTTGATTAATCTTCTTTAGTTTGACAAGTATTGTGTGGGTGAACCTGTGCTAATGTACCGACCTTCCTAGGACTAATACATACTTGTGATTATACCCCTTGCAAGCATCCGCAAGTACAAGAAAATAATTAAGATAGAAACCTAACCACAGCTTTAAACTCTAAGATCCTGACATCCCTTGTGCAAAGGTTTCCTAACAGGGTTTCAGGTTTTTGTCACTCCGGCAACCCCTACGATGAGTATCCAAATACACAATGCATTCCCCTAGGCCCATAAAGGTCAAGTGTCATGTACTCGATGTTCACATGACACCACAAGAAGAATAACACCACAACTTAAATAACAAACTATTGAATCTTTCTCAACACAATTCCACTACTAACAACAGGATTTCTCCCATTTCCTCAAGAACTAAATGAACTACTCAGAAGACATCATATGGATCAAGATCTGAGATGATATAATGATAAGTAACAATCTAAACATGAACTATAATTCAATGGTTCCACTCAATAGCATCAACTACAACAAGTAATCAACACCGGGAAAGTTTCCCCTAAGAACTATGCAAGATTCAACCCAATTGTTACAGCTGTTTGGAGTTGTGATGATGGTGTTGGTGGATATGATGATGATAATGATCCCGATGAAGTCCAGCTTGATGGTGGTGTTGATGGCAACGATCTCTCCTCTCCGAGAAGGAATTCCCCCGGTATAATTCTGTCTGCTGGAGAGATCTTTCTCTCTCTGTAGTTTTCCACCCTGCAGAGGCGGCAGAATTTTTCTGTGGTCGCCCCCAGGTATTATGGTTTTGTGGGGATATTATACGCCAAAGGGGAGAGCCAAGAGTGGGCCAGGGTGGCCACACCACCTGCTGGCGCGGCCTAGGGTGGCCCGCGCCAGGGGGTGGTGTGGGCCCCCTGTGGCCAATCTCCACTCCCCCTTCTGGCATCCTTCGTCTTCTGGAAAAATAGAATTTTCCATGTATTTTCCCGGATTTTATGATCTTTGCGAATTTCACCTCCAAATAGCCCCTTCTCAATCAGAATCCTGACTGCAGCGGTCCATATTCCAAAAGTCATCAACCATGCAAAAACAGATGAAATAACATAAGTATCATCTCTTAATATGAAATATATCAATGAATAATAGTAAATTATGACATAGAATAGTGATGCAAAATGGACGTATCAGCATACTGGATCTTGTGTACATGGATCGAGTGGACCGCTTCGAGGTGGGCGACAAGCACTGGCGACAAGGTGGCAAAGTCGCAGCTGGCCTCCGTGCAAGTGCAAGGAGCGTACCAGTACCTGATTTTGTGCTCATGGAGTTCGTAGTAGGGCAGCAAACTACTGCAGCCTTTATGGGCGCACTCGACCCTAGCTGCTGATAGGATGGTGTCCATGGCGGGATCGTGGGTGAATCCGTCGCTAGGGTGTTCGCACTTCTGGCAGGAGGTGATCTTGCGGACACAACGGTGGCAGACTAGATGAATATCCACGCACTGTAGAAATGGAAGTTCGAATAATAAAATAGTTGCACGGACGAACTGACAAAAGAAAAATCAATGGATTGTGAGGGAGAAATGGAGAGACCTTGTAGAGCCGCTGGGGTTTGAGGGGCTGGGAGCAGGAGGAACAGTTGAGAATGGTGGCTTCCATCTTCAGAGTGACCGTCCCAAGCATTGCGATTTGGGTGGGGGGAAATGAGGACTCTCTGATTCGGCCTCGAGCCGTGCCCTTCTTTTATATACCACCGTTGATAATCAATGAAGCTCTATCTGATTGCGCCTTTCCTTTCTGTACTAGGGTCCTTTTTGTATATTTTGAGGCCTATACTACAAATTCCTGGTTTATTTGGAGAATATTAGCGGCTTCTTTGTATTTGTGAACCACCGTTTTATTAGTAAGTTGGCACGTGATACCCACATAATAATAAAGTATGACATATCATCACTATATAAAATTATGCTCTGTAATAGGTAAAACTCAAAAAAATATGAAAGAGCCACATCTATAAAAAGTAACGGTGTATATTTGTTTTCACCCAATACACTTTGAAGGTACTGTAGTAACATGTGAAAGTTTTACTAGCCTAAGTTATTTAGCACTATGAAGAGCAGCCTAATATGGAAGAGAAAGAAAACATCCAGCCAGAGCTCATTTTTGGGTGGAAGCACGAGGCAAGCAGAAAGAAAGTTGGGCTAGACCACCACGGGCCCCAACTTTTTCTGTACTGCTGCGTCTGCACGGTTTTTTCTCCATTGCATGAAAGCTTACATGGGAAGGAAGAGGTGACTGTTGTGATGCTTCCCACCTGAACAAGTGCCAGGCATAGATGCATGACTGGAGCATAGCAGCCAATGTTTCATTGAGGAGGAGAGAGAGAGGATGATTCTCCTTCATCCAGGAGCCTTTTCTCTCACGAAAGGCAGCGACGAGACATAATTTTTGGTGGAGGAGCATTTCAAAAAACAAGGAAAAATATTTGCGGTGGAAGGATCCCTTGCTCGCCTTGCCAGCAGTATGACTATTTTTTTAAAATAATACGATTTGTTTAACATTTTTTACGAATAATACACGAATCCAAGGAATTGCGAATCTAGCGTGGCGTTGGTGTTTGAAATACCGACTAGTACCTATCAGCATTTGAAATACCGACCAGTACCTCTCAGCATTTGAAATATCGACCAGTACCTATCATCATTTGAAATACCGACCACACATGTCATCATCTTGTCCTTAACAAAGAAAAGAGAGCCTAGTCGTTTATCAAATGCTGACAGGTCTAATCGGTATTTCAAATGTCGATAGGTACTGGTCGGTGTTTCAAACACCGATGTTGCGCTAGATTCGCAATTCCTCAAATTTGTGTATTATTCATGAAATTTGTTAAATAAATCGTATTATTTAAAAAAATAGCAGTAGTACGAGATAGACTAGGCACTAAAAGCTAAGTACTAATAATGCAAACGGGATTAATACTTGAGTACTACTAGTACTTCTAGTTGCTACTCTTATAAAAGTTCCATAGTTCCATCCAGGAGCCACAATACCAATTGCAGTTACAACTAATAGAGAAGGTAAGATGGGGAATGATGCAGGTGATGGAGATGCAACATTTGATGATGAAGGGGATGATGTATTATCCTCCAACGATCCGTGTAGCGGTGGGGATGGTGCCTTTCTACGAGTTCCTCTTCCAAATCCCTTCCAGAGGTGACATTTCAGTGTTTCTGGTGTCTATGGATGTCATATCTCATATATTTATGTGCCTATGGAGGTCCATACGAGCGCGTGGTATGGGCAATGCTTCTCCTCACGTCCTCCATTTGCCCAGTTGCATGCAAAATTATTTAGATGACTTTTATCATGTCAAATTATCATATTAATACATAATATGATAGTTCTTATTGATATGTTCATCATTGACTTAATATTTTGGGATCCTGTGGAAACATGCATAAAAGGTGCACGCGAGCGCGGTAAAATGCCAAAATCATACTGCTATATATGCAAAAACATTAAGTAAAAAATGCTTCAAATATGCACTCATCAGTGCCCCTGCGACAAACCAAACTTTCCTATGGTGGCTCCCTTGTCCATGGACGGCGGCCACCATGCCTCAACATGCTACCCTTGCAATGCCACCAAGCCTTCTTCTTCACTGCTAGACTTAACCACCTCAACCCCCACGCCTCCGATGCATGGCTCTGCAGCAAACCCTAACCCTAGCCGCCTTTGGTACTACTACCACCACCATAAACAACCATGGCTCTAGCTAATACCCTTGTCGATCACGCCTCCTATTCATTGACATCGACCTGCATTTTGAGTCCTAGCTTGAATCCGTGGTGTGGTGATACAGCTACTTCCTACTCGGACTGGTTGTGGCCACCCCTACCAGTACATGGTTGTAGAATGCGACGGCCCCCTCCTTCCTCGACTACAACTTCAAATTGTCCATATCTAAGGTATGATCATGCTTGTGACCAGCCCTCGAGCTGATGAACTGACTAGGTTTAGGTATGTGGTGATTCTAGGTCAAAGTGTCATACTCCTTGGTGGCTAATTCACCAATATGTGTGTATTTTGTGAGCTCCTGATTATGAACTAGGTGTCCTAGGGTGTTAATTTGCTATTATGAGTTTTTCTAGCTGGTACTTCCAAATTTGGTTCATCTAATTAAGTAGCTTCTAGTTTCTTATGTCATGGTTAATTCTAGATAATGTTGTGTGGTGGATTAAATGTTCTAGTTGATAATGGAGTGTTTGCACCCCATAAGTAAATGCCTTGGTTGTTGTATTCATCTGGTTAATCAATTCCTAGATGATCTCTAAGGTATATTACTAGCAAAATGGATATTAATGTTGTAATTTCATCATACTATGATCCACATAGGAATGTCATAATTAAGTGTAGTGTTGTGCATGCAAGGTATGGATTCTTGAGTCATTTTCTTGGTTATTTAAATACACAAAAATGATTTCTAAGTACTGCAATAGGTTTAATCTTGCATAGACAAATATTTTCTTAATTTAGTCATCTAGTGGCACAGTTCCCAGATGTTCTGGTAGCTTTTATCTGTTGGATAAGGTAGAATTCATTCAGTTGCAAGTGGTATGATTTATTCCCAATGTACTTATTGTCCTTTATTACTAGCTAAGTGATTTGCTTGTTGTGATTTAATTCTTGATTGTATTCTTGCTATTCTTATACTAGTAGTTAAGTGATTATTATCTAGGGATTAATTATTAGATTGATATTGAGGGTGTAGATGTGTTAAAGATGTGGTCTTGGACAATATTTGTTGGAAATATGCCCTAGAGACAAATAGTAATAAGGACTATTACCATATTTCATATAGTTTATGATTAAGTTTTATATCATGCTATAACTGTATAGAGTGGAAACATCAATACACGTGAGATATACAAACAACCAGGGGTTCCTAGTGAAACTCTAGTTAGTGGTTCATTGGTCAACAGATGATCATGTTTCCTGATCATGTGGCATTTATGCCAGTTGGAAATGGAGTCAACTCATTCTGAGAATGAGATGATGAACCAATACCCAACCTAAACATCATGACCCGATCATGTCATGAAGTTCAAGTTACGATAATTAGAAATGGATCCTCGTAGACTATTCCTTAGACCATGAGGCTATATCAATCATTGTCTCCTGAGAGTGCTTAGATAGCATCAAGCGCCACTTGGTAATACGGTGGTTATAAAGGTGTGTTCAGGTACTCGGAGGAAACCGTAGAGGCAATATATGTCAAGAACAGGATTTGTCCGTCCATGTGACGGGAAGATACTCAAGGGCCCACTCGGAGAGGTTATATCCAATAGTTGCGCAACATGTGGTTTGATCACAGGGATATCACTTGTCGGAACGAGTAAGTAGAATTGTTCGGTAACGAGATTGAACACGACATGGTGATGTCATTGATCAGATCTCGGGCAATGCAAGTATCGAGAGAGAAAGGGAATAAGACACGACTGTCCCGGTTCAAACGTTGAAAGATCTTCGTGGAACGCATAGGGGTCACATGGCCATCAAGGTCCCTCTATCGATCATTGGTGCGGGAGTGTGCCGACCATGTCTGGAGTGTTCCCGAACCATGGGGTATCACGCTTAAGGGCTTGATGATGCTTAGAGAGTGTTTATAGGATCGGAAGAATCGCCGAAGAATTGTAGACAGAAAACCGGAAGGGTTTCAGTAAGTCCGGAGGATGTCCGGAGTGGAGGTGGAAGTGTTCCATAACCACGGAGGTTGAATAATATGTGAATGAATGTTAAATATTGATTTAATCATTTATTCATAATTATTTAATAAAGAGAAAATCAATTGAAAAGGTCAAAAAGCTTAATGGGACAAATCCCGGAAGGGAGAGGGCCCATTATGGAAAGGCAAGAGGAGGAAGGGGCCCAGGGGGTGGCCGGTGGCCCTATTGGGCCAGCCCCCCACGTGGGGCCCATGAGGGGGTGGCCAGCGGCGCCTCCCCCCACCTCTCCTCTCCTTTAGTGCCACCCCGGGACTTTGAGGGAGGTAGTACCTCCCCTCCCCCTATATATAGTGGGGGTATTTGGCCAGATAAATACACCCAATAATCAATAAAGGTCTTCTCACTTTTGGGAGGACCTCTAATTGATATTTTCTCTCTCTCCCTCTTTCTCTCGTGACCGTGGTCCCAAGTTCGGACTGCGCGAACGAGAGACATCTTCACCTTGGAGCATTGTCGTGCTGCGGGATTCGGATCCAGGAGCTCTACTTTCGCAACTGCTGCTGGATCGGGGAAGCGGGAGTCATCGTCAAGCACCGGACGTGTGTAACTCCCCGCGACTTGTTGTACTTGAGGAACTCAAGTCGTTGGAGCCAAAGGAGCGCAAGGACTTCATCACGACCTTGAGGTCGGCTTCGGCTCGTCTACATCAACAACGCTCTCCTGAGCATTGACAACGCTTTTCGGTCTTCAAGGGTAAGTTCACGAAAAGCCCCTCCCGTTACTATATTACTAATAGATAGGCCCTGGCAGCATCAGGGGTTCAGGGGCATAGGGTAAAAATTATTGTTTTCATACGCGGAACCCCAACTGTGGTATCAAAGCTAGATCTATGCGTAGTAATGCTAGTACAGGTAGAACACACGAGATGTAGCATGTGGGCGTTGATCTTTTAGTTTTTACCCTCCCAAGTGTACTTGTGTATACCGCAGTAATGCTTGATGAACCGGCCCCCAACCGACTTTACGCGTTCATTCACGAGACTGGTCCACGCTTGACATACGGCTTGTACCGTATAAAGTGGCTTAGGGGGGTGTCTGTCTCTCTCGCATTAGTTGGTATACCATTTGCAACGGAGGGTCCCGAAAGGGGTGTGGTAGAGACAACTACTTGATGAGTGTTGTGCTGAAAGTTCATAGGTAAGAACGGTTCTTGTGCGAAAGCCCATTCAGCCACGTAAAACATCCAAAGATAAAGTAGAGGCGTCTAACTTTGTTTTGCAGGGGGCATTGCTTTGTGATATGGTTGTGGATAGTCACGGAGGTGACGTACTACCACACCGGAAAGACACTGGTACCCTGGTGTCTACAGCGCCGGAACCCTGGCATCGGAATCCGGTGACGACGGATGGAGATCACGACATGAAGGACCATATCAAATTGCATTTACATTCAATGTTATTGTTTGTATATCTTATTGAGTTCTAGTATTAGATACTCGACGGTAGCCTAATAAGATGTTCCCTATTAAAATTACCAACGATTGTGTTCCCCCTTAGTGTGCACCACCAAGAAAGTTCTTCGGTATGAGGCGATCCATGGTACAGGCATGGGTGTCAGACATATCTATGTTCGCATACAGTGGGTGTAAGCCATGTTGCACAGCGAATACACTAAGGTTGATTTGGCGAGCCTAGCACACCATAGAAGCGTGGCCTCGGAACACGGATGGTCGAAAATCGAGCACGAGTCGCATGAATGATATGGCCGACGTTTAGCGTCCACCCTTGAACCCACATTGATGGCCGTGTTGATCGGGGGAGATGTGGCTGATAGGGGTCGTGTTATCACTAGGAACCCTTATGGGGATAGGTGTTTCTGAGTGGAGTTATTATTAACTCATTTAATTATAAACTTAGTCTAAATTCCTTATTGCAATTATAAATGTAGAGATGGCTCACCGTGAAGCTTACTTTGTCATTGAGGAATGGGTAAAGGGTGAGAAACTTAGACTTGATGGATCCAACTTCCCTAGTTGGCTTATGCGCCTGAATGATCTCCTTACTAGGAATCATGTGGTAGACTACATACACTGCACGATGGATTTGACTGAACCAGACCACTATGAGACCCCACAAGAGCTGGCAGACCGCTACTATCGTCAAGAGATGTCCACCTACATTCAGATAATAATGCGCTACGGGATGGTGGATGAACTCCATCTGCTCATGGGTGATCTTGATCCATATTCAATGGTGGATCAGCTGAGAGCAGAGTTCATAGGCCAGGTGCACATGTGGAAGCACGAGCTTCTTGCAGAGTTCCTTTCCATAAAGATAGAGGAGCATACATGTATGAACAGTCACTTGGAGCGCATGCTTGATGCACACATGAGACTGGTTCACTTCGTGGATTACTGGATGGATGATCCGTTTGCGATAGGCGTACTGCTTCGATCGTTGCCTCCCAGATACGAAGGACATGCCCGAAGTAGCATCATGAGTGGTGATACGGAAACATTGGATTTCCAAGAGTTCATATTACGTTTCAGGAACGTAAAGGTTGAACCAATCACCGGAGGGGTCATCGATGACAAAGTTATATATTTGATATACAATTTTATAAATGTTACAATCTTGCAAACACATTTGCAGTGTTAAGTATATTTGATACTTGTTCTGTTTTGCTGAAAACAGGTCCTTCTGCATGACAGGTGCTTGCTAGAGAGGAGGTGACGTTGCGTGTCAATGGCAAGCATGACGATGATGGCCAACGACACTCTCCCTCGACATTTATCATTTAGTTTATGTTTAGGATAGTGATTGTAATCAAAAGATTGTGAACTTCTTTAGTATGTCTCTGATGGCTCGGTGTTGATGTAGAGCTCGTTGGGAACCCTGAGAGGAAGGTATGATGAGCACAACAGCAAGTTTCCCTCAGTTATGAAACCAAGGTTTAATCGAACCAGTAGGAGCAAGGAAACACCCCAAATGTGTTGCTAGCTGAGCCTTGGCAGGGGGCACTACCAGTGCTAGTAGCAACATGGAGACCTGCACAAGACAACCACAGAAATTTGTCCCCAACTTGCGATAAGGTTGTCAATCTCACCGTGTTTTGCTGAAAACAAAGGATTAAACGTATCGAATGGAAAGAAGTAATAGTTTGTAGAAAGTAAACACAAAGCAGTAAACAGTTTATAGATTGTATGTAAAGAAAAGGACCAGGATCCATAGTTCACTAGAGGTGGCTCTCCTTAAGATAGATAACATGCTGGCTGAACAAATTACAGCGAGGAAATTGACAAACATCGAGAAAGCAATACATGCATATACTAATCATCTTGATTCCTTTGGAACTTGATTGGGCATTACAAAATTATACATAGACCGCCATCCAACTGCATCTATGACTAATAATCCACCTTCGGGTTATCATCCAAACCCCCTCCAGTATTAAGTTGAAAGCAACAGATTATTTCTTTACGAATTGCGTGTAAAGTAAACAATACGATTGTTCTATGAACAAAGGATTGTTGTTTTCTCCCTAGTAGCAACAACACATCTAGTACCTTAGAGATTTCTGTCACTTCCCCAGATTACCAGAGGCATGAACCCACTATCGAGCATAAATACTAACTCTTGGAGTTGCTAGCATCTACTTGGCCAAGATAGCTACTAACAACGGAAAGCATGCAAAATCACAAATAACAAAGACATGATAGAATCAATAATCAATCTGAAATAGAATCTCAATATCCATTGGATCCCCGCAAACACAACATGTATGAATTACAAATAGATGATCTTGATCATGAACGGAGCTCACAAGATCTAGACATGAAATCACAAAGGAGGAGAACCAGCCATCTAGCTACTACATGGATCCGTAGTCCAAAGATGAACTACTCACGCATCACACCGGAGGCTTGCATGGTGATGAAGAAGGCCTCCAGGGTGAATTCCCCTCTCCGGCAGGATGCCGGGAAGAGCTTCAGATCCCTCCCGATCTAGGGATGGAGATGACGGCGGCTATAGAATCTTTCATGGATTTTTGATTCTTATAGGCGGAAGGAGAGGCCGAGGGGGTGCCTGGGCTGCCCACACCACCCCCTGGCGCGGGCCTAGCCTGGCCGCGTGGCGAGGTGGTGTGGCTGCCCTCTGGCCCTTCTCCGTCTCGTATTTTGGCATCTGATGACTTACGGAAAAATAGGCACTTTGGCTTTTGTCCCGTCCAATTCCGAGAATATTCATTTTCTGACTTTCCTGGAACCAAAAACAGTAGAAAACAGGTAGCTGGCACTTTAGGCTCTTGTTAATAGGTTACTCCAAGAAATCATATGAAAAGTACTCCAAAGTGTGGACAAAAACACAAGAAAGTGGATAACCAAGCATGGAACATCAAAAATTATAGATACATTTGCAATGTATCAGTCTCACACTTTGTGAGACGGTTATTCATATGAGTTTGTAACAAACAGTTGTTCTACATTTATGAATAATTTCTATTTGTATTCATATCTTGTTTGATTATATGTGAATTATCCTTGTTGATAGAAACTAATTGATAATGCATGAACATTTGTAAAATATTGAAATGCCTTAAAAATACCCAACTTAAATGATATTCATTACTGAATGAAACCATTGTTTGAATTCAAAGTTATAATGATAATATGTGAAAGTCATTCGATTTCTTATCACATATAAATCATGCCTAAGTTCGACAAAATAACTTGAACACCGTGTATTACTTGAATACAAAGTGTTTAATGAATTGTTAAAAGTAAATACATATTCGATGTATTGTGTTTTATCGAAAATGGTAATTATCATTATATGATTGTTTTAAAAGTGTAAAGAAGTTTACCAAAGGAAACATGAATATGAAACTATTTGATTTGATCAAAGTGTTTCATCAACAAAGGGTATAAATATAAAAGAGAATGTAATTACTATGATTTGATCAATAGTAATGAAATTCGACTTTATAAAGAATCGCATAAAAGTAATTGTGAATTGCAAAGCATTTTGAAACGTCAAAATGCAAAGCATCACAATGTGATATTAGATATCAAAGTGGGTAAATAGATGGCACCAAATAAATCGTTGTAGTGTAGATGTAGAGACCATTGGTTAGAAATAGTTAGCACTCAATTAGAATATATAGTGTGAAGGAGTTATGCCCTAGAGGCAAATAATAAAGTGTATTATTCGATATATCTCCTATATGTACATAATACATTTCATACTATGCTATAATTGTGTTAATACGAAACGGTAATACACGTGTGGTATCCAAACAAACCGTGTCTCTAGTTACCTCTAGTGAACTAGTTCATTGGTCATGAGGATGGTCTGTGTTTCAAGATCATGGGCATTTATGCCAACTGACAATGAGGTCATGTTATTGGTTGAATAACATGACAGACAAACATCCGACTATTATATCTTAATGAGATCTAGTTACAAAGTTCACCATTGATGATAAAACACAGAGAACCTCGCAACCTGATCCTTTGACTGTGAGGTAATGCAAATCACCATTCCGGAAGAAGCTTAGATGGTTATCAAGAATCATCTCGTAACAGGGTCATCAAAAAGGTGCAACTCAGGCTTTCCGATAACGGATAGATACATGTGGCCATCTCGGTGACGTTGCATTGATAAAGCTTGCAAGCATGTGACTAGGTCACTGAATGTAACGACATGAGAACGAGAAAACAAGTTCATCGGTAACGAGATCGAACTAAGGTATAGAGATACCGAAGATCAAGTATCGGATGAATTAGGTAACGAATGACAAAGGGAACAGGGAATGACTATCTCAAGGTTCGAGCGATTGTATTCGTGAAACGCACGGGGGTCACATGGCCATCCAGGTCCCTCTGTTGATCATTGATGTGAGAGTGGTCTCAATCATGTCCGGAGTTCTTACGAACCAAAGGATGTCACGCTTAAGGGTAGGGACGCTTAGGGTAGGTGAGGTATCGTAAGAGAAATAAAGAGAGAGAAACCGGAATAGTTCCGGTAACATCCGATGGAGATCGGAAGGGGTCCGGAAGGTGTTCCGGAGTATAGAAATAATATAATATGTGTATTTGAATGTTAATTAGAGAATTAATATTAAATATATATTTTATTTTAATTTTAAAGGCTCCTTGATGCTAATGGTGTAGGGTAACGGGTAGGCTACACTAGCATAAAAACAAAAATTTGTACCGTGTCAACCAGGAATACTATTGTCATAGATCACGGGATTACCGCTAGACGCGCAGGTGCGGAACTCGATGAAGCACGTTGCGGCAGTGTAGATGTTCTACGTCTCCTCCTCGTCCTCGACCCACGAGCAGCTCCCCTTTGCACGGCTCGTCCAAGTGCTACAGATGCAGCACCTCCGAGGTATCCACACGTCCGGAGTGGAAGCCGTCACACACCAGACTGCTAGGTCTGCGCGTGCAACACAGGTGGAAGAGGAGTGGCGGCTGGGTGGAATGCTCAACCCTATTTAGCTCGCCTCACCCTCTCTTATATAGGCATCCCTGGTGGGCTTCTACATTAGCAGCCCATTAGCACCCTAAGCCTGGTCTAATTCGGATCCAATCCTCATTAGGCTTCCAGCCCCTAAAGTGTGTGACCCTATATGTTCATACACGTATAGACATGACGCTAGTACACTTACTCCGTCAATAGTTGGTAGCGGCCTCTAGCAAGACGTGCCAACTCCTAAACGCATATAAAGATCATTCGGACGAACCATCACAAGGTTGAGTACATGTCTTTCCCTTTGCCTCACGATATTTGGTCTAGCTCCAAGCTGACATCTCTTTCTCGATACTGTGATTCGGAATCCCTTTACTAGGTTAACTCTTAACCATATGTAGCACGGCCATGCATTTCTGGATCCGATCACTCAAGGGGCCCAGAGATATCTCTCTCAAGTAGAGAGGGGCAAATCCCATCTTGAATGACCGATGCCTTGCAGCATGTATCAGGACAAACCCGAAAGCTACCTTTATAACTACCCAGTTACGGAGTAGTGTTTGATAGCCCCAAAGTAGGTCGATCCACATCTCAAGTACATGCGACAATCTCAGGTCTAAGGACAAAACATACACGATGTGTAGAGAGAGCTGCAAGTATTATTGCCAGTCTCATGTTCGGTCAGTCCAACCCCATGTTCATAACATGTGTCCACATCATTGGTTTGACATCTCCATGTCTATGACTTGCGAAACATAGTCATCAACCAATCGATGTGCTAGTCTAATATTCACGTGTGTCCTCGCACGAACTCCGACTAGGGACAATTATTAGATAACCATACAAGTAAAGAGTTTCACAAACAATTCACATAATTGCCAATCAATACAAGTTGCCTGGTATATGGATATTCAAGGAACATTATAATAACTCATGGATACACATGAAATACAATCATCTCTATGATTGCCTCTAGGGCATATTTCCTTCAGTCTCCCACTTGCACTAGAGTCAATCTAGACAGTATCTAATACCTATTTCTCTTGTGTGCCCTTCATGTGCAGGCTGCGGGAGTGGCTTAGTCAAGGGATCAGCAACATTTGAGTCCGTATGTATTTTGCATAACATGACACTACCATCATCAATGAACTCACGAATCAGATGGTAATGCATGCGAATATGTTTGTTCTTCTGGTGTTGTCTAGGTCCCTTGGCTTGTGCAATAGCACCATTGTTGTCACAATAAACGTCCAAGGGATTGGACGAGCCCTGAACCACACCAAGAGCGATCAGGAAATTCCTAATCCAAACAGCTTCCTTTGCAGCCTCCGAGGAAGCAATATATTCAGCTTCTGTTGAAGAGGAGGCCACTGTATCTTGCTTGGAACTTTTCCAGCTCACAGCACCACCATTCATGACAAACACATAACCTGATTGCGATTTCGAGTCATCTGAGTCGTTAAGGTAACTCGCATCTGTGTAACCCTTTACACTGAGTTCAACCTCACCTCCATAAACTAGGAATATATCCTTAGTCCTTCTCAAGTACTTAAGGATATTCTTTACCGATGTCCAGTGAATCTCACCTAGGTCAGCATGGTATCTGCTCGTAACACTTAGAGCATAGGAAACATCTGGGCGAGTACATGTCATTGCATACATGATGGATCCAATAGCCGAAGCATATGGAACTCTACTCATGCGTTCTCGCTCATCAGTGGTCGAAGGACACTGAGTCTTGCTGAGTTTAATGCCGTGAGACATGGGCAAGAACCCCTTCTTAGCCTCTTCCATGCTGAACCGTTTCAACACTTTTTCAATGTACGTACTCTGGCTTAATCCAATTAGCCTCCTTGATCTATCTCTATAGATCTTGATACCCAGAATATATGCCGCTTCTCCCAAGTCCTTCATAGAAAACCTATTTTTCAATGAGGTCTTAACAGACTCGAGCATAGGAATGTCATTTCCAATCAGTAATATGTCATCCACATATAATTAAAAACATAAGTGATTTCCCATTTTCTTTCTTATACAGACAAGGTTCTTGTTCGTTTTTGGTGAAGCCAAAATCCTTTACAACTTCATCAAATCGAATGTTCCAACTCCGAGATGCTTGCTTCAGCCCATAAATAGACTTTTGAAGTTTGCATACCTTTCCAGCATTGTTTGGATCGACAAAACCTTCGGGCTGCATCATATACACGTCATCAGAAAGGATTCCATTTAAGAAAGCCGTCTTGACATCCATCTGCCATATTTCATAATCGAAATGTGCAGCAATGGCTAGAATGATCCGTATAGATTTAAGCATCGCTACAGGCGAGAAAGTCTCGTCGTAGTCAACTCCTTGAACTTGTCGAAAACCTTTTGCAACAAGTCGAGCTTTATGGATGTGAACATTTCCATCCATATCAATCTTCTTCTTATAGATCCACTTGCACTGGATGGCTTTAAAACCATCAGGCAGGTCAACCAAGTTCCAAACTTGATTGTCTCCCATGGACTCTATCTCGGATCTCATGGCAATCAGCCATTTCTCAGAGTCTGGGTCCACCATCGCTTCTTCATAGGTCGCAGGCTCATCATTGTCTAACAATAATAACTCTCGCGCTTCGCGAAGCCTCGCCGACCTTCGTGGCTGTGGTGCTTCTATTGCCACGGGTTCCTCAACTTGTTCTGCTACAATAGCATCACTCATAGAAGCATCCCCGACTGGCTCATCTTGAACTTCTTCAAGTCACACCGACCTTCCACTCGTTCCCTTTGTGAGAAACTCTTTATCTAGGAAAACACCGCTACGAGCGACAAACACTTTGCCCTCTTCTCGGTTGTAGAAGTAATACCCTAAGGTTTCCCTTGGGTATCCCACAAAAATGCACTTATCCGATTTGGGTGTTAGCTTGTCCGACTGAAGTCACTTGACAAATGCATCACAACCCCAAATCTTTAAAGACAAACTGGGATTCTTTCCAGTCCACATCTCATATGGTGTCTTAACTACGGATTTAGATGGTACCCTGTTTAGTGTGAAAGCTGCTGTTTCTAGCGCATAACCCCAAAATTATAGTGGTAAATCTGACTGGCTCATCATCGATCGAACCATGTCCAACACAGTTCGATTATGCCGTTCAGAGACCCCGTTTCTTTGAGGCGTTCCGGGCGGCGTGAGCTGTGGAACAATTCTGCAACTCTTAAGATGATTGCTAAACCCGTGACTCAAATATTCACCTCCGCGATCAGATCGCAAGGCCTTTATTTTCTTGCCACGTTGATTCTCTACCTCATTTTGAAACTCTTTGAACTTTTCAAAAGTTTCAGACTTATGCTTCATCAAGTAGACATAGCCATATCTACTGAAATCATCAGTGAAAGTAATGAAGTAGTGATATCCTCCTCTGGCTGTCATGTTCATTGGTCCACATACATCAGTATGTATGAGTTCCAACAAGTCTGTCGCTCTCTCAGGAAACCCCGTAAAAGGCGTCTTGGTCATCTTTCCAAGTAAACAAGCTTGACATGTCTCGTATGATTCAAAATCAAACGAAGTTAGAAGACCATCACCATGGAGCTTCTTCATGCGCTTTTCACTTATATGCCCCCAAACGACAATGCCATAAATAGGTAGGACTCAAATCATTTGGCCGAAGCCTTTTAGCACTAACATTGTAAACACATGCATTATCAAGATTTAAAATAAATAACCCATTCACAATGGGAGCATCAGCCACAAACATAGCATTCTTAGAGATTACACAACCATTGTTTGTACTCGCGAATGAATAACCATCCCTCATCAAACATGAAGGTGATAAAATGTTTCGACCCATACTAGGAATGTAATAACAATTATTCAACTCCATGATAAATCCTGATGGAAGGTGAAGTTGCATGATGCCGACGAACAATGCAGCAACCCTTCCTTTATTTCTGATGCGAAAATCCACTTCGCCTTTCTGCACTTCTCTAGTCCTTATTAGCGCCTGCATCGAATTGCAAATATGAGCAACCGATCCGGTATCAAATACCCAAGAGTTAACATAAGAATCTGCGAGAAAAATGTCCACAACATTTACAACAAGCGTACCTGAGTGGGAAGTACTCTTACTTCCACTCTGCTTCAAAGAAGCCTGGTACTTGCTGCAGTTTCTCTTCCAGTGGCCATATTCGTGACAAAAGAAACACTCACTGTCTCCTGCAGGACCAGCCTTTTGCTTGGGTGTAGGGTTTGGCTTAGGGATCGTATCCTTAGCCTTGCCCTTCTTCTTCTGCCAAGAAGTGCCCTTTTTCTTGAAGCTAGGCTTGTTCTGCACAGCCATCACATGGCTATGCCCTGCACACTTCTTAATGTCACATTCTGCTATTTTCAGCATCCCACATAATTCATTAAGGCCCCTCTCCACCCCATGCATATGGTAGTTCGAAATGAAATGCCCATAGCTAGATGGAAGAGATGACAAAATGAAATCAGTGGCCAACTCTTGGCCTAATGGAAAACCAAGCTTTTCCAAAGTCTGACTGTAACCAACCATTTTGATCACATGTGGGCCTACAGCTACTCCCTCTGCCAACTTGCATTCCACAAAGGACTTAGCGACTATGTACCTCTCAGTCCTATCCTGAGTCTGGAACATGTCCTTAAGCGCGACGATCATATCGTACGCTTCCTGATCCTCAAACTGCTTTTGAAGATCAGGTTCCATGCATGCAAGCATAAGACAACTAACCTCAAGAGATTCATCACATGCTTTCTTGTAGGCATTCTTAAGGGTAGCAGTTGCATTATCAGCAGGTTCATCCGGGATTAGGGTATCTAGAACAGTTTCCTTTTTCTTAGCCCTGAGAACAATTCTCAGGTTACGGACCTAGTTCGAATAGTCTGTTCCATTTAGTTTATCCTTTTCAAGAATCGAACGCAAAGCAAAAGGTGATGAATTGTTCGGTGCCATTGATCTACAACAAAAAAATATGCAAAATACTAAGCCATGTAACCATGAAAGAGTAAAACATATTAAACAATTTAATAGCATATACTCCCACTTAAATCAACATCCCTCTATTGATACTAAGTGATTCAAGATCCACAATTAACAAGTCGACTAGTGAGCTTTAGCATCACTGCTAGAAGACAAGGTAAATCGGTAAGCAACCTTTGCTAATCATATCACATATGACTCTTGTTGTTGGGTGACATCTCTATGTCAAAACTAGGTGCCCAACCTTTATGCCCCAAGGTCCTTAACTGTTAAGATGACCTTGTTAAGCTCACCAACCCTTATGCGTGTAGGTATCCAATACAAACCCATCCAGCCAAGGAAAACCGTGGCACCCTAATTTCATAGACCCACCAACGATTGTACAGGGCATAGGATGGTGCAAGGTTTGGTTGGGAGGGCATGGTTTAACTTAAACTTTGTGAGGGGTCGTTCTACTTCTATCATCTAAGCATGCATAGTAGTAAAACGTATAAGAATAGCATTCACATAGATGTGATACAGTATGACCCATTTTCTCATGGTGATCTCCATCGCCATAGAACCTGTCCACCATGATGATCTCCATCTTCATGCTCTATGCGAGCCATCCTCCAAGTGATGAGTTCTCCAAGAACTAATACAAGCTATTACTCCTAACAGCTAGTAATCAAAATTACATGGTAGTGGGATCATCACTAGTTGGCACGCAGGCCATTACAATAATTGACAACACATATGGCTCCAGCCGTGTTGCCCTACTCACGACACGCAGGTTATGAAAAATACATACATGCATCACATACATTTTTGGGCCATACTGATCACATAAATCTTGCAAAAACGAGGTGTGCATAGAATCACATTCTACCGAATCATGTGAAATCGTAGCACCTATGAACCTTAACGAGATACAAAAGGGGGCTACGACTAAGGGGGGTCTAGGGGGTCTCCCCCTGCAGGGTTCGAAGGGGCAGCGCCCCTCGCGGTACAATGAGAGATCAAATCTATACAATTTTCTTTAAGGATTTTGATCGGCAAATCAAATTTACCATAAACCAACCATAGTTCCGATTCGACCAAACTCCTTTGATCACGGTACATCGATTCAGATCTAATTCCCGATTCGATCAATCATATTGATCTTCACGTGATTCAAAAGGATTTATGTGTCACTGTCTACCCCGATGGCGGAAACCGACCGGTAGGGGTAAGTCGTTCGACGACCTTCGAATCACGATCACGGAAAGTAAGATCATAGATCAATCCAGAAACACCACCATACAAACGATCACATCATTCATATCAATCTACATATCACCATATGCAAACTTCCCGAACCTATGACTGAATAGCATCGGCTCTGATACCACTGTAGGGTAACGGGTAGGCTACACTAGCGTAAAAACAAAATTTTCTACCGCGTCAACCAGGAATACTATTGTCATAGATCACGGGATTACCGCTAGACGCGCAGGTGTGGAACTCGATGAAGCACGTTGCGGCAGTGTAGATGTTCTACGTCTCCTCCTCGTCCTCGACCCATGAGCAACTCCCCTTTGTGCGGCTCGTCCAAGTGCTACAGATGCAGCACCTCCGAGGTATCCACACGTCCGGAGTGGACACACGCCAGACTGCTAGGTCTGCGCGTGCAACACAGGTGGAAGAGGAGTGGCGGCTGGGTGGAATGCTCAACCCTATTCAGCTCGCCTCACCCTCTCTTATATAGGCATCCCTGGTGGGCTTCTACATTAGCAGCCCATTAGCAGCCTAAGCCTGGTCTAATTCGGATCCAATCGTCATTAGGCTTCCAGCCCCTAAAGTGTGTGACCCTATAGGTTCATACACGTATAGACATGACGTGAGTACACTTACTCTGTCAATAGTTGGTAGCGGCCTCTAGCATGACGTGCCAACTCCTAAACGCATATAAAGATCATTCGGACGAACAATCATAAGGTTGAGTACATGTCTTTCCATTTGCCTCACGATATTTGGTCTAGCTCCAAGCTGACCTCTCTTTCTCGATACTGTGATTCGGAATCCCTTTACTAGGTTAACTCTTAACCATATGTAGCACGACCATGCATTTCTGGATCTGATCACTCGAGGGGCCCAGAGATATCTCTCTCAAGTAGAGAGGGGCAAATCCCATCTTGAATGACTGATGCCTTGCAGCATGTATCAGGACAAACCCGAAAGCCACCTTTATAACTACCCAGTTACGGAGTAGTGTTTGATAGCCCCAAAGTAGGTCGATCCACATCTCAAGTACATGCGACAATCTCAGGTCTAAGGAAAAAACGTACACGATGTGTAGAGAGAGCTGCAAGTATTATTGCCAGTCTCATGTTCGGTCAGTCCAACCCCATGTTCATAACATGTGTCCACATCATTGGTTTGACATCTCCATGTCTATGACTTGCGAAACATAGTCATCAACCAATCGATGTGCTAGTCTAATATTCACGTGTATCCTCGCATGAACTCCGACTAGGGACAATTATTAGATAACCATACAAGTAAAGAGTTTCACAAACAATTCACATAATTGCCAATCAATAAAAGTTGCCTGGTATATGGATATTCAAGGAACATTATAATAACTCATGGATACATATGAAATACAATCATCTCTATGATTGCCTCTAGGGCATATTTCCTTCAAATGGGCCTCACCCAAAGGGAGGCCCAATAGGGCAAGGCGCGTAGGGAGAGGGGGCCAGCCGGCCTGGGCTTGGTGGTCCTCCCCAATGGGGCCCACCTAGGGCCGGCGGCTGCCCCTAGGTGGCTGGTGGGTGTGGGGTTTAGTCCCACACCGCCTGGCCCCTGGGTGGTGCGCCTCCCCCTCCCACTATAAATAGGGGTCTCCCCTCCCCCTTTGGAATCACCCTATTCCCTCTCATTCTCTCTCTCATACACCAAGGACTTCTCCGTAATATTGGGGAGGACCTCGTGGGTGAGTTCTCCACCTTCACACTACCGTCGTGTGATCTATGATCTGGCATCTACTTCTTCTGTTGCTCGACTGGATCGGAGTCCGGTTGACGTCTCCTACACCGAATGTGTGACAAACTTTGGAGACACCACACTTGGGGTGCTGCTCGTCTTCATCAATATACGCCTTCCTGCGTAAGGCATGCCTCTGTATTTAAAGGTATGAATACTGAATCCCCTCTCCGTTACTTATGTCTACATAGTATAGATCATGGTATTAGTGTTCGACTAGATAGATATTTTTTGTTTTCTGCTACGGAACCCAACAGTGATATCAGAGCTGGTCTATGGGTAGACATGTCATACGGATAGAACACATAGCAATATGTGGGCATTGATTCTCTAGTTGCTACCCTCTTTAATGTTATTGTTCATACCGCGGCACTGTTTGATGAAGCGGCCCCCAACCGACCTCACGTGATGATTCACGAGACTGGTCCACAAATCAAAGTGGCTTAGGGGGGTGTCTGTCTCTCTATAGTAGTCGATATGGCATTGACACTAGAGGGCCCTAAAAAGGGAAGAAGAACGGCAATCATTGAATCCATGTTGTGGCTCGACGTTCGTAGGTGGGAAGGGGTTCTACTGTGAAAGCCCTAAAGCCGCGTAAAACATGCAATAGTTAATATAGAAGTGTCTATCTTCATTATTGCATAGGGGCAAGTATTATAACATGGCAATGACAAGTTTGTGAAACTCTCATTAAGGCTATTGATGATGATCATGAAGTTGTAACCATGTCATAACACTTTACTTTTGAAGTATTTCTTATTATGCTAGTATACTTACTAGACGGTAGCATAATAAGATAATCCCTCATAGAATTCCAGTTATCGTATTCCCCTTGTGTGTGCACCACCAAGAAATTTCTTCGGTATGAGGCACCCTGCGGTGAGTAGGGGTCAGACATATCTACGTTCACATACAGTGGGTGTAAGCCATGTTGCACTGTGAATACACACGAGTTAGAACTGGCGAGCCTAGCACGTTACAGAGATGTGGCCTTGGAATACAAGAGACCGAAAGCTCGAGCATGAATCACATAGTTGATGTGATCGACATTAGGGAATCTCCACCCCTGATACTGCACTGATGGCTGTGTTTAACCGGGGGAGGTGCATGGGATTGGGATCATGTGATCACTAAACGAGTAGAGGGATGTTCGTTTAAGTGGGAGTTCCTTTAATAATACTTGAACTCATTATTATGAACTTAGTCTAAACACTTTGGAAATCCTTTGTAGATGTCTCACCCACCCACCTTCAACCTTAGCACTTTCCTCAAGAAGGAAAAGCTGAAAACTGATGGAACCAACTTCACTGCATGGTTCCGCAATCTTAGGATCCTCCTAGTCCCCTACAAGTTGACTTATGTCATCGAGGCTGAGCTTCCGGCTAAGCCTGCAGATTCCGCCTCCCAGGACGAAAAGAATGTCTAGCAGTCCAAGGCGGACGATTTCTCCCTCATCCAGAGTGGGATGCTCTATGCCATGGAGCCGGAGCTTCAAAAGCGTTTTGATAAGATGAATGCTTTTGAGATCATTGAGGATCTCAAGGCCGTCTTTTCTCCACAGGCTCGTGTAGAGAGGTATGATGCTTCCAAGCTCTTCTTCTCTGCTAAAATGGAAGAGCACAGCAGTATTAGTGAGCACGTGGTCAAAATGTCTGGCTATGTTAAGCGCTTAAATTCCCTGGATTGCAAAATCCCGGAGGATCTCGCTATAGATAGGGTGTTGCACTCGCTTCGCCCTAGCTAAAAGAGCTTTTTAATGAACTAAAACATGCAAGGGATGACTACGACCCTTGCTGAGGTATTCACCATGCTCAAAACTGATGAGGTCGAAATCAAGAAGGTTCACACGGTGCTGATGGTCAACAAGACCACCAACTTTCAGAAACTGGGGCAAAAGGGTAAAAACAAGGGTAAGAAGTCTAAGAGGGATGGCAGGTTTGTTCCCAGCACCTCAAAGACTGCCAAGCCTGGCCCTAAGCCCGGCACTTCGTGCTTCTACTGCAAAGGGGATGGGCACTGGAAACGCAACTGCCCCAAGTACCTTCAAGACAAGCGATCTGGCAAGATAGCCACCCCGGACAAAGGTATATATGATATACATGTTATTGATGTATTCCTTACGAGCGCCAGGAGTAACACATGGGTATTTGATACCAGATCTATTGCTCACATTTGTAACTCTCAGCAGGATCTGCAGAGTAGGAGGCGCCTGAGGAAGGACGAGGTGACGATGCGCGTCGGCAATGGTTCGAGAGTCAAAGTGATGGCCGTCGGCACCTTGCATCTCCGTCTACCGTTAGGATTATTATTGGTTTTGAATAAATGCTACTATGTACCCGCATTGAGTATGAATATTGTGAGTGGGTCTTGCTTGTTGCAAGACCATTATTCGTTTAAATCAGGAACAAATGGTTGTTCAATTTATATGAATGATGTTTTCTATGTTCATGCTCCTGTGTGTGATGGTTTATTCTTACTTCATCTTGATTGTGATACACACATCCATAGTGTCGATGCTAAACGTTGTAAGCACAGTGACGATAATTCCATGTTCATGTGGCATTGGCGTCTTGGTCACATTGGCATAAATCGCATGAAGAAGCTTCATTCAGAAGGGCTTCTTGGATCATTGGATTTCGAATCCCTTGATACATGTGAGCCATGCCTTGATACATTGCAAATGTATCTATAATTTTTGATGTTCCATGCTTGGTTTTATCTACTTTCTTGTGTTTTGTCCACACTTTGGTGTACTTTTCATATGATTTCTTGGACTAACCTATTAACAAGAGCCACAGTGCCAGTTGCCTGTTTTCTGCTGTTTTTGGTTCCAAGAAGTCAGAAAATGAATATTCTCGGAATTGGACGGGGCAAAAGCCAAAGTTATTATTTTACCGGGGACAGTTGGAGCCAGAATACGAGACGGAGAAGGGCCAGAGGGTGGCCACACCACCTGGTCGCGCGGGCCAGGCCAGGCCGTGCCAGGGGGTGGTGTGGGCGCCTCTGGCACCCCCTCGATCTCCTCTCTCGCCTATAAGAGCCTCCCGATGCATAAACCCTAGATAGTCAATCAGAAATCCACGAAAAGTTCTGCAGCGCCGCCGCCACCGAAGGGGAGATTCGCGGGACAGAAAGTCTCTGGTCCGGCACCCTACCGGGACGGGGAAGTGCCCCCGGAGCCATCTCCATCACCATTGCTATTCCCATGATGAGGGGGGAGTAGTTCTCTCTCGAGGCTAAGGGTTCTACCGGTAGCTATGTGTTCATCTCTCTCTCTATGCATGATCATATTGAGATCATGAGCTTGTAATCTATAGATCTATCTTGCTACTCAAGTGCTTTAATAGATCTCTGCTCTCCCCATGTGTGTGAAAGTGACAGCACGCACACCATGGTGGCACTTAGGCTAGAGATTGCAAATACGTGTTATGAGTTATATTTGGAGTTGGATGTCTTTATGAAATTGTGGTGTTTGTTGGACTCATCTAGTACTCAAGGTGACAACGTGGGGTTTTCTAGATGGGAAAGACTTACTTTGAGGTGTGCTGTTATAGCCCTACCATCGATTAGAGTGTCCAACCAGAGAGTAGTTAAGAGTAGTATCATGAAGATAATATATTTATATGAGAGTGTTCACTCGTGAAAGCATGATCCCTAGGCCTTGTTTCTAAGCATTGAAACACTGTTTGCAATTAGATTTGTTACATGTTTGCTTGTTTCAATCTTTATTTCAGTTTGCCTTTAGTTTCTTCCACGCCATCAAGCTATTTTCGAGCACCATTGTTTTATATCCATACCACTTGTATTTCACTATCTCTTCGCCGAACTAGTGCACCTATACACCTGACAAGTGTATTAGGTGTGTTGGGGACACAAGAGACTTCTTGTATCTTGATTGCAGGGTTGCTTGAGAGGGGATACCTTTGACCACTTCCTCCCTGAGTTCGATAAACCTTGGGTGATCCACTTAATGGAAAACTTGCTGTTTTTCTACAAACCTCTGCACTTGGAGGCCCAACAACTGTCTACAAGAATAGAAGTGCGTAGACATCATGCCTCATAGGCAAGATGTCTAGGACACCATTCTCCGGAATAGTGGAGAGAGTTGTAGACCTACTTGGGATCATACATACAGATGTATGTGGACCAATGAGCGTCTCAGCATGCAATGGTTATCGTTACTTTGTTACCTTTACTGACGACTTGAGTAGATATGGATATATCTACTTAATGAAGCACAAGTCTGAAACCTTTGAAAAGTTCAAAGAATTTCAGAAAGAGGTAGAGAATCAACTTAACAAGAAAATCAAGCACCTTCGATCGGATCGAGGAGGCGAGTATTTGAGTTATGAGTTTAACATGCACTTGAAGGACTGTGGGATTATCCCACAGCATACACCAGCCAGAACACCACATTGTAATGGTGTGTCAGAACGTTGTAACCGAACCCTATTGGATAGTGTGCGGTCCATGATGTCTTTAACTGATTTTTCTATGTCTTTTTGGGATACGCGTTAGAAACTGCCGCTTTTATTTTAAACCGAGCACCATCCAAATCCGTGGAGACAACCCCATATGAGATATGGTATAGGAAGAAGACAAAGTTGTCATTTCTAAAAGTTTAGGGTTGTGAGGCTTACGTTAAGAAACTGCAGCCTGACAAACTCGAATCCAAATCGGAAAAATGTATCTTCGTAGGATATCCAAGGGAAACTGCTGGGTATACTTTCTACAACCAAGCCGAAGGCAAAACATTTGTCGCAAGAACCCGCACCTTTCTCGAGAAAGAGTTTCTTGCAGAAGGAGTGAGTGGAAGGAAGATTGAGTTAGATGAAATTGTTAACCCTTCTCTCCAAATTCCGAGTAGCGCAACGGAAGTTGTTCCGAAACCGCTCTCCAACATGGAGGAAGAGCCCATTGATGATGATCAAAACAATGACATCGAGACTCCTGAGGTTTGTAGGTCTACAAGGGTTCGTGCCACTCCTGATTGGTACAGTAGCCTTGTAATGTCTGTCATCCTGGATGAACAGGAAGAACCTACAAACTACAAAGAATCTATGGATAGTGCTAACTCCGAGAAATGGCTAGAAGCCATGAAATCCGAAATAGGATCCATGCATGAAAACCAAGTTTGGACCTTGGTGGATCTTCCAGAAGGCCGCAAGACCGTGGAAAATAAGTGGATCTTTAAGAAAAAGACAGATGCGAATGGTAATGTGACCTATCGTCGGATTGAGGATAAGTATGCCATGAGGGGGTCCTCGAGGCGTGCGGAAGAGAGGGGTGTGAGGCGTACGGTGTTCCGGGACGGTGAGCACACAAGTTTACCTAGGTTCGAATCCGCCGCCTTTGGACGGATCCTACTCCTGCTAGCAATCCAGTAATATGGCAGAGCCGAAATATGGGTTACAAGGGTTTCGCCTGTGCGAGTTGAGATTGTAGACTATTGAGGTGTTTAGAGTGTTGCCCTAAAGGCTCTCCCTAGGACGGCTTATATAGATATCCGGCCTAGGGTTTACATCAGAGATCTATCCGGCTACGACTAAGAGTCGGTTACAGAGTACTCTTGAACTACAAGTAACATTATGGGCCTAAGTCGGTAAGTCTTCTGGGCCTTCCCGTAGCCGGATTGGACTCCGTCTTTCTCCCTGACTGGGTTGCCCGTGAAGCAAAGCTCTAACCCGAAGTGGGCCACCCTGGTCAGTGAGGAACTGTGAGGATACCCAGAAAGTATATCCCCAACAACAGCCCCCGGAGGCCTCCAAGATCCAAAGTCGGATTCATCATCGTCTAGCTTGATCTCAGCTTGCAGAATCTTGAAGGGTTCCTGAAACTTCACAACAAAAAATACGATCTGGGTCTTAAAAATAAGTCAGACTATCAACAGGTTACTCGGTTTTCCAGCTTGATTTCAAACTAAGCCGGAACTTGGTTCCTAACGCCACCTGACACAAGTCATGGTCAAGTCACGTCATTTGACAGGCATTCCGTCAGCACGACCGTTGGTGGGTCCGCGGTTCGCGGAACCGAGGCGCCGTTTCAATGACGCGTGGCGGAGATCGAGGCGACGTAATCATCGCGTGGGTCCTTCCCAGTTCCTTCCACGACGCGTGGCGGTTACACTATAGCATTTGCACGAATCTTGGCGCAGTTAGGTGGATATAAGGGGTTAGGATTTTCTCCTTCTCCTTCCACCGGTCCTTTGCCTTTTCCTCTCCTCCCAATCTCCCTGCGCGCACAGAGCTCCCCGTTCCTCCCCCATAGAACTCCCAGCGCCGCCCCTTTTAGGTCAACTGCTCGCCGGAGAAATGGCTTCATCTTCTTCCTCCGTCTTGGCGGCAGCGACGGCGGCGGAAGCGGTGGCAGAGAAAGAGAGCTTTCGCGGGCTCTGGATTCCCTGCATGCTCAACGAGGAGGGCCTCAAGAACGTGGAGAAGGAGGGGCTTCTTGCCGCCAGTGACTGGCGGAGCGGCTTCGAGGAAACCGTCCGCAACCCGCGCGACGGTGAGCGGGTCCACTTTGGCACCCACCTCGATAGAGGTTTGTCGTTTCCTCCCTCGGAGTTCTTCTCCGAGGCGATTGATCATTACGGAGTTCAACTCCATCATCTTCCTCCCAACTCTCTCTTAGAGATGAGCGCGTATGCTTCGTTGTGTGAGGGCTTTCTCGGCATTAGGCCGAGTTTGACTCTTTTCCGGTACTATTTTCATGTCTGGAGAAACTCCATTACCGCCGGTGTTCCTTACATCACTGGCACTATTAGTTTTTCGCTTAGACGCGAGCGCGCATATCCCAAAATTCTAGCTAGTGACTCGGTCAAACAATGGCCAGCCACGTTTTTCTATCATAGGGATATTCCGGCTCCCGGCAAAGCCACTGCTTTTCCGGCTTTTGTTGACGGAGCTGCCACGACCCAACCTTCTTGGGACGAGGCTGCTCCGGCTCTCTCCGACAATCTGATCCTTGCTAAGAGGCAGATCGAATACTTGATCAAACACAAGGGACTGAAGGGATCTGATTTGGTCTAATGCTAGGTCTCACGTCGGATCCAGCCCCTTCAGTACCACGGGGATCGGCTGATGCACTCCATCACGTCATCCAAGAAATATTCCCTCCGCATCAGCCCCAAAGCCTACACCACACAGGGCTATATAAGCCAAATCAAGTGGCTGATCAGGGAGCGGATCGAGAGGAGAATCCCGGAGGTTTCTCTGGATATGAACACGGCGGAAAACCCCGTGGTGCCGGTAAGTTTCTAACAATACACCTTTTATGTGTTTCAATCTTTGAGTTATACTGCAATACTGATATGTTTTCTTATTTTCAGCTTGCTGACCTCCCCGAGTCGGAATTTGCTGCGCTCGAAGGATATCCTCCTGAGTTTTCTCAGGAGACAGAGGTAGTCCCATTGCCGGACCTTGCGCTCAAGAAGCGCAAAACTCCGACAATAACTGTTGGCACAAAGGAGGTGCCCGTCGTGAAGAGGTAACTTTCAATCACAACTTCCGCCTTTGTACTTTACTCAAATTTCTTTCTGAGACGTAATGTTTCCGACTTTACTACATTCTCAGAGCAAAACCGCTTCTCAAGGGCAAGGGGAAGGGGATTTCTTCGAAGCCCCTGCGACAAACGAAGCTTACAATAGCTTCTCCTGCCGTGGCTCCTCTGACTCCTGCCCCTCAACCTTTCACAACGTCGGTAATCATCCCTTCTCCAGTCGTCGCAGAAGATCTGGCTCCTTCCACGGAGCCTGCGATCCTTGAATCGCAAACTGGCGTCACCATGGGTGAGGATTTAGATAAGGGTGAACCCTCTTTGGGTAATGATCCCTCGGCAGAAACCTTCACCGAAAACCTTATCAGCAATCTGGGACTTGCCAAGTTTGGCCTGTCTCGGAAATCTGCTGAAGAAATCCAGCGGCTTGCCAGGCAATGCCTGGAGAAAAGTACTTTATCTGTCGAAGAAGAAGTGCAAGAAGCAGAGGACGTCAAGTTCTCCGACCTTCTCGCCCAGGTGCGCCTTCGCGACGAGAGGATTAGGACTGGTGAGCTCCCAACAGCCCTAATGATTCCTCTGACTCTCGCCGAAAAGGTGGCCGCTAAAGTGAACGCGGGTTTGGATAAACTCACCCGCGAACAATATGTAAGTCAGAATTCCAACTCCTGATTTTCCCATTATTTTATATCATATCCTCTAGCCCCCAAGCATGAAGTAGGATATATAATCCGGGTTTATGCTTCATTAGGATGCCAAAGAACGAACTAGTGTAGCCCCCAAGGCTCGTGTTGATATTAGCAAAAATATTAGCCCGAGTCTTAAGTAGCTTTCTGGCTTTGGGTATTCTGACTTACAGAATGTATGTTCCTATAACTAGGATTTATTGAAGAATGTCTGTGATAAGCGGAGAGAGATCAAAGCTCTCCGGCTTAAAAATGCTGAACTTAAAGTTGCCAAGGATGAGGCTAAAGGTAAACATTCTGAGACTCAAACCTTGTCTTTGTTATTTTCAATGTCGAATTTTTCTGAACTGTTGTTCTTTTTGACGTACAGCGCTGGTGAAACAATCCTGCGCCATGATTGAAGAGGCCGAGAACCTCAAGACCTTGGTGGTGGAGAACAAGGAGCTTCTCCAAGAGCTGGACCAGCTCAAGGAAAATCATGAAAAGAGCATAGCTCAAGTCCTTGAATCCTCCTCCATGGCTACTGAAGAGCGTGATTGCAAGATCGCTGCTTAAGATAAAATAATCTCGGACCTCAAGAATGAGCTTAGCAGAGAGAGGGATCTTTCCCAGGCGCTCCGGGCTGAACTCCAGAGTCTTCGGGAGGAGAAGACCAAAATTGACGACGTCATTTTCGGTACGTTCCATCTGTCCGACTTGTCTTTTTCTTCGACTTCTATCAATGTCGGATTTTCTTAACTTGTTTTGTGTATAGGTCCTCTGAACTTGACGGACTCTTCTTCCACCGAGCCCCGCACCCACCGGCTTACCCAAGTCGGTGACTTGCTTCATGACTTCTGCCAATCCCTTGAGGACATCGGCGAAGCTCTCAAGATTCTGGACATGCACATCATGTCAGATTTTCAGGTGCAGGACAAGGCAAAGGAGATGCCGCAACTTGTTCGGGACCAGAACATGTACGACACGCGGACTGCGGCGCAGAACGCTCTCACCATGTTCATGAGCCATCATGGAAACATGGAGACATGGCAAGTGACCAGAGGGTTCTTCAAAGTAGATGAGGACGGTCAGGAGCAGGACCTTCAAGCCATCATGCACTCCTGCGCCAGATATGGGTGTCACGTGGCTGACCTGACCAGCTACGAGACCCCTTTCTTCACCCGCGTGGATACTCCACCTCCTCCTCCAAAAGAATCCACAGAAGTTTCCGATGATGAACGCACCACCTCGGATGCGGACATCTCGGAACGATACCAAGGCGGCATAACCAGCGAGCCAATAGCTCCTTCATCTCCTCCTACATCATAGATCAGAAATTTTTGTATTATTCCGGAAAAACATGATGCGTCTGTAAATATGCAATACTTTAACTTTGCTAGTGCTAAGCTTTTGATCTATTCAGCACTTTTTGGCTTTGATTTTTTTTGTGTGCCTAAAATGTTTACATAAGCACTTGTACTTTTTCATCTATACTTATCGTTTATCTGGCTTTCCGCCTCGTACCTTTCGTGAGCCGGGTAAACCTTCCACCAGAAACTTTGCCGAGCAATGGAGCTCAATTGCTAAACTAGTTTAAACTCGGAAACAAAGCCGGCTTCGAGTACCAACAATTCACTACTCGGAAAATGCCTGCATCCAGCAATCAGACAAATAACCAAAGTAAAGACTAGAAATTTTAGAGTTATACCCGAAGGTAGCAATTTTAGAATCGGAAATCTAGACCAGAACGAACATGAGCATAAAGTACTTTCAAGCATTCTGGGATTTTCGACTATGACATGATCATTTGGAAATAAGATGGTAAAAACTTCTCAAAAAAACTTGAGGCAACCAAAACTTTTATTTCTCAGAGAACATGTACATATGTATGATTACAAAGAAGGAAAAACTAAGAATAAAAGGGACGTACGTGAGCAATATTCCATGGTCTATCTAACTCATTCGAATTTGTACTGCCTCCAGCACTCTTTCTCTTCTTAGTAGCAGGTCTTTCTTTGACTGGCCTCATGTCAGTTAAGTAGTACGATCCATTGTGCAATACTCGACTAACAAAAAAGGGCCCTTCCCATACTGGGGAAAGTTTGTGCTTTTTTTGTTGCACAAGCCGGAGAACCAAATCACCTTTATTGAAAGATCTATTTCGGACTCTCTGGCTATGATACTTGCGTAACTTCTGCTGATAGGCTGTAGATCTCATTTTAGCAACGACGCGAACTTCTTCGACTAAGTCGAGATCATTTTGTCGAGAAATCTCGGCATCCTCTTTGATATACGCGGCCACTCTAGGAGAAGTATGAATCAAATCACTAGGAAGAACTGCTTCTGCACCATAGACCAAGAAGAAAGGTGTGTATCATGTTGACCTGTTTGGAGTTGTTCGTAAACTCCAAATTACAGAGGGCAATTCCTCTGCCCAAGCCCCCGCAGCACGTCGTAGTGGTGCTTCGAGTCTCGGTTTTAGGCCTTGTAGAATTAAACCATTTGCTCTTTCGACTTGTCCGTTAGCCTGTGGATGTGCGACTGACGCAATGTCAAGCTGGATATTTTGCTTGTTGCAGAATTCAGCCAATTCTCCCATAGAAAAGTTACTCCCGTTGTCCGTGATAATGTTATGCGGATAACCATACCGGATTATAACATCCTCAACAAATCTTTTGGCTGTTGCTCCATCACAACTAGTGACAGGTTTAGCCTCAATCCATTTGGTGAATTTATCCGCCATCACTAAGAGGTGAGTAAATCCACTTGGAGCTCGTTTAAATGGTCCTACCATATCAAGCCCCCAGACCGCAAAGGGCCATGTTATAGGTATTGTTCGTAGCTGATCAACTGGAACATGAGCTTGCTTGGCGTACTTTTGGCAGCCTTTGCACGTCTTGACTAATCATTCGGCATCTGCCTGAGCTGTAAGCCAGAAAAATCTGTGTCTAAAAGCTTCTGCCACTAAAAATTTGGCTGCAGCGTGGTGACCACACTCGCCTTCGTGGATTTCTCTTAAGATTTCCACTCCTTCTTCTGGAGATACACAGCGCTAAAAAACCCTAGAAACACTCCGTTTATGGAGCTCACCTTTAACAATAGTATAGGCTTTTGCACGTCGGATAATCTGCTGGCTTAGCACCTCGTCTTTGGGTAATTTGCCATCTACCAAATAATCGAGGTAGGGTTGAGTCCAGCTGGGAATTACAGCCAGAACTGCTATCAAAGGTGAGTCGAATTTGGTCGGATATTCCTCATATACTCCCTTTATTGAGGGAACTCTGAGGTGCTCTAAAAAAGCGCCATCCGGGACCTCTTTCCACGCAGAACCTATCCGAGATAGTGCGTCTGCTTCCTCATTTTCTGCTTGAGGGATGTGTTGAACTTCAAACCCTTCAAACGATTTAGATAGATCATCCACGATAGCTTTATATGCTGCCATGTGTTTATTTGCATTACAAATATCCGACACTTGCTGAGCAACAAGATCCGAATCTCCGTAACACATCAAATGTCGGATGCCAATATCCTTAGCGATCCGGATTCCGTGTAGCAGTGCTTCATACTCGGCAATATTGTTTGTCGCTGTGAAGTGGATCTACAACACGTATAAAAGTTTATCTCCTTGGGGTGATTTGAGCACCACGCCAGCCCCCGAGACCCCTCAGGCCTTAGACCCATCGAAAAAGAGGGTCCAATATTCCGACTCAGGGAGGATCATGTTCTCCTTCGTCTCTGTCCAATCAGTGACAAAGTCAGCGAGGATCTAGGATTTGATTGCTGTCCAAGGTTTATACTCAATATCGAAAGCTGAAAGCTGAAAGCTCTATGCCCCATTTGGCGACGCGTCCTGTGGCGTCATTGTTGTTGATTATATCTCTCATGGGAGTTGTGCTCACCACGGTAATTGGATGCTCCTCAAAGTAGTGTCGTAACTTACGAGATGCTAGAAAAACACCGTAAGCCCACTTTTGATAGTGCGGATACCGCTATTTTGATTCTGTCAGGACCTCGCTGACAAAGTAAGTCGGACGCTGCACCAGGTGTTCCTGATTTTCCTCTGGTCTCTCCACCACCATGACGATACTAACGACCTTATTTGTCGCAGCAAGGTAGAGCAGCATCGGTTCCTTGGGTTCCGGCGTTGCAAGGATAGGAGGAGCTGAGAGTACTCTCTTTAGATCTTGTAGTGCAGCTTCAGCTTTGTCAGTCCAAACAAAATCCTTGGTCTTTTTCAGGAGTTTGTATAATGGTGCGGCTCTTTCACCAAGCCGGCTTACAAATCGACTGACCGCAGCGATGCAACCAGTTAATCTTTGTACGTCCTTCAGGCGAGTTGGCCTGGAAATATTGAGTATAGCCTTGATTTTGTCTCGGTTCACCTCTATGCCTCTTTCAAACACGATGAAACCTAACAATTTTCCGGCTGGTATTCCAAAGAAGCATTTTTTCGGGTTAAGCATGATGTTGTACTTTCGTAGATTGGCAAATGTCTCCTCCAAGTCGGAAATCAATGTTTCCTTCTTTTTGGACATCACCGCGATATCATCCACGTATGCATGTACATTGTGTCCGAGTTGGTCGTGGAGGCAACGCTGCATCGTGCGCTGGTACGTAGCTCCTGCGTTCTTCAGCCCAAAGGGCATCATAACAAAACAAAAGGTTCCGAAAGGGGTTATGAATGAAGTTTTGGCTTTGTCAGATTCCTTCATCCGGATTTGGTGATAGCCAGAATATGTGTCGAGAAACAGAGGAGTTCCGAGCCTGCCGTAGAATCGATGACTTGATCAATTCTAGGCAGAGCGAACGGATCTTTTGGATAAGCCTTGTTCAAGGCAGTATAATCAACACACATGCTTAAATCAGAGGGGTCCTTTTTAGGGACCATTACAGGATTGGCCGACCACTCAGTGTGGATGACCTCTTCTATGAATCCGGCTAACTCGAGCCGCGCTAGTTCCTTAGCTATTGCCTTACGCTTTTCGTCGCCAAACCGTCGTAAGGACTGTTTGACGGGTTTAGCATTCGGTTTTACATTTAGAGAGTGCTCGGCAAGTTCCCTAGGTACTCCGGTCATGTCAGATGGCTGCCATGCGAAGATATCTTGATTTGCTTGGAGGAACTTGACAAACGCGTTTTCCTCTGCGCTATCTAGGCCTACGCCTATCTGGGTCACCTTGGAGGGGTCATCATCCTTCAACGGCGTCTTCTTCGTCTCTTCTAATGCCTTGAACTCTGGATTTGGTTTTGTCACCTCCTTCTTCATTGCGGGCATCTCGGACGGATCTATGGTCTTCTTGATCTCCTGGTACTCCTGGGCGTGCAGCATGGCTTCGGCAAAGGCGGCATTTCCATCCTTGCACTCTCGCGCTTTCTTCGCGTCTCCCCTGATGGTGATCACGCCGTTGGGACCTGGAATTTTCATCATATTGTAAATGTAACACGGACGAGCCATAAAAGCCCAGTAAGCCGGACGCCCGAATATAGCGTGGTATGCGCTCTTGAACGTGACCACTTCGAAGGAAAGTGCCTCCGTCCGATAATTCTTTGGAGTTCCAAAGGTAACATCCAAAGTAATCTCTCCCAGGGAATTAGCTTGTCTTCCTGGGACAACTCCGTGAAAGATCACAGAGCTATGGTTCAGCTGGGTTTCCGATATCTTCATCCCGTGTAGTGTTTCGACATAGAGAATATTGATGCTACTACCACCGTCCATGAGTGTCTTGGAGGAACCATAACCGTCAATAAGTGGGTTGACGACTAAGGCGTATTTTCCTCGCCTGTGCAACTTAGGCGTATGATCAGCGCAGTCAAATGTGATTTCCACTTCTAACCAGTCCAGATATTGGGGGACAGCCGGAACTGTTGCATTGAGCTCGTAGAGAACTGCTTTCTTGACCTTTGCTGGTTGAGATCCGAGGAAAGTGACGTAAGTGTCTTTCTTGGTGGGAAAAGTCTTCTTCCCGTCCGACTTGGGATTTGAAGCATCAGCTTCCTCCATGTCGGAATCTTCCTTGGTCTCTTTGTCCTTTTCGGGATTTTTCTTTCCCTTATTCCGCTTAGCTTTGTAGCCCGCGGTATCATCTCTCTTGATGTCGTCATTGAAACGACATTCAGCGTTGGTGTGGGATGAGCCCCCATTGGCGTCTAGGTGATGCACACATGGGTTATTGGCAATGTCGGCCCAGAAGTAGGTTTTGCCTGGTTGTTGTTCTCCTCTACCTTGGACCCTTGAAGTCCCACGGCCACGCCCACGGCCTCCACCACGTCCTCCTCGTCCTCCAGACCCGGAAACAGTAGTAACCACCGCTGTTTTTGCGCTTCTGAGCTTGTTGCTTTGGTTGTCTTGCCGACTGAGGCACAGCTAGGACGTTGAGTAATCCCTCTGCATCGTCGTCAGCATCTGCATACTTGCTCGTTGTTTCTATCATCTCTCCCAAATCAGTGACATTGTCACACTTCAAGCGGTGACGTAGTAGACCAATTGGGAGCCCTGCGATGAAAGCTTCAATCGCGGTTTGATCATTTACTCCTTCACAGGAGTTCTTGGTGTTGATCCATCGTCCGAGGTAATCCCGGAAAGTTTCTCCGGCTTTCTGGGTGCAAACGCTGTAGGTCTCGGACCGAACAGGGCCTCCGATATGTGCCTTCGAAATTCCGAAAGCACGCACTTTGCATGTCATACCAGTTATGGATGGTGTTCTCCAGAAGTTCATTGAGCCATGATCGCGCCGTCTTCCACAACATAAGTGGGAGATATCGGGTTGCGACCAGGCTGTTTCCGCCTTTGGCGATGCAGCAATCTTGGAAAAAATCCTGTAGCCAAGTATCTGGCCGAGCAATGCCGTCGTAGGCTTGGATGTGCCTTGAGATAGCAAATCCTTCCAGGAATCTTGTAGCTCTGATGCGTGGTCTGAAGCACTTCGGGCCCATGTAGATATCATCGTTTTCATAGCGTCACGCCTCTATGTTGGAGTTGATCTTGTGCCTTGCGTCGTTCGGGGATAGAGATCGTCCCGAATGCCGGCTATGACTGCGGTGCCTTGGAGCCGGACTTTGGCTTCTGCCACCACCTCCTTCGCCTCGTCGCCCTCCTTGCCCTCCTTGGGAGCCGTTGTGATGACTACTTGGTGGAGAGGGTGGGGCAGATGAATTGTTTCTGGCTGATCGCCGGCCTCCGTCCGGAGCGTCATTATTCCGGTTCTGGGGAGGATCTTGACTATGACGAGCCCCCTGCCGGCTTGTCCCAGCTTGGTTTCTGTCGTTTCTTCGTCTGTCGTTCCCACCACGGTGAGGCTCAGCCGGACGGCTTGCATGTTTAGGAGGTGGCATTTTTTGACGATCCTCCTCCCGACGTTTCTCTTTATCTTCTCCCCTTCGATCGTTGGACTCTCGTCGGGAGGGTTCCTCGGATTCAGTGCAGCAATGGCATCTTTCTCGGCCGCTGAAGCGACGTTGCTCCAGTTATGCATAGTTCTGTGATGTTGTCCTGACGATCTGGTTCTTGAATAATTGTCTTCCCGGCGTTCGGGGTGATGATACTGCTCCTGGACATAATGGGATCTTACGTCAGCCCATGCCGGATCTGTGCGACATTGGTCAGAATCCGAGACCAGTTTTTGACTTCCTGACAGGGCGACCTTTTGCTGCTCCAGTCCCTTGTTGAGTAGTTTGATACCCAAACGGATCTCCTCCGGTCCTGGATTAGCCGATAGAATTTCTCAGGCCGCCACGGTATTCTGTACTGGGGTTGGGTATACCCAATCTCCTTTGCTATCTTTCCGTGGCTTCCCCATATCATCTCCAAAAAGGACGGCATGGACATGTGGGAATTGGTCGTCATCGGTGTGACGCTTCCGTGTCTTCTGATGCAACCGAGACATGTAGTCCTTAGTTATCATGCATTTCTTCTCCACCTCGATGTTTTTGGCTTCATCGAGGAGTTGTTGACGACGCGCTTCTAGGGCTTGGGCCCTTTCATCTAGCCCTTTAGCAGTAAGTTCTGCGGCTGTAGGGATAGGTGTGGTTAATGCAGCATCAATGAGTTTACGCGCACCTTCGGTGATCACGTGTCCATCCACCGATTCTTCTTTTTTCGGCTCTTCTGGGAGAAGTGCTCCATCCGAGTCTTCCTCGTATTCCTCGGCAATCACCTCCTCTGTCAGAGGGTCTTTTGCCAGGGTTTTGTTCTTCTTGTTCTTCTTCTTTGCCTTCTTGGCAGCGTCGGTAGCAAAGACGGCTTTGGGTCCGTTTCCCGGAGTAAGCTCTGATCGGTACTTTCAGACATCTAGACTTCGGGATTATCTTCGACGTCCATGTCATCCTGTGCTTTGGGAGAGTGTTCCCCGGATCCTTCATCCATGGCTTCTCCTTCTTCTGCAGCTTTGGAGTTATACTCCTCTTCATATTCCGCGGAGAACTTTTGGAAATCTGCTAACGTCATAGATTCATCCGAGGATGTGGGAACGTCGGCGTTTGTTCCAATTGCCTCCAGCACAGAGTCGGTGTTTTCTCCAGCATCGGCAGAGGCGGATCTGGATCCCACGTATCCGACGAAGTGTGATGCGTGCTTCCTGAGGTACCTGCGGCTTTCGCGATCAGCCATGTCGAAACTTTTGATGGTCTCGAGGATTGCATCTGCACTTTCGCCTTGTAGTATCGTACGTCTTAGTGTGTACCTCAGGAAAGGCCTGTCTGTCTCGGTGTTGTCAGAGCTGGAATCAGTGTTGTTGATATGTTCCTCCTGAATTTCGACTTCCACGGGTGGGTCAATCTGGGATCTAGCTTCTCTAGGGAGATCCACTCCAGATTCGACTTGGGCCGCTAGGTCTTCTTCAGGCTCGGATTTCTCCACTATCTCCGCAACTGGTGCGGGCTGGGTGGGATTAGGGTTTTCTGAGATCCGGAACTCTGACGCCTCTGCAGACATAGGGGACCCAGAAGATTCTTCTGCCTCTATCATCACCACTAGGGTGGGTTGGGTAGGTTCAGCGAAACCGATGTAAACATCGATCTCGCCAAAAGACATGATTGTGTAGGCCGTCACGGCCTCCCTAGCCGGAATCCAAGTCTCGTCGAGAACAATGAGAGGGACGTCGCTGGCGTAGAGGACGTGACCGATGGTGATAGTCTCGCCGATTCTGATTCTTGCAGATTCTGCTCGAAACGTAGATCCAAAGCTCACTTGCCCCACGGTGGGCGCCAACTGTCATCGGATTGAGGACAAGTATGCCATGAGGGGGTCCTCGAGGCGTGCGGAAGAGAGGGGTGTGAGGCGTATGGTGTTCCGGGACGGTGAGCACACAAGTTTACCCAGGTTTGAATCCGCCGGCTTTGGACGGATCCTACTCCTGCTAGCAATCCAGAAATACGGCAAAGCCGGAATATGGGTTACAAGGGTTTCGCCTGTGCGAGTTGAGATTGTAGACTATTGAGGTGTTTAGAGTGTTTCCCTAAAGGCTCTCCCTAGGACTGCTTATATAGATATCCGGCCTAGGATTTACATGAGAGATCTATCCGGCTACGACTAAGAGTCGGTTACAGAGTACATCTTGAACTACAAGTAACATTATGGGCCTAAGTTGGTAAGTCTTTTGGGCCTTCCCGTAGCCGGATTGGACTCCGTCTTTCTCCCTGACTGGGCCACCCGTGAACAACGCTCTAACCCGAAGTGGGCCACCCTGGTCAGTGAGGAACTGTGAGGATACCCGGAAAGTATATCCCCAACATGACCATTCACAAAGCTCGACTTGTCGCAAAGGGGTTTCGACAAATTCAAGGAATTGACTATGACGAGACTTACTCTCCTGTAGTGATTCTTAAGGCTGTCAGGATTTTAATAGCAATTGATGCACATTTCGACTATGAAATTTGGCAGATGGATGTCAAAACCGCATTCCTCAATGGTCACATTGATGAAGAGTTGTATATGATGCAACTGGAAGGTTTTGTTAATCCTACGGATGTTGGAAAGGTTTGTAAGCTTCAACGGTCCATTTATGGATTGAAGTAAGCATCTCGGAGCTGGAACCAACGTTTTGATCAAGTGATCAAGAGTTTTGGATTTGTCCAAAACCAACAAGAGTTCTATGTTTACAAGAAAGCGAATGGGAGCTCGGTTGTTTTCTTGGTAGTATATGTGGATGACATATTACTCATGGGAAACGATGTGGATCTTATGAAAAGCATGAAAGCATATTTGAGTAACCAATTTTCCATGAAGGATCTAGGTGAAGCTACATACATATTAGGAATCAAGATCTATAGAGATAGATCAAGGCACCTAATAGCATTGAGTCAGAGTACTTACATAGATAAGATTTTGAAGAGGTTCAAAATGGAGAACACCAAAAGGGGTTTTACACCTATGATGAAGAATTGCAAAATGAGTATGACTCAATGTCCTGTAACGGACGATGATAGAGAGAAGATGTCTTACATCCCCTATGCTTCAGCCATATGATCTATCATGTATGCAATGCTAAGTACCTGACCTGATGTGGCATTGGATCTTAGTTTAACGAGCCGATATCAAAGTAATCCAGGACCGGATCACTGGACAGAGGTGAAGAATATCCTAAAGTATCTGAGAAGAACAAAGGATATGTTCCTAATCTATGGAGGAAATGATGAATCTCTAAACGTAACGGGTTACGTAGATGCAAGCTGGAATTCAGATCATGATGACTTGAAGTCTCAAACAGGATTTTTTTCTTGGTGAATGGTGGGGCGGTAAGCTGGAAGAGCAAGAAGCAGCCGGTGGTGGCACAATCTTCAATGGAGTATGAGTATATTGCTGCGGCTGATGCAGCAAATGAAGCTATTTGACTATGGAATTTCATCATCAAACTGGGAGTTTTTCCCAATGCACAAGACCCTGTGACGATCTATTGCGATAACACGGGAGCTACCGCAAACGCAAGGGAACCAAGAACTCATTCCACAGCCAAACACATCAAGCTAAGATTTCATGTCATCCGGTAGAACGTTGACAAAGGTGAATTCAAGATTTGCAAAGTAGATACGGAACTGAATGTGGCAGATCCTTTGACTTAAGCTCTCCATCTAGAAGAGAACGAACAACACCGAGATTCCATTGGTGTTAGGTTCCTGCCTATTGTAAAGTAGTTTTGTTTATACTATAGTGCAAGTGGGAGACTGGAGGAGTTATGCCCTAGAGGCAAATAATAAAGTGTATTATTTGATATATCTCCTATATGTTCATAATACATTTCATATTGTGCTATAACTGTGTTAATATGAAACATTAATACACGTGTGGTATGCAAACAAACCGTGTCTCTAGTTACCTCTATTGAACTAGTTCATTGGTCATGAGGATGGTCTGGGTTTCAAGATCATGGGCATTTATGCCAACTGACAATGAGGTCATGTTATTGGTTGAATAACATGATAGACAAACATCCAACCATTATATCTTAATGAGATCTAGTTACAAAGTTCACCGTTGATAATAAAACACAGAGAACCTCGCAACCTAATCCTTTGACTGTGAGGTAATGCAAATCACCATTCCAGAAGAAGCTTAGATGGTTATCAAGAATCATCTCGTAACAGGGTGATCAAAAAGGTGCCACTCAAGTTTTCTGAAGGGATGCGTAGAGGAGTACATATCAAGACCAGGATTTGTCGAGTCCATGTAACAGACAGATACATGTGGCCATCTCGGTGACGTTACATTGATAAATCTTGCAAGCATGTGACTAGGTCACAGAATGTAACGACATGAGAACGAGAAAACAAGTTCATCGGTAACGAGATCGAACTAAGGTATAGAGATACCAAAGATCAAGTCTCGGATGAATTAGGTATCGAATGACAAAGGGAACGGGGAACGACTATCTCACAGTTCGAGCGATTGTATTCGTGAAACGCACGGGGTCACATGGCCATCCAGGTCCCTCTTTGATCATTGATGTGAGAGTGGTCTCAATCATGTCCGGAGTGTTTCCGAACCGAAGGATGTCACGCTTAAGGGTAGGGACACTTAGGGTAAATGAGGTATCGTAAGAGAAATAGAGAGAGAGAGAGAGAGAGAGAGAGAGAGAGAGAGAGAGAGAGAGAAACCAGAATAGTTCTGGGTAACATCCGATGGAGATCGGAAGGGGTCCGGAACGTGTTCTGGAGTGTAGAAATAATATAATATGTGTATTTGAATGTTAATTGGAGAATTAATATTAAATATATATATTATTTTAATTTTAAAGGATCCTTGATGCTAATGGGCCTCACCCGAAGGGAGGCCCAATAGGGCAAGGCGCCTAGGGAGAGAGGGACAGCCGGCCTGGGCTTGGTGGGCCACCCTAATGGGGCCCACCTAGGGCCGGCGGCTGCCCCTAGGTGGCTGGCGGGTGTGGGGTTTAGTCCCACACCGCCTGGCCCCTAGGTGGTGCGCCTCCCCCTCCCACTATAAATAGGGGTCTCCCCTCCCCCTTTGGAATCACCCCATTCCCTCTTATTCTCTCTCTCTCATCCACTGAGGCCTTCTCCATAATATTGGGGAGGACCTCGTTGGTGAGTTCTCCACCTTCACACTACCGTCGTGTGATCTACGATCTGGCATCTACTTCTTCCGCTGCTCGGCTGGATCGAAGTCCGGTTGACGTCTCCTACACTAGACGTGTGACAAACTTCGGAGGCACCACACTTGGGGTGCTTCTCGTCTTCATCAATATATGCCTTCCTGCGTAAGGCATGCCTCTGTCTTCAAAGGTATGAATACTGAATCCCCTCTTCATTACTTATGTCTACATAGTATAGATCCTGGTATTAGTGTTCGAGTAGATAGAAATTTTTTGTTTTCTGCTACAGAACCCAACATAGTAAACCATTTGAATTCATGAAAGTTTTGGGGTTATTCGATATAACCAAAACAATAGCGAATAAGTCCTTGTAGAGTATTCATTGGAAACTTTGAATACGAAATCCATAGCTGAAACTGATGGGGATATGCCTAAGGGGGTATGCTCAGCAGTGGGTTTCGAGTGGGCCGAAAGGCCCGCGAGTACGCCTGAAGGACAGCGACTGGACTTCGGGGAAGGAAGAGGCCCATCGACTGGCGACTAGAAGCCCAGGAGTGTAGCAGAGGACCAGTCGGATTAGGTCAAAGGCTCCCGGATCTTTATCTTGTTCGAGGGCAACTTGTAAACCCTGGGAGGTGCTTCATATATAAACCTCCCTAGGGTACAATAGAGACGCACGTTCCATCATACACCCCCTCAAGCGACTCACCGCCCAACCGCCGAGCTCGCCACCCTTGTAACTCGCTCTCTCATAATCTAACCTAGCAGGAGTAGGTCTTTACCCTCCGGGGGGCCGAACCTGGGTAAACCCTGGTGCACTTGCCCCCATCTCGCACCGCAGATGGCCGCCAACTCTTCCTCACGAAACTCTCAATCGCCGCCTATGGTAGCGACTGCCATGGCCATTTCCACGACAGTGGCGCCCACCGTGGGGCATAGTGGGACTGGCCTGAGTTCTGCGGCGAGACCCTACTCGCCGATCGAGCGGCCGCTCGCCACCGGCCGCATGATCGCCTTCGGCGGGATCTTGCAGATCTTGCCCAACAACTACATCCCGGCGTCGCGCCCGATCACACACGTCGTGGTGATGCTGATCGGCTCCATCAACCTCTTCGTCGACTTTACCGGCGCGGTCGACCCAGCCGCGACCATGATCGTCGACGGATTGCCTCCACACCACGATCTGCTCTCGGAGGAGCAGGTCCGTTCCATCAGGGGCCTCGTCACCGAGTACGACTCGGCCGCTAGCGACGCGGTCGAGACCAACGTTGCCACCAACGACGACGCCCTAAATGACGACGCCGACTCTGCGACCCCCGCATCGGCCAACGGATCCATCACCACCGCGTCGCGGGAGGACTCTATCACGCGAGTCTCCAACCCCAAAGATTTTGGGGATCCCTCCATACTGGGGATCTTCGACTCCGACTCTGGCTCGGAATCCCCCGAGGATCTTCGCGCCAGATCCAATCGCTTCAACACGATTTACATGGCGGGAAGCGCGGCCGCCCCGCTAGAACCGTTCTCCACGCCGATTCCGCCGACCGCGACGGCCATGAAGGTGGAACAAGCCCGCCTGCGGCTCCAGGAGGTGCAGCGCAACGAACTCGCTGAGCGCGAAAAATACCGCCTCGAACGAGAGACGGCGAAGGAGCTGTCACTCTATCACCAGCGCCGCATCAGGATCCGCCTGAACCCTGACGTTCAGGGCCGGGTCCTGAACTTCAACGACGAGGGCGACCCCACACGCGCCGCCGAGCGTGAACACGGCGAAAACGCGCCACCAGGAGGAGGCAACCCCGCAAGACCACCACCTGGAGCACCGGCGAATGGGCCATGCACCCCCACCTGACCAACCACGCATCATCATCTCGCCTCAAGCCCGGGACGCCAACGGGCTACCACTTTACTCCACCCCAATGGACAACGTTGTCGTGGCCAACGCCACGATCGCCAACCTTGATCTCCAAGGCGACGGCGTCCTACAGATCCAGTACGCCAAAGCCCTACTCGTCAGGGTCGTCGAGCAGCAAGCCGCGGGAGTAGATCCGCGTGGGCGGATGTATTCCCGCTCGTCAGCAAGCAGGGCAACATCGAGCGGCCACCCAACCGTGGCCAACGCGATAGTTTGCCCACCACCCCAACCACTGGCAAACCAACCGCGAGCCGCCAACCCCGCGTTGTCGACCAACGAGCTGTGACCTATGAATAACACCGTCGCCGCAAACGGGCAACCACTAGATGCCTGAACACACATCATCAACAATCAGGCGTGGCGGTCGCGCCAGCCCTACGACTTGCGACACACCCTCACCAACCGCGGTGACCCAGAGCCAAGAGGCTCACTCAGTCGAGTCGGGCCATAATGCTTTGGACCCATGATCCGCGGGGAAAAATACCCCGCCAACTTCAAGGCCCCCAAGGAGATCGAGAAATACGACCCGACGTATGACCCCGCCGTTTGGCTAGACACATATCTCATGGCAATGGGTATCGCAGGCCACACCGACCTGCTCGCCGCTCGCTACCTCCCCTTGATGATGGAGGGTGCGACCCGGCAATGGATCAATACGCTACCCGCCGACAGCATCGACTCCTGGGAAGAAATGCGGGATGCCTTCGTCAGGCACTTCGAGGGTTCCTACACCCGCGCCACCACCATCGAGGACCTGGAGCGATGCATCCAGGGACAACGCGAGTCGACCCGCCGGTGGATCCAAAGGTGGCAAGAGTTGTGGATAAACGCCTCCGGCATCCACCTAGACACGGTGATACACTGCTTCAAAAATGCGTGCCGGTACGAACCTCTGGTCGCCAAGATCAAGAGGGTCTACCGGACGCTCGACAACATCCCCGACCTCCTCGAGATTGCCAAGCGCTACGCGAAGGAAGATCCCAACCAAGACTCCGACGACGAGTCGGGAGGAAGACGGCGCACCAGCATCCATGACAGCGGGCGACTACGAGACATGCGCTACAGCAACACCCGCATCACCGGCAAGCGCCGGACCGATGGGCGAGTCGACTTTGTCGCCAACGCCGGCTACGGCCAACGCGACTCCAAGAACTACCGCCGTGACAGAGGAAACTACCGCGACAGCGGGAACTACCACGCCAACAACGCGACGAGGCCAAAATTCGACCCCGTTGCCCTGCTTAATCAGCCCTGCATCTACCACAGCAGGGAGGGAAAACCAGCCACCCACACCACCGCCGACTGCCACTATCTCAAAGAGATCGAGAAGGCAAGACGTGCAAGGGAGGACCCCAACAACAACCAACCACGGGACAACGGGAACGGCGGTGGTTTCGGAACCGCTGTCGGGTCGCTTCATACCTTCACCGGGCTCGGCACCAACATGAGAAGAAGGTACTCGCCCGCGCGGTCGCCGTCAATGCGGTGACGCAAGTCGACATCCCCCGCTTCCTAAACTGGTCCGAGAAAAGCATCACCTGGAGTCGCTAGGACCACGCGCCAAGAATCGAGTATCCAGGGCGAGTCGCCCTGGTGATCAGGCCAAAGGTGGCCGACTACTGGCTGCCCAAGACACTGATGGACGGTGGGAGCTCCATCAACATCCTATACCTCGACACCTTCAAAAGGCTCCAGCTCCCAGAAATAGCCATCGAGCCAACACTGACGACCTTCCACGGCATCGTCCCTGATCAGGAAGGTGACGCTGCCAGTCACCTTCGGCACCCCGGCAAACTACCGCACGAAGAGGATCGTCTTCGAACTAGTAAACTTCCGCAGCCCCTACCACTGCGTCCTGGGCCGCCAGGCATTCGCAAAATTCATAGCGACCCCACACTACGCCTACAACATGATGAAGCTCCCCGGGCCGAGCGGCATCATTACCGTCGACGGCGACCCCGATATGGCCGTGGAATGCGAGGAAAAGGGCGCCGAGCTTGCCGACGCCGTCATCGCCGCGGAAACTGACCACGCGGAGGAGCTCGCGAAATACGCGGGCAACATCAACAAGGACGATCCCACCATCCTGAAGAAACCAATCACCGTGAACTCCACGTTCGAGGCGACCACGCACACCTGCACCGTCGAGCTCGTCCCAGGCGACTCCAGCCAGACGGTCACCATCGGGGTGCATATGAGCCCCACATAGGAAAGCACGCTCATCAGGTTCCTCCGTGAGAACCGCGACATCTTCGCATGGAAGCCATCTGACATGCCAGGTGTCTCGAGGGAACTCGCTGAGCACAAACTCAATGCCGACCCCAAAGTGCGACCAGTAAAACAGTCGCTACGGCCCTTCAATGAAGAACGCCGTCGAGCAATCGCCGAGGAGGTCCAGCGCCTGCTAGCCGCAGGCTTCATCCGGCCAATTAAGTACTCCAAGTGGCTGGCAAACCCAGTCCTGGTTCTCAAAAAGAACAACACCTGGAGAATGTGTATAGACTACACCAACCTCAACAGCGCCTGCCCGAAGGAGGAGTTCGTCCTACCGCGCATTGATCAGATCATCGATTCGACCACGGGATCGGAGTCGCTGTGTTTTCTCGATGCTTACTCTGGTTACAACCAGATCAAGATGGCGGTCGAAGACAAAGAGAAAACGGCGTTCATCACGCCATTCGGCGCGTTCTGCTACACGGCCATGACATTTGGCCTCAAGAACGCAGGCGCCACATATCAAAGGTGCATGTAGGAGTGTCTAGCGAGCCAAATTGGCCGCAATATCCATGTCTACATCGATGACGTGGTGGTAAAATCCACCCGCCAGGACGATCTGCTCGCCGACCTAGTAGAAACCTTCGCAAATCTACGGAGGTACAACATCAAGCTGAACCCCAGAAAATGCACCTTCGACGTACCCACTGGACAACTTCTAGGGTACGTAGTCTCCAAGAGAGGCATTGAGGCCAACCCCACCAAGATCGACACCATCGCGTGACTCGGGAAACCCGAGTGCCTGCGCGACGTCCAAAAGTTGGCAGGGCGAGTCGCGGCTCTCAGTCGCTTCATCCCCCGACTAGGCGAGAAGGCAATGCCCCTATACCGCCTGATGCGCAAGAACCCGATGTTCCAATGGGACGCAGAGGCTGACAACGCACTGAAAGCACTCAAAGAAGTGCTACTCGCGGCACCACTACTCGCCACGCCACTCGACAGAGAGCCAATGCTCGTCTACGTCGCGGCCTCCAATCGGGTCGTCAGCGTCGTGATGGTCGTCGAACGACCAGAAGAGGGCAAGGAGCGCCCCATACAGCGCCCAGTATACTACATCAGCGAAGTCTTAAAAAACTCACGACAGCGCTACCCGCAATACCAAAAACTGGTGTACACGGTATTCCGGGCACAGCGGCGACTCCCACACTACTTCTAGGAGCACCCAATAACGGTGGTATCCTCCGCGCCCCTGCAAGACATCATACGCAATCGCGATGCGACTGGGCGAGTTGCCAAGTGGGCCGTCGAGATCGGCGTCCACAACATCAAATACGAGCCCCAAAAAGCGATCAAGTCGCAGGCCCTGGCAGATTTCCTCGCCGACTGGGAAGAGGCACAGCAGCCAGAGAAGCTCCCATACCTCCACTACTGGTCGCTCCACTTCGACGGCTCCAAGAACGCCGACGGCGCGGGGGCTGGGGTCATACTGACCTCCCCCAAAGGAGACAAGCTCCGCTACGTGCTCCACCTCAACTTCACACCCTGCACCAACAACGTGGCGGAATACGAGGCCCTCCTCCACGGCATGAGAGCCGCCAAGGAGATGAACATCAATCGCCTATGATGCTACGGCGACTCCGACCTAGTCGCCGGCCAAGTGGCCAGGACATGTGACACTGTTTCCCCAACAATGATAGCATACCGCCAGGCTGTCGACCAACTGGGAGGACACTTCGACGGCTACTCCGTCGAGTGGATCGACAGGCGTAAAAACGAGGAGGCAGACACACTTTCCCGCATCGGGTCGGCTCGACAGACGCCACCAATAGGCGTCTTCCTCGACATCATCCACAAGCCCTCCATCAGCCCACCAAAGGAGATCGACGTCGGGATTCCACTACAACCAGAACCGGCCTTAGTCGCCATGGTTGTAGAACCTAGCGACTGGACAGCGCCATACATCGCCTTCCTGGAACACAAACTCCTACCGAGCAACGAGACAGAGGCGCGAATGATCGTACACCGCTGCAAATCCTTCGTCATCATCAATGGCGAGCTCCACAAGCGCAGTGTGACCGGCGTGTTCTAGCGCTGCGTACAGCCAGAGGAAGGCCGCAAGATCCTCCAGGACATCCACGCCGGCGACGGCGGCCATCACGCCGGCGCCAAGTCGCTAGTCGCCAAGGCCATGCAGCACGGCTTCTACTGGCTCACCGCACACACCGACGCCACCGACGTTGTCCAAAGATGCATCGGATGCCAGAAGTACGCCAACCAGACACACCTTCCTGGTTCGGCGCTCAAGACAATCCCCATCACGTGGCCATTCGCCGTATGGGGCATGGACATGGTCAGCCCGTTCAAGAAGGCCCCATCGGGCTTCACTCACCTCTTGGTCGCAGTCGACAAGTTCACCAAATGGGTGGAGGCCAAGCCGATCAAGAAGTGCGACGGCAAGACGGCTACCAAGTTCCTCTGCGAACTCATCTACCAGTACGGCTACCCACACAGCATCGTCACAAACAACGGCACCAACTTCGCCAAGGGGTCCATGGCGGAATTCTGTGAGGAGCACGGCATACGACTCGACCTCGCATGAGTCACCCACCCGGAGTCAAACGGCCAAGAAGAACGTGCCAACCAGAGCATCTTCCATGGTCTCAAGCCGCGACTACAGGTGCCCCTCGAGCGCACCCCAGGATGCTGGGTCGACGAGCTCCCCTCTGTGATATGGGGGATCCGCACCTCCGTCAACCGATCAACAGGATTCACGCCTTTCTTCATGGTGTACGGCGCTGAAGCCGTAATGCCAATAGACCTGGAGCATGACTCCCCACGAGTCGCCAACTACGTCGAGGCGGCCAACGAAACCGCCCGCCAAGACAGCGTTGATCAACTCGACGAAGCACGCGACATGGCTCGCTCCCGCACTGCCATATACCAGCAGGGACTTCGCCGCTATCACAGCCGCCGAGTGCGCACTCGCACCTTCCAGGAAGGCGACCTGGTCCTACGACTGGTCCAAGATAAAAAGGGCATGCACAAGCTATCCCCCCATGGGAGGGGCCATTCGCCATAGGTCGAGTCCTTGGCAACGACGCTTACTACCTCATCGACATACGGGGTGACGGCCAACTAGAGGTCGGGAGGCCATGGAATATAAACCTCCTCAGAAAGTTCTATACTTAGAACCTCACACTGTACTCCATCGGCATATATAATGAAATTCATTCGGATCGCACAAATTGTGTCCACTTGCCATATTCTTGTGCCACTCGCACTCGTACATACTAGCAATATGCTACCTACGGAAGTCAACCTCTGGTCGAGCGACCGGCACGGCCAAGTAGTGCGGCACAAGGGCACCGAAAAAATCCGGGCCTTGGGTTGTCCACGAAAAACGCCAACCCGGAGCCGCCATTGGAGTCGCCTAGCCCGACTGGCCCGCCGGGCCAAGACATCCGACACACGCTACTCACAGCAACCTGTCCCCCCCACCCTCGCGCAAAGCGACTCGAACGGTTAAGTACCACGCACGGGGACTCCGCAAAACGGGGACCCCACACGGCTCGGGAACACACCTAGTAGGAGAGCTGCCTAGGGCTTGCCAACCGACTGGCTCCCTGGGCCAGGGGAGGAGACGTGTTACAAACAACGCACTCGTAACCTGCAACAGGATCACGACCAATACGGTCTAGCACAATGCTCGGGGACTCGTTCACAAATGAACCTCACCCGCACTCGGGGACTCACCGTTCAGAAGACGCGAGGGGCAAAAACAAACGCAAAAACAAGGCAAACACATAGAAATACATAGTCGAGTTATACCCCATTAAAGGGCGGACGCACTGGGGGACTCGCTCAAGAACAAAACACTGCTTTAATAAAATACAAGCCGACCAAGTCCGTACGGCACGGGTCACAAAAAACATACAAATGTTCGCCACCTGGCATCTATTACAACTTCTACATTTGCTCATTACACAGGCCCTGACGAAGAAGAAGCACCACCACCCTTGACGCGCACAAAGGGCTGCCACGGGTTCGTCGGATACGTGGTCAGCGACTTCGCCAATGACGACCGGAAGGGCTGCTCCGACTTCATGTCGCGGTGCTTCGGATCGGGGTCGCCAGGCGCCAACACCGTCTCCTGGTACGGTAGCAGATCCCCCATCGCCAAGACACGATCAGCATAAGGAGCGGCCTTCGCGGTCAGCTTCAGCACCTCAGACATCTCCACCGTGCCGGTCACCGAGGGATAGCCACTCGTGACATCATCAAGGTCGAAGTCGTCGGGGAAATGCGCGAGACCCAAGCTCAACGCCGTGGAGGCCCCGCGTCTAAACGCCAAGCGCGTCATCCAGTCCACAACCGCGGGCACCTCCTCCAGATAGCGCCACACCTCCGTGAGCCCCCCAGGGATGACTTCGGTGGGAGACATGCCTTGGAGAGCCGCCTGGACACACAACGCCGAGGCTGTGGCCGCATTCACCATGGCAGTTACACACTGCGAAGCAGTATAAGTCTGCACCACCGGGTCGCTTTGGCCTACCACAGCTGCAAAGTCAGGTATCAGCGAAACAATGAAACCCCCAAAGCGGGGACCGGACAAAAGGCTAAAGCAATGACAGAAACTCACCAAGCAGCTTACGGCAACTCCCCTTGACGTGCTTCTCCAAGGCGGCCTGGTCGTTATGCAGTCCCACGATGATGGAGTTCGTGGCTTTGCGTTCCTCTTCAGCGGCAGCGACGGCAGCCTTCGCCTGCTCTTCCGAAGAAACTGAGGCCGCCTTAGCATCCTCCAACTCCTTGACCAAGAAGGCCACTCGCTCATTCGCCGCGTCCAGCTCCGCGAGTGGGACATACCCCTCACGGGCCTTGGAGACCTCAGCCGGGAAACCGTCTGCAAGTGGATATGTTAAAGTATCGCATAAAATCAGCTCACAACAAGCAAAGAAAGAACAACGCCAAACACTCACCGATCCTCTCCTGAAGCTGCCGTTAACCTCCTGCGCCTCGCGCAAGTCACGCTCCAAGCGAACTCGCGTAGCCTGCCGATCAGTCGACTCCCGCTGCAACCCCTGCAAAACAACAAGACCAGCTAAGCATCGGGAGGAAAATTACCACCAGTTCCAAGTCGCTGAAATTCAGCGACCGGGAAATCGGGGACTGGAGAAGGAAGAAAAAACAAGACCAGTTCCCAGTCGCTGCGATTCAACGGCTAGGAACTCGGGGACTGGAGAATACAGGAAGAAAAAGACAATTCCCAACCGCTGAAATTCAGCGACTAGGAATTCGAGGACTGGACATACCTGAATGGCAGCGCCGAGCATCTTGTGAAGTTCAGCAGCGTCAGTCGACGGGACCGCGAAGGAGGTGCGCCCGCGGCGGGCCTCAATCTCTGCGTCCACGATTTTCGGGAACTACGGAGATTGCGCGTCCGCACCGCCTGGAAACCCCCTCGCCATAAAGTGAGGGAATGTCGCCGACGCCCTGGCAGGGGCGTTGGCCGCCGGGGCCGGCACCTCTGGCGCGGATGCAGCCGACGCTGGCTCCGATCGCGTCGACGCCCCCTCTTCGACGAGCGGCGTAGCAACTGGCTCCGCGGTACTTCCCCTGGTCGCGGCGTCGTCAGCACCGCCCTTCTGTTTCTTCACGACTTCAGCAATCACGACATCCTCAGAGGCCTTCATCTTCCTAAGGAGATCACCTTCTCCCGCGGCAGTGGCCGGGGGAATCTTGGCCACCGAAGGGCGCGCAATCTTCTTAGCCCCCGACCTGCACGAACCCTTCTAATCAGCACAACCATGACATGAAAGATGCAAATTGGGACAAGGAAGTGTAAACTTACTTGGCGACTAGAAGAACGCGAAGACCGGTACTGATATGGGCAGGCTTGTCCAACTCGGGACCAAGCTTGCGACTAAGCCCCCGCTCGAATACGTCTGAAGCCCACGAAACCGATGGCTTCCTTGACGATGAAGCCGCAGTCGCCGAGATCTCCGGCTCCGACGCCGCTGCCTCCGACGGCAATGGCGACTTGGGTGGCACCACGTCGGTGGCTTCTTGGCTTGGGACCCCCGAGGTCGACGGCGTGATCGAAGCCAGGGGCGCCTCTACCACCACCTCCGTGTCCTCGCCCTCCAACCCCTTCGTCAGGATTGCAGCCCTCGGGACCTTGTGCGAGACTTTAGGAGACCCTTCGCTGTCAGAGTCGTCGTCCGACCCAAACACCACTGACGACCTGACTGGCGACGCGGGCCTCTTCGCCGGCGACCTGGGCCGGCGTGGGGGCTTCGAAGGCGTGGCGGTGCATCGGGACGTCTCCTCCTGTGCGACCTTGTCGCCTTCTTCGAACTCGTCTAGGCCGCGGCTCGCTTCGACCTCTCGCTGCTTCTGCATTCGGGTCTTGCGAGCCACAGGCGCTGGGGGAGCGACCTCTTCGTCTTCCCCGTCGCTATCAGAAGGATTCCCCTCGGAATCTTCCTCCAGCTCCTGGGGGACTTCTTCATCGAGCGGAGGGGGCCAACCCTCCAATACCTGAAAAAGCTGAGAACCATTGCGAGTCAGAAACACGACGAGTAAAAAGAACGAAATTGGAATACGAACGGAACGATTGGAAAGAAGACTTACTGTAGGGGCTTCATTCTTCACGGGAGTATACGGGGCGACTCCGACCGCCGCGCCCGTAAACTCCGCATCGGTGATCTTCTTCAGGGTGGCCTTGTAGTCTTCGGCTTCCCACGACTCCGTGCTGGTGCGAGATGGATCAAGCTTCCTGCTGTACTCGTACATCCAGCGTGGACGAGCCGCCAGCGGAACCAGGCGCCGCCCAAGGCAGCAATTGTAGAGGTTGATCGGAATTAACGCCTGGTCCTTCAGCTTCTAGATCTGGTCCATCATCTCCGCGACGGCCATCCGCTGATCTTCAGGGAGCTTCTTTGGCGCCAGTCGGCGGGGCTCGCTCCTCTCGGCAACAAATTCAGGGAGGGAAACCTCGCCAGAGGGAGTGGCTTCCTTGACGTAGAACTAGCTTTTCTTGCACTCGCTGGTGGCCTTCTTCGGCAGGAGAAGCTTAACAAAGTTGGCCTTCGGCTTCAACTGGAAGGTGACCCCGCCTGCGGCCAGCATCAAGCCGCTGGACGCCTCACGCCCGATGTGGCCGTGGAAGAGCTCCAGCCACAGCGGGAAGTAAGGCCTGCAGCCGAGATAACACTCGCAGAAGGCGACGAAGATCGCCAGCTGCTCGATGCTATGCGGACCAAGATCTGAGGGCTTGATCGCGTAGTACGCGCAGAAGCGGCGGAAGAAGAGCGAAGTGGGGAACCCTAAGCCCCTCTCGAGATGGCTGGTGAAACAGATGAATTCGCTAGGCCGCGCCTTCGGCTCGGTCTCAAAAGAAGGGGGAACTCGCCAATTCCCCTTGCGAAGCACCCCAGCGGGTCCTCGAAGGATTTCAACTGGGCCGTGGAGCACTTGGATTTTCCCCACAAGCCTTTGGGAGACGCCATTGAGTGGGAAGCGGAATCGCGCGATGCGAGGAGAATAGGTCGGGGGCGAGCAGGAAGAGCAAACGAGGGAGGATGAAGAATGCGAAGCAGGATTGTGAAGCAGATCCATCACTCCCCTTATATGGGAAAGGTCACCCGCCAAAATCGGGATAGCCGTTACCCATGGTAAGTGCGCCGTAGTTACCGTTGGAAGCTCCAACGGATAGTTTGACTGAGGTTGACGGTCCAACTTCGGTGATCCACTCGCTACCCGCCAATCTCTCTTCTCACCGAAATGACGACTGGGCAACGATGATGTTCATTAAAGTGACGAGTGGAGCTCCTCGGCATTAATAGAGTCCATCGCCGATTCGAATGGGCGCCCAAATTGGGCTCGCCTACTTCAAGCACCAAAGAACGCCTACGCCTACATCAACAATGGCCTCGGGGACTACTGGTGGGGATATGCCTAAGGGGGTATGTTCAGCAGTGGGTTTCGAGTGGGCCGGAAGGCCCGCGAGTACGCCTGAAGGACAGCGACTAGACTTCGGGGAAGGAAGAGGCCCATCGACTGGCGACTAGAAGCCCAGGAGTGTAGCAGAGGACCAGTCAGATTAGGTCAAAGGCTTCGGATCCTTATCTTGTTCAGGGGCAACTTGTAAACCCTGGGAGGTGCTTCATATATAAACCTCCCTAGGGTACAGTAGAGACGCACGTTCCATCATACACCCCCTCAAGCGACTCGCCGCCCAGCCGCCGAGCTCGCCACCCTTGTAACTCGCTCTCTCATAATCTAACCTAGCAGGAGTAGGTCTTTACCCTCCGGGGGGGAACCTGGGTAAACCCTTGTGCACCTGCCCCCATCTCGCACCGCAGATGGCCGCCAACTCTTCCTCATGAAACTCTCAATCGTCGCTTATGGCAGTGACTGCCGTGGCCATTTCCACGACAGAAACCAAAAGGGAAGCATAACTAGTATTGCTTGGATTTTGGTGCATTCTTGAGAAAGCTCACTTTTAGTGATATTTCTCGATTATGGAGAAAATGGAAGATAGTGTGAAACACGATTAGGATTCAAATCCATGCATCAGAGTGTTGAGAAGCACAACGGACAATGTTCCTGAACGATTCTCTTCACAGAAGGAAAGAATCAATGATATGATCATTGTGTTTTCCCCACTCGTGTTTTCACTACATGAAGTAGGATTCAAAATGTAATCCATATCTTGTATGGAGACATTTGTGAATCATTTGTCATAATTCTTGGAATATGACATACCTACGAACTACTAAGGAAATAATGGTAAACTAAAATTATGAGAAATCCCAAAGTAAAATTCACCTGAGATTAGAAAGCAATTCATTGCTGAATCTCACAAGTAAAAGGGGTTACTTGAATTCTCCCAAATGACTGCAAAGCCATAGTGGAAAAGGGAGTGAATGAAAAAATCACAATTTGTCAAGTATTGGACGAATTCAAATGAATTTGATTCAAGTGTGATGAATGTCTAGTGGATTTAAAACTAGTAAAAGTACTAGTATCTCATAGTAAATCTCCAAGTTTGATATTTGTTCAAAGGATTTTGAAGTTGTTCAAAATTGTGTGTAGACATGCAATTTGCATGAAATTGAGTGGGAGCTATGAAAGTCTTCCTAAAACAATATGTGAATGACATATTTTTGAGTGGGAGCAATATAAGTCTCAAATTCAAATATGTAGGAACATAGTTTGAGTAAGAGTAGTGACTCATACCCAAATGTGTTAGAAACATATTTTGAGTGGGAGCTTATAGGAGTGATTCTTAAGTGTGTATTCGACATGTTAAGAATAAAAGCGCAAGTACCAATAAATAATGATTTATAAGGTGTAGAAGTTGATAATAAGTGTATTATGATATTATGTAGTATTCCTTAAGGGATTATGAAAAGGGTTTCAGAATAGAAGTTAATTAAGGAACCAGTACTTAATAACTCAAATTAGGAATAGTATTAAGTTGAACATCAATAGTTGAAAGAAAGAAAAATATGATCATCATCCACTATGTTGAGACATAGGTTCTATCTTAGAAAACCATGATGGTAACTTAACATAATATATGATCCAAGAAGGAACGTTTGAAAGTGATTAAGTTCGAATCACAGAACATAGAGCTAAGATTGTCCGCAGAATCTAATAGAGAACTACAGACATGTTTTCCAAATCCATAATGGATGACATATCTTAAAGCATAAAGGGTTATGTTATAAGGGAATATGTTGGAAACTCTCGTAAATACCGATTGAAGTCAAGTAGGAAGCGAGGTGAACAAAACATCAAAAGTTGCACAGAGTGCACTAGTGTTTCGATGGTTACATTTATAATAATAGATAAGGGTACCATCTAAAGTGTTGTATAATGTTGTGGCGGGGCTAGCTCGCTTTTAACGTAGAATGATGTGTCCCAGGGCACAGTGCCCATGAGAAAGCCCTCGAGGTTGATCTAAAGTCACTGTAGGCTCCTAGAATCAGGCCTTGTTCTGCTGCCATAGCGACGATGCATACACACAGATGTTATCACGTGATGATAAAGTATTAATGTCAATCAAGGTGACATTAGTAAGTTGCAAAGGATTTGGGACTGTAAAGTACAGACCCAAGACTCAACCTCTTCCATGAGCAAGCATGTTTAGGGTACCAGATATGGTGCCAATGATTAAGAACAAATGCAGCTAGTGTATTTGTACTCTAGTGCAAGTGGGAGACTATTGGAAATATGCCCTAGAGACAAATAGTAATAAGGACTATTACCATATTTGATATAGTTTATCATTAAGTTTTATATCATGCTATAACTGTATTGAGTGGAAACATCAATACACGTGTGATATACAAACAACCAGGGGTTCCCAGTGAAACTCTAGTCACTGGTTCATTGGTCAACAGATGATCATGTTTCCTGATCATGTGGCATTTATGCCAGTTGGAAATGGAGTCAACTCATTCTGAGAATGAGATGATGAACCAATACCCAACCTAAACATCGTGAACTGATCATGTCACGAAGTTCAAGTTATGATGATTAGAAATGGATCCTCGTAGACTATTCCTTAGACCGTGAGGCTATATCAATCACTATCTCCCGAGAGTGCTTAGATAGCATCAAGCGCCACTTGGTAATACAGTGGTTATAAAGGTGTGTTCAGGTACTCGGAGGAAACCGTAGAGGAAATATATGTCAAGAGCGGGATTTGTCCGTCCATGTGATGGGAAGATACGCAAGGGCCTACTCGGAGAGGTTATATCCAATAGTTGCGCAGCATGTGATTTGATCATAGGGATATCACTTGTCGGAACAAGTCAAATAGCATTGTTCGGTAACGAGATTGAACACGACATGGTGATGTCATTGATCATATCTCGGGCAATGCAAGTATCGAGAAACAAAGGGAATAAGACACGACTGTCCCGGTTCAAACAACGAAAGATCTTCGTGGAACGCAGAGGGGTCACATGGCCATCCAGGTCCCTCTGTCGATCATTGGTGCGGGAGTGTCCCGACCATGTCTGGAGTGTTCCTGAATCGTGGGGTATCACGCTTAAGGGCTTGATGATGCTTAGAGAGTGTTTATAGGATCATAAGAATCGCCGAAGAATTGTAGAGAGAAAACCGGAAAGGTTTCGGTAAGTCCGGAGGATGTCCGGAGTGGAGGTGGAAGTGTTCCATAACCACGGAGGTTGAATAATATGTGAATGAATGTTAAATATTGATTTAATCATTTATTCATAATTATTTAATAAAGAGAAAATCAATTTAAAAGGTCAAAAGGCTTAATGGGCCAAATCCCAGAAGGGAGAGGGCCCATTAGGGAAAGGCAAGAGGAGGAAGGGGCCAAGGGGGTGGCTGGTGGCCCTATTGGGCTAGCCCCCCACATGGGGCCCATGAGAGGGTGGCCAGCGGCGCCTCCCCCCACCTCTCATCTCCTTTAGTCCCACCCCGGGACTTTGAGGGAGGTAGTACCTCCCCTCCCCTATATATAGTGGGGGTATTTTGCCAGATAAATACACCCAATAATCAATAAAGGTCTTCTCACTTCTGGGAGGACCTCTAACTGATATTTTCTCTCTCTCCCTCTTTCTCTCGTGACCGTGGTCCCAAGTTCGGACTGCGCGAACGAGAGACATCTTTATCGCGGAGCACCGTCGTGCTACGAGATTCGGATCTAGGAGCTCTACTTCCGCAACTGCTGCTGGATCGGGGAAGCGGGAGTCATCGTCAGGCACCGGACGTGTGTAACTCCCCGCGAGGTGTCGCATTTGAGGCACTCAAGTCGTTGGAGCCAAAGGAGCGCAAGGACTTCATCACGACCTTGAGGTCTGCTTTGGCTCGTCTACATCAACCACGCTCTCCTGAGCGTTGACAATGCTTTTCGGTCTTCAAGGGTAAGTTTGCGAAAAGCCCCTCCCGTTACTGTATTACTAATAGATAGGCCCTAGCAGCATCAGGGGTTCAGGGGCGTAGGGTAAAAATTATTGTTTTCATACGCAGAACCCCAACAATATTTAGTTGATGTCCAGATCACATTTACTAAAACTATTCTCTAGCGCTCTCTCCTATGTTCCTAATTCTATTCTAATGATCTAGCTACTACTACTACTACTGCTCTATTTCTATTCATAGGGATGTAGCTAAAACCTTTATAGAGTAGGCCTTCTTCTTCCTCCAGCTATTGATGTTCTTCCTCTAGCTACTGATGTTCTTCCTGTTGTTGTTCCTATTGGCCTCCTCTTCTTGCTTGCCCTTCCTCTCAGATTTCTCTCTAAAAGCGTGTATGCGTATTTGTGGTTTGAGCTAGGATGGGGGTTATGAGGCTTGGGGTCAGGGATACCTAGCTATTTATAATGTTCAGGAATGCATCAGGTGATGCCACCTAACCCATGAATTTAGGTGAATGAGGATCTTGGGTTTGTGTGAACCATCTTTGTAGATTGTTCTATGTGTAGGTGGCAAGATTACTTTCGGTGCTCAAGCTCATATTGTCCTAACTTTAGTGTAGTTTGTATTTTGACAAGTGTTAACTTTTGTTTATTAGTTTATCTTAGACATTACCAAGTAGAGTTTCTTGTTTTATTTGCTTGTCCTAATACTCAATTTTGACAGTGCAAATAAGCACTAGTTGTAAAATTTTATTGTTTGATTCCTTCCTTAAAGATTCTAATTGGTTGAAATACTTTCTTACCGTGAGCTTTTATTAAGGATATTTGTTTGAGTTCATTTATTAAGTTTTGGTGTTTGAGGTTTTGTCTAGGGTTCATCCACTACTTTTCTACTACTAGTTGTGTGGCTGATTTCTCCTTCTCATCTCAATTTGATGAGTAGGAACTACGATCCGTGGTATATTGTCTTAGTCTTGCTCCAACTTTAGTTGATAGCATTCAGGTTGGTATTGTAGATGATAAGTTGTGCTACTGGTTGGTAGATTCTAGCTACTTTTCTATGATCAAATGCTTATCTTCTTGCCTTGTTTCTATGGTTAGAACCTGGGACCAAAACTTGTTTTCCTGCTGCTACTTGTTGTTTACTAACTCTACTACTTGTGTTCCTAAGATAGACTCAACTTTCTCTCTACTGACTATTTGTATGTTTGAGTTGTAGGTGAAGGAGAAAGATGAGAATGATGAGATGAGAATAGATAAGAAGATATAGAGATGGTTGGAAGATGAGGAAGATCAGATCCTTCCAATATGTAGTTTAGGATTTTCTTTCTTGTTTGTAATTTCATTTTATTCCCTTTGTAAGTTAACAATCTGTGTGTGATCTAGTACTAAACGATTCTTGTAATTTAATTGATGAGTTTGTAATTTTGGACTTGGGACTTATGATATTCTATTGTAGATTTGAATCTGGTATTACATATAGATATGTATTGTGGTTTTGAAAGATTTTATGGTATATAAGGTTGTTGCTTTCGAAGGTTTTGATGTTTATATGGTTGTTGCTTTGGAATCTGGCCTTCCAAAGGATGAATTTTAGTTGTTGTGATCTTGCGCTAATGCTTATGCATCCTGATACACATATATTAATTGTATATTTTGAATTGTGCTCAAAATCATCTATATTTAGCAAAGGTCATGTCCAATTCCCAAACACTCATGCAAAGATTTAAACAATCTTCCTTGCAAGCAAGTGTTGTACCACACAATGAAGGCACATCAGCAATAAAGGTTTTGAGATACGCACTCGTCTACTCGAGAGGATCATAATGTACTCCCTCTTAACTCAAAAGTTCGAAGTTCCCCTCCATTTTTAGATGATTACAACGCCACTAAACACAATCACACGGTTTAAAACGATTTTTTTAGGTTAATAAACCTCGGGATGTTACATCCTCTCCCCCTTATAAAAATTCCATCCTCGAAATTTAGAGTAAAGATGGTTTTGAGAAAGAAAATAGCTTTGTGATTTATCTTTACGAGAGTTGGATAAGATAGAGGAATGGTTTTCAAAACAAACTAGATTCCTTCGTTTTGAAGATAGTTTTGAACTCTTAGTCGCTAATGATTCAGATTACTTCCCCATATTCACTCTTGGTCATGGGGGTATTTTTGTAGTGGGGCTTCACGATAACATCTGCGAGAACCCTGGCAAGCTCCAAGCAGAGGTGCACCCCTGGAGCGAAGACAACGACATGGAGGATACGTTGTTGCGGCTCGTCGAAATGTTGCTCGTCAAGGAGACCAAGTTGCTGGCACTCGATTGCAAGCTCGTGTTGGTGGTGGTGGTAGCCGTCCAGGGCGGCATGCCCGTGTCACTCGGCATCAAGAACTTCATGTCGTCCCATATCCATGTTCTAATAATGCATGTAAGTACATGGGGCTCATCATCGTCTTCTTCCCCTCCAACACCCACAGTCGCCACCGCCTCCGTATGGTAGCCACCACTGGGAAGTGGTCCACTAGCGAAGCTGTGGCTAGATCCGGCTTCCCATGCCCTGTCTACGCCTAATGTATGGTTTCATGGAGAATATATGCCATTTTCTTTTGTTATGGTGCTTTGGTTTGTCCGAGTATTACGAAAGCAATTTTTTCTCTATTTTCTCTCGTATCTTTGGAAGCAATTGGTGTGAGATCGTTAGCTTAGTTGGTGCTGAAGGAAATCGGTTGAGATGTTTGATTCATTGAGATTGCACATCAGAATATTTCTTTTCTTCCATGGAGTCTCCAATTTGCTTCTATGTTCCTTCAGATGGCTTGTGAATTCTATTATTTATTTGTTTTTAGTACTGTAATTTTCACGTATTTGGATGTCTCAAAACTTTTGTTATATTTCTTTGTCAATATGCACGATTCGTTCATTCAGAAGATGATATGGTATTTTTTGTTCAGGTTCTTTCCAACTAAGATAATATTTCGTATGCAGACACACGCCATGTTCATACATAACGTGTGACTGAAGCCTGTGAGACATGATGGTAGCGTGATGCAAAATTATAGTATGAAAAAGTATCCAGTTGGTGCCATGTATCCTATTGATTTATAGTTTATGTTGCTCCACTTTCTTGATACTTTGGTTTAACAAATCCATGTATTCCTGTCCCACGAGATACCTTTTGTTCAAAGGAATCTAACCAGTAATAAACACTCCGGATGCAAATGTCTATGGATGGCTATAATTTTGGATCGTATAATTATTTGAGCTAATTGCACAGGAGGTTCATAAACTTGTGTCTTGCGTGCAAATTGGTACAACAACTTGCAACTCGTGATCAACTAGTACAGAAACTTGTCGTGCGGGTGCAAACTGCCCCAGAATCGGCCTAGAGCATCCAGTGTTGTTATTTTTTTGAAAAAAAACCTTGAAACGTTTTCTATCTCAAACGTGGCCTTCTCTTGTTTCCCCAAATCAACTAGCAGCACATCTTCCCCGTGCTCGATCGACACCATGGTGCCTGCCGCTCCGTGTGCCGGCTTACACTTGCGTACACCATCTCCAACCATGAAGGCCAAGAAGTAGACCTAACATGGCGACTTCCTCTCCGAGAGGCTGCCAGGCTATAGGACTCGTCACAAGACTTTGCCTCATCTATTATTTTCATGTTGCCTAAAAAGAAAACCTCTTGGTGAATCAACATATATCGCTTTAATACATTTATTATTGATAAGGTTTCCTTGTTGAACTCTGATTTTTTTTCCTGAAGCATAGTGTTCTAGGCCTCGGTTCGCCCTATTACAGAAAATTGCAGGCTTATAGAAGTTGAGTGAAGCTAAACTTCTGAAAGTATACGAGGAGCAAAGCATTGAGAGAAGTCCTGATTTTTTTATGCAGGGTAACAAAAATGACTAACAAAGGCAACCCGTATCTCGTGTCGATAACACTTCACGCACTCACAGCCACAAGGCTATGTGGCGTAAAAATTCTGATTGTGGGCCTGGTAGACGGCACGGCGAAGCGCGCGTGCCTGTCTAGTTTCTTTATATGAGCTCACGAAAGTGTATTAATCTCTAGTTACAATATGAAAGAACTATACTTGTGTACCGGTGTACGAATCCTGATCGATTTTTCTCGTATGCATCCGTTACTCTTAGTTGCATATCCATCTTACCAAGTATACTTCTTTGATCATCTTAAATGAGCTCAAGATTCACATACATGTCCATCTTGTCAAGTGTAGTTCAGGCCTAACAGGATTGCACACATCTGCTCTGAATCTCTGATGGTTGCACACAAATCGCATCGGAGAGGGCCGAGGGTGTCAAAGATGAGTCATGACCAGTCTAAAAATCAGCTCTGTGCATGATACGGAGAACGGCGTGCTCATGTAGGAGGTCACAGACACCGGCGATGACATGAACGAGAATGCGCGGACAATGCCCTGCCGTGTCGCATGACGCGAGAGTACGACTGCTACAACCGGCGGCTCGTGTGCAGCCGCGGCGAGCCGTCTTTCTCAAGGAGCCCCACTGCACCGCGAGGAAGCTAGCTCGAGGAAACATGGCTCGATGAGGACGTTGAAGGAAGCTTCGGCAACACCTCAGCAGAGCTAGGAAGTAGGGGCTCAGTGATGGCGACGACTCGAGCGCAGCGGATGTGGTCTTAAACGCTGTCTCTCTGACTCTGCAGTAGTTTTCCCTGAATTTTTCATAAGTGTCGTGTGTCACACAGTAGTTTCAGTAGTTTTCACCGTTTTGGTTGCGATTTGTGTGCCAAAAATCTGTGGTAGGTACTCCTGCACGAAGCTCGGATCGTGGGATGGCACGTTCGGTAGTTGAGCAAGATGCACGAACACATTTTGTAATTCCTGTCAATAAAAGGAAAGCCCAGGAAAAGCTGCAGCGATAACGCAACACAAAACTCCTGAGTCCTCTCTCTCGTTCTCTCTTGTTCGAGTGTTTGATTTCAGGGTAACAGCTGCCTGTAGCAAAGAAGGCGACGACAATGCCATCGATTCAGGGTCTCCGAGGACGATTAATTCGGTTTCCGATCTCCTCTCGACAGGGAAAAGATAACATGCATGGTGCCTAAGCTCGGGGGGAGCTCAGCTACGAATTCGACGAAAGACGCCGGTGGGTGCCGAACATTGTCTCTATCTCGATCGGCGTAGCTAAAACGGATTTCGGCCAAATGCACCCACGGCATCCGTCATCGTCATGGCCATCTCATTGCTAGCGCGTCCGTTGTGGCCATGGCTGTCGCGTGCGCCATCGCCATGGCCATCTTGTCATGGTCGCCCCCCGGCATGAGTGGGTGCCCCTGCGCCGGCACTGGCCGCATGAGGGCAACCTCCGGTGTTGTTTCTAGCATTGCAGCAGCTACAAGCCTCTTTGTAGTCTCCCGCTGTGCTCCTCAAAGGCAGTCTGGATGCGGCGACATAGTGTGGACAGACGGGCATGTGCATGTCATCGCTGCACGGTGGATTTGAGATAAAGAGGAGAATGCCACGTTTGAGATAGAAATAGTTCCAAAGGTTTTTGAAAAAAGTAACTATGCCTCGTGTATGTCCGAGATGGATTTTGGGGCAGTTTGCACCCGGGTGACAAGTTTCTGTACTAGTTGATCACAAGTTACAAGTTGTTGTACCAGTTTGCACGTCCGGTACAATTAGCTCTAATTTTTTCGCCAAATCTATTCCTAGACCGTTCTGGGAATTCCAAAACCCGGCGGACTTCTGATGGCCGTCGGATGTGAACGTGTGGTCCAGATTCGAGCATCACGTTATCCGCTCGTTCTATCCATCGTCGTCTCCCAAAAACGAAGCCTTATCCTCGTCGCGCACCGGCAGGCACACGACCCGCCCCGACCTAGACCATCCATCAGCGAACGGCTGCCTCCGCCCTGCCCTTCGCGGCCGGTGCCGGCGCGCCTTCGTCCATGCAGCTGTGCAAGACATGGACGGCCACCAGTTCGTCTGCCCGTCTGGCGCTATGCTGATAGGGAGGTGAGCCTGGCAGGACATGGACGACCCCCAAGCACCTTTGGGCTACGGCAGTCCGGCCAGCCGCTCGTCGTGTTGGAATTTCATGAGTTTTGGGCTATTGGCCCATTAGAAAATTCTGAAATGTTTTTTGGCCTATTTGTGTATGGCAGTATATGGTTGTGTACGTGGTGTCAAAGTTTAGACTCATACTGCTAGTTGAGTGAGAGTTATACCTCCTTATATATTAGGTTGTTCCACCACTCATTAAGGTGTGAGAAGAAGAGCAGCTCTCGCGCACTCCTCCTCCGATGCCGCCCGCCTCGTCACGACGCGCGCGCGCCGCGGGTTGCGGGAATCAAGCCGAGCTTTATTTTTGCTAGTTAGGAAAATTAATCTTTGATTAATTACGAGTAATTAACGGACACGTTAATAAGTCAGCCGTTTCCAATCTTAATAGGACGTGGGCTGTTACCGACTCGGACGTGGGCTGAGTCCCACGGTCTCCCTGACTTGCTCTATATAAACGCATGCGCTAAATCTAATCGGCATCGCTTACCACACCCGTCTTCTTCCAGTCTATTGTGCCGCCGCCTTCGTCTTCCCCATCCCGGCTTGCGGCGTCCACCGCAGATCGGGACAGTAGGCCTCGGAAACCCCGGCTCTTGTGAACCTGTACGGGTGAGGGGCGATCAGGTTTTAGGAAAGCGCTCAAGCGCGACTACTGATTTCCACAACGTCTTTCGACGATTGCTTCCCGACGAGGACTTCTTCCCGGACACCGGCAGCCTCTACATCGACGACATGGCTGACGACACTACGGTGCTCTACCGTACGTAATACTGAACTTCTTATTTCAGATTCTGCTAGAGTTTCTTATTCTAGCGTTCGGTGTAGATGTGATAGGTTTATCTTATTTAGATGTAATTTGTTCATCTACTTTGTTGATCTGCATGATTAGTTTTAGTATTGTTTGTATGATCATGCTTTATCAGTTTATCGTTCGGATTAAATCATATGGATTATTGCTTATATATTCAACAATCCAAAAACTTGATTATAGGCAACTGAATTCTACTAGTGTAGCCGCGGCTATTAGGCCTCCTTCGTTTGATGGTATGCACTATAAGAGATGGCGCGTGAGAGAAATTCTATGGTTTAAAAACCTAAACTGCTATAGCGCCACTCTTGGCAAACCTGAAGGAGATCTTTCTGCTGAGCAGGAAGCGGCCTTTAAGAAAGCCGATAATATGTTTATGGCGGCTCTGTTCAGTATTCTTGGGGACAACATTGTTGACCCATATATGTCATTTGATAATGGCAAAGACGCGTGGGATGCGTTCGAGGCCAAGTTTGGGGTCTCGGACGCTGGCACTGAGTTGTATGTCATGGAGCAATTATATGACTACAAGATGGTTGATGAGCTCTCCGTCATTGAGAAAGCTCATGAGATACAATCACTTGCCAAAGAACTCGAGCAGTTCAAGTGTACCTTACCGGACAAGTTTGTGGCCGGAGGCATTATTGCCAAGCTTCCTCCCATGTGGAGGAGTTTTGCTACTTCTCTGAAACATAAGAGACAAGAGTTTTTCGTTAAAGATCTCATTGGGTCTCTTCATGTGGAAGAGAAGGCAAGAGCAAAGGACACACGTGCTCGAGGTTTTGAGGGAGCTTCTAGTGCCAATTTGGTATAGAATAAAAACTTCCAATCCCACAAGTTCAAGAATAAGAACAAGTCTGATGGCAAAGGAAAGTTTGATGGCAAGAACAAGGCCACTCACTCCACCAACTTTAAGAGGAAGAATGATAAGAAGAAAAGCTCTTGCCACGTCTGTGGTGATCCTGATCCTTGGGCTCTTAGCTGCCCTAATCACTTTGACAAGCGGCAACATGGGAATAGCGGCAAGACCGCTAATGTTGTTATTAGCGATACTGAGATGAAGGACGTTGGGTACGGTATCTTACCTACTATCCTTTTAGTATGTCATTCTCCTGATTGGTGGATTGACACGGGTGCTAATACACATGTATGTTCTGATATATCCATGTTCTCTTCTTATTAGGTCGTAAGGACTTCCTCCGTGCTGATGGGAAACGGCTCCCGTGCTTCTGTTCATGGTGTTGGTACGGTAAATCTGAAGTTTACTTCGGGGAAGACCGTACAGCTGAAGAATGTGCAGCATGTTCCATCCATCAATAAGAATCTCGTCAGCGGATCGCTCCTATGTCGAGATGGTTTTAAGTTGGTGTTTGAGTCCAATAAAGTTGTAATCTCTAAGTATGTACAATTTGTTGGAAAGGGTTATGCGTGCGGAGGTCTGTTCCTCTTATCTTTGTCAGACTCATGTACTAAAGTTATTAATCATGTTTGCAATGATAATGAGTCCAATATTTGGCATTCACGACTTTGTCAAATTAACTTTGGTTGCATGACGCGGCTAGCCAATATGATTTTAATTCCGAAATTTACCACTGTCAAAGGTTCTAAGTGCCAAGCTTGTGTGCAAGCAAAGCAACCCCGCAAGTCTCATACGGCTGTGGAACCGAGAAACTTAGCACCTCTAGAACTTATACATTCAGATCTTTGTGAGATGAATGGTGTGTTCACACGAGGTGGAAAAAGATACTTTATGACGTTGATTGATGACTCCACTAGATACTGCTATGTTTATCTTCTGAAATCTAAAGATGAAGCTTTGAGTTACTTCAAAAACTATAAAGTTGAAGCAGAAAACCAACTTGATCTTAGAATCAAGCGGTTAAGGTTGGATCGTGGTGGAGAGTACTTTTCAAATAAATTTGATATATTCTGTACGGAACATGGTATTATTTATGAGAGAACGCCTCCCTACTCACCTCAGTTAAATGGGGTGGCCGAAAGAAAGAACCGCACGCTAACTGATTTGGTTAACACCATGTTAGATTCATCGGGTCTTTCCAAGGAATGGTGGGGGCGCTAATGACTGCATGTCATGTCCTAAACCGTGTTCCCGTAAAGGATAAAACCATGACTCCATTTGAGGAATGGGAAAAGAAAAGGCTTAAACTCTCTTACTTACGAACTTGGGGATGTTTGGCAAAAGTCAATATTCCAATACCCAAGAAGCGAAAGCTTGGACCAAAAACCGTGGATTGTGTTTTTCTGGGATATGCTTTTCATAGCATTGGCTATAGATTTTTGTTAGTAAAATCTAAGGTATCCGACATGCATGTTGGTACGATTATGGAGTCGAATGATGCGACTTTCTTTGAGGACATCTTTCCCATGAAAAGTATGTCTAGCTCATCAACTCAGGAGATGACTAGTTCATCTAGTCAGGAATTTGTTATAATTCCTGATCCCACTATGCCGATAGAACACTATGATGATCCTGTGGAGGACGACAATGAAGCTCCTAAAAGGAGCAAGAGAAAAAGGATTGCAAAGTCTTTTGGTGATGATTTCATTGTGTACCGTGTGGATGATACTCCCACCTCTATTTCAGAAGCTTACGCATCTCAAGATGCTGACTACTGGAAATAAGATGTCCGTAGTGAGATGGATTCCATCTTAGCTAATGGAACTTGGGAGGTCACTGATCGTCCTTATGTGTGTAAAACTGTAGGATGTAAGTGGGTGTTCAAGAAAAAGCTTAGACCTAATGGTACTATTGAAAAGTACAAGGCACGTCTTGTTGCCAAGGGTTATACCCAGAAAGAAGGTGAAGACTTCTTCGATACCTACTCACCTGTTGCCAGATTGACCACTATTCGAGTACTACTATCCTTGGCTGCCTCACATGGTCTTCTCGTTCATCAAATGGACGTTAAGACAGCTTTTCTAAATGGAGAGCTAGATGAGGAAATTTATATAGAGCAGCCTGATGGATTTGTAGTAGATGGTCAACTAGGAAAGGTTTGTAAGTTAGTGAAGTCTTTATATGGTCTTACCAAGCTCCTAAGCAGTGGCATGAGAAGTTTGAAAGAACTTTAACCACTGAAGGCTTTGTTGTAAACAAAGCCGATAAGTGTGTGTACTATCGCCATGGTGGGGGCGAGGGAGTTATTATGTGTCTATATGTCGATGTCATATTGATATTCGGGACCAACCTCGCTGTTATTGAGGAGGTCAAAGAGTTCCTATCTCGCTGCTTTGAGATGAAGGACTTGGGAGTGGCTGATGTAATCTTAAACATCAAGCTACTGAAGGATGACAATGGTAGGATTACACTGCTTCAGTCCCACTATGTGGAAAGGATATTGAGTCGCTGTGGGTATAGCGACTACAAGCCTTCTCCAATGCCTTATGATCCGAGTGTGCTACTTCGAAAGAATCGAAGGAATGTAAAGATCAATTGAGATATTCTCAAATCATTGGCTCGCTCATGTATTTAGCCAGCGCCACGAGGCCTGGCATCTCCTTTGCTCTAAGCAAACTGATTCGATTTGTGTCAAATCCTGGAGATGATCATTGGCATGCTCTTGAGAGAGTTTTTTTCGCTATTTGAAAGGCACTGCGAGTTATGGTATTCACTATACTGGGTATTCACGGGTACTTGAGGGTTATAGTGATTCAAGTTGGACATCTGATGCTGATGAGATTAAGGTCACAAGTGGTTATTTGTTTACACTTGGTGGTGGCGTTGTTTTCTGGAAGTCTTCCAAGCAGACCATCTTAACGAGGTCAACTATGGAAGTAGAACTCACAGCATTAGACACAACCACTGTTGAAGCAGAGTGGCTTCGTGAGCTTTTGATGGACTTACCTATGGTTGAAAAACCAATACCCGCCATCCCGATGAACTGTGATCATCAAAGTAAAAAGTTCCAAGGATAATATGAAGTCAGCAAGGCATGTGAAGAGGAGATTAAAATCTGTCAGGAAACTAAGAAACTCTGGAGTTATTGCGTTGGATTATATCCAAACATCTAAGAACTTGGCAGATCCCTTCACAAAGGGTCTATCACGTAATGTGATAGATAACGCATCGAGGGAGATGGGTTTGAGACCCACACAATGAGTTGTTCAAAGTGGCAACCCACTCTATGTGATTGGAGATCTCGTGAATTAGAGCTGGGAGACAAGTTGTTGATCAGCTGAGAGGAGAGTATGCCCATATTATATTTACATCTCCATAAAAGATGCAATACTCTCTTATTCTGCATGGCAGGTTGATATTTATCTTAATATGCTCTAAGTGGCTTTTCTAAGCAGAGATGTTGTCCTGCAGAACATCTATTGAGGAACACACCTATATGAGTCTGACTGTTAAACGTCGCAGTCTGTGAGGGTTGGGTGCTCTCTAATAAACTCATGAAGGGCCCTGGAGTATGACGCATAAGCTCCAAACCGCGGGGAAGCCCTGTGGCAGCCCTGTACCGGTCTAGATTTTGTGTGAAACTAGTGTGCAGAAAACTTTTAGTTCAAGGCATAGTCCACTATTCAAGTTGCTCGCTAGTGTAGCATGAAGTTTAATGTGGAAGTTCAACTTAACAGTCTCCACTACACATCGGTATATAAAACAATATTCTGGAATGGAAATGAGGTGATGTGTCAATGAGACTTTGTGGGGGATTGTTAGAATTTGGTGAGTTTTGGGCTATTGGCCCATTAGACAAATTCTGAAATTCTCTTTGGCCCATTTGTGCATGGCAGCATATGGTTGTACACATGGTGTCAAAGTTTAGTCCCATACTGCTAGTTGAGTGAGAGTTACACATCCTTATATACTAGGCTGTTCCACCACTCACTAAGGTATGAGAAGAAGAGCAGCTCTCGCGCACTCCTCTTCCGACGCCGCCCGCCTCGCCTCGCCACGCCTCGCCTCGCCTCGTCACGACGCCCGCGCGCCGCGGGTTGCGGAAATCTCGCCGAGCCGAGCTTTATTTTTGCTAGTTGGGAAAATTAATCTTGGATTAATTACGAGTAATTAACGGACCCGTTAATGAGTCAGCCGTTTCCAATCTTAATGGGACATGGGCTGTTACCGACTCAGACGTAGGCTGAGTCCCACGGTCTCCCTGACTTGCTCTATATAAACGCCTGCGCTAAACCTAATCGGCATCGCTTAACACACGTGTCTCCTTCTAGTCTATTGTGTCGCCGCCTTCGTCTTCCCTATCCCGGCTTGCGGCGTGCACCGCAGATCGGGACAGTAGGCCTCCGGAATCCCGCCTCTTGTGAACCTGTACGGGTGAGAGGCGATCAGGTTTTTGGGAAGCACTCAAGCACGACTACTAACTTCCACAACGTCTTCCGACAACTGCTTCCCCGACGAGGACTTCTTCCCGGACATCGGCAGCCTCTACATCGACGACATGGCTGACGACGCTGCGGCTACTGCTGCTGTCGCTGCTCTACCGTACGTAATACTAAACTTCTTATTTCAAATTCTGCTAGAGTTTCTTATTCTAGCGTTCGGTGTAGATGTGATAGGTTTATCTTATTTAGATATAATTTGTTCATCTACTTTATTGATCTGCATGATTAGTTTTAGTACTGTCTGTATGATTATACTTTATCAGTTTATCATTCGGATTAAATTATATGAATTATTGCTTATATATTCAACATCGTGGACCTTAATCCAGTCCTCTGCTCTTCCATGGAGTCGCGCAGCCTCTTGGCGTGGTGCGAGTGCAGGTACCATCTTGGTCCATCTCCTGGCCGTGCCTAGCTTTTACGTGTAGTGCTGAAGTGGTACCGAAGCTTCCTCTTCAGAAATAAATTGAATGATGCCATAGTGCTTCAAAACTGATTCATTGCTCAGCTGGATATCTAGCACGAGTAGTGAATTCCAAAATTTGTGTCTGGAAGACCATAGTGAAGGAGAGGAATTTTCTCTAGAATGTGAAGTTGGAGGAGTGGGTTGAGGAAAAAATAGTTGTCCTCATAATTGTAGTACGATATACTCATTATTTGCTAAAGAATTCTCTGTACTCTCTGAATTTTATGTGTATATTTATCTAAACTTTGTATGAAATTTAATCTGATTTTACGTGATCACGACATGACCATCTCCTAAATGATCATGATGAAAGTCGAAATTCCATTACTAATGCCAAACATTTACATATAGTGACATCATCCATTAAATTAGGACACGTTTGAAGTTCAGTGGAATTACAGGCTTTACAACCCAACATGCAAGATAAGCCTGAAATTCATAAGCTCAAAAGAATTAGAAGAACAGTTTTTGACAACCTCTTCCCATCGAAATCCATAAGTAAGCTTCTCTATAAGCCTAAGCCCAAAAGAAATGGCCCCAGAATGAACGAGCATGGTCCCAAGTTCTCAGTTTCCCCAAATTCCAATAACATTTGGTCAATGTTGGATTCGATGTTGATGTTGTGCTTTGCTGACACGAAGAAAAACAGTAGTAACAGTGACTACCAAGCAATCTTTTTGACATTATATTCCAAGCATGGTTGACAAAAAAGTACACGATGAATCCACCTTATCTGCCACCAGAGATCGTACATCTACCTTTTGCATTTAGGAAAATAAAGCTGAAGACAATTGAGTATATGTTATATTATATAGATAGATGACAGTGATCCACATAATAGGTGTTTGTTGCATGCTCAATTTTTGTTAGTTGCATGCTTAATCATCATGTAATGCATTCTTGTGGTGTATGTTGAAGGAAGCCGGTATACATTTGTTGACAGAGTTTGATTTTTCTGTATTTTCTTGCCATGTTGATATTTTCTAATGTCCTTTGCTTCCTGGTGAAACTCACGTGCTTAGGTGCTTTTACTTGCATGGAACCTACAATCAGTTGTTTTCACTATCGTGGTAGTAGTTTTGTAAGTACCAAGTATATTATTAAAAGGTAGATGCACACCTGACTGGGAGTTGGATTTTTTAATGATGAGCTCCTTTACTCCCTGCGTTTCAATAAAACAAGTTCAAGATAGGGGTTTGCAAGTATAAAAGAATTCTGAAATGTTTGACATATCTATTTGTCAGAATATCTCTTTTTGCACCCAAAATCTAGTAAGAGTAGTTAACTTATCGTCTACACGAAAAATCAAAGCATGAATGATATATTAATTTGTGCAGACAATTTGTTTTGTCTTCTAATTTCTGACTTTTGTAAATTCAGAGTTCTTTCACATGCACATGTCCGAATGTTGTGAAACACAATAGATATTCTAAACATCACATTATGGAAACTGCTACATGTGTATGATGTGTTTTGGACTTTCACGAGGATAATATGAAGCTTATCTGAACTAGTTTTTTTAGTAATAACACTTTATGCTAGATGCCATTGTATTAATAAGACTGTCTATATCGTACCAGGATGTCTTGAAGGCATTACCTTCTTTGATCCATTGAAATATGTCCAACTTGATTGTTAGTTTGTCACCATGATGTCAATGTAGTTACCATGCCCTCTAAACTATTAGTTACCAACCTTATAATGATGGAGTTATCTAGGGGTTCAAGGTATAGTTACCAATTCGGTCCTTATAGTGTTATCCAAGTGTTCATGATAGAGTTACCAACTGATTAAATATGGAGTTATCCAGGTGTTTATGGTATAACTATCATCACCAAATCAATGTAGTTACCTTGTCATCTAGGTAATAGTTAGCTACCTATTATGTTTGTAGTTACTCAACTGGTTAGAGTATAGTTATCTATCCAGTACTTATGGAGTTATCCAGATGTTCAACATAGAGTTATTCAGGGATTCAGTAATAGTTACCAACCCATTATATATAGAGTTATCCATATGTTTAGCATAGAGTTACCCAGGTGTTGAGGATATAGTTTAACATCACAAATCATTGTAGTTACCCTACTCTTTAGATAATAGTTACCAATACATTACTTATGGGTTACCCGACAGATCAAAGTATAGTTATCAACCTATTACGTATGGACTTGTTCAGGTGTTTAGGGTAAAGTAGCCTAGGTGTTTACAATACAGCTATCATCACCAGATATATGTACTTACCCTATCCTCTAGATAATAGTTATCCACTTTTTCTATGAAATTACCTAGGTATTAAGGATATAGCTGTCAACATAAAATCGACGTATAGTTACCCGGCCATAATGCTAATTAGTTACTAACCTATTACCTACGGAGTTACCCAGGTCTTCAGTGTATAGTTATCTCCATAAAGTAAAATATGTTACCATGCTCTCTGGCTAATAGGTACCGACCTGGTGATGATAGAGTTACCCACGTGTTTAAAGTATAGTTATCAATCCTGTACTTATAGAGTTATCTAGGTGTTTAGGGTATAGTTATCAACCTATTATATATGGATTTAGGTGACCAGGTAGGTTATCTAGGTGCTTATCATCACTAAATATATGCGGTTACCATACTCTCTAGCTAATAGTTATTCACCTATTACCCATAGAGTTACCCAAGTGTTCAGAACATAGTTACCAACCCGATACTAATAGAATTACCCAAATATTCAGGGAATAATTACCAATTAATTATCTATGGAGTTATCTAGCTGTTCAGGGTAGAGTTACTCAGATATTTATGATATTGCTATCATCACCAAGACGATATAGTTACCATACTCTCTTGGTAATAGTTATCCAATCATTAGCCATGAAGTTATCTATGTGTTTAAGTTATAGCTATCATCATCAACACCAAATTTTCTTTTCTACACGCATGCAAAAGAGTCTCCGCTCATCCATTCATATAGGTGGGTAATTTACATGCTACCTGATGGGTAACTTACATGCTACAACCTGGATATCTTGCGTGTTACATGCAAGTAACTTTTAGGCCCGAAAAAAGTTGTCGAAACATATCAATATGTGATGTATTTTTGAAGATCTCGTCGTAACTAGTCCAATGGTGAAGTATCCTCCTAAATCTGATAAACGGTTTGAGCTACAAACCTTTTGAATTTTCGAATTTCGCAAAGAGCATGTTCTTAATTCTGTCTTTTTATGCGAGAATGCAAAGAGCTTCCACATAGCCTCTTCGGAATCGGTCCAATTCGATACGTCCGTGGGGCATCTCGAACGTCTGTTCGGCCCATTTTATTTAATGTACCCAACAGCCAACCACATTTTGGCATGAACATGTTGGTTGACTTTTTTCACTTGTATTCTATCCTCACTTTTGCTCTCGCTCTAGCGACGCTCGCAGCGTTGCTTCCACGGCCAGCGGCACTGGCAATTAGGCCCTCCCGCCAGTGGCCAATGCGACGACGGGCTAGGAGCGCGGCCAACAGCGAGCGTGACTCCAGCCACAAGCTCCGGCGTCCAGCAGCGAGCTATGGCACGATGAGCTAGCCCTCCCGATGGCAGCGAGGCTCTAGTAGCCTCGATGAGGCAGAGGCACGGGAATTTCTTTTCGGAGGGAGAGTAAGAAAAGAGAATGAGCGTAGGAATTGTGCAACGTTCAACTGCCAGGTGGGCCACAAGCATGGGAGGACAAGCCAGAAGAATGGATGCGTCCGTTTCACTACAAATCCAGTCCAAATGTGGGCCTGGAGTGCTGTAGCATCCCATCTGTCTAACATCTGTAATGCTACATGGTCTAATAATAAAATGCTACTGCCTACATATAATTGTTGCATCATAATTATATCATGATCATGTCATCATGCCACATTGCATTTGAGCATCATACAAAACCCTTATTCAGTTGGTTCTTATCTCATATGCACTATTAATTGTATTTGCCTCTTGATATATTGTATTTGGTTCTTGATAAATGCTTGATGCCCAAGTTGAGTTGGGGGCATATCTTTTCAGTCACTCCACCACCTTTCTTTGTCACCACCCCATAATTCCATCATCCAACTATATGTGAGCTTTGCATTTTATTTGGGTTTACCTCTAGCTCATGTGGGTTGGGATGGATCCTCTTAAAATTCCACATGCTCCCATAGATGCATCATGTGGTTTTCACATTATTGATATGTGGAGAGCCACACTGCCACCTTTGCATGCTATGTGAGTGGAACCCCTTGTCAAGCTGCCATATGGATTGTTTTTGAATGTATGCTCACTTTGGAATATTTTGAGGCTATTATGCATCTAGTGGGACATACACACTAGCATGTCCAAATTATATTCAAATATGAGCATATTCCATCTACTCCACGTGGGACACCAACCCTACTCTTTTGGCTTGGCCTTAATTCCATATTTGGGAATGCATGTGTTAATAAATGCCCATGGTCATTTACAATTGTTTTCACAATAATAAACATTGCATGTATTATATATGCATGGGCCATGCAAGATCAACCTCCTTCCTTTTTCTTTGGTTTTTCTTTGGTTTTGAGTGGAGCATGGCTTTTTCCCTCATGATCAAACCTAGTTTCTCTCCCTCTCTTCATCTATTTTGGAGCCATCATCTAACCCTAACCTCCCTATCTAACCCTAAACCTACACAACACCAAACCTAGCTACACACTCACTCCATCAGGCCGAGCCTCCCTAGACCATCACCACCTGGCCCTACCCCTAGCTAGCCTTGGCTAGACCAAAACCCTGCCGAGCCTCCCTTGCTCGACATAACCCTAGCCGAGCATTCTCTCTACCCCCTCTTCCTTTTTTCTCTTTTTCCCTCGCTGCCAAGCAAGCCCCACCGTCCGCTGGCTATCTGGCCCCAGCGTTGCAACCTCCCCTGGCCTCCCTAGCCTCGCAGCAAGCATGAGAGAGGGAGAAGAGAAAGGTGGCCACCACCACCTTTTTCCCACCTGAGCCCCATGTGCATCTCTCCGTCCCCTCTGTCCTTATCTACTCGCTCCCCTGCCTGGCTGCACTCTCCAGATCTCACCTGGGCGCTGCCCTCCACCACCCAGATCCCCACCTACCTGCTACCCCCTCTCTCTCCCATCCCCGATAACCTCACCGTCGGCTCCTTCTCTCCACACCATAACAAGGAGGCGGGCGTGTTGTTTGGCGTTGGGGAAGGGCAAGTCGACCACCGGCGTCACCCCTGTGCATGGAGTCGAGGAGGAGGTGGCCCTGTACACGTTGCAGATCTTCGAGGCTGAGGAAAAACCCTAGCCTCGGATCATCAGCAACGACGCCGATCCCCTGCGCTCCAGGCCGAACCACCACCACCGGCACAACCCTGGTGAGCTCCTGAGTCTCCCAGACATCCTCCCGCTCATCGTTGCTTCTCGGACGCGTAGATCAATCTGTCGAATTCTCTCGGTGCACCGCGCTCGCAGCCGTGTTCCCGCCGTTGCGCCGCTGTACCTTAGCCTCGCCACGCAGCAGATCCCAGCATCAAGCCCAGCTAGCCGCAATGGTAGCCGCCACCGTGCGTGCGCCAGATCGCGAGTTCGAGTCCTCGCCGCGCTCTGCATTCCGCGTCAGTTTGTCAGTAAACAGGCGAGGAGAAAAACAGTAGCCGAGGCACTTTTGCAGATACCCCCTGCCGTTTTGTTTCATGAACCCGCACTCTAGCTTGGACCCACATGTCATCCGCGGTAGCACTTTTACAAAAAGGTACCGAGAGTTTCGCTACCTCAACCCGCAGTCCCCATCTGCGCCGCGTGTCACCTGCCCCTTCACCCGCTGGCGCGTGGGCCCGTTTGACCGTCGGGTCCACCGGTCAGTTGCTGTGGTTCGGTTTCGTTGCGGTGAGAAACGCCGGCTGAAACTGCTGCGCCCCACCTGCGCTTAGTCAGCGATGGGCCCCTCCTTTCAGCGGCTATGACTAGCTTCTGCCTGTGTGCAAAAAGTATCTGCCTTTTATCTGTTTAATAAAAATGATTTCAGAAATGTTTAATATGTTTTTAAATCTAGTTTTAAATAACTTTTAATTGGTAAATCCAAATAATGGAAATAATATATGTTTTTGAATCAGAAAAACGTGAGGAATTCAAATTTGCCATCCAAATTAATGTTTGACTAATTTAAATTTTCGAAATTATTTAATAGCAATAAAAATGCTTTTTCTCAATTAATTAATAACTTTAATTCTATAACTCCAAATTTGACAAATAATATGTCTAAATCGATCAGCGCAACGAGCCCGTTCTAACTAAGCATTCCATGATATGAATTGAAGCATGCATAATATGAATATTAAATAATCAGAATTGTTTATGGTAATAAAACTTGGCCAAATAATTAATAAAATGATTTATTCTTATCCCCACACCTCACCCTTGCCATGCTACTTTATTACCATGTAAATTGTGCATCATTTATCATGGCATGCTTGTTTGCTTGTCGCATTTTATTTATATGTTTGTGCATTATATTTATGTTGGCTTTGTTTGTTTGGTTCTTCTCGGATAGACGCCGAGCAGGGGAATTATCAGGAATCCCAGGAGTACTACCTAGATCCATCTCTCGCTTCAACTGAACTACCAGGCAAGCACTACTACATGCTTGCATACATATAGTACCTATTGCTTCTATCTTACTCTTGCATCATTGAGTCGCGATTGCATTAAACTAAATCTGAAGTATTGCATGGCCTTACTCTTAAACCCCACCGAAGCTTGTTCATCCATCCCATGAGCCATTAGTACAGGAGTTGATTGAGCCAAGCGAGTCATAGAATATCATGTGTAGGGTATGTGAGTGTCTGATGGTTAACGAGATACCTAAACAACTTAACTTGAGTAGTAATGGGATAACTAATAAAAGAGGCACCGGTAGGCAATATCTGTTATTTGGTTTTTCATGCCCACTTGTGTCCCGTAGGACCCCGAGTACTTGATACCTGTTCCTTGAATATTCGCACTATCCACATACGAGAGACTCTATGAATCCCCCTTTGCATGAGCTTTGTTCGCACTTTATTTCTTGGGGCCACAAAGTAGTTTGGGGTTTTATTACTATCTTATACTTATGCCATGTTTTACCGCTTTATTTATGATTGTGCGCGGAGCACCTGTACTGTTTAGGAATTGCGGAGTGTTTTCGCGGTATCAACAAGCCCAGTCACACTTTCGAGTTCCCAGTCATTTACAACCATTGGCGCAAACCTTGGGTCTGTCTCGGAGCCGGCCAACTTCGTTGCGGGTAGCTTAATGGGGTGGCCCCCTGAAATAATTTATGAATCCTGTGATTGCTTTGTCGTGAAAGCCTCGTTGGGTTTTGATTTGGTTTTTCCGAGGTCGATCGTGTGTGTGTTGCTTTTTGTGCACCCCTACAGGGTAAATCTTTCTGAAAGTCGTGTCCGCGGTTATGGACGACTTCGAGCACAGTTTCTCGATCATAGACAAGCATAACTAAAGTACCGTCTTTAATTTGACTAAATATCTGACTAGTAATTAGTGCAATACTCAAGGAATGATTAATAAAACTGCCAACGGATGGGTTGTTCATCCGCTTTCTCGTTGGTAAGCGAGAAGGAGGATGGATCTGTTACTTTATACTGTTATAACTGTTGTTTCTAATTAACCGACATCCGTCTATCATTGGTTAGGCGGATGGTTAGCGAGCATCTATACTCTTGTTAGTTATTATCTTTTGTTGCAATTGCGTCACCCCAGGTATATGTCCCCTTTAGAGGCATAAAGACTTGCTAAGTACCCCTAGGGTCTCACACGATAAATTGTTTGATTCAGATGAATAGGTGTATTCGCAAGATGGATACTGGGTGGTGGAGACATATGATGTTGGCAACAATCACTCGGTGTAGAGATTCCGGGGATGGGATCCGTGAGATCTGTGGGCGGGATGTGCTTATTTATGTGGCATCTTATGCCGATTTGCTTCTTATCTGTACTCGGATCTTGTTTCCCGCTTCCGCTTGATACTCTGTTGATTGATGTATGAGGAGCTATCCTACACTATTATCCCTATCTAGGATATTTGGATCTTGCCATGTGGCGTTGCAATATTTCTATTTTTTCTAGATGGTATGGCTCTGAGAACTGTTGTAAGGTAGCTTGCATACATACTCACTTGTGTATGCATTTGATCTCTTCGCATGTTGCCTACGCCGCTCGCTCTTGTCCCGATATTCTTAGAAGTGGTTAGGGCGGTCGACGGGCCTACACGTGGGTGGCCCTGGGCCCCCGCTATAAAACCCTTAACCACTTTTGGTTCATCTAGGCTTGAACTTAGAGTGTAGGGTCCGAGGTTGTTAAAATTGGTATCCGAGCCATTCCGCCCTTCAGGATCTCAGCCAAAATGGTCGTTGTCAGTCTAGCAAATATTTTGGTAGCTATGTATACTAGGGAAAAACAAAAACGTGAGAGTAGGACTGCTTCCATTTTTCTTCTTACCCACCCACCCACCCTTTTTTGGTAAGGAAGTGTAACATTTTCAATCCTCTTCTAAAATTCAAACTAGGATTCACGTGTTTTGGGTTCTGTAGTACCATAGGTTGTGTGAGTGCGTGTTTGTGTGTGTGGGTAATTCCTTGTCTATCTGTTGCATCCAACTTGTTGTCGCTATCTGCCTTTTGGTTATCAACTGTTGGTACATTTCATACCGACAGGCTTTTCTAAACCGACGCGATCTATCTGATTTGTTGTAAACCGACGCGATCTGTCTTACTCTTTGTTATCCGATGCTATCTCGTTAGGGGTGTTTGTTTTCCGTAGTTGCTAATCTTTAGGTTCATCTTAAGAAGGAAGAGAGTCGGGATATGTGTTTTACTTATTCATGTGCGGAGTAATGCTTTGAGTGCGGGATGGAGTCACGACCATACCACTACTTTTATCATTCGCTCTTGTATATTGAATTGGTAGAGTGCTAATCTTGATTCGTTAAGTGGTTTTGCATATATAGTGGTATTTTAATGCCGAAATTTGTGGAAATTTTTTCTTTGATAGCTTTGTGTACCACACTCCTTGTTCAGTCGTGTGCGATATGCTTACTATCTTCTAGGTGCTTTGAACTTTGTTGATATTTTAATATCATCTTAGTGATTTGTATCCTTTAACCTTAGTTAATTCCATTTTGGTACTATTTTGGATTATTATTATTCTCCATTATGGTACTGACTTGAGTTTTATATCAATCACAGGATGGCACCACCACGCCGCACTGAGGATGACATACCACCTGAACTGGGGGCTGCATTGGCAAGTATTGCTAATGCCTTGGGAACAATGCAACAGAACCAGCAACGCTTTGAAGAAAGTGTCAGGAGGAATGAGTTTATTCCGCTACCTCCACCTCCCAAGCGAGGAGACATCAAGGGCTTTCTGAAGTTTAACCCGCGCCACTTTGAGGTGTCTGATCAGCCACTGGATGCTGATGATTGGTTCGTGAGATGTCAAGGTTGCTGATAACTGTTGATGTTCCTGAGCAAGATTGGGCTAAATGCGCTACTCACCTTCTGAAAGGAGATGCAGCGCTATGGTGGGAGAATTACCTGAAGGTAAACCACTCTGGTTTTCAGCCTACTTGGGAGCAGTTCACTGGGGCTTTCAAAGAGCAATACCTGTCAGAAATTGTCATGGAGAGAATGAAGGAGGTATTTCTCAACCTCAAGCAGGGCAATGACAATGTCAACACCTACATCAGAAACTTCATGAATCTTTCTCGGTATGGTGGCGATGAGATCTCTGATGACAAGAAGAAACAAAAGAGGTTCAGGCAAGGGCTCAATGCATCTATCAAATATGCAATCACTCATGCAAGGCCTGGGTCTTTTCTGGAACTCCAACATACAGCTCTACAGGAAGAAGCCAGTAGGCAAGTGTTCGAGGAGTCCAAGAAACACAGTCGTGACGCATCAAGCTCTTCATCTATGACAGCTCCTTCTAAGCGCCGCGTGTGGGTTCCTAATACCGCACCGCCGCTCCCGGCTCCACCAGGACCTTCAAGCTACGCGGCAAGTCCACCAAACTCCTTCAACGCTGCTCCTAGGGGCTACAACCACAACTACCCTGGAGCGCCTGGTGGAGTCCTTGGCTACGCTGCTCCACGTCCACCTGGTGCTTGTTACACTTGTGGGAACACTGGGCATCAACACTGGAGTTGTCCCATGAATAATAAGGCTCTTCCTCCACCACCTCCAAGACCTGCAGCAAGTCCTTCTATGGTTCGTGCAGCTCCACCACGGGCTCTCAACATCAACACCAAGCCTGGGTCCACTGTTGCTCGTGCCAACTGTGTCAACGTCGCTCAAGCTGAACATGCAACTGGAGTTGTGATGGGTACTCTTCCCGTTAACTCAGTCCCTTCACGAGTTTTATTTGATTCTGGTGCATCACATTCTTTTGTCTCTACAAGTTTTGCTGATGAGAATGGGTTACCTATGGATCCTCTCCCTAAACGTTTAATGGTTCTCTCGCCCGGAGCAACTATGGCATCTTCCAAGATCAGTCATGGCAATCAAATTGAGATTGGTGGTTCTTCGTTCCCAGCTTCCTTAATTATTCTGGGTAATTCTGACATTGATGTTATCTTGGGCATGGATTGGTTAACAGCAAATGCAGCTGTGATTGATTGTGTTGAACGCTCGGTTTCTCTGAAAATTCCCGAAGGCCATATAGTCTATTCTCCAAGTATGACTCCTGCAATTCAGCTCTTCTCCTTGTCTGCTCTGAATGATGATGCTATGGATGCTATTCAGAGTGTTCTGGTGGTCCGTGAGTTTCCAGATGTTTTTCCTGAAGAGTTACCAGGTATGCCTCCTGACCAAGAGGTCGAGTTTGTGATTGAGCTTGAACCGGGTACCGCTCCTATCTCCAAGCTGCCTTATAAAATGGGTCCTGCTGAGTTGGCTGAACTCAAATGTCATCTTGATGAACAAGAGAAGTTGGGTTTCATTCAGCACAACACGTCTTCTTGGGGTAGCCCAACCATCTTTGTGAAGAAGCGAGACCGCACTGATCGACTTTATGTTGATTACCGAGCTCTCAATGCAAAAACCATCAAGAATAAATATCCCCTTCCGCGGATTAATGATCTCTTCGATCAGCTAGCGGGAGCTGTGGTATTTCTAAGCTTGACTTGAGAAGTGGATATCATCAAATCAAGATCCGCAAGGAAGATGTTCCCAAAACAGCTTTCACCACCCGCTATGGCCTGTACGAGTACACGGTCATGTCTTTTGGTCTCGCCAATGTACCTGCCACCTTCTCGAGGCTTATGAACTCGGTTTTCATGGAGTATCTTGACAAGTTCGTTGTGGTCTATCTGGATGACATTCTAGTCTATTCTAAGTCAAAGGAAGAACATGAAGAACACCTTTGGTGTGTCCTAAACAAGCTTCGCGAGAACTGCCTGTATGCAAAGTTGTCCAAGTGTGAATTTTGGCTTCCCGAAGTCACCTATCTTGGTCACGTCATCTCTGCTAAGGGCATTGCCGTCAACCCAGAAACTGTTCGGACAATTGTCGAGTGGCTTCCACCCAAGAATGTCAAAGAAGTCCGGAGTTTCCTTGGTTTGGCTAGTTATTGCCGTCGCTTCGTTCAGAACTTCTCGAAGATTGCGAAGCCTCTTACCGATCTCCTCAAGAAAGGCAAGAAATACCTTTGGTCTCCTGCATGTCAAGCTAGCTTTGAAACACTCAAAGAGAAGCTCACTTCCACACCAGTCTTGATTCCTCCAGATACATCAAAGCCTTTCCAGATATTCTGTGACGCCTCCTTGCAAGGATTGGGTGCGGTCCTCATGCAAGAAAAGCAAGTCGTTGCTTATGCTTCCCGTCAGTTGAAAACTCATGAGCTCAACTATCCAACACATGATCTGGAACTTGCAGCGGTTGTCTTCGCCTTGAAAGTAGGGAGGCACTACTTGCTTGGAAATCGTTGTGAGATCTTTTCTGAGCACAAAAGCCTGAAGTATATCTTCGCTCAGCCGAACCTCAACCTTCACCAAAGGAGATGGATTGAAACCATCAACGACTTTGATCTCACCATCAACTACACTCCTGGCAAAGCAAATGTGATGGCCGATGCCCTCAGTCGTAAGGCATATGTGAACAACCTCATGGTGGAAGAACAACAACCTCTCTTGTGCGAGGAATTCCGCCAACTCAACCTTGAGATTGTGCATGAATGGTATCTTCTGAATCTTCTGGCAACCCCACTCTTGGAAGAAAAAGTTCGCTCCATTCAACTTGGTGATCCTTACAGTAAAAACATCATCTCCAAGATTCAGCTTCCGAAGTATGAACCTTTCCACCTTGAAGACCAAGGCACTCTATCCTTTAAGCACCGGATGTTCGTTCCGAAGTATCCGGGTTTGAGAGAGCAAGTTCTTAAAGAAGCTCATGATTCTGTTCTTTCTATCCACCCTGGCAGCACTAAGATGTACATGGACCTGAAAACACAATATTGGTGGCCTGGATTAAAACGATATTGTGCCAAGTATGTCTTGGAGTGTGATGTCTGCCGTAGAGTAAAAGCTGTCCATTAGAAACCTTCCGGTCTTCTACAGCCATTGAAGCCTCCGGAATTGTAATGGGAGAAAGTAGAGATGGACTTCATAACTGGGTTTCCAAGGTCGCAGAAAGGCAATACTGCAATCTTTGTTGTCATCGACAGGCTTTCTAAAGTGGCTCACTTCTTTCCCGTCAAGGAAACAATTTCTGCAATTCAGTTGGCTGAGCTCTATAGCAACAGAATTGTCTCTCTGTATGGGGTTCCTCTCGAGATCAGTTCATACCGTGGGAGCATCTTCACTTCCAAGTTCTAGGGAAGTTTCCAAAATGCTTTGGGAACAAAGTTGAACTTCAGCATAGCTTACCACCCTCAGTCACAAGGGCAAGTTGAAAGGATCAATCAGATTCTGGAAGATATGCTCCGTGCTTGCGTCATCTCTTTCGGCATGAAGTGGGAAGAATGCCTTCCTTATGCTGAGTTCTCTTACAACAATAGCTTCCAGAAGAGTCTAAAGATGGCACCATTTGAGGTTCTCTATGGCCGCAAATGCAGAACTCCGATTAGTTGGTCGGGCGCAGGTGAAAGAACATTGTTTGGCCTCGACATTGTAACTCAAGCGGAGGAGAAGGTTCACATCATTCTCGAAAACCTGAAGGTTGCTCAAAGTCGCCAGAAGAGCAACTACGACAGAAAGCACACGGACATGGAGTATGTCCCTAGTGATCTCGTTTACCTTCGTGTCACTCCCATGAGAGGCACGCACCGGTTTGGTGTCAAAGGGAAACTAGCTCCTAGATACATCGGTCCTTTCAAAGTTCGTGGAAGAAGATGAGAAGTTGCCTATGCTCTTGAGCTCCCTGAAAAACTCAAGGTCCATGATGTTTTCCATATCTCTCAACTCAAGAAGTGCTTCAAGGATCCTGGCAGGACCATGGACCATGAGATTATCAATCACCAAGAAGACATGTCTTATCAAGAACATCCCCAAAAATCCTAGAAGTTGCAGAAAGAAAGACTCGCAACAAGTCTATCAAGTTCTGCAAGGTGCAGTGGTCACACCGTTCCGTTGATGAAGCCACTTGGGAACGCGAGGATGAGCTCCGTGCCAAGTATCCTACCCTCTTCGTGTCTTCTTCTTCTTCCTAGAATCTCGAGGCGAGATTCCTGATTAGTGGGGGAGAGTTGTAGCATCCCATCTGTCTAACATCTGTAATGCTACATGGTCTAATAATAAAATGCTACTGCCTACATATAATTGTTGCATCATAATTATTTCATGCTCATGTTATCATGCCACGTTGCATTTAAGCATCATATAAAACCCTTTTTCATTTGGTTCTTATCTCATATGCACTATTAATTGTATTTGCCTCTTGATATATTGTATTTGGTTCTTGATAAATGCTTGATGCCCAAGTTGAGTTGGGGGCATATCTTTTCAGTCACTCCACCACCTTTCTTTGTCACCACCCCATAATTCCATCATCCAACTATATGTGAGCTTTGCATTTTATTTGGGTTTACCTCTAGCTCATGTGGGTTGGGATGGATCCTCTTAAAATTCCACATGCTCCCATAGATGCATCATGTGGTTTTCACATTATTGATATGTGGAGAGCCACACTGCCACCTTTGCATGCTATGTGAGTGGAACCCCTTGTCAAGCTGCCATATGGATTGTTTTTGAATGTATGCTCACTTTGGAATATTTTGAGGCTATTATGCATCTAGTGGGACATACACACTAGCATGTCCAAATTATATTCAAATATGAGCATATTCCATCTACTCCACTAGAAATGTTGGCTGAAACTGCTGCGCCCCACCTGCGCTTAGTCAGCGCTGGGCCCCTCCTGTCAGCGGCTGTGACTAGCTTTTGCCTGTGTGCAAAAAGTATCTGCTTATGATTTCAGAAATGTTTAATATGTTTTTAAATCCAGTTTTAAATAACTTTTAATTGGTAAATCCAAATAATGCAAACAATATATGTTTTTGAATCAGAAAAACGTGAGGAATTCAAATTTGCCATCAAAAATAATGTTTGACTAATTTAAATTTTCGAAATTGTTTAGTTGCAATAAAAATGCTTTTTCTCAATTAATTAATAACTTTAATTCTATAACTCCAAATTTGACAAATAATATGTCTAAATCGATCAGCGCGACGAGACCGTTCTAACTAGGCATTCCATGATATGAATTGAAGCATGCATCATATGAATATTAAATAATCAGAACTGTTTATGGTAATAAAACTTGGCCAAATAATTAATAAAATGATTTATTCTTGTCCCCACACCTCACCCTTGCCATGCTAATTTATTACCATGTAAATTGTGCACCATTCATCATGGCATGCTTGTTTTCTTGTCGCATTTTATTTATATGTTTGTGCATTATATTTATGTTGGCCTTGTTTGTTTGGTTCTTCTCGGATAGACGCCGAGCAGGGGAATTATCAGGAATCCCAGGAGTACTACCCAGATCCATCTCTCGCTTCAACTGAACTACCAGGCAAGCACTACCACATGCTTGCATACATATAGTACCTATTGCTTCTATCTTACTCTTGCATCATTGAGTCGTGATTGCATTAAACTGAATCCCAAGTATTGCATGGCCTTACTCTTAAACCCCACCGAAGCTTGTTCCTCCATCCCATGAGCCATTACTACAGGAGTTGATTGAGCCAAGCGAGTCGTAGAACAGCATGTGTAGGGTATGTGAGTGTCTGATGGTTAACGAGGTACCTAAACAACTTAACCTGAAAGTAATGGGATAACTAATGAAAGAGGCACCGGTGGGCAATATCTGTTATTTGGTTTTTCATGCCCACTTGTGTCCCGTAGGACCCCGAGTACTTGATACCTGTTCCTTGACTATTCGCACTATCCACGTACGGGAGACTCTATGAATCCCCCTTTGCATGAGCTTGATTCGCACTTTATTTCTTGGGGCCACAAAGTAGTTTGGGGTTTTATTATTATCTTGTGCTTATGCCATGCTTTACCGCTTTATTTATGATTGTGCACGGAGCACCTGTACTGTTTAGGAATTGTGGAGTGTTTTCGTGGTATCGACAAGCCTAGTCACACTTTTGGGTTCCCAGTCGTTTACAGCCATTGGTGCAAACCTTGGGTCCGTCTCGGAGCCGGCCAACTTCATTGTGGGTAGCTTAATGGGGTGGCCCCCTGAAATAATTTATGAATCCTGTGATTGCTTTGTCGTGAAAGCCTTGTTGGGTTTTGATTTGGTTTTTCCGAGGTCGATCGTGTGTGTGTTGCTATTTGTGCACCCCTGCAGGGTAAATCTTTCTGAAAGCCGTGTCCGCGGTTATGGACGACTTGGAGCACAGTTTCTTGATCATAGACAAGCATAACTAAAGTACTGTCTTTAATTTGACTAAATATCTGACTAGTAATTAGTGCAATACTCAAGGAATGATTAATAAAACTGCCAACGAATGGGTTGTTCGTCCGCTTTCTCGTTGGTAAGCGAGAACGAGGATGGATCTGTTACTTTATACTGTTATAACTGTTGTTTCTAATTAACGGACATCTGTCTATCATTGGTTAGGCGGATGGTTAGCGAGTATCTATAGTCTTGTTAGTTATTATCTTTTGCTGCAATTGCGTCACCCCAGGTATATGTCCCCTTTAGAGGCATAAAGACTTGTTGAGTACCCCTAGGGTCTCACACGATAAATTGTTTGATTCAGATGAACAGGCGTATTCGTAAGATGGATACTGGGTGGAGGAGACAGATGATGTTGGCAATGATCACTCGGTGTAGAGATTCCGGGGATGGGATCTGTGTGATCTGTGGGCGGGATGTGCTTATTTATGTGGCATCTTATGCCGATTTGCTTCTTATCCGTACTCGTATCTTGTTTCCCGCTTCCGCTTGATACTCTGTTGATTGATGTATGAGGAGCTATCCTACACTATTATCCCTATCTAGGATATTTGGATCTTGTCGTGTGGCGTTGCAATATTTCTATTTCTTTTAGATGGTATGGCTCTGAGAACTGTTGTAAGGTAGCTTGCATGCATACTCACTTGTGTATGTATTTGATCTCTTCGCATGTTGCCTACGCCGCTCGCTCTTGTCCCGATGTTCTTGGAAGTGGTTAGGGCGATCGACGGGCCTACACGTGGGTGGCCCTAGGCCCCTGCTGTAAAACCCTTAACCACTTTTGGTTCATCTAGGCTTGAACTTAGAGCGTAGGGTCTGAGGTTGTTACAAGTGCGCCGAAACGGATAGCCCGACCACAAATTGTTAGTTTTCGGGCTCCCCTCGAGGGTTGGATTTTGTCCGTTGGACCTAAAAGAAGTCGTCGAAACATATCAATAAGTGATCTAGTTTCGAAGATCTCGCCGTGATTACTCCAACAGTGGTAACATGTTGTAAATTGGATAAGCGGTTTGACACCTAGAATATTTTGAATTTTCAAAATTTTGCATTTAATGCATTTTAACTTTTGTGCTTACGCCACTAGATCCTACGGAGCACACCACACCACGTCCACGAGTTTGATCGCCTCGGGCGAAGAGGAGTTTGATCACACATCAGGCTAGTCATAGTGGGAGTAACTTGGATAGTAACATAGTCTTACATGTATTGTCAACTAAGCATTTAGATGACATGGCATGCAATTAAAAGATAAAAGAGAGCCTTGTGGTAACTACTATGTTACCATAACATCACACATTTCAGACAAAATAAGTCTACATTGCAATAAATGAGGCTTTGTATGATACCACACCTATGTTATTTTCCACTATGGAGATAGTAACTTAGACTAGTAACATATGCATGTTACTACTCTAAGTTACTCCCCACTATGACCAGCCTCACGCGCGCCTCACCTGCCGAGCTGGTTTTGGTTGTCGGGGATGCGCGCCTTGTGTGCAGTTGTCGGACACAGCTGTTTGAACGTCCGTCGAATTTTGATATTCCTAGAACAGTCCTTAAGTAGCAAAGTCCAATTTTTTTGTTAATATTAAAGAAATTATTTTTGTTCCATGTAATTTGTCGATCATATTAGAATTAATTACCGGTCTAAGGAATTTTTGGAAAATATTTTCTGTCCTATGAAATTTGTGGATCATATAAGAAATACTCCATCTGTTTAGAAATATAAGACATTTTAGCTTTGTGGAATGAATCTATCTAGACACATTTTAGTGTATAGGTTTACTCCAAACCTCTACGAACATATACACTAAAATACATCTAGATACATTCGATTCACAAAGTTAAAACATCTTATATTTCTAAATGGAAGGAGTATATTAATATTAGAAATCGGTTTCTGTTCTATGTAATCTCTGGATCATATCATAAAGGATCGGTAAAAATAGAACCCCCGCGGCGGAAAAGAACTTCATCTCATCCTGCTCACTCCTCGCGAGCGACGGGGCAAACCCTAGGATCCCCAGCCCCAACCCCTTCTTCCTCTCCTTCCCGTCGCCACCGCCGGCGATAGCCGCCGGGCAATGCCCGGGCGGTGTCGGTGGCGGCGAAACCGCTTCTACCCGCGTGTGGGAAGGGAGACGCGAGGTTATCCCAATCTGCAGCGGTGCACTGATGGTGCAAGGTTGCGTGGCAGCGGTGGAGCATCACGGTGGTGACCTAGCGGAAGTGATGGACGACGAGGCACAGGACAACGATGTGAGGTACTATGCATAGCAGCAGCTAGAGGATGCGGGCTAGATCTGGGCCAGTGAGGGCCCAATCTGGGCCTACAGCGCAATGACCATTCTCGAATCTGGACGTGGGCATGCCTTGGCCATGCATAGCTAAGGGCTAGATCTGGTCCAAGAGGGCCCAGACCTAGTAATTGAAGGGTTTTCGTGACAGATAACAAAAAATTAACTATGCGGAACACCATGAATGCCCAAGGGTCTATCTAGAAGTAATACAGTAATGGAGGAAGACAGCGGTAACGTACCCTTGAAAACCAAGAGAGCGTTACGCTCATGTAGGAGCATGGATAATGTAGTTGTACCCATCCGACTTCAAGCTCACGAAGCTCCTCGCACGTCACCCCTTGTCTAGGTCCTTGTACGATGGCCCGGTCGCTACAAGTGCAGCTCCCCCGAGTTATCACATGCATATAGTGCAATGTGACGACTCCCGAACTCCTTGATCCATGTTGGGGTTGCGGAAGTAGACCTCCTGGCAGAACCCCTGCAGCACAATGGCGTGCCATAGATGCGTTGACTTTGCATGTATAGTCCTTACTTGGGACCGTGCCCCGACAAAGGCAACTAGAGAGATAAAGGAAGTTTATTGTGTGTTTTATCCCACCCTTGGGCACCTCTTTATATATGGTAAGGGAGGTGTACCCTCCCCTTTAGGTGCCCCATGTGGGACTAAACTTAAAACAAAAGGGTCAGGAAAAACAGCTGTAGCTGGATGGGCTGAAACCATTCAGCCCCGCAAGCAACAGGGAGTAACCCGGGTGGGCTTCAACGCCACCCAGGCGGCCCATCGCGCCCTCTAGTAGCGGCCACAGCCAGCGGACCGGGTGGGCCTCAGCGCCCCCAGCAGCCCACGAGCTGGTGTCGGCCTGGCGTGGCTCCTGGGTGGGCCGGCTCCGTCCGCGCGGCCTAGCTCGCCCGATGGCAGCGGTGGTGGCTGCCTGGACCCGGGTGGGCTAGCTTGCCGTAACGTAGCCCAGCGGTGTTGCCCGCCAGCCAGCTCCCCACGAGCTCCTCTTGGGCTGGGTCGAGCTAGCCTGGCAGCGGCGGCGACTGCCAGCTGGTGCTTGCCCCGTGCGGCAAGTATTACCCACCGCCCACGTGCGTGGGCTGGTCAAAAACCTGCCCTTTTTGCTATTTTCCTTTTTGCCTTTTTCCCGTGGCTTTCTCCTGGGCTAATTTCCTCTGGGATTTTGGCCTAATGAGAAAGTCACTTGTAAATTTGAATTTAAATATTTATTTAGTATAAGTTAATTCATAATTAACATATATTATATATACATATTGTAAATTGCTATTTATCCGAAACTCCTTTTGGCCTTTTCCTTTCCTTCTTTCTCTGGACAACTTCATATCTCTCCAGAACGATTCCGATTTCTCTCTCTTTCATGATTCCATCTCACAGGAGGATGTCCAAACATCGTACCGCCCTTAAGCATATTTCCCTACGGTAGGTAATGCTATAGACATGATCCATATCAATGATCAACAGAGGTACCAGGATGCCCATGTGACCCCTATGCACTCCATGAATCTCCATTGTGTCGAACCTGAAACGATATATCCAATTCACTTGTTTGCGATACAAGACTTGTCCGAGATTCAATCATCGGTATCATAATACCTTTATTCAATCTCATTTCCAAGAAGTACTGTTGTACTCGTTCGCGTGAAATACCATCCCTATGACCTAGTCATGTGTTACGCAACATGGATGTAATTCACCGTGTGGGCCCAGTTGTATCTACCCATCACACAGAAGAACAATTCCTATCTTGAAGCATATTGCCTCTACATGCTCCTTTGGATACCCAACATGCACATTTATGGTCACCCTATCATGAGATGACGGTTGATACAGTTGAAGCATCCTCCGGTAACGGTGATTGATATGATCTCACGGTCTAAGGATTAGGGCAATCTGTTTCTAACAATTGCAACATGAACTAGGTGACATGATTGTGTCGCAACAATCATTAGTGGGAAGTGTCCACCACATCATTCTAAATGGTATGACTTCATTGTCAGTGACTTTTGTTTAGCCCATGATCAGGAAACCTTGATCATCGTCTGCCCAATGAACTAGTTGAATAGAGGCTACTAGGGACCTGGGTTTGTTTATATACCACACATGTATCAATGTTTCTGCTTGATACAGTTATAGCATGATATAAAACTATTATGAACTAATGAGATATGACAATAATACCCTTTTATTATTTGCCTCTAGGGCATATCTCCTTTTGTCTCCCACTTGCACTAGAGTACAAATAATCTAGTTGCACTGCTACTAATCATAAACCATATATCATATGAGTTTATTGGTCATGCTTCCTCATGGAGAACTTCATGTCCTAAATCTGTTTCACCAGATTCATAAGGTCCTATTTTGCAAATCATTAATGTCAACTATTTGACATTCATACCATTATCATATAATGTGTTTTAGCATTTTGGTGATAAAGTGAGACTTCTATTTACAATGACGATCTATCAGTCAATAGAACTTTCAAGATGTATAATTATAAAACACACTTAGTCGAAAGTTGAACTTTCTCTAAACAAAAAATATACTTGCTAACACTGAAGTTTCCTAATACTTCTATATCTTTGTAAATTTTAATCAAAGTGCAACACTTTCACTTTGATGTCTAGCCACACTTTCGCTGCGTTCCAACTTAACACTGATTCAATGATTCAGAAATCACTCTCAAATCTTTGTTCGTTACTACTAAGAACATGGGTCACATTATGTAAACTATAAACTACATGGTTTTACCTTAGAAAAACTATGGCCAAGGCATAGTCGATGCAGTGCATCCCTTTTCCCTTGTTTTAACCATAGTTATAAATACCGAGTCATTACTCAATACTTCTCCTAGTATTTCAAGTAAGGACCAATTCTTTGCCTGAATCCATTCTAAACTATTTTTGGAATCTCAACTAGGTCCTTCTGAACACTTTCAGAATTCTCCAAGCATTTTGACCTTTTTAATGTTTATCAAACATCATGATCCAATCAAATAGATCCACTATATTTAATTCAAGTTGAGTTTCATGCATATAATGATCTAATCATTCCTAATACCAAATACATTGTTCACTTAATATGTCGATTGCATATTCAAGAACATTGTCACGCTCCCATTCAAATATTTCATCAATATTTGATATTCTAGGATGTAACTCATCTCCCACTCAAATATGTCGTCCACATATTCCGTTGGAAAAACTTCTTAGCTCCCACTCAATTAAAAAACCCTTCTCGATAATCTTGGCAAATCCAAAATTCTTTGATCTTGCATTAAATCAAGAATTTATGTTATAAGACTTTAGCAATTCCTGATTGATCAAAATCTGCCAGTTGTACTAGCTACAACTTCAAAATTTTGAAGACTTTACTGTTTGATCAGTCCTTCGCTAACTTCATGACTCTAGGTCATTTCTTGTACTTAGGTCCATCAATCTTTCTTTGTAGTTCGTAGGTATGTCTTATTCCAATAATAGGACAAGTGAATCAAGAATGGAATTCTGCAACTGGCAGAACAAGTTCTTGAATCCTACTTTTATAAAGTATTAGTTGAAACACTTATGATCATATCATTCTAGTTTCCCTCTATTTGTAAAGTTTGTTTTTGGAACATATTTTGTTTTACATTATTGACAATTCGGAGGTAAGGTCAAGACCTTTTGCTTACACTTTTTCCTTTCCACTAACACTTCTATAAGAACCTTTTCTCAAAAGAAGTATCTCGCTGAGACAATACAAACTTTGTCTTCTTCGGGCATTGGTTTGGAATTTGTGTTCATAGTCTTACTAAGAACGTATCACAAAGACTTACCATTCACAACGATCTCGAACTATCGAAATCTCTAGAAACTCGAGCTTGCCATATCTCATATGGTGATGTTTCCGCGAATCATTTAGATCTTCCTAATACTTTTGCGTGTTTACTAATTCGGTCTTTAACTGTAATTCCTAACGTTGAACCATTCAAAGATCATTTGGACCATATGTATCTTATACACTATTATTATGATGTTTTAGACATATCAACACTATTTGATTAGTCCAATCACCATAATTTGTGAAACTGTTTTTCACAAGTCCCTTATATGCCATTTTTTATTCACTTGAATTCCAAATTACTTGGATCAAATTACAAAGACTTTTGGAATTCTTGTTAATCTTACATCCATTTCATTCTAAAATCATTTGAACAATTCAAATAGTCTCAAACTTGTATTTCATTAAGTAAATACACATATTTACTTAAATTCACCAAAATAATGATTTCCATTATCTGTTGAAAGTACAGTACACCGAATGTATAAAATTCAACACTTCTTCCCATATCACCGTTTTACCAGAATGCGGAGTTTTAGTCATTATGCCCAATGAGGCAAGGTTTTGCAAAGTCTCTAGATCAAATATCTAAGATCCTGATCTTCATTAACATGAAAAACATGTAATAATCACAATGACTTAAACAATAGTGTTATTCATTATCTAGACTTGAATATCTTTTGGCAACTTTCATAAACGTCCTTTTATCATACAGATAGAGACTAGAATAACTTGTTTATAATCCTAATGTGAATCATAAAAGATATCTTTCATCATAACAGAACGATTGAATTGTTTCTTATTAATAAGAATAATCGTCTCGCAATAAGCAAGACACACTAATGTGTGTTCACAGACTTGATTACAAAGCTTTTATTCAAATCTACTAATTCTAATGATAAACTTCGAGGGAAGGAGTGTTGTCGGCCATCAACTAGCTTGCTTGCCGCCATCATGCCATCAGCGCCTCGTTCCATTCTGTAACTCTCACGCAGAGGGTCATGTTTTCCATAAAACAAGATTAAGTGTCCAATACTTGAAACCTGCATAAGCGTTTCATGGAAACGTTCATTCCTTGTATATCACATATACACTTTCCGTTGATGATCATCCTAGCTTTTTGGGTTTGACCTTGGCGAAGGTATCACGACGGTCACAAAGATTCGTATATTCTCTACCGTCGGATTCATCAGGGAAATCTTCTAGGGGTTCACAAAGGATATAGAGGAGATGGTTTTCTATGAGGATCCTACTTAGGCGTTCATATCAACCGATGAAATTCGACCCATCTAACTTAAGTTTCTCTTCCTGTTCATTAATGGACTAAAGATGTCCTGAACTAAGGGAATGGCTATAATCAACAAGATATTTGCAAAAGGACTCAGACTAAGTTCATAATATGGATTTCAAACGAACTCCCACTTAAACTATCATCCCTAAAGATAGTAATAGTGATTACACAATCCCTTTTCTCCACATCATCCCCGATCGTCACGACCTTTGCTATGGGTGCTAGGGTGGAATTTATCGGTCGATCACATCATCCATGTGACTCGTGCTTGATATTTTGATCGTTGTGTTCTGAGGACATGTCTACATATGCTAGGATCGCCAAGTTAACCTTAGTGTATTCACAGTGCAACGTGAATTACACCCACCGTATGCGAACGCAGATATGTTTGACACCCGATCGTCACAGCCTTCCTCATAACGGAGAACTTTCTTGGTGGTGCACACTAAGGGAGAACACTTTCAATGGTATTAATATAGGGATCATCCTATTTAAATGCTACCACTATGTATCTAATACCAACACTCAAACAAGATGCAAACAAAGATTAAATCATATCTGATCATATGTGACGTGACATGGCTATCTTCCCGCTCCATGATCTCCATCAGGTGCTCTGGCTTGGCGCCAAGTCCATAACGCCATTAGTCTTGTCGTTCATCATCGCGAAGATTACTACTACACGACTTAGCAATAGGAAAAGTAAACTATCTTACCTTTTCACGACTTGCAACCATATCACATCACAAATCCTTCCCTGCAACATAAAGTTAGACGCCTCTACTCTATATATTGCAGATTTTGCGTGGTTGTTAGGCTTTTCATGAAAAAACCGTTTCTACCTACGAACGTCCAACCACAACATAAATAAAATAGTTGTCGCTACTACACCCCTTTTGGGACCTTCCGTTGTAGATGCCATATCAACTACTGTAAGAGAGACAGACACCCGCTAGCTACTCATATAGTACAAGCCGTATGTCGAGCGTGGAACCAGTCTTGCGTAGGATTATGCGTAAGGTCAGTCTCGGCCGCTTCATCTCATAGTACGCCGATATAAACAAATACACGTGGGAAGGTAACAAGTAGCTTATAGATGCCTACACTTTGCATGTGTCTATCCGTACTAGCTAGAATACTAACCATAGATCAGGATCTGATACCACTGTAGGGTTTTCGTGACAGATAACAAAAATTTAACTACGCGGAACACCCTGAATGCCCAAGGATATATCTAGAAGTAATGCACTAACGGAGGAAGACATCAGTAACGTACCCTTGAAGACCGAGAGAGCGTTAAGCTCATGCAGGAGCGTGGATGATATAGTCATACCCGTTCGACTCAAGGTCACGAAGCTCCTCGCACGTCACTCCTTATCTAGTTCCTTGTACGATGGCCCGGTCGCTACAAGTGCAGCTCCCCCGAGTTATCACATGCATACGGTGCAATGCGACGACTCCTGAAGTCCTTGACCCATGTTGGGGCTGAAGAAGTAAACCTCCTGGTGGAATCCGTGCAGCACAACGGCGTGCCACAGATGCGTTCACTTTACGTGTATAGTCCTTACTTGGGATCGTGCCACGACGAAGGCAACTAGAGAGAGAAAGGGAGTATTCCAACCAAAGTGAATATCTCAATTTATTGTGTGTTTTATCCCACCCATGGACACCTCTTTATATAGGGGAAGGGAGGTGTACCCTCCCCTTTAGGTGCCCCATGTGGGACTAAAATTAAAACAAAAGGGTCAGCAAAAATAGCTACAACCGGATGTTTATTTTCATTAAGTTTGTTACAGGTTTCCATTTTTAGTTTTGGTTTTATTTGTGTGTGATGGTTTTGGGCCTGTCCAAAATCAAGTGTGTTTGGGCATTTGGGTTGTTAGTTTGGCATGGGGCTAAAACCATTAAACCTAGTAAGCAACAGGGAGTAACCGGGGTGGGCTTGAGCGCCACCCAGGCGGCCCAGCGCACCACCCAGCGGCGGCAGCAGCCAGGGCCCGGGTAGGCCTCAGCGCCCCCGGCAGCCCAGGAGCTGGTGGCGGTCTGGCATGGCTCCCGGGTGGGCTAGCTCCGTCTGCGTGGCCCAGCTCACCCGCTGGCAGTGGTGGCGGCTACTTGGACCCAGGTGGGCCGGTTTGCCCCGGCGCGGCCCAGTGGCGCTGCCAGCTAGCCAGCTCCCCATGAGCTCCTCTTTGGGCCGGGTCGTGCTGGCCTGGCAACAGCGGTTGCTAGCTGGTGCCTGCCCCGTGTGGCGAGTATTACCCACTGCCCATGTGCGTGGGCTGGTCAAAAACCATCCTTTTTCTATTTTCCTTTTTGCCTTTTTCCCGTGGCTTTCTCCTGGGCCAATTTCCTCCGAGATTTTGGCCTAATGAGAAAGTCACTTTATAAATTGAATTTAAATATTTATTTAGTATAAGTTAATTCATAATTAACATATAATTAATTCATATTATAAATTGTCATTTGTCCGAAACTCCTTTCGGTCTTTTCCTTTCCTTCTTTCTCCGAGCAACTTCGGGTTTCTCCGGAACAATTCTGATTTCTCTCTCTTTCATGATTACATCTCCAAGCATCGTATTGCCCTTAAGTGTGTTTCCCTACGATTCGGGAATGCTATACACATGATCCATATCAATGATCAACAGAGGGACCGGGATGCCCATGTGACCCCTATGCACTCCACGAATCTCCATCATGTCGAACCTGAATCGATATATCGATTTCTCTTATTTGTGATACAAGACTTATCCCAAATTCGATCATCGGTATTACGATACCTTTATTCAATCTCATTTCCAGCAAGTACTATTTTACTCGTTCCCGTGAAATACCATCCCCATGACCTAGTCATGTGTTGCGCAACATGGATGTAATTCACCGAGTGGGCCCAGTTGTATCTTCCCGTCACATAGGAGAACAATTCCAGATCTTGAAGCATATTGCCTCTACATGCTCCTTTGGATACCCAACATGCACCTTTATGGTCACCCTATCACGAGATGACGGTTGATACAGTTGAAGCATCCTCCGGTAATAGTGATTGATATGATCTCATGGTCTAAGGATTAGGACAATCTATTTCTGACAATTGCAACATGAACTAAGTGACATGATCGTGTTGCAACAATCATTAGTGGGAAGTGTTCATCACATCATTGCAGCTGATATGACTTCATTGTCAGTGACTTTTGTTTAGCCCATGATTAGGAAACCTTGATCATCGTCTGCCCAATGAACTAGTTGAATAGAGGCTATTAGGGACCTGGGTTTGTTTATATACCACACCTGTATCAATGTTTCCGCTTGATACAGTTATAGCATGATATAAAACTATTATGAACTAATGAGATATGACAATAATACTCTTTTATTATTTGCCTCTAGGGCATATCTCCTTTAGTAACCATTTGGGAATCCCTCTAGGGTTTGAAGGGTGTGACTTGCACGCAGCCCAGAGGCACCATGGCGGCTATGCTTGTCGACCTTGTGCTGCCTAAATGCTGGATTGCACCAATTTCCCTCATCCACATCGTTGGACCCATTAGCGATGGATGTCACTCCCAAGTGCAAGATCATGGAAGCCGGGACGATGTCCTTGTCTCTTCAGCGAGTGTCGTTGAAGTGGTGATGGTCTTCCTCTTTGTCCATGCGGATGGCAGAGAGGGAACAACATGGGATCCTGGTGTTGTTGACGCTTCTGCAATGGAGGCTCCCATATCGTGTTTTGGAGGCTTGGCTAGCTTGGCGGCAGTGGGTGGTCCGAGGTACCGATGTGGTGCGAAGGTTTTTCTGGGTGAAAGCCCAGTGCTTTGGCGCCAGCGGAGGCAATGCCCGCGGGTATCGTAACCCTCTTGTGGGCGCCATTGTGGGTACCTTCCTCGTGTCGGAGCTCCAGATGAAAACCCTTGACCATCTCGGTCTCGGTGACAGCGGTGTGTTGCATCCTCACCCTCATGGGGGTGTCTTCATGGAGCTCTGGAACTTATTGGTTTCGTTCTGGTGTCATCGGTGGGGAAGTTCGGATCATGTGTCGAGGCACCTCCGAAGCTGGCGCGAGGCATCCTCGGCAGCCCCCTATATGTCGTGGTGGTGTCACGGCAGATGCCATGGATAGGCTAAAGGTGGGGCCAATATGCACTAGAGGAATCCAGGGAGGGATAGTGTGGTGATTCCACACACAGATGCTTTGTATTCTTCAAGTTCACTGAGTTTATAGATGCTCCTTGAGCTGTGTTGGGGAGAGGAGGAAGAAGAAGCTCTCTTACTCTCACCACTACTTTTACCCAATGAACACTCTACTCGCCCGCCAGCCCCTTCTACAGAGGCCCTAGCGCTCCTTATAAAGGGGAGGCTAGGTTGCCAGTTAGGGCATACGTGGAGGCATATTCCTGGGAATATGCCTCTCCTTAAATAGCAAATCGACCGGGTCTCCTTTTCCCTTCGTAAGCCATGTAGAGGCTACGTAACCCTCTGCAGCGCCAATGTCAGCCGACATAGGCTACGTCACCTTTGTCGGCCACGCCCTGCTGGTCCCTCCCTCTGTCCGCTTCGCTCATTCTCCAGCGCACAGAGATCACCTTTTGACCAGCGGGGTACCTTCCTTCTCTTGCAAGCCTGATATAACCCGGCTCTGGCCTGATTAATCCGGCCCCGTGGGTACCTGCAGACAAGTTACAAAGAGCCTGCTGACATACGATATACGTCGGCCGGGACGCGGTTAGGCGGACATCCTACGGGCCGGGTTACTCCGTAAGTCGGCCTGCCTTGAGGTTACTCAGCCAGCTCCCGCTTTGACCTTGCCATACCTCGGCTAACTCGGCCTCTATACCCTGGCGTGACCCTACCCGGGGGTATCCCCCCAACATTAGTCCCCGAAGCTGGTGGGTCTTAGCAACTTCAGCTTCTAAGGCCACGGTAGGTTCAATCTACCAAGCTTTTTGCTCCCCTTTCCGAGTTACCTTGTAGTTCGGATCCCGTGGCCTAGCTTTCCCTTGGCACATTCTGAGTTATCACTCGTTGGTCGGGTTACTCTTCAGTTTTTCATGTTATCCTTCCTTCTCTCATACACTTCCCCACGTCCTACGTAGAGGGTAATCATCATCTTGCCTCACTTTAAGGGCATGCGCCACTTACTGCACTTATTGTCAGGGGTTACTGCTGCAAACGTCACGTCGTGGCTGCCTCCTCGTTAACTGCATCACCACGTCACGTCGTGGAATCTCCTGTTCCTTGTGGCCCTTCTTGTGGCTTGCTTCTGATTGGCTTACCCGGCAGAGACACGGCCACACCATGTGGCTTCGAGGCACTGCCCGATCCCACTATACATCGCTAGGGTGCGGTTAAATAGGGGAGAGGGCGCACCCCTTGGCTGTTTTCCCCCTTCTCGCGCCTCTCTGCCTACCTGCTCCTTCTTCTTCCTCGTGACAGCGTTGTCGTCACCGCTTCTGCTTAGCACTGCCACCGCTGCGCCTCGCTTCTTCGCATTTTCCTCACTGCCGCTCCCACGCCGCTTCACCGCCACGGGGCCGTGCCAATCCAAACCACTGTCCCCCACCTCTAATCGGGTCGGTGAGGACAGCGATTTGGAGATGACAGAGGAGGAGCTCGCCATCGTCGAGGAAGAGGAGATGGAGGGAGAAGGTGAGGTGCAGGAGCGCGGTGCCTGGGCCGGCTTGTGGGTGTGCCAAGACTACCTCGATTGGCTTTACCGCACCCGCCGCATCCCCGAAGGCGTAATTTCCCGCCTCGCCTCCGAAGAAATTGCTCCCTCGCCCAATCCGGGTGAGTCCGTCATCTTCCTCTCCCACTTCTAGCGCGGCTTCGGCTTGCCAGTCAGTGATTTCTTTCATGATCTTATCAATGCCTACGAGCTCCAACCTCATCATCTTCCGGCGAACGCCATTACTTCCCTTTCCTCCTTCGCATCTGCCATAGAGGGATACCTCGGCTTGTGGCCCACTAAGGAGCTTTGGGTCTGATTCTTCGGTCTGAAGAAGAATGTCATTCCGGATAAGACAAGTGTCCCTGCGGACAAATTGCTCACCCAGTGCGGCGCCGCTTCTATTTCTCCCTGCAAGAATTCTGTCTTTCCCCGGGTTACCGGCCTCGAGTCTTCCAAGGGCTGGGCCCGGACCTTCTTTTATGTGAGGAATAGCTTGGATGAAGAGTTGATCCAGCTGTGTCCCTTCGCAATGGGCGCTCCTAATCCGGCTCTGTGGAACCGGATCCCTAAGAAGCCAACTTCCTTGGCGAATCAAGTGAATAACCGCTTCAAGGAACTAAAGGAGCTGAAGCTACGCAACGGGGATGTGATGATCACATTCGTCTGTAGCCGGATTTCCCCCTGCAGAAGCGCACACACAAGCTCTGCCATATGAGCGGGCATCTTGACCCCAACCAGGCCTCCTCCTTCGAGCTGAGCAACACCGAGATATTCCGCCGGGTTAAGGCTATATTTACAACAGACAAAGAATTCAAAGAATTCAACGCGGATTGGGATTGGGGATTGGAGCACTACTGCCGAGACAATCCTCCTCCTATGGTAAATTTTCTTACCCAACCATTCTCCGAGTTACGCCCTATGGTGGAACATGTTAGTTATTTGACCCCCTTGCATTTTGCTTTTAGTTGTTTCTCCAGCAGACCATCGAAGATGGCACCGAGCCTTCCCTCAAATGGGGGAAGGATCGGCTTGTCTCTGACGAGGAGGAGCCGGATCAGGAGATGTTCTTGCCTGCCCCGGACGGATCCAAGCGAACCTCTGGTAACTTCTTTTCCTTAAGGGATTGGCCTGACGATGAGGATGATTCCGATATTGAGATTTTGGAGGTATATGACCTGTGCCCATTTCTTTCGCATTTCCGGCTTCAGCTAATCCGGCTGAGCAGATCCACGAGGACCCCCCTCTTGCAACGGGTGAGCCGGTTCCAGACGCGTCTAAGAAACGGGCTGCCACTTCAGTTGCTTCTTCCGAGCCTCCCCAAACAACCAAAAGGCGGAAGAAGTCCACTGACAAGGCTGCCAGCAAGCCTCCAACTAAGGCCAAGTTCGAAGAGCTCGAAAGCCCAGGGAGCCTCTGACTTCTGATGAGTGAGTCTCCTTTTCCTTGTCCAATTCTCTGTTTCATGCTTCTTTGTCTCCATGCCTCTCTTTCTGTTATAACTTGTTACTCATCGTTTGATTCGGCGGGGCTGCCATGGAGGTTCCCCAGAGCGGCTCCAGCATTGCTTCGTCTTTCCGGCGCACCCCATCTCCCCCCTCGCGACGATGTCACGCGCCCGTTGAGCCCAGTTCAGGAAGGCTCGGCAGTTGTTCCGGATCTCAGCCCATCTCGTCAGAGAAGGGCAACCTTGGTGCAGGGGGAAGTGGTGCGGCCGAGGACACACTAAGGCCGGATGCTCCCAGCTCTTCATCGGCTCAGCCGCAACCCATCATTTCCGTGGTATCAGTAGCAGCAGCACCAACATCAGCACCAGCAACAGCACCATCAGCAGCACAAACACCAGTGCCAGTACCCCCAGCAACACCAGCAGCAGCACAAGCACTAGCGCTAGTACCACCAGCACCACCAGCATCAGCGGAAGCACCAACACCAACTCCCGACTCGTCCGAGTCTTCCAAGACTCGGCGAGAAGACCCAACTAGCACTAAGGCTGCACCCAAGTCCAAATCCGCAGCTCAAGCCTCAGCCTCCCAAAAGCAGCCCAAGGCCGGCAGTCAGGCCAAGAAAGGCTCTGGTGCCACCAAGGCATCATCCATCGAGGCTGGACAGTGCACCCTTGCGTCCATGCTGCCTAAGAGAGATGCCTCCTCCGGGTCAGCTGGCAGCAAGCAACTCGCACTGCATACCAGCCCCGCTGCCGCCCTAGTTGCGAGGAGAGAGGCTCATGCCAAAGGCTTGGTTGCGCCCCACATGCTTAGTGGAGAGAGCTATCCTCCGGCTCTGATTGAATATGTCAATATTTGGAACAATGCGGAGTTCGTCAATCCGAACGATGATCTCCCGGAGAAGTTTGGGCCCGCCGAGTTCAGCGCACAGATGAACACGGCAGCCTAGGCTATTAACATTGCTGGCCGGATGATGGAGGTACGCTACTTTGTCTTTTCCTTAATATGCACAAGTGCTTAGAGATATATCCATTAGTCCCCGAGCTTCCGGGGGAGTAACTTATTACTTGGCCGGATGCTCCTTAGAGAACTAGCGTAGCTCCTTAGTAGCTTAGAATATGCACACACCCAAAGCCGGGCTAAGTTCCACTTGGCCTGGATTTTGTACACTTCGAATATGCACACACCTAGAGCCGGGTTAAGTTCCACTTGGCCCGGATTTTGTACACTTCGAATATGCACACACCTAGAGCCGGGTTAAGTTCCACTTGGCCCGGATTTTGTACACTTCGAATATGCACACACCTAGAGCCGGATTAAGTTCCACTTGGCCCGGATTTTGTACACTTCGAATATGCACACAACTAGAGCCGGGTTAAGTTCCACTTGGCCCGGATTTTGTACATTTCGAATATCCTTATAGCTGAACCAACCTCGCTCTTTTCAGATCACTACCAATCGTCGGACTGCTGAGTTTTAGCGCCTCTTGGACTCACACAAGGTGCTACGCTCGAAACATGCTGCGCTTCTTGCTAAGTGCGAAAAAAGGTTAATTTTTCTCTTCGACTTTTGCCCCCTTCTCTCTTTGCCTTTTCCCGCCGAACTAATCGGTCATTCGGATTGCACAGCCGAAGTGGAGGCCGAAAATACAATCATGAGAAAAAATTTGGACGACATAAAAGGTAATTCGCTTTGGTTAACCCATTTCCGTGCTCTTTCTCCATTCTCCTTGACTTGGCAGATATTTATACCTCGGCTCTACCAGGTCAACAAATCGTTGTAGCATCCCTTGAAGATAGTGTGCCCGTGCTGTTGGGGATATACTTTCCGGGTATCCTCATAGTTCCTCACTGACCAGGGTGGCCCACTTCGGGTTAGAGCTTTGCTTCACGGGCGGCCCAGTCAGGGAGAAAGACGGAGTCCAATCCGGCTACAGGAAAGCCCAGAAGACTTACCGACTTAGGCCCATAGTGTTACTTGTAGTTCAAGATGTACTCTGTAACCAACTCTTAGTCGTAGCCGGATAGATCTCTCCTGTAAACCCTAGGTTGGATATCTATATAAGCCATCCTAGGGAGAGCCCTTAGAACACAACCCAATACTTTAGACCCTCAACTCGCACAGGCGAAACCCTTGTAACCCATATTCCGGCTCTGCTGTATTACTGGATTGCTAGCAGGAGTAGGATCCGTCTAAAGCCGCCGGATTCGAACCTAGGTAAACTTGTGTGCTCACCGTCCCGGAACACCGTACTTGTCACACCCCTCTCTTCTGCACGCCTCGAGGACCCCCTCATGGCGTACTTGTCATCAATCCGATAACAGTTGGTGCCCACTGTGGGGCAAGTGAGCTTCGAATCTGCGGTCCGAGCAGAATCTGTGAAAATCGGAATCGGTGAGGCAATCGCCATCGGCCGCATCCTCTACGCGAGCAATGTCCCTCTCATCGTTCTTGACGAGACTTGGATTCTGGCTAAGGAGGCTATGACGGCCTACACAATCATGTCTTTTGGCGAGATCGATGTTTACATCAGTTTCGCTGAACCTACCCCACCCACCCCAGCGGTGATGATAGAGGCAGAATAATCTTCTGGATCCCCTTTGTCCACGGAAGCGGCAGAGTTCCGGATCTCAGAAAATCCTAATCCCACCCAGCCCGCACCAGTTGCGGAGATAGTGGAGAAATCCGAGCCTGAAGAAGACCTAGCGGTCCAAGTCGAATTTGGAGTGGATCTCCCTAGAGAGAAGCCGGATCCCAGATCGACCGACCCGTGGAAGTCGAAATTCAGGAGAAGCATAACAACGACACTGATTCCGGCTCCGATGACGTCGGGACAGACATGCCTTTCCTGAGGTACACACTACGACGTATGATACTACAAGGCGAAAACGCAGATGCAATCCTCGAGACCATCAAAAGTTTCGACATGGCTGACCGCGAAAGCCGCAGATACCTCCGGAAGCACGCGTCGCACTTCGTCGGATACGTGGGATCCGGGTCCGGCTCTGCTGGAGAAAAAACTGACTCTGTGCTGGAGGCAATTGGAACAAACGCCGACGTACCCGCATCCTCGGATGAATCGATGACGTCAGCGGATTTCCGAAAGTTCTCCGCGGAATATGAAGAGGAGTATAACTCCAAAGCTGCAGAGGAAGGAGAAGCCATGGATGAAGGATCCGGGGAACACTCTCCCAAAGCGCAGGATGACATGGACGTCGGAGATAATCCCGAAGTCCAGATGTCCGAAAGTACCGATCAGAGCTTGACTCCGGGAAATGGACCCAAAGCCGTCTTTGCTACCGGCGCTGCCAAGAAGGCAAAGAAGAGGAACAAGAAGAACAAGACCCCGGCAAAAGACCCTCTGATAGAGGAGGTGATTGCCGAGGAATACGAAGAAGACTCGGATGGAGCGCTTATCCCAGAAGAGCCGAAAAAAGAAGAATCGGTGGATGGACATGTGATTACCGAAGGTGCGCGTAAACTCATCGAGGCTGCATTAACCACACCTATCCCTACAGCTGCAGAACTTACTGCGGAAGAACTAGACGAAAGGGCCCAAGCCCTAGAAGCGCGTCGTCAACAACTCCTTGACGAAGCCAAAAACATCGAGGGGGAGAAGAAACGCATGGAAAGTAAGGATTACATGTCTCGGTTGCATCAGAAGACCCGGAAACGTTACACAGGTGACGGTAAGTTTCCGGAAGTGAACAGGGTCCTCTTCGAAGGAGATCCAGGGATGCCTCGTATCGACAGCAAAGGAGACCTGGTGTACCCAACGTCAGTACAAAACACTGTCGCAGCACGAGACATCCTGTCCAATAACCCAGGCCCAGAACAGGTTCGATTGGGCATCAAGCTACTCACCAAGGGTCTGGAGCAACAGATGGCTGCGAAATCCGAAAGTGGAAAACTGGTCTCGAAATCTGACTAATGTCACACGGACTCAACCTGGAATGATATAAGGCCCCAGCGTGTTCCGGAACAGCGTCACCTTTCCGAACAATGGGAAGATAACCACTCCAGAACCAAATCGTCAGGACAGCATCACATAACTGCACGTGACTAGAGCAACGTCGCTCCAGCGGCCGAGCAAGAGGCCATTGTTGCACTGTATCCAAGGAACCCTCCCCGACGAGAGTCAAACGATCGAAGGGGATAAGATAAAGAGAAACGTCGGGAGGAGGATCGTCAAAAAATGCCACCTCCTAGACATGCAAGCCGTCTGGCTGAACCTCACCGTGGTGGGAATGACGGATGAAGGAACGGCGGAAACCATCCTAGGACAAGCCGTCAGGGGGCTCGTCGTAGTCAAGACCCTCCCCGGAATCAAAATAATGACGTCTCGGACGGAGGCCAGCGATCAGCCGGAAACAATTCAACTGCCCCACCCTCTCCACCAAGCAGTCATCACAACGGCTCACAAGGAGGACGACGCGGCGGAGGAGGTGGCGGCAGAAGCCGAAGTCCGGCTCCAAGGCAACGCAGCCACAGCCGGCATTCGAGACGATCTCTATCCCCAAACGACGCAAGGCACAGGATCAACTCCAATATAGAGGCGCGGCGCTACGAAAACGATGACATCTACATGGGCCCAAAGTGCTTCGGACCACGCACCAGAGCTACAAGATTCCCGGAAAGATTTGCTATCTCAAGGCACATCCAAGCCTATGACGGCATTGCTCGGCCAGATACCTGGCTTCAGGATTTTTTCCAAGCTTGCTGCATTGCCAAAGGCGGAAACAGCCTGGTCACAACCCGATATCTCCCACTTATGTTGCGGAAGACGGCGCGATCACTGCTCAATGAACTTCCGGAGAACACCATCGATAACTGGTATGACATGCAAAGTGCATTCTTTCGGAATTTCGAAGGCACATATCGGAGGCCATGTACGGTTGGAGACCTACAGCGTTCCACCTAGAAAGCTGGAGAAACTTGCCGAGATTACCTCGGACAATGGATCGACGCCAAGAACTCCTGTGAAGGAGTAAACGATCAAACCGCGATTGAAGCTTTCATCGCAGGACTCCCAATTGGTCTACTACGTCACCGCTTGAAGTGTGACAAGGTCACTGACTTGGGAGAGATGATAGAAATAGCGAGCAAATATGCAGATGCTGACGATGATGCAGAGGGATTACTCAATGTCCTAGCCGTGCCTCAGTCGACAAGACAACCAAAGCAACAAGCTCAGAAGCGCAAAAATACCTTGGAAGAGAAACCCAGCACGGAAACAGCGATGGTTACTACTGTTTCTGGGTCTGGAGGACGAGGAGGACGCGGCGGAGGCCGCGGGCGTGGCCGTGGGACTTCAAGGGTACAAGGTAGAGGAGAACAGCAACCAGGCAAAACCTACTCTTGGGCCGACATTGCCAATAACCCATGTGTGCATCACCTAGACGCCAATGGGGGCTCGTCCCACACCAACGCTGAGTGTCGTTTCAATGACGACATCAAAAGAGACGATACCCCAGGCTACAAAGCTAAGCGGACGAAGGGAAAGAAAAATCCTGAAAAGGACAAAGAGACCAAGGAAGATTCTGACATGGAGGAAGCTGATGCTTCAAATCCCAAGCCGGAAGGGAAGAAGATCTCAGAAACCCAGTTGAACCATAGCTCTGTGATCTTTCATGGAGTTGTCCCAGGAAGACAAGCTAATTCCCTGGGAGAGATTACTTTGGATGTTACCTTTGGAACTCCAAAGAACTATCGGACAGAGGCACTTTCCTATGAAGTGGTCCGGTTCAAGAGCGCGTACCACGCTATATTTGGACGTCCGGCTTACTGGGCTTTTATGGCTCGTCCGTGTTACATTTACAATATGATGGAAATTCCAGGTCCCAACGGCGTGATCACCATCAAGGGAGACCCGAAGAAAGCGCGAGAGTGCGAGGATGGAAATGAAGGCTTTGCTAAAGCCGTGTTGCACACCCAGGAGTACCAGGAGATCAAGAAGAGCATAGATCCGTCCGAGATGCCCGCAACGAAGAAGGAGGTGACAAAGCCAAATCCGGAGTTCAAGGCATTAGAAGAGACGAAGAAGATGCCGTTGAAGGATGATGGCCCCTCCAAGGTGACCCAGATAGGCGTAGGCCTAGGTAGCGCATAGGAAAGCGCGCTCGTCAAGTTCCTCCAAGCAAATCAAGATATCTTCGCATGGCAGCCATCTGACATGACCGGAGTACCTAGGGAACTTGCCGAGCACTCTCTAAATGTAAACCCAAACGCTAAACCCGTCAAACAGTCCCTACGACAATTTGGCGATGAAAAGCATAAGGCAATAACTAAGGAACTAGCACGGCTTGAGTTAGCCGGATTCATAGAAGAGGTCATCCACACTGAGTGGTCGGCCAATCCTGTAATGGTCCCTAAAAAGGACACCACTGATTTAAGGATGTGTGTTGATTATACTGCCTTGAACAAGGCGTGTCCAAAAGATCCGTTCGCTCTACCTAGAATTGATCAAGTTATCAATTCTACGACAGGCTCGGAACTCCTCTGTTTTCTCGACCCATATTCCGGCTATCACCAAATCCAGATGAAGGAATCTGACAAAGTCAAAACTTTATTCATAACCCCCTTCGGAACCTTCTGTTTTGTTACGATGCCCTTTGGGCTAAAGAACGTAGGAGCTACGTACCAGTGCACGATGCCGCGTTGCCTCCATGACCAACTCGGACGCAATGTACATGCATACGTGGATGACATCGCGGTAATGTCCAAAAGGAAAGAAATGCTGATTTCCGACTTGGAGGAAACATTTGCCAATCTACGAAAATACAACATCATGCTTAACCCGAAGAAATGCTTCTTTGGAATACCAGCCGGAAAATTGTTAGGTTTCATCGTGTCTTAGAGAGGCATAGAGGTGAACCGAGACAAAATCAAGGCTATACTCAATATTTCCAGGCCAACTCGCCTGAAGGACGTACAAAGACTAACTGGTTGCATTGCTGCAGTCAGTCGGTTTGTAAGCCGGCTTGGTGAATGAGCCGCACCATTATACAAACTCCTGAAAAAGACCAAAGATTTTGTTTGGACTGATGAAGCTGAAGCTGCACTACAAGACCTAAAGAAAGTACTCTCATCTGCTCCTATCCTTGCAGCGCTGGAACCTCAGGAACCGATGTTGCTTTACATTGCTGCGACAAATAAGGTCGTCAGTATCGTCATGGTGGTGGAGAGACCCGAGGAAAATCAGGAGCACCTGGTGCAGCGTCCGACTTACTTTGTTAGTGAAGTCCTAACAGAGTCAAAGCAGCGGTATCCGCACTATCAAAAGTTAGCTTACGATGTTTTTCTAGCATCTCGTAAGCTACGACTCTATTTTCAGGAGCATCCAATTACCGTGGTGAGCAAAGCTCCCATGAGAGATATAATCAACAATAGTGACGCCACAGGACGTGTCGCCAAATGGGGCATAGAGCTTTCAGGTTTTGATATTGAGTATAAACCTCAGACAGCAATCAAATCCCAGGTCCTTGCTGACTTTGTTGCTGATTGGATAGAGACGAAGGAGAACATGATCCTCCCTGAGTCGGAATATTGGACCCTCTTTTTCGATGGGTCTAAGGCTCGAGGGGGCTCAGGGGATGGCGTGGTGCTCAAATCACCCCAAGGAGATAAACTTTTATACGTGTTGTAGATCCACTTCACAGCGACAAACAATATTGCCGAGTATGAAGCACTGCTACATGGAATCCGGATTGCTAAGGATATTGGCATCCGACGTTTGATGTGTTACGGTGATTCGGATCATGTTGCTCAGCAAGTGTCGGATATTTGTAACGCAAATAAACACATGGCAACATATAAAGCTGTCGTGGATGATCTATCTAAATTGGTCGAAGGGTTTGAAGTTTAACACATCCCTCAAACAGAAAATGAGGAAGCAGACGCACTATCTCGGATAGGTTCTGCGCAGAAAGAGGTCCCGGATGGTGCTTTTTTAGAGCACCTCAAAGTTCCCTCAATAAAGGGAGTAGATGAGGAATATCCGACCAAATCCGACTCACCTTTGATAGCAGTTCTAGCTGTAATTCCTAGCTAGACTCAACCCTACCTCGATTATTTGGTAGATGGCAAATTACTCGAAGACGAGGTGCTAAGCCAGCAGATTATCCGACGAGCAAAAGCCTATACTATTGTTAAAGGTGAGCTCCATAAACGGAGTGTTTCTGGGGGTTTTCAGCGTTGTGTATCTTCAGAAGAAGGAGTGGAAATCTTAAGAGAAATCCATGAAGGCGAGTGTGGTCACCACGCTGCAGCATAATCTTTAGTGGCAAAAGCTTTTAGACACGGATTTTTCTGGCTTACAGCTCAGGCAGATGCCAAACGATTAGTCAAGACGTGCAAAGGCTTCCAAAAGTACGGCAGGCAAGCTCATGTTCCGGCTGATCAGCTACGAACAATACCTATAACATGGCCCTTTGCAGTCTGGGGGCTTGATATGGTAGGACCATTTAAACGAGCTCCAAGTGGATTTACTCACCTCTTAGTGATGGTGGATAAATTCACCAAATGGATTGAGGCTAAACCTGTCACTAGTTGTGATGGAGCAACAGCCAAAAGATTTATCGAGGATGTTATAATCCGGTATGGTTATCCGCATAGCATTATCACGGACAACAGGAGTAACTTCTCTATGGGAGAATTGGCTGAATTCTGCAACGAGCAAAATAGCCGGCTTGACATTGCGTCAGTCGCACATCCACAGGCTAATGGACAAGTCGGAAGATCAAATGGTTTAATCCTACAAGGCCTACAACCGAGACTCAAAGCACCACTACGACGTGCTGCGGGGGCTTGGGTAGAGGAATTACCCTCTGTAATTTGGAGTTTAAGAACAACTCCAAACAGGTCAATAGGATACACACCTTTCTTCTTGGTCTATGGTGCAGAAGCATTTCTTCCTAGTGATTTGATTCATACTTCTCCTAGAGTGGCCGCGTATATCGAAGAGGATGCTGAGATTTCTCGACAAAATGATCTCGACTTAGTCGAAAAAGTTCGCGTCATTGCTGAAATGAGATCAACAGCCTATCAGCAGAAGTTACGGAAGTATCATAGCCAGAGAGTCCGAAATAGATCTTTCAATAAAGGTGATTTGGTTCTCCGGCTTGTGCAACAAAGAAAGCACAAACTTTCCCCAATATGGGAAGGGCCCTTTTTAGTTAGTCGAGTATTGCACAATGGATCGTATTACTTAACTGACATGAGACCAGTCAAAGAAAGACTTGCTACTAAGAAGAGAAAGAGAGCTAGAGGCAGTACAAATCCGGATGAGTTAGACAGACCGTGGAATATTGCTCAGCTACATCCCTTTTATTCTTAGTTTATCCTTCTTTGTAAACATATATATGTACATGATTCTGTGAGAAATAAAAGTTTTGGTTGCCTCAATATTCTCTGAGAAGTTTTTACCATCTTATTTCCAAATGATCATGTCATAGTCGAAAATCCCAGGATGCTTGCAAGTACTTTAAGCTCATGTTCGTTCTGGTTTAGATTTCCGATTCTAAAAATTGCTACCTTCGGGTATAACTATAAAATTTCTAGTCTTTACTCTGGTTATTTGTCTGATTGCTGGATTGCGGGCATTTTCCGAGTAGTGAATTGTTGGTACTGGAAGCCGGCTTTGTTTCCGAGTTTAAACTGGTTTAGCAATTAAGCTCCATTGCTCGGCAAAGTTTCCAGCAGAAGGTTTAGCGTACTCACAAAAGGGACGAGGCAGAAAGCGAGATAAACGATAAGTAGAGACGAAAAAATACAAGTGCTTATGTAAACAATTCAGGCACGCAAAAAGTTTAAAGCCAAAAGGTGCTGAATAGATCAAAAGCTTAGCACTAGCAAAATTAAAATACTGCATATTTACAGACGCATCATGTTTTTTCGGAATAATACAAAAATTTCTGATCTATGATGAAGGAGCTGCCGGCTCGCTAGTTACGCCGCCTTGATATCGTTCCGAGATGTCCGCATCCGAGATAGTGCGTTCATCGTTAGAAACTTCCGCGGATTCTTCTGGAGGAGGAGGCGGAGTATCCACGCGGGTGAAGAAAGGGGTCTTGTAGCTGGTCAGATCAGCCACGTGACACCCATATACGGCGCAGGAGTGTATGATGGCTGGAAGGTCCTGCTCCTAGCCGTCCTCATCTACTTTGCAGTACCCTCTGGTCACTTGCCATATCTCCATGTTTCCATGGTGGCTCATGACCATGGTGAGAGCGTTCTGCGCCGCAGTCCGCGTGTAGGACATGTTCCAATCCTGAACAAGTTGCAGCATCTCCTTTGCCTTGTCCCGCACCTAAAAATCCGATATGCTGTGCATGTCTGGAATCTTGAGAGCTTCGCCGATGTCCTCAAGGGATTGGCGGAAGTCATGAAGCAGGTCACCAACTTGGGTAAGTCGGTGGGTGCGGGGCTCGGTGGAAGAAGAGTCCGTCAAGTTTAAAGGACCTATAAGCAAAACAAGTCAAGAAAAATCTGACATTGATGAAAGTCGAAGAAAAAGACAAGTCAGACAGATGGGACGTACCAAAAATGACATCGTCAATTTTGGACTTCTCCTCTCGGAGACTCTAGAGTTCAGCCCGGAGCGCCTGGGACAGGTCCCTTTCTCTGCTAAGTTCATTCTTGAGGTCCGAGATTGTTTTATCTTGAGCAGCGATCTTGCGATCACGCTCTTCAGTAGCCATGGAGGAGGACTCAAGGACTTGAGCAATGCTCTTTTCATGATCTGCCTTGAGCTGATCCAGCTCTTGGTGCAGCTCCTTGTTCTCCACCACCAAGGTCTTGAGGTTCTTAGCCTCTTCAATCATGGCGCATGATTGTTTCACCAGCGCTGTAAGTCAAAAAGAACAATAGTTTACAAAAATTCGACATTGAAAATAACAAAGACAAGGTTTGAGTCTTGGAATGTTTACCTTCAGCCTCATCCTTGGCAACTTTAAGTTCAGCATTTTTAAGCCGGAGAGCTTTGATCTCTCTCCGCTTATCACAGACATTCTTCAATAAATCCTGGTTATAGGAACATACTTTCTGTAAGTTAGAATACCCAAAGTCAGAAAGCTACTTAAGACTCAGGCTAATATTTTTTCTAATATCAGCACGGGCCTTGGGGGCTACACTAGTTCGTTCTTTGGCATCCTATTGAAGCATAAACCCGGACTATATATCCTACTTCATGCTTGGGGGCTAGAGGATATGATATGAAATAAAGGAAAAACAGGAGTTGGAATTCTGACTTACATATTGTTCGTGAGTGAGTTTATCCAAACTCGCGTTCACTTCAACGGCTACCTTCTCGACGAGAGTCAGAAGAATCACTGGTGCTGTTGGAAGTTCACCAGTCCTTATCCTCTCGTCACGGAGGCGCACCTAGGAAAGAAGGTCGGAGAACTTGACGTCCTCTGCGTCTTGCGCTTCTTCTTTGGCAGATAAGTTTCTTTTCTCCAGGCATTGCCTGGCGAGCCGCTGGATTTCTTCAGCAGATTTCCAGGATAGGCCAAACTTGGCAAATCCCGGATTGCTGATAAGGTTTTCGGCGAAGGTTTCTGCCGAGGGATCATTACCCAAAGAGGGTTCACCCTTATCTAGATCTGACTCACCCATGGTGACGTCAGTTTGCTACTCAAGGATCGCAGGCTCCATCGAAGGAGCAGGATCTTCTGTGACGACCGGAGAAGGAATGGTCACCGGCGTTGTAGAAGGTTGAGGGGCAGGAGTCGGAGGAGCCACGGCAGTAGAAGCTATGGTAAGCTTCGTCTGCTGCAGGGGATTTGAAGACGTTCCCTTCCCCTTGCCCTTGATTAGCGGTTTTGCTCTGAGAATGTAGTAAAGTCAGAAACGTTACATCTCGGAAGGAAATTCGAGTAAAAGTACAAAGGCAGATGTTGTGATTGAAAGTTACCTCTTCATGACGGGCACCTCCTTTGTGCCAACAGCCACTGTCGGAGCTTTGCGCTTCTTTAGCGCAAGGTCTGGCAATGGGACCACCTCTACCTCCTGAGAGAACTCCGGAGGATATCCTTCGAGCGGAGCAAGTTCCGACTCGGGGAGATCAGCAAGCTGAAAAGAAGAAAGCATATCAGTATTGCAAAGTAACTCGAAGATTGAAACACATAAAAAGTGAACTGATACAAGCTTACCAGCACTACGTGGTTTCCCACCGTGTGCATATCCAGAGAAACCTCCGGGATTCTCCTCTCAATCCGCTCCCCGATCAGCCACTTAATCTGGCTTATCTAGCCCTGTGTGGTGTAGGATTTGGGGCTGATGCGGAGGGAATCTTTCTTGGCTCGACGTGATGGAGTGCATCAGCCGATACCTGTGGTACTGAAGGGGCTGGATCCGACATGAAACCCAGCATTGGACCAAGTCGGATCCCTTCAGTCCGTTGTGTTTAATCAAGTATTCAATCCGCCTCTTAGCGAGGATTAGATCGTCGGTGAGAGCCGGAGCAGCCTCGTCCCAAGACGGTTGAGCCGTGGAAGCTCCGTCGATGAAAGCCGGCAAAGCAGTGGCTTTGCTGGGAGCCGGAATATCCCTGTGATAGAAAAACGTGGCTGGCCATTGTTTGACCGAGTCACTAGCTAAAATCTTGGTATACGCGCGCTCGTGTCTAAGCGAAAAACTAATGGTGCCGGTGATGTAAGGAACACCGGCAGTAATGGAGTTTCTCCGGACATGAAAATAGTACCGGAAAAGAGTCAAACTCGGCCTAATGCCGAGAAAGGCCCTCACACAGCGAAGCATACGCGCTCATCTCTAAGAGAGAGTTGGGAGGAAGATGATGGAGTTGAACTTCGTAATGCTCAATCACCTCGGAGAAGAACTCCGAGGGAGGAAACGACAAACCTCTGTCGAGGTGGGTGCCGAAGTGGACCCGCTCGCCGTCGCACGAGTTGGGGACGGTTTCCTCGAAACTGCTCCGCCAGTCGCCGGCGTGGAGGAGCCCTTCTTTTTCCATGTTCTGGAGGCCCTCGTCGTTGAGCGTGCAGGGAATCCAGAGCCTGTGAAAGCTCTCTTTCTCCGCCACCGCTTCCGCCATCGCCACTGCCGCCGCTGCTGCCAAGCCGGAGGAAGAAGATGAAGCCATTTCTCTAGCAAGCAGTTGACCTAGAATGGGCGGCGCTAGGAGTTTTGTGGGGGAGGAACAGGGGAGCTCTGTGCACGCAGGGAGATTGGAAGGAGAGGAAAAGGCAAAGGACTGGTGAAAGGAGAAGGAGAAAATCCTAACCCCTTATATCCACCTAACTGCGCCAAGATTCGTGCAAATGCTACAGTGTAACCGCCACGCGTCGTGGAAGGAACGGGGAAGGACCCCACGCGATGATTACGTCGCCTCGATCTCCGCGCACGCATTGAAACGGTACCTCGGTTCCGTGGACCGCGGACCCACCAACGGTCGTGCTGACGGAATGCCTGTCAGATGACATGACTTGACCATGACTTGTGTCAGGTGGCGTTGGAGACCAAATTCTGGCTTAGTTTGAAATCAAGCTGGAAAATCCGACTAACCTGTTGATAGGTCTGACTTTTTGTTAAAGACCCGGATCGTATTTTTTGTTGTAAAGTTTCAGGAACCCTTCAAGATTCTACAAGCCGAAGATCAAGCTAGACGATGATGAATCCGACTTTGGATCTTGGAGGCCTCCGGGGGCTGCTGTTGGGGATATACTTTCCAGGTATCCTCACAGTTCCTCACTAACCAGGGTGGCCCACTTCGGGTTAGAGCTTTGCTTCACGGGCGGCCCAGCCAGGGAGAAAGACGGAGTCCAATCCGGCTACGTGAAGGCCCAGAAGACTTACCGGCTTAGGCCCATAGTGTTACTTGTAGTTCAAGATGTACTCTGTAACCAACTCTTAGTCGTAGCCGGATAGATCTCTCCTGTAAACCCTAGGTCGGATATCTATATAAGCCGTCATAGGGAGAGCCTTTAGGACACAACCCAATACTTTAGACCCTCAACTCGCACAGGCGAAACCCTTGTAACCCATATTCCATCTTTGCCGTATTACTGGATTGCTAGCAGGAGTAGGATCCGTCCAAAGCCGGCGGATTCGAACCTGGGTAAACTTGTGTGCTCATCGTCCCGAAACACCGCACGCCTCACACCCCTCTCTTTCGCACGCCTCGAGGACCCCCTCATGGCGTACTTGTCATCAATCCGACGACACGTGCCAGATATGATGCTGTATTTTCTCGAACAAGCAGGGCAACATCAGGCCGAACTTAAGAAGAAGGACGATGAGCTTGCCAAGCTCCGAGCCAAGGATGATGAACTCGCCAAGCTCAAGGCTGAGATGAAAAAACTTAAAGAGCTCCACAAGGCTGAGATGGACAAGGCTGGCCAAGACTTCACCGAAGAGCGAGAACGTCTTAGCCTCTAACTTGCAAAGGATCAAGAGTTGCTAAAGGAGGCCGACGTCAAGCTTGAGTCGGCTAATGGCGAACTTCAGAAACTCCGGAAGAGGCATGCTGATTGCACCAAAGAGCAGACCCGAATCCATAGTCATATCTCCCGTAAGCTCTTTTCCTTCCGCCGACGTGTATTTCTCCGGGTTAAACTCCTTTACCTATTTCACTTGTTTTGTTTTCAGGCAAATTCCAAGAGCGCGATGCCATTGCGGCTACTACCGTTGCCAAGTTCCGTCGGCAGAGGGGTACCCCAACTGGTCCTGGTTCTGAACCCATTCCTTATGACATGATGGACCTGCTAGTCAGCCTATCCTCCCGAATTGAAATTGTGAAGAACTATGGTTCGGGTATCCTGGATTCAGCCGTCCGGATCTTCCGTGCACTTTGGCCTGGTGAGGATCCTCCAGAGGGATCCACTGCTTTGATCAACAGGCTGATGGATTGTGAGACCCAGCTCGACCTCTGGAGGGAATCAGCCGCACGTGCCGAAGCTGATACTATCCTCCACTTCGTGCTCACTTGGTATGAAAAGCTGGATTTGAAGGTTCTCGAGCGCTTGCGCACCGGGTCCAAGTGGTCGAATGATCCGGATTGGGTTGCTCGGCGCAAGGCTTGTGCCCACAAGCTTATCCAGCTTGCCCCTATCCATCAATGGAACGAAAGACCAAGCTTCCTCGGCATCATTGATGACGAATACGTCGAAGATGGTTCGGATGGCGAGGAAGAGGACGAAGCCTCAGATCTTGAAGAGAGCGAAGATGATGACGAGGCTGATGTTGATCCGGACAACGAGGCTGAAGCCGCAGCTCCACCCGTTGGCGCCAAGTTACCCCCTCCTGCTGCTGCTCCTTGAGCACCAAAAACACTTTGAAATTTATCAGATCCCCGGTATGCCGGGTATAGATGTATCAATCATACCGATTATATTTTTCTACTAAGTTATTCACACCAGATTAACTTGGGCGTAGTCCCCGAGTTTCATTTTCTTGTTTCTCCAATTTCATGGCTCGGCTCACGTCTACCTTCATTCGGTTTTGTGACTTACGGGTCCGAGTTTCAAAAATTGACTTAACAATACTTGGAAACTGTAGGATTAGCTCAAGATAATCTAGCATAGTAAAAGTAAAGTAAACCTAGGGTTAGTCCGAATAATAAATGTCGGCTCGATTACGTTCTTTTCCTTAGTCATTTTTCGTGTGCTACGCAATTCCAAACTTGTTCTCTTGCTTGCCATGAAGCCAATTCTTGTTGGACAGCAGCAAGTCGAAGAGTTGATTTTTTGGTGCTCACACACTACTAATTCGGCTTAGGCAGAACCAACTTAAGCCATCCGACATAAAAATAAATAACAAACACATAGAACAACAAATATTACTAAGGCAGTCCCAGTTACTGCTCGAGGTGCCAAGATTTCATTGATAAACTCATTGCCGGCATACATACCGACATATGAGAAACTCGGATACAGACACTTCTTTGTTAAGTGTAGAACGGACGAAGTAGGGCTACATTCTATGGACGCTTAGATTCCTCGCCAGACCTGTCCGCCTTGTTCTTCTCCTGTGGTTGTGCATCAATGAGATAATAAGAGTCATTGTGTAATGCTTTGCTGACAATGAATGGTCCTTCCCATGGGGGGATAACTTATGCATGCCAGCAGTACGTTGTACCAGCCGGAGTACCAGATCACCTTCTCGGAAGACTCAGGGGTTTACTTTTCGGCTATGATAGCGTCGGAGATTTTGCTGATATATGGCGGATCTGGACAATGCCAATTCTCTCGCTTCTTCCAGCAGGTCAACATCATTTTGCCGGGCATCTCGCACTTCGGCTTCTGTGTATTGGGTGAACCTAGGTGAATCATGCTCTATGTCAGCTGGTAATACAGCTTCTGCCCCATATACCGGAAAAATGGCGTATAGCCTGTTGATCGATTCGGAGTTGTTCTTAAACTCCACAGTACCGCTGGTAGTTCTTCTATCTAGCACCCCGCTGACCTTTGCAGCGGCTCAATGAGCCGAGGTTTTATCCCGGATAATACTAATCCGTTGGATCTTTCCACTTGTCCGTTCGATGCGGGGTGGGCTACTGAGGCAACGTCTAGCCGGATCTTCTTATCCCGGCAAAATCACAGAAATGCTCCTTCAGCAAAATTGGTGCCGTTATCCGTTATGATACTGTGAGGATAGCCATATCTTAGAATGATATCTTTGAGGAATGACACGGCTGTAGCTCCATCACATTTTCTTATCGGCTTTACTTCAATCCGTTTTGTGAACTTGTCAACCATAACTAAGATATGGGTCATGTTTCCTTTTACCGGCTTAAATGGGCCAACCATATCCAAACACCATACGGCAAATGCCAGGTAATCGGTATGGTCTTGAGCTCCAACATTGGCATGTGTGTCTTGGTAGCATACCTCTGTCAACCATTGCATTTTCTTACTAGATCCTCTGCTTGCTCCAAGGCACTTGGCCAGTAAAATGCATGCCGAAAAGCTTTTGCCACTAAGGCTCTAGATGAGGCGTGATGCCCACATTCCCCTTGATGTATATCTCAGAGAATGTCAAGCCCTTCTTCCGGGTCAACACACTGTTGCAGGACATTCGTGACACTCCTCTGGTATAGCTCGACATTGATAATTGTGTATGCCTTTCCCTCCTCTGAATTTGCCTTGAAAGCACTTCTTCATTGGGCAAAGTTCCATCCTTCAGGAACTGGAATATGGGCAGTGCCCAAGCTGGTATTGCTCGCATTGGAAACATATCCTCTTCGATTTCCATTTGATCCGCCGACATAACCTCTACCGGGTCACGCCGCGCAGTCCCCGGGTTCTGCGAAGCAGTCCCCGGGTTTCCTGAACCACTTCCCACATCAATGTCCATGGGCACAGCTTTAGACTCTGGATTGGTCGGGATATAGATTGACTCGGATTCTAGGGATGGCCTGATAGATGGCTTTCTGAGGTGCTCTAGTGCTACACCCGGGGGGAATCGCTTGTCGGGTTGATCCGAGCTTCGACAATATGTCGGCAACCTCATTTTACAACCGAGGTACATGGTGAAACTCGCATCCCTCAAAGTATCCTGATATCTTCTGCACATGAAATCTGTACAATGCCATGTTTGCATCCAAAGCATTACATCGCCCTGAGACATGCTAAACTACCAAATCCGAGTCACCGAAGCACTGGATTCGACGTATTCCAATTTCTTTTGCTACTTTGAGTCCATGCACAAGTGCTTCATATTCAGCAACATTGTTTGATGCGGTGAAGCGGATCTGCAGCACATACTTCAGCTGGTTTTTCTTGGGAGAGGTAAGCACAACTCTGGTGCCTAACCCAGTTTTCGTTTTTGATCCGTCAAAATGCATTCTCCAGTAATTCGGATCTGGCAATGGTGGCTCATATTGCATTTCGGCCCAATCTACGAAAAAGTCGGCCACGGCCCGAGACTTGATCGCATCTCTCCTGTCGAATTGTGGAGCATAAGGGGCTAGCTCAATTGCCCATTTTGCAATTCGGCCGCTTGCATCCTTGTTGCTCATTATTTCAGATATGGGGGCTTCACATATCACTTTGATGGGGTGCTCTTCAAAATAGTGCTTCAGCTTCTTAGCTGCCATATATACACCATATGCCATCTTCTGATAGTGAGGATAGTTTTGCTTTGACACTGATAATACCTCGCTCATGTAATAGACTGGCCTTTGCACCAACTTACCCTCTTCGTCGCGCTCTACCACTATTACTGCACTTACAACTCGGTTGGTTGCGGCTATGTAGAGCAACATTGGCTCTTTTGATAGTGGAGAGGCTAACACCGGTGTGGTGGCTAACATCTTCTTTAACTCAATGAAGGCTTCATTGGCCTGCGTCGTCCATATGAACTTGTCCGATTTTTTCATTAGCTGATAGAGAGGTAATGCCTTTTCTCCCAACCGACATACAAACTGACTTAAGGATGCCAGGCAACCAGTGAACTTCTGGACATCATTAAGGAACTTCGGCAATGCCATTCGCTCTATGGCTTAGATTTTAGTTGGGTTAGCTTTGATACCTCGGCTAGAGACAAGAAATCTGAGTAATTTTCTTGTCGGGGCACCGAAGATACACTTCTCCTGGTTAAGCTTCATTCGGAACCTCCTTAGGTTCGCGAATGTTTGCCGGATATCATCAAGGAGCGTTTTGCTTTCCTTGGTTTTTATAACCACATCGTCAACATACACTTGCACATTTCGACCAATTTGATCGTGTAAGCATTTTTGCATACACCTTTGATACGTTTCCCCTGCATTACGTAAACCAAAAGGCATAGTGCGATAGCAATAAGCCCCATATGGGGTGATAAATGCAGTCTTTATTTGATCATCCGGGTTCAGAGGTATCTGGTGGAAACCAGAATATGCGTCTATGAATGACAACAACTCACACCCAGCAGTTGAATCTATGACCTGATCTTTCCTTTGCAGTGGGAATGGATCTTTTGGGCACGCCTTATTCAGGTTCGTGTAATCGATGCACATACGCCAAACCACTGCCACATTCGGATCATCTTTCTTCTTTTCGACAAGCACCGGATTGGATAGGCAATCCGGGTAAAGTACTTCCATGATGAACCCGGCTGCGAGGAGTCGAGCTATCTCATCCCCGATGACTTTTCTCCTATCTTCGACGAAGCCGCGGAGAGGTTGCTTCACCGGCTTTGCTCCGGGTCTCACATTCAAAGAGTGCTCGGCCAACTCCCTCGGAACACCTTGCAAGTCCTGTGTGGACCAAGCAAAGATATCCCGATTCTCACGGAGGAAGTTGACGAGCTCGCTTTCTTATTTCTCAGTTAACCTGGCACAAATTGTTACGGTGCGCTCTGGGAACAGATCATCAATAGGCACTTTCTTTGTATCATTTGTTGCTTGAAATGAGACGCTTCCATGCGGGTTACTCAGTGCCGGCATATACTGCTGCGCGGACTGAGCCAATGCCGCTACTTCCCGTATCTTTCTTTTTTCTTGTGCAATCACGAGTGATTCGGCCAGGTTAGACCCGGCTGACGCACACTCAATGGAACGTCGAAAATCCCTAGCTATGGTAATTACTCCATTTGGCCTAGGCAACTTCATCTTCAGGTAACTGATGTGAGTACTTGCCATGAATTTGTTCAGGGCTGGCCTGCCGAGTAACGCGTGACTTTCTAAGTTCACAACCTCAAACTCCAAATTCTCAGTTCGGCAGTTATCTCTTGTGCCGAATAACACGTTAACCCGTACTTTGCCAATGGGTTCACAGGAGATACCAGGCACAATGCCATAGAAAGTTGTCCTTGTAGCTTCGAGCATGTTCTCCGAGATACCCAACTTGCACATTGTATCCATGTACATGATATTGATGTTGCTGCCATTGTCAATCAGCACCTTGGAGAACCTCACATTGATACTTGGCCCGATGAATGTTGGGTCCAGCACTAATGCATATGAACCAGGACTCGGCATGATCCTGGGATGGTCCTTGATACTCCAGGTAATTTCCTGATCAGACCAAGGCATATACCTCGTCACTGCCGGCATAACCACATTCACCTCCATATGTCGGCGTTGCATGCTCTTTCTATCTGTTTCCTCCATGGTAAACACACAGTAACTCTGGTGATGCTCTCTGTATTCATTTCTCCCCTCATTGCTAGGGTACCTTTGATCTGGCTGATGCTGGTTTTCCACCTGATGCACTGCATCCCTTCTGTCATGGTTCTCATACCTTGGCGGAGGTGGTGGCAACATTAACTGTTGCGTATTTGCTCCAAAGAGCAGTTGCTGCCGAGGTAACTCCTACCGTGGTTGATCATTCCGAGGTGCCTGAGCATTCCCCGAACCACTATGCTCTATCTTCCTCATCCACTCACATTGCAGAGTTGTATTACCTGCCGGGTTACTCGGATTTGGCGTGTGAAATTTGTACGGCTGATCCAGCATTGCCTCATACGTATATCTCGGCTGGTCTTTCTTTTCTTGCCACTGTTTCTTTTGCTCCGGTGTCCAAGTTTTCTTGCCATCATTTCTTGGAGTCCACTGCTTCCCTAGTTTTCTGACGCTGATTACTCCCTGTTCCGGGTGGTTTACAACAGCAACTTGTTACGAACTGTACCTGTAATCCGGTCTATCATCTCTTCTCTTACTCCGGTAGTCATTTCGTCGGTATGATCCGGCTCCATCTCCCTAGTAGTACTCCTCATTTGACTCGTTTGACACAAACCGGGGTTGAGTCGGATCACCCAAAGCATACGAATCAGCAATCCGGGTTGTTTCTGCCAGCGTAGTTGGCATATCTCTTTGTAACCTTTGCCACAGTATGCTTGCATAACTACACCCTTGTGCAAACCAAGCTATGGCCTGTGACTCAATCACGCCTTCACATGAGTTTCGCACATTGCACCAACGAGTTAGGAACTCCCAGCCAGTCTCATTTGGTCTCTTCTTGCACATTGCTAGGGTTTGTGGCCTATTTGGCCTCTGATATGTGCTTGAGAAGTTACTGACGAACATTTCCTCAAAATCCAGCCAGCAGTTGATACTACCGGGTGGTAAATTGTTTAGCCATACCCTCGCTGGCCCCTCCAACATCTGAGGTACATATCTCACTGCCCATCTCAAATTACTTGTAGCAATTTTTACTGTCGTTGCGTAGTTAATCAACCAATCCTCCGGCTTAGTGCTACCGTCATATGTTTTCGTGCCTCTGGGTAACTAGAAGTTAGGTACCGAAGGCTCTTTCATGATCCGGGGCCCAAAGCACGTTGGACCCAGAAGACCTTGCCCCTCAATTTGCTCTGACCTATAGTGTCGATCCAACTTTAGCCTGGCGTCATCCCAGCTTCCCAACCTTGACCCTATCACATGATGATCCAGCCTATGGTATCCTACATTCACCATTTCTGAATCACCATCGTTGTATCTGTCTTGCTCTTGTAGAGAACATTTCTGTCGCATACCTTGGCCGGCACTTTGCTCTTGCCGAGGTATACTCTGCTGATGCTGTTGCCTAGGTAGGTTTCGCCCTGCACCCGTTGAGTTACGCTGTCCGGCATTGTCGTTTCCAGCGTTTCCCTGGCCGGCATTGCCTTGATCGCGGTTACCTCGGCCAGCTTCACCTTGGCTGACACTCTGTTGATTCTCATTTCCTTGCACTGCCTTTCCTTTCCCTGCCCTTGTTGGGTCATACGGGACTATCTGTTTGTTTCTCCTTGCCGAGGTTACCACTTCCTCTCTTCTAGGGCCATCATGAGGGGATGATGCAGCCCTAGCGGATTTCTCCGGGTTACCCACGGCCGAATAAACGACCTTGGAATCTCCAGCCCTTGCCGGGTTAGCCCTGAGTAACTCCTCATTCTGTCTGTTAGCGATTCGAACTAACTCGTTGACCCTCTCCTACTGTCTTTCTTGGGCTTCACCCGTCAAACCTTCCAATTCGGATGCAGCCGCATCCGCTGCCCTGATGTTCTTTGTCGAGGTGCTGTACTTTGGCAGCCCCATGGACAAAAGGTTCTCTGATTCCTCAACTCTAGTCTCACCCTCTTTGTTCATTTCACTGATGAGGTTCCTCCCTTTTACTTTTACAGCTTCTACTTTATTTGCTCTTGCGTACTCGCGCAGCGTCATGTTCAACGACTGTTGAGCCGCGGCTATCTTTTTGCACCCTCTAGTATTTTCTGCCTCGTTTCCTCTACTCAGCTTGTGCCTGAGCCGGATCTACCACAGGTGCTATGGGGCTTGCCAAGCTATCTATCGTCTGCTGCAGCACATTTTCTGGCCTCTCTAGTGGAGGACCTCTACTTTTCCTAGGTGCCTTAGGTGTTACCTCCAGATCTGGTGCTGGATCTTTGCTCGCGCCAGCGTTAGGCACTGTCATCATCACCTCAGCGCGGTCAGGGGAGCGAGTGATACGTGCACCGTGATCCGCGCTAAGGGGTGGCTCGCCTCCCTCGACGACATGTTGCGGGTGAACACAAGACACATCGATGCCGACGTAGATCTTGTGGGCACCAAGCTTGATGAAGAGGCCATTGCGCGGTGGAGGTCGCCTGCCGAAGCTACCAGCATTGTCGCTGACGTAGTCTAGCGCTCCAAAGCGCTGAACGAGCTCAGAGACGATGCGCTCGCCTGTGCCGATGATGCTTCCCGTCCGGATCTTCACGGTGGGCGCCAACTGTCATGGTGGTGTCACGGCAGATGCCATGGATAGGCTAAAGGTGGGGCCAATATGCACTAGAGGGATCTAGGGAGGGATAGTGTGGTGATTCCATAGATAGATGCTTTGTATTCTTCAAGTTCACTGAGTTCGCAGATGCTCCTTGCGCTGTGTTGGGGAGAGGAGGAAGAAGAAGCTCTCTTACTCTCACCACTACTTTTACCCAATGAACACTCTACTCGCCCGCCAGCCCCTTCTACAGAGGCCCTAGCGCTCCTTATAAAGGGGAGGCTAGGTTGCTAGTTAGGGCATACGTGGAGGCATATTCCTGGAAATATGTCTCTCCCTAAATAGCAAACCGACCGGGTCTCCTTTTCCCTTCGTAAGCCATGCAGAGGCTACGTTGCCCTCTGCGGCGCCAGCGTCAGCCGACATAGGCTACGTCACCTTTGTCGGCCACGCCCTGCTGGCCCCTCCCTCTGTCCTCTTCGCTCATGCTCCAGTGCACAGAGATCACCTTTTGACCAGCGGGGTACCTTCCTTCTCTTGCAAGCCTGATATAACCCGGCTTTGGCCTGGTTAATCCGGCCCCGTGGGTACCTGCAGACAAGTTATAAAGAGCCTGCCGACATACGATATACATCGGCCGGGACGCGGTTAGGCGGACATCCTCCAGGCCGGGTTACTCCGTAAGTCGGCCTGCCTTGAGGTGACTCGGCTAGCTCTCGCTTTGACCTTGCCATACCTCGGCTAACTCGGCCTCTATACCCCGGCATGACCCTACCCGGGGGTATCCCCCCAACACTATCTTATACACGTAACTCTGTCGTTGCCACTATCCGTCCACGTTGTCCGCAGGCAGGATCAACGCTCCACGGCCTGAAGCGAGAGGGCAGGCCCACTCTATCGACGACTTGGTGGTTTTGGTGTGGCTAGGTCCGGTGGTTTCACAAGGAGGCGTTGTGGCATCTCTAGTTAGTTGTTCCGGGTGCTTCGACTCGACGGGGTGTGACTGCTCATGTACTTTTTTTGTTAATCTTTGATCTGCTTTGTAAGGAGATCCTTTCATCACTTTGTAAAAAAGGATTTCTCTAGTGGGAGAACCACTGGCCATTTTGCAAAGATGTATTCGTGTGTACGCACCAGGAATGCAAGCATGAGGGCTCGAACCAGGGCGGGCAGGGGTGCATCGACACACCCTTACCACTGGGCTATGCATCAGTCCACTCTCATCACTTTGTATCAGTTTGATCGTGTTGTGGCTTTATTTATAAAGCGAGGGGAAAGTATGTTTCGAGGATCATATCAGAACTATGTTAATATTACCAATTAATGGATATTCATAGTAATCTCAAAAATTAGTTTATGTTCTCTGTAATTTCTGGTTCATATGAGAAATAAGTTAATACATTAGAAATAATTGTTGCTCAATGTAATTATTGGAACATATTTTGTTCTATGTAATTTCTGGGTCATATATCTGTTTCTGCAAGAGATCGATACAAATAGCAGAAAAAATTGCTGTAGAAATTTTCACACTAATTGTCTGTTCCAGTTGATTCATTTATGTAGAAAAATCTTTTACGTGAATTATTCCCTGGCTCTTGTCATTTTTATTGCCTAAACCACACAGTCTGTACGCGAATGTTCTGGTGATGACTACTACCATTACTTCGTAGGCGCTAGTGTATTCGTATTCTTAATTCCTGCTAGCGTTCGCCTTAATATTAGGGATATTAAAACTGAGACAAAGAGGAGGTCTCTCATGACTTGGAGCTTTCTGACCGTCTGATCATGCCATTAGGATGTTTCTGGCTGTAGGATGCTCATGTCTCCCCACGTGGCCCAAAATATCCCTAGGGGAAGCTACTCTTGACATCGATTCGGCCTACTATCGTTAATTGGGCCCGAATACCCACTAAAGCCCATAGACCACAGGTGGAGGGTGATGCTGATGCCCACCTCCCTCACGGTTACACGCCTACACCGTACTCCACCCCTCTGTTCTCCTCCCGACGACTCCCTCGCTCAACATAGACAAACCCTAAGTGCCGCCTCCATTCCCACCTGCTCGCTACACCTCATGCCCTTTTTGGCTCCGACTAGATCCCATCAAAACAAGTGTTCACTGGCACTCCCTCAACTCCGGACTACCTCGTGCGACCAGGATTGCCTTCACCATGCCCTCCTTCTCGGTTCGCGCTCCCTCGCATCGCAGGACTAGCCCTCCTGTCACTGCGATGTGCCAGCTTGCCTGACGGCGGCGCCACCAGAATCGGCGTCCAAAGGCACGCCGCTGACCGATGCGAGGACGCATGTACTCCATCGACTCCAGCCTACTTCGCGCGACCTAGAATGAACCCTAGGTGTCGTATTTACAGCAGTTCCATAGAAGATTGTGAGTCCATTATTTGATTAAATTTTCTTCCGTGAATAGTTGGTAAATTCCTCAAGTAATTGAACTATATATGTACATTTTTTACTTATTCTCATTGAGTGCTTGATGATTTGCTTGCAGGTGGATTTATAAATATAAGTAGCAATAGAAGACAGAAGTTGAATTTTATTTCTTTTAATCTATGCGATGTAGATGAGCAATTTTTTGTGTGTTTGGGGTTCTTCAGCCACCTTTTAAATTTTAGAGGTAACGGATAACCTTTTGAATGATAGAGTGATAAAAGATAACCATTGATGGATCATCTTATTTTTACGAGTGAAGCAACCATATCGACCTATGAAATTGGATTTTGTGCTGGTTAGGTGGATGTGGTGTTCTTGGGTAAAGTTTAAGCCTTTCTTTTCTATCATCGGCAACTCTTTGCGTACTTTCTTCAACATCATTTTCCCATTGTTCATGCTCGAGGTAATTCTGTTATCTTATATGATGTCTGCTCCATGTCGATTGATATTCTGCCATAGGTATCAAAGAAATTGAATGTTAAGTACAAAGAGCCTAAATATTTGAGTACAAAGATGGGCTATCAGTATTTGTTGATTGAGTAAATGTAGCTGTTAGTTTCTCTACTAAAGTTTGTTAGTGGTTACCATTCTCAATAATTTAATAATTTTGCTAAGGATCTATTTTCCCCCTCAAATGATATGTATTGAAAAGCTGACAGAGAAAAAACTTGGAATACAAAGTTGGAGTATACACTTGTTACACTTCCTTTTTTTAGCGGACCTTCTGAAATTCAATTATGGACATCCTATATAGTTCGGGGTGTGTTAGCAACTTGATCCTCCTTCTAGTATCAGCTACAAAATCCATCATTTGATTTGATTTTAGAAGCTTATTGCTTTCCGATGGACTCTACATATTTGTATGGTATCGAGTATAAATCGTGTTCTAAAGAAAAAAAAACTTGGATTGACATCCCAATGAAGAGAATGTTCAATCCAATCCAGTGCTGCAATTAGAGATTGATATCGATAAGTATGCAAACAATGGTGTCATCAACGATGCCTCATTGACCACAATCATTCTACTTTGTTGCTTCATCTTCTGCAAAATAGGTGAATCCTTACAGTGTTGATGTTAAATTGGTGATTCTGTTCTTGTTGTAGTTCTTTTTTTAGTGTTGTTAACTATATTTTTATTTAGGTTGCTAGGCTGTAGTTCTGGGTTTCACGGCAGCTGAAGATGTTAGCCTGTCTAGGGCATCTCCCTGAAATCCTTGTGGATGCAGATCGGGAGCTGCGCTACATCATGGGCTGCACCAATGCACTATAATCATGTGGGATTTGTGACAATCCTCTTATCTTAGAACATATATTAAGTGACTGCACCAATGCACTATAATCACGTGGATTTTCTGACAATCCTCTTATCTTAGAACATATAAAGTGACGTTTGGTAATTGGACCCCTTGAGTCAACTAAAGTAAAACTATGCTAATTATGTTGCTTTCCTCTTAGAACTTATGATTTGGAATAAAGATGTTTCTTGTATACTCTGTGGCTAGAGGCGAAGTACACATGTAGTGATCTTCTTTTGTTACATAGTTATTATTTAGGTACCCATGTATACATCGCTACTGAATATCGTTGCCATTTTGGATAACTAAAAGCAAACGACTAGATTGATAAATACATTCCTTCTACTGATCTTTCCTTTCAATTCAACATGATCAATATTTTTTAAATATTTCTGTCATTCTCTCATCAACATAGGCAGCCATGGCAACACGTGCAATACACCCTGCAGCACGAAGTGCGCAAGCTTGGTGCAAATTCCCATGGCGACATGGAGGAGGTGGTGGTAGCGGTTGTAGATTATGGACAACGGGACAAAGATGGTTCCATTGCCTTAGACAACTCTAGTGTTGACTAGGTGGTTGGGTTGTCCACACGCGCCAGCAAGAGTGCCTTGCTGCATGACTTCGCTAAGAGGGAGGAAAGACCAGGGAGTTGGCATCGCAGGCACTTTTCACCCCCACCGCCCTTGCTGTAGGATGGCATTGCCACGCTGGGGTAGCGAGGGAGAGTCTGTTGAGGGGCACCTTGGATGGATGAGTAGGCGGTTGGTTTGACAGACGTCGCGTAGCTCCATGCATCAAGATTTTTGGCAGCGTACAGATATGTTAATTATCTAGAGAATTGGACTCTAGATCTTATGCAAACATTGTCGTGTGACCTATGAAACAGTTGTTACTTCATTTAGGCTAGGATGCACATGTTGCTGCTATGTTATTGGGATGGAAATGTCATGGGTGTGGTTTAACACTTATGAAGTTGTTATAATCCAAATATATTTCCCATAAATTTCTAAAAATCTATTTACATAGTGGATGGGCGCGGCAACGCGCGCCTACATGATCTAGTAGACTACTACCTCCATACAGGTTTACTCGGCTAACGTAGAGTTCGCGAAAAAAGTTTACCATAAATTGATCAATAAAACATAAATTTTATGTGGCAAAAATTATAACATTGGATTCATATTTAAAAGACTTTTCTAGTGATATAATTTTTGTGATATATGATTCATATTTCATTGATCAAATTTGTAATTAAATAATTTTTTAAATTCCAATAAACCTGTATGGAGGGATTACTTTGGTTGAGAATCAGCAAGCAAGGACCAGCCGTCCAGATCTCCTCCACGTGCGTCGCCAGGAGCCATAAAGCCGCGTCCTAACGTTTTAACATTTTAAAAAATATAGAGGAAATGACAAAAAAAAACTACCGCATTTTGACATGAGATGACACGAAATCACCATCAAAACCACCATCTTTGGGTTTTTCAACACGGACCATGTTGTGATGCGGAGCACTAATCTCTCATGGTTATCCATCTAACCATGTTTCTGGAAGGTGGGACCCGCTGTTAGTGCACACGTGGCAGGGACGGACGGACAGAGAAAACAGCTGTTAACGCAGCGAGTAAGGGCATGGTCGCAGCAGCGGTTCTGTTCCAGGACACCTTACTCCCTATCGTCAGTTACTAGCCCGCGACTCCCATGGTGGCCGGAGGAGGCGGCGGCTCACCGGTGGTCGGAGTGGAGGCGGTGGTGGTCGATTCGTCAAGCAGTTGATATTCGGGTCAGGCTTCAACATGGGCGGCATCGATTGGAACAGTGACGACGACCGCGAGTCGCTGGACATCTCGGTGGAGCCAGAGCATGGGATTACGGGGGAGGAAGAGTCATTGCAACTCGCTACGTCTACCTAGTGAAGCACTGACCCGCTCAGCCACTACCTCTCGGACTACGGGCAAGAACAATTTCCCTTCCCATGTTCTGCATTTGGGGAATTTTTCATTCTTGGGTCTGTCTGTCGAATTTAGGTCAGTAAACAAGTAGTGTGTGCTGAACAATCACTTTTAATTGAATTTAGGGAACATTCAGAGATGTGGAAACTATACATTCAATTCAATGGTGCCAAATTTTTGTCAACTACCATGCATCGGTCTGATATTAGATTTCTGAATTTGTTAGGACTGATGGAGAAGGAAGGGTATGTGCTATGTGATTCAATATATTATGTAAAAGATGAAGGGCAAGATTGCATGGGCTAGAATTACTAGACATCAATGTTGAGGTGGAAGAGATGATGAGAAAGTATGAAAGGTCAAGGAAACTAGTGTTAACAGTGACAAGGGACAATAGTAATCAAGCCATTGTGTTGTCTCCTGCCAAGACCAAGAAGGGAAAGGAGAAATTGTATGATGCCATATCCTAGCCACATTTCAGTTGATCTAGAGGAGGAAGAGCAGTGTGAGAACAACCACTTGCAGACTCAGAATAGTGTGTACTTTCAGCCTCTGTGCACACAAGTTGATGAAAATTTGCAGCAATCAGCAAAGGAGGAAGAAGATGCAGAGGAAGAAGAAGGTGGAGATGCATTTGATGATGACAACCAAATGTATCCTTACCAGTATGACCTAGTTCTGGCAGAGTGGTTGAGGAGGAAGGAAATAGAGGCAATGAAGAAAATAATTGCTAAGAGGAAGAGAAAGGTGGATGAGGAGCCGTGTGAGGATGAGTTAGAGCCAGGAGATATTTCTGACACACATATTGTTGATATTCTAGAGGATCCACTAAATAAGACAGTTAAGAGGTAGGTCCCAACTACCAGATCACACTGTCATGCACCACTGCCAGTTAGGACAGATTGGGCTCCATCTGATGATGAAGAATAGCTAGGTTTTCTTGGAGAAGGGGATGATGATGGGTTTGAGCCTCTGACATTTGTGCTGCCAAAGGGTAGAAAGAGAAGAGCAAAGGAGCAAACAAAAAGGGTTTGGAATGATAACACAAGGGAAAATCCAGAGCAACAATTCAAGCTTAAACTTGTTTGTTTCAAGGATGTGTGTCAGTTTAGGCAGGCACTGCGCAGACTTCATATTGTGCAAGGTGAGGAATTTCCACTACCACAAAATTGCTCAGATAGGATCATTGTGTGGTGTAATCTAGAGAAGAAGGAGAGGTACAAAGGCAAGTTCTTTATTTCAGCTTCAAAGATAAAGCATGAAAATACCTTCTGTGTCAAGAAGATGCACTTGGATCACTGTTGTCCTACCGAACCATCAAGCACCAGAGTTAATAGTAAGTGGCTGAGAAATGCTTATGTTGACAATTTTAGATTAGATCCAAACATAGGAATCAGATCTTTAGTTAACAAAGTGATGACCCACAAGTATAGGGGGTGTATCGCAGTATTTTCGATAAGTAAGAGTGTCGAACCCAACGAGGAGCAGAAGGTGTTGACGAGTGGCTTGGAGCAGGAATTCCCTGTAAATACTTAGCAAACGGATTTTTAGGGGTTTTGATAATGCATGTAAATAAAGTGCGAGTAAATAAAAGACAATAATAATAGATGCAACAAGTGGCCCAATCCTTTCTTTAGCAAGGGACAAGCCGGTTGTATTACTTAAGATGACCAAACGTTCTCGAGGACACACGGGAATATCGTCAAGCGCTATCGCTTCATATAGCTGATTAATCTTCTTTAGTTTTCTAAGTGTTGTGTGGGTGAATTTGTGCTAATGTATCGACCTTCCTATGACTAATACATACTCGTGATTATACCCCTTGCAAGCATCCGCAAGTACAAGAAAGTAATTAAGATAGAAACCTAACCACAACTTTAAACTCTAAGACCCTAGCGTCCCTTGTGCAAAGGTTTCCTAACGGGGGTTCAGGTTTCTGTCACTCCGGCAACCCCTATGATTAGTAGTCAAATACACAATGCATTCCCTTAGGCACATAAAGGTGAAGTGTCATGTAGTCGACGTTCACATGACACCACTAGAAGAATAACACCACAACTTAAATATCAAACCATTGAATCTTTCTCAACACAACTCCACTACTAACAACATGACTTCTCCCATGTCCTCAAGAACTAAATGAACTACTCACAAGACATCATATGGATCAAGATCATAGATGATATAATGATAAGAAACAATCTGAACATAACAATAATTCAGTGGTTCCACTCAATAGCATCAACTACAATAAGTAATCAACACAGGAAAAGTTTCCCCTAAGAACTATGCAAGATTCAACCCAATCGTTACAGCGGTATGGAGTGGTGATGATGGTGGTGATGGAGATGATGGTGGTGATCATGATGATCCCGATGAAGTCCAGCTTGATGGTGGTGTTGATGGCGACGATCTCCCCTCTTCGGGAAGGAATTCCCCCGGCAGAATTTTGTCTGCTGGAAAGATCTTTCTCTCTCTGTAGTTTTCCGCCCCGTAGAGGCGGTGGAATTTTTCTGTGGTCGCTCCCCAGGTATCAGGGTTTCGAGGGGATAATATATGCCAAAGGGGAGAGCCAAGAGTGGGCCAGGGTGGCCACACCACCTGGTGGCACGGCCAGGGGTGACCCGCTCCAGGGGGTTGTGTGGGCCCCCTGTGGCCCATCTCCACTCCCCCTTCGGGCAACCCTCGTCTTCTGGAAAAATAGAATTTTCCATGTATTTTCCTGGATTTTCTGATCTTCGCAAATTTTGCCTCCAAACAGCCCCTTTTCCATCAGAATCCTGACTGCAGCGGTCCATGCTCCAAAAGTCATCAACCATGCAAAAACAGATGAAATAACATAAGTATCATCTCTTAATATGAAATATATCAATGAATAACAGTAAATTATGATATAGAATAGTGATGCAAAATGGACGTATCAACTCCCCCCAATCTTAGACTTTGCTTATCCCCAAGCAAAAAACTGAGCTCAATAAACATGACATCAGGTTTATGGAGTAAAGAGTCGATAAAAGAATACAGACAGGAAGCATCACATTCATCAATACACAAATCATAATAGAAGACAACTCACTATTATATAACTTAACTTGCAATAAGTAAAGGAAACATGATAAAGATACACAAAGTAAATCATAATTGGTAATGGCAAACTTTGCTCTTGGTCAAAGAATAGTTAACAATTTTTGCAGGAGTTCAATCATAAAGGGGTTTTCAATGATAGCTTTCAAAGTAGTATTCACTAAGATAAGAGCAATGTGCAAAACAAGGAACATAAGAAACATGATTGAATAAATCATCATATGAATGAATGAAACACAACAACTCAAAATACTTGCTGAGATAGAAAGGAATAGGTTTACTGACTCAACTAAAAAGTAAAAGATAGGCCCTTCGCAGAGGGAAAAAGGGATTTCAAGTTTCATAAAGAGCTTCCAAAAATTATGATACTTATTAATTTTCAGCTCTCATTGCCCCTATCATAAGCATCTTGAGGTGATTAAGGTTAAAGTGATCAAATATGAGGATATGCTTGACAAGTTATAAGTTGAAAATCTCATGCCCCGTGCTTACGAGTACCGGACCTCATGCTACTCAACTTTAGTCACGAGTAAGCTCTTGTCATTGTAAGTACATATGAATCATCGAGAACCGATAACGGGGTACCCCTTTCACATGATACATGAGCTATCCCATAATCAAAATGATAAGGCAAGCAGACAATGAGCATCTCAGCGATCTTTTTAATTGCTATTTGCATAGGTTTTTATTGAGGATGCTTCATAGAATGCTCATTATGGTTATGCTGCAAGTTTCCACCATGATTAGGCATGGCTTAGGCTAGCGGCCCAGTCGTTTCTCTAACACACATACAAACTCCATGATCTTACAAGTTCCCCTTTTATTTCACACCACCGGGATCCATAAGAAAAAGAATCATGATATCAACGGAATAATAAGTGCAATGTTGAAAGCGTTCCCCACGGTAACATGGTTTTGCTAACTCTGAACTTATAAAGCGCAAGCATATACGCAACATATATGGGCACAATGGTTCAAGTTTATTAAGTGCGAAAAAGTAAAGTGTGCCATCAAGTTCATGAGAGCTTTAATTACTAATTTTCACATAACAAGTTTAATTCGGAAGGTAGATAAAACATGAATTTACTTGGAATAGCAATACTGCTAATAGGTAGGTATGGTGGACTCAAATGTCATAGGTTTTGGTTTAAGGATTGGATGCACAAGAAGCATTCCCTCTCAGTACAGGTTTTAGGCTAGCAAGGCTGGGTAGCAAGCATAAGAGTTGAAGGAAACAAACAAACATACAAGTGATAAGAACAAACATGCAATCTTCCTTGGAAGCACAAAAGATATTAACTAGAGAATACTAAGCTTATGAGAAACTCAAGAAAGATGATGATGAAGTTATATTTCTTTAAGAGTACTTTTATCTTTTTTCATTCAATTCTCAAAATAGTGTTACTACTGACCGATCTAGGTTTGCCAAAACCAACTAAATTAACTCAATCATCCCAAAGTGATACCAATACTAATAACAAGATCAATCATATAACATGAATTGAAAACTAATATAAGATATGCAAAAGAGTAAATGATAGAACTTCTCATTAATATTCCATAACGGTAACTCACACCAAGGGATACATAGATATCTAATGAGAGGGGGGACATTTCCATAATGCAAACCATCCTACACGATAACTTCTCTATTCATGATATGACTCTATTAAAAAGGTGAAAAGATAGAAGATAGTGATGTGATACCGCGACACTCCCCCAAGCTTGGAACAAACCAAGGGGATGCCAAAACCTGATGACGAATTACTCCTTCGGTGGTGGTGGTGTTCTCTCGATGAGCTTTTTGATCAATTTCCCCAAGTCCTCAATCTCGAGGGTGAGAGTACGAATCAACTGTGAGTTTTGCTCAATGCCGCTCATGATCATGTCGGGTTGCGAATCCCAACTCGTACAATTCTTTCCCCACTCTTCCTCCTTGAAGTCTTATTTTCCTACATGGTTAGAACGAGGCATATCCCAATTGGAGGGTCGTTTCTCCTTGGGAATATTCTAGAATTGATGCTCATGGATAAGGGTATGGAAGGGATTCTTGGTGCGTGGAGAAGGTGACTGTGGAGCCAAACAGTGACGATGAGGCTTCCCACCAGTTGACATCCATGCAGTCCTTTTGATCTTGGTAGGGTTTGTCAACACTCCAATTCTTGCAATGGTAGTGCCGGTGTGTGGATGCTGGCTTTTCTTTGCCTCCTCTTCATCTTTACTCTTGATCTCCTTCTCCTGCCCAGGGTCTTGGGAATCCTCCTCCGCAGGCTCCTTTCCCTTATCCTTGGCAGAGTCCATTGTGCTTCTAAACTTTAAGAATAGTTCCTGGCAGAAACAGATCGAAACGAAAACACGATGAGAACATGATATACGAACCTTGTGGGATCCGGGGGATTATATATTACGAATTTTTACAACTAAAGGAAGGTACTAGAATGAAAGGGCATTTACTATCATAATCACTTTTGGTGTTCGTTAACAACAAGTAGAGCTTTTTACTGTATGCTATTGTCTACGGGTTGATACATTACAAAGCGAAAAGGACCTTTGGCATGCGGAACATTCCCTGCATATTTGCTTGACTCTTGGGAATTCCAGACCGGAGTCTCCGGTCTACCTGGACCGGAGTCTCCAGTGTGGACCGGAGTTTCCCTAGGAGTCTCTGGAGGAGGCTCTAGTTTCCTGCCTGGGTAAAACTGTGTGGTGGTCCGGATCTTGGTCCGGAGTCTCCGGTCCTTGCCTCTGACCGGAGTCTCCGGTGCAGAGGGACCGGAGTCTCCGGTCCACTTGGCTCACAGAAGGGCTAGGTCAATCTATTCGATGGTCTGGAGATTGACCGGATTCTCCGGTCTAGACCGGAGTCTCCGGTGTGCAGACCGGAGTCTTCGGTCTGACTTTTCTCCAATGGTCAGAAAACGGTTTAGTGGAGTGAAGGGCTATAAATAGAGGACCTTATCCCCTTCCTCCTGTTGCTCGTCCACCTCAAGAACACCATGCCCATTTGAGCCACCAAATCAACAAGATCTCTTCATCCAACCATCCAAAGTCATTGATCTTTGGAGAATCAAAGGAGGAGGCCTTGATCTACAACTTCAGCAAGAGAGATCTTCATTTCCCCCTCATTCACTTGAGGGCCCCCATGCTCTAGTGTTTCTTTGGAAACCCTAGCTTTTGATTTGGTTCTTACAAGCTTGTCTTTGATTGTTTGACAGCTTGCTTGTATTTGGGAGCCTCCAATTAAGTTGTGGATGTGTACCCCAAACTCATTGTAAAGGTGACGGCTTCCACCTCGAAGGTTGCCGTATAGTGGAAGAGGTGAATCGAACCCCTTGGGGTGAGGTTCATCGGAGAACAAGGGAGGCCTCTCATGGCGTTGGTGGTTTGGTACCACCCCTGCTCCAAACGTAGACGTACTTCCCCTCAAAAGGAAGGAACTATGGGAAACAAATCCTTGTGTCTTCGAGCGCTCCACTTTGGTTACTTCTATCCTTTACCGCACTTTACTTATCTAGTTCTTGCTTAGTACTTGTGCTAGGTTGACATATAGGTAAATTCACCTTAGTTGCATAATCTAGAGAATTTACCTTTTGTGTCAAACCCTAAATTGAAAAAGAGTAAAATTTGGAGTAGCACCTATTCACCCCCCTCTAGGTGCCCATATGATCCTTTCAATTGGTATCAGAGCCTCGGCTCTTTATTCGGGCTTAACTGCCTAAGAGATTATGGCAAACACAGGGGAGGGACAAAGTGAGGCTAGCCATTCGGTGACCATGCTAGATCTCAAGAAGTTGGAAACAAGCTTGAGCTCTACCTTGGGCAACGAAATCCAATAGTTGCACCAACTCGTTGAGCAACTTGTTAGGGATAAGAAAACCTCACCTCCTCCCTCTCTAGAGGAAACACCACCTAACCCAAAGGCTAATGCTCCGGCTAAGCCTTTGGAGGAAGTGGCGGGGGATGAACATAATTCCACTAACTCCACCACCAAAAAGGGTGATGGGAAGGAAGAGTTCCATGCGGTTCCCGGATGGTACTCTCCCGACCCTCCTATCCCTCATCCACATAAAAATAATAGAGGAGACCCACCTAAGTTAGCTGCACATACTTTTGCTCAATGGCAAGTTTCAATGAAATCTCATGTGCGCAGCTCTTGCATTGATTTGTGGAATATTATTGAAGAAGGACTCAAAATTGAGGATCCAACCAACTTGACTAGAAGAGAAGTGGTCAATAGCCAACTCAATGCGGCTGCCTTGCACATGATCCAACTTGGAGTGGGGCCAAAGGATTTTGCCCACATTGAGCACTACAACACCACCAAGGAAGCTTGGGATGCTCTCATTGAATTGTTTGTTGGCAATGAGAGTATGAGAAGAAATAGATATGATGCCTTAAGCAATGAGGCTGGAGGTTTCTTCATGAAGGATGGTGAGGATCATGAAGACATGTATCGAAGACTCAAATCCATAGCCACGCCTTCAGGAATGTCGGTGCCTCTCACATTGATGATGCGTAGATCAAGAGGAAGTATGTGAGTGCACTCATGCCTTTCGATCCTACTGACTTGAAGAGTCTCCAAGGAAGACACAACTACCATCTCATGACCTCCAATGAAGTGATGCAAGAGATGGCTGCCTTCAAGGTTGCTACCAAGAATGCCAAAGATGCCCGTGCTCATGCCATTGGAATGAGTAGTGGTGTCAATCTTGCCTTGAAGGCCAAGTGTTGTAGAGTATGATGAAGATGAAGGAAGTGATGAGGGACTTTCAACGAGCCACCCCGAAGATGTTAGGGTTGCTCATGGTGAATACATGGCCTTCTATGCAAGAAACTTTTGGAAAGATCCAGCCAAGCCCAAGATGGAAATGCAACGAAGAAGCAACCCCAATGAGAGAAGACATAATGGGTCCAAGTTGAGAACTTGTTTCAATTGTGGTGTCCGCTATCACTTCGTTGCAGCTTGTCCCTATGAGAAAAGAGAAGATCATGGGGGTAAACTTGTGTTGAAGAAGACCTCCAAAGCTCCCTACAAGAAACCCTTCATAAAAAGGAACTCAACCAACAAGAAGCCAGGAGAAATTGTCTTTATCACACATGAAGAGTTCTCCTCTGATGATGATGATGAAGATGAAGAAGAGGATACATCAAGTGGTGTGGCGGCTCTTGCCACTACCTCTACTCCTTCACTCTCACTCTTCGACTCTCCAAATGAGAATATCTCCAACAAGAACGTCACTTGCCTTATGGCAAGAGGAACGGAGGTATTATCATCATCGCACTCCACCTCCTTAATCAATGATGATTTTGATGATGAGTTATCTCTTGAGGTCAAAAAGGAATTAGTTGCTTTTGATGTGTTCATGAACAACTTGCAAGGGGAACATAAGAAACATGTTATGGACCTCTTAAATCAACTTTCACACACACAAGAACTTCTAGATGAGAGATGCCAATTAGGAAGAGAGCACATGATTGAGGTAAAAGCTCTAAATAATGCTCTAGAAGAAGAACAAGAAACTAGAATATCTCTTGAAACTAAACTATAGGGTCTTGATGAAGCTAATGATCTCATTATTAATAAACTCATGAAGGAACGTGATCATGCTATTTCTAAATACAAAAAGGCTAAAAAGGACAAGATTGAGTTTGATGTTGTTCATGAAAAACTTGCTGAGGACTTTAGGACACTTGAAAAGCTCACAAGGCCTTGGAGAGTGGACTCTTGTCGCTCACAAAGTCTCGTGAAAAGCTTCAAACTCAATTGATCAATACTCCCGCACCTAGTACATTAATTCCTTCTAGTTGTACAAATACTCTTGAAGAACATGCTAGGTTGAAGGGGGAGCTAGCTAAGACCACCTTTCCAAAAGGAAACAAGTCTATTGATGACCTCTTAAGCAAGCAAAGGTCAATTGGTGAAAAAGGGGGCATTGGCTTTATCTCTAAAGCCAAGAAGAAAAGGAACAACAACAAGAAGAAGGCCAAGCCCGCCCAAGAAAAGAACAAGGTCATTGTGGGAAGTAAGACCACAAGTGGCAAAACTATGTCTCATGATGATTTTGCGGGTAGTGCTAACCCTCACTATCTTTTAATACATTATTATTATGGTGATATGTATGCACAATATGTTGGCCCATTTGATGGTTATATTGCGTGATCTATTTGGGTTCCCAAGACCCTTGTTGCTAATAAAAGAGGACCCATTGGAAAATGGGGACCTAAAAACTAGTTTGATCTTTTGTAGACCTATGCTTTCCGAGGGTCAAAATGGGTGCTTGATAGTGGATGCACAAGTCATATGACCAGAAGCGCATCTAGTGTCAAGGAGTTGAGACCAAATTTTGATCAAATATCCATGACATATGCCGACAAGTCAAAGCCTAAGGTAATGGGTTTCGGAAAAGTTGTGGTTGCACACGATATCACTCTCGTGGATGTCATGCTTGTTGAGACCCTTGGCTATAATTTACTTTCAGTCCGTGCTCTTGGAAAGATGGGATTTGCCGTCTTTATTGATAATGATATTGTGATCCTCATGTGGAGCAAGTCTCTAAAGGTCGCTTTCGTTGGGTACGTCGAGAATGACTTGTATATGGTGGACTTCTCAGGAAAGACCACTACAAGTCCGATGTGCTTATTTGGAAAGGCCGATGTGGGTTGGCTATGGCATCGCCGTCTAGCCCATGTCAACATGAGAACTTTACAAAGCCTCCACAAGGATGGTCATGTTGTTGGACTAAAAGAAAATGTTTGTTTTGCCAAAGATCATGTTTGCAGGGCATGTGTTGAAGGAAAGATGCATGATTCTCCACACAAGCCAAAGAACTACATCAAGTCCAAGAGGATCTTGGAGCTCCTTCATGTGGATCTTTTTGGTCCTCCTTCTCATGCAAGTCTTGGTGGGAATAAATATTGTTTGGTGATTGTTGATGACTACTCAAGATACACTTGGGTATATTTCTTCAAGCTAAAAAGTGAGACCCAAGAGAACTTCACTGACTTCATCAACATGGCTCAACGTCAACATAGTGTCCCAGTATTAACAATAAGAAGTGATAATGGTACCGAGTTCACATTGAATGGATTTCTGAGTGATGAGGGAATAAAACATCAATATTCCGCTGCATATACCCCTCAACAAAATGGTGTAGCTGAGAGGAAGAACCGGAATCTTATTGATATGGCAAGGACTATGTTGGCGGAATTTAAATCTCCATACAATTTTTGGGCTGAAACTATCTCCACCGCATGCCATGCATCAAACCGTCTCTACCTCCGCAAAGAATTGATCAAGACTCCATATGAAATCCTTATCGGTAACAAGCCCAATGTTTCTTACTTCCAGGTGTTCGTTGTAAGTGCTTCTATCGCATTAAGGGTATTCGTTTGTCCAAGTTTGATTCCAAAGCATTAGATGGTATTTTTGTTGGTTATGGTCTCGAATCCCACACTTATAGAATCTATGACAAGCTCTCAGGAACCATCATATAATCTTGTAGTGTGGTGTTTGAAGAATATGATGGTCCCCAAGCGGGGCGTGTTGATGTCTGTGATGTAGATGATGAAATGCCTTAGGATGCCATAGGAAGAATGGGTGCGGGTTTCATCCGCCCTGTTGAGGAACCCCTTATGGCGGATCGAGAAGAACTATGCTCCACTCAAGTGGAGCCCTCATCTTCAAAACATCAACAAGCTCCTATCGAGGAGAACAATGACCCATGCCAAAGACAAGTTGTGGACTGATACATCCAAAACGTATCTACTTTCCCGAACACTTTTGCTATTGTTTCTCCTCTAAACTTGTGTGATTTGGATACAACTAACACGGACTGACGCTGTTTTCAGCAGAATTACCTTGGTGTCTAGTTTTTGGCAGAAAATCAACTATCAGGAAAAATCCTAGAAAATATGCCAAAAACTCCTATTTCGCCAGAAGACTCACGGAGCCAAAATACGAGACGGAGTGGGGCTGGGGCCTGGCCACACCACCTAGCCATGCAGGCTAGGCCTGGCCATGCCAGGGGGTGGTGTGGCCCCCTAGGCACCCCCTCGGTCTCCCCCATCGCCTATAAGTTACCTTCTGACCTAAAAACTCAGGAGGGTTCGACGTTTTTCCAAAAATAGTTCCGCTCCACCGCCACCACCAGATTTCGTGATTCGGAACCAGAAACTCCATTCTGGCACCCTACCGGGACAGGGAATTGGAGGAGATCATCGCCATCATCATCACCATCGCTTATCCATCGACCATCCATGTTTCCCCCATATATGAGTGAGTAATCCCCCGCTGTGGGCTATGGGGATGGTAGGGATTGGATGAGATCGTTCATGTAATGGCATCAGATTGTTAGGGCATGGTGCATAGTATCTTCTATTAGTGCTTTTTGACTTTCTTGCGACTTGTTATGCTTAATCCTTGTCACTAGGGCCCGAGTGCCATGATTTCAGATCTGAACATGTTATTGATTCATTATGATAGTATTGTTTATGGTCTTACCTGCAAGTTGTATACACACGTTATTGTCCGGAACCAATGGCCCCGAAGTGACAGAAATCGGGATAACCAGAGGGAATGGCTTTGATGTGAGGATCGCATGTGTTCACAGAGTGTTAATGCTTTGCTCCGGTGCTCTATTAGAAGGAGCACCTTAATTGCCAGTAGTTCCCTTGAGGCCCCGCTGCAAATGGGCTGGCAGGACAAAAGATGTTGTGCAAGTTCTCATTGCGAGCACGTATGACTATATATGGAACACATGCCTATGATTATTTAGTACTTGGATGCTTTATCTTATTTATCTGCAAATGCCCTATGTCTTGATTGCCATATGAATTGTCTTGTCCATGCAACGCCCATCCATCCATCTCTATGCCTACCGCGCTCTAATCCTATTGTTTACTGCAATTGTTGCTATTGTCTTTACTTTTACTACTTCTATTACTTTGTTATTGCTACTACAAAACTATTGCTACTGATAAATTGCTGTGAGGAAGATTGTTTCCAGGTGCAGCTGAATTGAAAACTTACTTGTTAAGGCTTATAAATATTCTTTGGATCCCCTTGTGTCGAATCAATAAATTGGGTTTCACTTCCCTCGAAAATACTGCGATACACCCCGTGTACTTGTGGGTCATCAAGACTATCTTCTAGCACCGTTGCCGGGGAGCATAGCTTTTTTTATCAAGTCCACTTGGAATCACTATTGTTCGATGTCATCCATCCATCATGGGTAAGTCTCGTGATGGCAAGGTTCCTATTTTACCATCCACTACAAGAATAGGTACGGTTCTGAACACCTTTGTTGCTCTTGATTCACCGTTTGTTATGAGTAAGCTCCTTACACCACCACATACACATGCTACACACACTTCTACTACTGCTGAATCTGAAACTTCTGATACTTATGATGCTGCTTCTACTGTGCTTGATAAGAGTGGTTCATTAGGTCCTTTCCTAGATGCTACGATTGCTAGAACTATAGCTGGAAATACTGAAACTCCTAATGAAGACACTACTACACCTGTTAGTTCACCTGAGTCTAGAGAGAGCTATGATATTGAAGACGGTTATATTGAGATGACCGATGAATTTATTAAAGAATGTCAAAACACCCATGATAGGAGTGTTGCTAAGGGTCTCCTTGAGAGGCGTACTATAAAACCCAAATTGTCTCCTAATGCTAAGTTTGCTGCATCTCTCATAAACATTAAAGATAAAGATTATGATTTCTCTCTTGATCTATCTTACATAGCTATTGTTGAGAAAGAGCCTTTTTGTGGGACTAAGAATGAAAGTGCGATAGCACATATGACTGAGCTTTCTACCATGAGTGGCTTGTTTTCTGATGATATTAAGATGCGCACCTACTTTGTTGCTAAAATTTTCCCTTTTTCACTGAAAGGAGAAGCTAAAACTTGGTTTAATAATTTACCTCCTGGATCTATTGATAGCCCTGATTGCTTGATTAGTACTTTCCTGCAGAAACATTTTCCTCCTAGTGCTAGACATGCTATTTTGTAGGAACTTTTTGATTTTAAACAGGGAGAAAAAGAGATATTTCCTGAATCATGGGCAAGGTTTTGTGCTTTGATTCGTGCACAGGTTGGATGTCCATTACCTAAGAATGAGCTTCTTGATATATTTTGTAATGGACTACCTGAAGAATCTAGGACATACCTGGATAGTTGTGCTGATTGTGTTTTCAGGAATAGGACTCCTAAGGAAGCTGAGGAATTAATGGCTAAAATAAGCAAGAATTATGAAGATTGGACTCCTCCTGAACCAGCTATACCTGAAACAATTATACATGAACCAGCTATACCGGCGCCTATACCATCATCTAAGAAGAGGGGAGTTATTGAATTGAATGATGAAGTGATGAAGGAAGCTAAGAAATGACTTAAGGAGAAGGGAATTAAAGCTACAGATATCAAGAATTTACCTCCTATAGAAGAATTATGTAAGCCAATTCCCCACTCATCCACTATTGAGGTACACTCTCTCCAGTATTTTGATGAAGGTGATATCCCTTACTCTAAACCTCCTGATCAATGCTTAGAAGAATTTGATATTTTTATTGTTAAGCAAGATAATTTTAATAAAAGGGTGCAAAATCATCGAATGGAAAAATCTAGAGCTATTGTTGAGTTGAAGGATATTGAGGAAAGAACCTCCAACAATGTTAAAATTCTTGTTAAACATTTTCAAATGGTTCTAACTCAAATTGATTAGCTTATTAAGGTACAAAAAGACTTGCTAGTTAATGCTGCTAAAGAAAAACATGCTTATGAAATTAGAACTAGAAGTGGTGCTACTACCCAGGATCCTCTATATCCTGAGGGGCATCCCAAAAGAATTGAGAAGGATTCTCAACAAGCTAAAAATAGTGGTACTACTCGTAAGAAAAGAAAAAACAAACATAAAACTATTGTAGAACCCTCTGAACCCACTAAAGATCCTAATAGTATATCTGTGTCTGATGCTGAAACTGAAAGTGGTAATGAAGAAAATGATGTTCCTGGTAAAGAAAAAGTTGAAGAAGAACCTGAAAGGCACACTAAGAATACTAAATACACTAAAAAAGATTTTGTTGCTAAGAAACATGGTAGTGAAAGAGAGCCTTGGGTCCAAAAACCTATGCCTTTCCCTGATAAGAAACACAACTCAAAGGAAGATGAACACTATAATAAGTTTTGTGAGTGGATGAAACCTTTATTCCTGCATATTCCTTTGACTAATGCTATTAAATTGCCTCCTTATTCAAAGTATATGAAGGATATTGTCTCGAATAAAAGGAAGATCCCTAATGAAGAAATTTCTACTTTGCTTGCTAATTATTCCTTTAATGGTAAGGTTCCAAAGAAATTTGGAGACCCAGGGATTCCAACTATTCCTTGCTCTATTAAGAATAGTTATGTTAGAACTGCTTTGTGTGATTTGGGAGCAGGAGTTAGTGTTATGCATTTTTCTCTTTGCAAGAGACTTCAACTAGAAAAACTAATACCAACTGATATATCTTTGCAAATGGCTGATAAATCTACTACTATTCCTGTTGGTATATGTGAGGATGTGCCTGTTCAAGTGGCTCATAATTGCTTGATATTAACTGATTTTGTTGTGCTTGAAATGCCTGAAGATGATAATATGTCTATTATTCTTGGGAGACCTTTTCTTAATACTAAAGGAGCTGTTATTACTTGTAATCAAGGAAAGGTGACCTTTAATGTTAATGACAAAGAACATACTGTCTATTTCCCCAAGAAGATTGATAGGACTTATGGTTTATATACAATTGAACATGTTGAGGGCATTCAAGTTGGAGAAATATATTGTCCCATACCAAGAGAAATTTTGAAACTATTATGATTGGGACCATTGTCAAGGTTGAGGTAACATAATCATTAGTGGAATACAAAGTTTTGTTTCATATAAAAAAAATTGGTAACAAGACCTGATCAACCTTGTTAACAAAAGGATTTCATTGAACAAAACAATGTTTTCACCATGATTATCTCCGTTTACTTCTATTTTATCTATTTTAGTTTTTGCTTTCGTTTAGTTTACTTTTCTGTTGTTAGTTGCTTGCATGTTAGAGTGTCTTAGAACTTCTGAAGTTCTAGCCTTGTTTTGTCATTGCATCATTCTAAAAACCTTTTTCTGTCAGAAAATCATTCATCTATACTGATACATTGCAAATGTATCTATAATTTTTGATGTTCCATGCTTGGTTTTATCCACTTTCTTGTGTTTTGTTCCAACTTTGGAGTACATTTCATATGATTTCTTGGACTAACCTATTAACAAGAGCCATAGTGCCAGCTGCCTGTTTTCTGTTGTTTTTGGTTCCAGGAAAGTCAGAAAATGAATATTCTCGGAATTGGACGGGACAAAAGCCAAAGTGCCTATTTTTCCGAAGGGGTCAAGTGCCAGAATACGAGACGGAGAGGGACCAGGGGGCCACCACACCACCTGGCCGCGCAGCCAAGCATGGCCCGCGCCAGGGGGTGGTGAGCCAGCCCCGGCACCACCTCGGCCTCTCCTTCCGCCTATAAGTTGCCCTATGGACGAAAACCCTAAGTACCCAATCAAAAATCCATGAAAGAGTCTGTAGCCGCCATCATCTCCATCCCTAGATCGAGAGGGATCTGAAGCTCTTCCTGGCACCCTGTCGGAGAGGGGAATTCACCCTGTAGGCCTTCTTCATCACCATGCAAGCCTCCGGTGTGATGCGTGAGTAGTTCATCCTTGGTACGGATCCATGTAGTAGCTAGATGGTTGGTTTCTCCTCCTTTGTGCTTTCATGTTTAGATCTTGTGAGCTCCGTTCATGATCAAGATCATCTATTTGTAATTCATACATGTTTTGTTTGCGGGGATCTGATGGATATTGAGATGCTATTTCAGATTGATTATTGATTCTATCATGTCTTTGTTATTTGAGATCTTGCATGCTTTCTGTTGTTAGTAGCTATCTTGGCCAAGTAGATGCTAGCAACTCCAAGAGTTAGTATTTATGCTCGATAGTGGGTTCATGCCTCTGGTAATCTGGGGAAGTGACAGAAATCTCTAAGGTACTAGATGTGATGTTGCTACTAGGGAGAAAACAACAATCCTTTGTTCATAGAACAATCGTATTATTTACTTTACACGTAGTTCGTAAAGCAATAATTTGTTGCTTGCAACTTAATACTGGAGGGGGTTCGGATGATAACCTGAAGGTGGATTATTAGTCATAGATGCAGTTGGATGGCGGTCTTGCCCAATCAAGTCTCAGAGGAGTCAAGATGATTAGTATATGCATGTATTGCTTTCTCGGTGTTTGTCAATTGCCCCGCTGTAATTTGTTCACCCAGCATGTTATCTATCTAAGGACAGCCACCTCTAGTGAACTATGGATCCCGGTCCTTTTACTTTACATACAATCTACAATCTTTTACTAATTTGTGTTTACTTTCTGCAAACTTTTACTTCTTTCCATTCGATACGTTTAATCCTTTGTTTTCCACAAAACACGGTGAGATTGACAACCTCGTCGCAAGTTGGGGACAAAGTTCTGTGGTTGTGTTGTGTAGGTCTCCACGTTGCTACTAGCACCGGTAGTGCACCATGCCAAAGCTCAGCTAGTAACACCTTTGGGGTGTTTCCTTGCTCCTACTGGTTCGATTAAACCTTGGTTTCATAACTGAGGGAAAACTTACTGCTATGCTCATCATACCTTCCTCTTGGGGTTCCCAACGAGCTCTACATCAACTACGAGTCAGCAAGATTTTGTTTGGCGCCATTGCCGGGGAGTCAAGGATGTCTTCACAAGGGGAGTCCCTGATAACCAATCTCTTTACTTTGTTGTTTTTGTTTTGCTTAGTTTCTTTTTGCTTTGTTTGCTTGTTTTGGTTCTTTAAAAACACAAAAAAATTAGTTTTACTTGTTTGCTTTCTTATTTGAAAACCCAAAAAAATGACTACTCTTGAAAACACTAAGTTGTGTGACTTCACTAGCACCAACAACAATGATTTTATGAGCACACATATTGCTCCACCTGTGGCTGAGAATACTTTGCTCAATCTTCTTATGAGAGAACAATTTTCTGGTATTGGTAATGAAGATGTTGCTTCCATCTAAATAACTTTGTTGAACTTTGTGAGATGCAAAAGCATAGGGATATAGATGGTGATATTATTAAACTGAAATTGTTTCCTTTCTCTTTGAGAGGAAAAGCTAAAGAATGGTTGAATTCCTTAACGAGGAATAGTATTGATTCTTGGACTAAGTGCAAAGATGCTTTTATTGGAAAATACTATCCTACTGCTAAGATTATATCCATGAGAAGTGAAATAATGAAGTTTAAACAACTTGATAATGAGCATGTTGCTCAAGCTTGGGAAAGAATGAAATCTTTGGTAAAGAATTGTCCCACTCATGGACTGACTGCTTGGATGATCATCCAAACTTTTTATGCAGGATTAAACTATTCTTCAAGGAACCTATTGGATTCAGCAGCTAGAGGTACCTTTATGACCATCACTTTGGGTGCTGCAACAAAACTTTTGGATAATATGATGGTTAATTATTCTGAATTGCACACTGAGAGAGCTCCACAAGGTAAGAAGGTAAATTCTGTTGAAGAAACCTCCTCCCTGAGTGATAAGATTGATATTATTATGTTTATGCTTGTTAATGGAAAAGCCCATATTGATCCAAATAATGTTCCTTTAGCCTCTTTGGTTGCTCAAGAAGAGCAAGTTGATGTGAACTTCATAAGAAATAACAATTTTGGCAACAATGCTTATGGTAATAATGCTTATAGGAACAATTTTGGTAACAACAATTATAAGCCATATCCTCCCAACAATGGTAAATCTGAATTACCTAGTGAAGGAAGAATCTTGGAAGTTGAAAGAGCCACTAAAAACTTCATGCAAATGCAATACGAGCAAAATAAGCTATTTACTAAAACTATGGAGAAACAATCTATCATTTTGAAGAACATTAGCCATCAACTCGAGAGTCTAAATAGGGAAATTCCTAGTTTACAATTGAAACTCTCTAATGCTGAAAGGGATATATCATCTCTTTCTGAAGCTCAATCTTCTTTGATTAATAAAATGGCTGCTAAACCTGAAACTAATGAGAATCCCTTTGCAGCTACTAATGCTATACAAGTAAGAATTGATGAAAATGTTAGACTATTAGCTGAATTACATGCTAAGTGGGAAAGAGAAGATGAAATTGCTAGAAACATTAGTGTTTCTACTATTACCACCACGAGTGTTGAGGCTAGTAATAGTTCTACCACTTTAGATGATAAAGTTGATTTTGATCTTGAGGGTTGCAATATCTCTGAAGTTATTAAGTTCCTACAAAAGCTTGCTAAAAGTCCTAATGCTAGTGCTATGAACATGGCTTTTACAGAACACATTACTGATGCTCTCATAAAGATAAAGAAGAAAAGATGAAACATAAAGCTTCTATTCCTATAAAGCAAGAAGATGGTTGGGAACCCATCATTAATATGAAAGTGAATGACTTTGATTTCAAAGCTTTGTGTGATCTTGATAGTAGTGTTTCTATTATGCCTAGAAGGATTTATGATATGCTTGATTTGCCTCCTCTTGAAGATTGTTATTTGAATGTCCCACTTGCTAATGCTAAAAACAAACTCATGGGGAGTCTTAATGATGTTCTTATTATGGTTAACGATTCCTATGTCCCCGTTGATTTCTATGTTTTGGATGTTGAATACAATGCTTCTTGTCCTATTACTTTGGGAAGACCTTTTCTTAGAACTGTTGGTGCCATCATTGATATGAAAGAAGGCACCATTGAATATCAACTCCCACTCAAGAAAGGTATAGAACACTTCCCTAAAAAGAGAGAAAATATTTCTTTTGCTTCTCCTATAAAAAAATTGGTCTTAATGCTTCTTCATTTGAGAACACTTGATTCTTTCTTTGCTTCTTATGACTAACTTAAAGGCGTTAAACAAAAGTACTTGTTGGGAGATAACCCAAGAGTTTTAGTTGAGTCTTGGAAGTTATTACCTCTGTAATAACCTCTCCTTATCCTTTTTATTTGCTTTTTGTGCCAAGAGTAACCTCTAATGAGAGTGAAGTAATGATTGGGAAAGTTGCTGTCCCGAAACAGATTTCTGTGCTTCACCGTAAAAATTCCTAAGAGTTCTGTATGTCGGATTGAGCTGTAATGTTTTGTGCTTCTGCCCCAGGTTGTTATCTAACTTTCATTAGTTCAACACTTTGATTTGAGCAACAGAAGATCTTCGAAAAAATTCGTCTTTACCTGCTGGTCTGTTTTGACCGATTTCTGTCGTTTTCTGCATTTGCTTCTTGTTAGTTCCTTCTTGAGTTCCTTTGGGGAATTGAGCTTTTTGAGGGAAGTGCTACAGTAGCTAGTGTTCTAATGGAAGTTTATTTGGTGTTAGAGCTGAACCTTGAGACTTATTTATCTTAAGTGCACTAATGTTGCTAATGAGATTGTGTGAAGTTTTGTATGAAGGAAAAATTTCAGGTGTATGGAAGGAATGAGTAATGAGATGAAGGATGGACTAAAGCTCAAGCTTGGGGATGCCACGGATGTCACCCCAGTCAATATCCAAGAACTACAAGCGTCAAAGCTTGGGGATGCCCAAGGCATCCCCTTCTTCATCAATAAAAATCCTAGGTTTCTTCCAAACGCTTCATTTTTATTGTTTCATGCACAGTTGTGTTTTTCTTGGAGCGTCTTCTTTTTAGTTTTTGTTTTGGTTTTTAGTTTGCTTGGTTTTCTTAGTGTTCTGAATAAATTGGTTGGACCCCCTATTTCATACTTTGGTTTGCAAATAGTTTGGTTTGGTTTGGAAAAGAGTAGGAAAGTTCATGCTTATGTGGTAAAAAGAGCTCGTTTTTTACTGTGGCATATGCTTTGTCATGCCATGATTGATATTGTTTTGGCTTTATGCTTAGTATTCTTTGCTGTAGCATGACTTGTTATAAACAATTGAGATTGCTTAATGTGCCTTGGATGAATCATGCGTTGTTTTAGCATATTAAAGCATAGTATAGTGGTATTCTCCTTTGATGGTTTATTTGGGTTTACTTTGCACATGCTCACACCATGTTATGACTATCTCAAGTCACCATAGCCTTTATGATCCTTTAGTTTTCAACTTTTAGTATCACTTTATGCTTTGATCAATGATGTTTTGTCGCTCTGCATGATTATGGCCATTATTGCTCTCTTAGTTTGTCGCTCCCAGTCTTTTGCTAGCCTCCACCACCAAGTATGAGTTCCACTCATGCATCCAACTCCCTAAACCAAGTTATTCCAAAGAGTCCACCATACCTACCTACTAGCTTATGCTATTCCCCATGAATCAATAATCAATGAGAGCTGAAAACTACAAGTACCATAATTTTTGGAAGCTCTTTATGAGACTTGAATCCCTACTTCCTTTTACAAAAGGCTTTTCTTCCACCATTATATTGAGTCTCCACCTTCTATATTTATGCACCTAATTTGAGAGCATAGTGGCCATTCTTAGTTCTATGTGCATTGTCCCAAGACTAGTAGATTGATGCATAACTTGATATTGCTTGTTTTAAACTATTGTATCTAGTCACTCTTATGAACTTTGAAGGTGTCCTATGCTTTTATATTTGCTACTCTATTGAGGGACAAGCTGAATACTATTATGCTATGTTTTCTTTATGTGAAACAAACAAACGTCTTGCAAGGCATGTTATTCATGAATCTTGTGTTTGTAACTTTTTATGTTGCATCATAGTTTCTTTGCCTATTGCTAGAACTTTGTCTTTCATGTTATGATTGAAGTACTATGATCCCAGCTTTGAGTTTTGCAAATACTTTGATCAAGTCTTTGATGGTGCATGTCACCTCAAAAATTATTTCTTTTTATCACTTACCTACTCGAGGACGAGCAGGAGTTAAGCTTGGGGATGTTGATACATTGCAAATGTATCTATAATTTTTGATGTTCCATGCTTGGTTTTATCCACTTTCTTGTGTTTTGTTCCAACTTTGGAGTACTTTTCATATGATTTCTTGGACTAACCTATTAACAAGAGCCACAGTGCCAGCTGCCTGTTTTCTGCTGTTTTTTGTTCCAGGAAAGTCAGAAAATGAATATTCTCGGAATTGGACGGGACAAAAGCCAAAGTGCCTATTTTTCCAGAAGGGATCAAGTGCCAGAATACGAGACGGAGAGGGACCAGGGGGCCACCACACCACCTGGCCGCGCGGCCCAGCCTGGCCCACGCCAGGGGGTGGTGAGGCTAGCCCTAGCACCCCCTCGGCCTCTCCTTCCGCCTATAAGTTGCCCTCGGGACGAAAACCCTAAGTACCTGATCAAAAATCCACGAAAGAGTCTGTAGCCGCCGTCATCTCCATCCCTAGATCGGGAGGGATCTGAAGCTCTTCCTGGCACCCTGTCGGAGAGGGGAATTCACCCTGTAGGCCTTCTTCATCACCATGCAAGCCTCCGGTGTGATGCGTGAGTAGTTCATCCTTGGTACGGATCCATGTAGTAGCTAGATGGTTGGTTTCTCCTCCTTTGTGCTTTCATGTTTAGATCTTGTGAGCTCCGTTCATGATCAAGATCATCTATTTGTAATTCATACATGTTGTGTTTGCGGGGATCTGATGGATATTGAGATGCTATTTCAGATTGATTATTGATTCTATCATGTCTTTGTTATTTGAGATCTTGCATGCTTTCTGTTGTTAGTAGCTATCTTGGCCAAGTAGATGCTAGCAACTCCAAGAGTTAGTATTTATGCTCGATAGTGGGTTCATGCCTCTGGTAATCTGGGGAAGTGACAGAAATCTCTAAGGTACTAGATGTGATGTTGCTACTAGGGATAAAACAACAATCCTTTGTTCATAGAACAATCGTATTGTTTACTTTACACGTAGTTCGTAAAGCAATAATTTGTTGCTTGCAACTTAATACTGGAGGGGGTTCGGATGATAACCTGAAGGTGGATTATTAGTCATAGATGCAGTTGGATGGCGGTCTATGTATTATGTTGTAATGCCCAATCAAGTCTCAGAGGAGTCAAGATGATTAGTATATGCATGTATTGCTTTCTCGGTGTTTGTCAATTGCCCCGCTGTAATTTGTTCACCCAGCATGTTATCTATCTAAGGAGAGCCACCTCTAGTGAACTATGGATCCCGGTCCTTTTACTACATACAATCTACAATCTTTTACTACTTTGTGTTTACTTTCTGCAAACTTTTACTTCTTTCCATTCGATACATTTAATCCTTTGTTTTCCGCAAAACACGGTGAGATTGACAACCTCATCGCAAGTTGGGGACAAAGTTCTGTGGTTGTGTTGTGCAGGTCTCCACGTTGCTACTAGCACCGGTAGTGCGCCCTGCCAAAGCTTAGCTAGCAACACCTTTGGGGTGTTTCCTTGCTCCTACTGGTTCGATTAAACCTTGGTTTCATAACTGAGGGAAAACTTACTGCTGTGCTCATCATACCTTCCTCTTGGGGTTCCCAACGAGCTCTACATCAACTACGAGTCAGCATATACCTGAAAATTTCTCAAAAATAAAGTGTCTCGAAAATTTCCAGAAAATTCATATTAATTTTTTACGTGGAAAAAGGGGTAGAGAAGTGACTGGAAGTTACCAGGGGGCCACCAGGCAGGCACACCACTGGTGGCGCGGCCAGCCCAGGGGCGCGCCTGGCCATGGTGTGGGCCACCCCTGGCCCTCCACTCACTCTCTCACTTGCCATTGCTCTCTCTCTCTCCCGAGAAAACACCAGTTCATTGCTCGAAATTGCGTTCTTGCTGTTATTGCCCTCGATTTTTTGATCTCCTTGCTCAGCCCATCTTTGTTGCTGAAATTTGGAGCAATTGTTCTCCGGTATGTGACTCCTTTGCTTGTCCAAGTAGATTTGTGTTTAGTGGTTTATATCTTGAGTATTTTGTTGTTGTAGGTGACAGGTTTTGAGAGCTTTTAAGCTTGTTCAATGCTTAGAGATATAGTTTTGATGCATGTTTAGGCCTCTATAAGTCCCTATGAGTAGCGCCCTCCATTATATTCACTTTGCAATCACTTGTTTAATAGATGTTTAAATTTCAGAATATCAAAGATGAACAACCATAGCTTTGGAGAAATATTTGAGAGGGACACACCTAGGAGGTCAAGGCCCTCAAGATCAGTCTCTCAGTTTAGGCCTTCATACAACGAAGATCTCATTGCACCTTGGTTTGGTAATGAAGGAGATTATGGGGATGCTCACCCATCTACTTTTCCTTGTTTTACCTTCTTTGAAGCTACAGGGATTCTTGATGACTTCTTACTATTGATTTAGAGGGTTGGTTTGACCTCATATATGCAAGATGAGAGTGAGCAATACGCTATGCTCACCAAAACTTTTGTTGAGAGTTTCATTTTCACTACACCCCCTATCAGTCAATTATCTCTTTCAGAATTTATAATCTGCCTTTTACCATGCCATTGGAAAGATTTTGCAGCATTATAGCTATAGGCATGGCAGGGACCGTGAAGAAGATTCAAGGGCGACCCGCTGATTTGCTGGAGCTCTATCGAGGGGTGACCAATGACGATGACCGCATAGCTCAGCGCGGGAAGATAAGAAGCATCCAACTCCCAGCTCTTAGATACTTTGCCTATTATCTTGCTACTAGCATTCTTGGTAGGGAGAATACAAGTAATATTTCCAATTATCATTTAGCCTTCCTCGTTGTTGCGCTTAACAATGATACTCGGTACAATCTTGGCTCTCTTATTGCTCGCCGCCTAGCTGCTAGGGGGCCTATTTATGGGGGCATCATCGCTTCACGTATGGTCAGTGCATTAGAGCTTTCGGTTGATCCCAATGATACTATATTGGCACCACAAAGGCTTGACCTTGTTGCCATGAAAACACATCACTTCGTCACTTCTAACTCTGATATGGAAAGTTTAGTATACAGGATGTTGTTTACTGACGGGGATGAAAGGGAGATCCCTTTGCCATAATCTACCTTGTTCAGTGTTCACAGGAGGCCGTGGTCGCGCTCCAAGGAGGAGGTGGACGAGCAGCTCCGCTTACTGGGTTTCCATAGGCAGCACCAGGAGGATGTGCCCTCCTACGATTACTCTGCTCACTACGGTGGGGCGTCCTCGAGCTCGCACCAGGACGAGGGTACCTCCTCACCGTACTACGGAGGCGCTCCATCTTGGCCAGCTTGGGATTGATACCCACTTAGGCCAAAAGCCTAAGCTTGGGGGAGGTACACCAACATCACACTCATCTCCATATCATTTTGCGTTGGTACTTTGTATATTCATGTTTCGTTCCCTTTTTAGTTTTTGTTCTTTCTTTGCTTTTGTTTTCTAAAACACAAAAAGACCAAAAAAAAAATCTATTGTTTCTCTTTGTTTGCTTCTTCTTCTTCTTCTTTTTGCCTTGGTTTGCTTTTCCTTTTTTGCTTTGTTTGAACTATTTGAAAAACCCAAAAAGATTTTGCTTTGCTTGTTCTTCCTTTTTGGTTCTTGTTTTAAAAAAATTGAAAACACCAAAAATATTTGTTGCTCTTCTTTAGTTTTGTGAGTTTGTTGCAGGGTTCAGCAGTCCTTAGTGGAATTTGGTTTCATGTTATTATTCAAGCCACACAAGTGAAGGGCAATAATGAGGATTAACAACTTGAGGTGTGGTAAGAGGCTGGTAACGAACTCTATTTGTTTTCATTTTTGTACATATACTCATCATTGTGGGCATGCTTAGCCTGTTCGTGTAGGGTGTATGTTATTTATGGATAGTAGTTCTTGCTTTCTTATGTTTAGCTCCAGCCCGCTAATAATTTGTAGCATGCCATATAAATGTTTGCTTGCATTACTCTATTCATAACTTGGTATGACACCGTGGTATCCTCCTCTGAATGTTTCACTTGAATTAATTTGGCACATGCTCACGCATGCATATGACTGAAATAATCAGTTAAGCCTCGATGAATTATTTTGCCTTGAGGGTACTGAATCACTTTAATGCCATGATTAGTCCTGTTTTGTTGCAAGCATGATTATGACAGTTCTTGCTCTCTCGTTTGTTGCTCCCTTGCTATTGCTAGCCTTCACTTACACTGAGTATGCTTTACTTGTGTTTCCAACTCCATAAAACCAAATATTGCCAAAAGTGTCCACCATACCTACCTATTAGCATCATTTGTTGTTTCATGCATATTCAATATGCCTTGTTTTCTTCCGAATAAAATGTTTGCTTGTTATGAGAAAGTTAGTTAGTAAAGCTCTCATGAACTTGATGGCACACTTTATTTCCTGCACTTAATAAACCTAAACCATTGTGACTGTCCATGAAAGTTATATGCTTGCAAATTATAGGCTGGGGATTAGCAGAACTGTTTGTCACGGGGAACGCTTTCAACACCTGTAAATATATACCCAGTTGATATCATGCTCTTTTGTTTGCGGATGTCGTTAGTGTGAAATAAAAGGGGAGCTTGTAAGTCCATGGAGTTATGTATGTGTGTTAGAGGAACGCCTGGGCCACCGGTCTAATCCATGCCTAATCAGTGGAAACCTGCAACGTAACCATAATAAGTATCTATGAAGCATTCTTCTAATAAAAAAAGAGATAGCTATTGAAAAAAAGAGATATGAGAAAAGAGGAAAGAGAGAAAAAAGCACCATTTTCCCATGGTAAATAAGAAGATTGTTGAGATACTCATTGTCTGCTTGCCTTGTCATTTTGATATGGGGATTCTTCCGTATCATCGGACAAGGGGTACCACAATGGTGGTTCTCTATGATACGCACGTATTTACTATGACAAGAACTTACCGGTAACTAAAGTTGAGTAGCATGAGGAGTGGCCCTCGTACTCAACGGACATGAGATTTCCAGTTTATAGTCTGTCAAGCATATAACTCAGATTGGACCTCACTTTCACCTTAACCATATTAAAAATGCTCATGATAGGGGAAATGAGAGCTCAAAGTTAATGAGTACCATACTTTCAGCATTTGGAAGCCTTTCAAACTATTCAAAACCTTTTTCATCTCCTTGTTGAGTCACCACCTATTCTATGAGCATTTTCTTGAGAGCATAGTTGTCATTCTTAGTATAATATGCTTGTCTCATTACTAGATTAATTGTGTTATGACTTTGATGCTTGTATCTTTGATATCTTTACTTCTAGTCTTCACCTGAACTTCAGAGGTGCCTTGGCATTCACAATCAAAGGCAAGCAAGATACCACTCTACCATACCTTGTTATGAGCATTGTAATGTTGCTTATGTTTATGTTTCATGCTACTTATTATTTTTGAGTTGGAATCTCTTCATAGCTTGCAATGCCTATTAAGTAAACTTAGCTGCATACTCCTTATTATGAATTGTCTAAGTAGTTGATCACATGCTGAGTGTCGTCGGATTGATTACAAGTACGCCATGAGGGGGTCCTTGAGGCGTGCGAAAGAGAGGGGTGTGAGACGTACGGTGTTCCGGGATGGTGAGCACACAAGTTTACCCAGGTTTGAATCCGCCGGCTTTGGACGGATCCTACTCCTGCTAGCAATCCAGTAATACGGCAAAGCCGGAATATGGGTTACAAGGGTTTCGCCTGTGCGAGTTGAGGGTCTAAAGTATTGGGTGCCCTAAAGGCTCTCCCTAGGACGGCTTATATAGATATCCGGCCTAGGGTTTACAGGATAGATCTATCTGGCTACGACTAAGAGTCGGTTATAGAGTACATCTTGAACTACAAGTAACACTATGGGCCTAAGTCGGTAAGTCTTCTAGGCCTTCCCGTAGCCGGATTGGATTCCGTCTTTCTCCCTGACTGGGCCACCCGTGAAGCAAAGCTCTAACCCGAAGTGGGCCACCCTGGTCAGTGAGGAACTATGAGGATACCCAGAAAGTATATCCCCAACAGAAGCCCTCGGAGGGCTCCAAGATCCAGAGTCGGATTCATCATCGTCTAGCTTGATCTTCGGCTTGCAGAATCTTGAAGGGTTCCTGAAACTTCACAACAAAAAATACGATCCGGGTCTTAAAAGTAAGTCGGACCTATCAACAGGTTACTCGGATTTTCCAGCTTGATTTCAAACTAAGCCGGAACTTGGTCTCTAACGCCACCTGATACAAGTCATGGTCAAGTCACGTCATCTGACAGGCATTCCGTCAGCACGACCGTTGGTGGGTCCGCAGTTCGCGGAACCGAGGCGCTGTTTCAATGCATGCACGGAGATCGAGGCGACGTAATCATCGTGTGGGTCCTTCCCAGTTCCTTCCACGACGCGTGGTGGTTACACTGTAGCATTTGCACGAATCTTGGCGCAGTTACGTGGATATAACGGGTTAGGATTTTCTCCTTCTCTCTTCACCTGCCGTTTGCCTTTTCTTCTCCTCCCAATCTCTCTACGCGCACAGAGCTCCCCCATTCCTTCCCCAAAAAACTCCCAGCGTCGCCCATTCTAGGTCAGCTGCTCGCCGGAGAAATGGCTTCTACTTCCTCTTCTGGCTTGGCGGCAGCGGCGGCGACGGCGGCGACGGAAGCGGTGGCGGAGAAGGAAAGCTTCCGAGGGCTGTGGATCCCCTGCGTGCTCGACGCGAGAAGCTCCAGAATGTGGAGAGGGAAGGGCTCCTCCGCGCCGGCGACTAGCGGAGCGGCTTCGAGGAAAGCGTCCCCAACCCGCACGTCGGCGAGCGGGTCTACTTCGGCACCCACCTCGACAGAGGTTTGTCGTTTCCTCCCTCGGAGTTCTTCTCCGAGGTGATTGATCATTACAGAGTTCAACTCCATCATCTTCCTCCCAACTCTATTTTAGAGATGAGCGCTTACGCTTCATTGTGCGAGGGCTTTCTCGGCATTAGGCCAAGTTTGACCTTATTCCGGTACTATTTTCATGTCCGGAGAAACTCTATCACTACCGGTGTTCCTTACATCACCGGTACTATTAGTTTTTCACTTAGGCGCAAGCACGCATATCCCAAAATCTTAGCTAGTGACTCGGTCAAACAATGGCCAGCCACATTCTTTTACCATAGGGATATTCTGGCTCCCCGCAAAGCCACTGCTTTGTCGGCTTTCATCGACGGAGCTGCCATGGCCCAACCGTCTTGGGATGAGGATCCTTCGGCTCTCACTAACGATCTGATCCTCGCTAAGAGGCGGATCGAATACTTGATCAAACACAAAGGTCTAAAGGGATTCGACTTGGTCCAATGTTGGGTCTCACGCCGGATCCAGCCCCTTCAGTACCACGGAGATCCATTGATGCATTCCATCACGTCGTCCAAGAAAGACTCCCTCTGCATCAGCCCCAAAGCCTACACCACACAGGGCTATATAAGCCAGATCAAGAGGCTAATAAGGGAGCGGGTCGAGAGGAGGATTCCGGAGGTTTCTCTGGATATGCATATGGCGGAAAACCCCGTAGTGCCGATAAGCTTCTATCAGCACATCTTTTTATGTGTTTTCACTCTTCGAGTTGTATTGCAATACTGATATGCTTTTTTCTTTTCAGCTTGCTGACCTCCCCGAGTCAGAATTTGCTCCGCTCGGAGGATATCCTCCGGAGTTTTCTCAGGAGACAGAGGTGGTCCCATTGCCGGACCTTGCGCTCAAGAAGTGCAAAGCTCCAATACTGGCCATTGGCACAAAGGAGGTGCCCGTCGTGAAGAGGTAACTTTCAATCACAACTTCCGCCTTTGTACTTTACTCGAATTTCATTCCGAGATGTAATGTTTCCGACTTTACTACATTCTCAGAGCAAAATCGCTCATCAAGGGCAAGGGGAAGGGAACTTCTTCAAAGCCCCTGCGGCAAACGAAGCTTACCATAGCTTCTCCTGCCGTGGCTCCTCCGACTCCTGCCCCTCAACCTTCCGCAACGCCGGTGATTTCTCCGGCTACCGCAGAAGACCCGGCTCCTTCAACAGAGCCTACGATCCTTGAATCGCGAACTAACGTCACCATGGGTGAGTCAGATTTAGATAAGGGTGAACCCTCTTTGGGTAATGATCCCTTGGTAGAAACCTTCACCGAAAACCTTATCAGCAATCCGGGACTTGCCAAGTTTGGTCTGTCTCGAAAATCTGCTAAAGAAATCCAGCGGCTAGCCAGGCAATGCCTGGAGAAAAGTACTTTATCTGCCGAAGAAGAAGTGCAAGAAGCAGTGGACGTCAAGCACTCTAGTCTTCTCGAACAAGTGCTTCTTTGCAACGAGAGGATCAGGTCCGGGGAGCTTCCAACTACTCCTGTGACCCCTCTGACTCTCGCTGAGAAGGTTGCAGTTGAGGTGAACGCGAGTTTGGATAAACTCACTCGCGAACAATATGTAAGTCGGAATTCCAACTTCTGTTTTTCCTTTATTTCATATCATATCCTCTAGCCCCCAAGAATGAAGTAGGATAAATAATCCAGGTTTATGCTTCCTTAGGATGCCAAAGAACAAACTAGTGTAGCCCCCAAGGCTCGTGCTGATATTAGAAAAAAATATTAGCCCGAGTCTTTAGTAGCTTTCTGACTTTGGGTATTCTGACTTACAGAAAGTATATTCCTATAACTAGGATTTATTGAAGAATGTCTGTGATAAGCGGAGAGAGATCAAAGCTCTCCGGCTTAAAAATGCTGAGCTTAAAGTTGCCAAGGATGAAGCCGAAGGTACTCATTCAGAGATTCAAACCTTGTCTTTGTGTTTTCATAGTCGAATTTTTCGCTGAACTGTTGTTCTTTTTGACTTACAGCGCTAGTAACACAATCCTACGCCATGATTGAAGAGGCCGAGAACCTCAAGACTTTGGTGGCGGAGAACAAGGAGCTCCGCCAAGAGCTGGATAAGCTCAAGGCGGATCATGAAAAGAGCATTGCTCAAATCCTTGAGTCCTCCTCCATGGCTACTGATGAGCGTGATCGCAGGATCGCTGCTCAAGATAAAAGAATCTCGGACCTCACTAATGAGCTTAGCAGAGAGAAGGATCTTTCCGAGGCACTCCGGGCTGAACTCCAGAGTCTTCGGGAAGAGAAGACCAAAATCGACAAAGTCATTTTCAGTATGTTCCATCTGTCTGACTTTTCCGCTTTCTTCGACTTCTATCAATGTCAGATGTTTCTTAACTTGTTTTGCTTATAGTTCCTCTAAACTTGACGGACTCTTCTTCCACCGAGCCCCGCACCCACCGGCTTACCCAAGTCGGTGACCTGCTTCATGACTTCCGCCAATCCCTTGAGGACATCGGCAAAGCTCTCAAGATTCTGGACATGCACATCATGTCGGATTTTCAGGTGCGGGACAAGGCAAAGGAGATGCCGCAGCTTGTTCAGGATTGGAACATGTCCTACGCGCGGACTGCGGCGCAGGACGCTCTCACCATGGTCATGAGCCATCATGGAAACATGGAAATATGGCAAGTGACTAGAGGGTACTGCAAAGTAGATGAAGACGGCCAGGAGCAGGACCTTCAAGCCATCATGCACTCCTGCGCCGGATATGGGTGTCACGTGGCTGATCTGACCAGCTACGAGACCCCTTTCTTCACCCGTGTGGACACTCCGCCTCCTCCTCCAGAAGAATCAGCAGAAGTTTCTGACGATGAACGCACCACCTCGGATGTGGACATCTCGGAACGATATCAAGGCGGTGTATCCAGTGAGCCGGCTGCTCCTTCGTCTCCTGCATCATAGATTTGACAGAAATGTTTGTGTTATTCTGAAAAACATGATGGGCATGTAAATATGCAGTACTATAATTTTGCTAGTGCTAAGCTTTTAATCTATTCAGCACTTTTGGCTTTAAATTTTTTGCATGCCTAAAATGTTTACATAAGCACTTGTACTTTTTCATCCATACTTATCATTTATCTGGCTTTCCGCCTCGTCCCTTTCGTGAGCCGGCTAAACCTTCTGCCGGAAACTTTGCCGAGCAACGGAGCTCAATTGCTAAACCAGTTTAAACTCGGAAACAAAGCTGGCTTCCAGTACCAACAATTCACTACTCGGAAAATGCCCGCATCCAGCAATCAGACAAATAACCAAAGTAAAGACTAGAAACTTTAGAGTTATACCCGAAGGTAGCAATTTTAGAATCGGAAATCTAAACCAGAACAAACATGAGCATAAAGTAATTTCAAGCATTCTGGGATTTTCGACTATGACATGATCATTTGGAAATAAGATGGTAAAAACTTCTCAGAAAAAATTGAGGCAACCAAAACTTTTATTTCTCACAGAACATGTACATATATATCTTTACAAAGAAGGATAAACTAAGAATAAAAGGGACGTAGCTGAGCAATATTCCACGGTCTGTCTAACTCATCCGGATTTGTAATGCCTCCAGCTCTCTTTCTCTTCTTAGTAGCAGGTCTTTCTTTGACTGGCCTCATGTCAGTTAAGTAGTACGATCCATTGTGCAATACTCGACTAACTAAAAAGGGCCCTTCCCATACTGGGGAAAGTTTGTGCTTTCTTTGTTGCACAAGCCGGAGAACCAAAGCACCTTGATTGAAAGATCTATTTCGGACTCTCTGGCTATGATACTTGCGTAACTTTTGCTGATAGGCTGTAGATCTCATTTCAGCAACGACGCGAACTTCTTTGACTAAGTCGAGATCGTTTTGTCGAAAAATCTCGGCATCCTCTTCAATATACGCGGCCACTCTAGGAGAGGTGTGAATCAAATCACTAGAAAGAACTGCTTTTGCACCATAGACCAAGAAGAAAGGTGTGTATCCGGTTGACCTGTTTGGAGTCGTTCATAAACTCCATATTACAGAGGGTAATTCCTCTTCCCAAGCCCCCGCAGCACGTCGTAGTGGTGCTTCGAGCCTCGGTTTTAGGCCTTGTAGGATTAAACCATTTTCTCTTTCGACTTGTTCGTTAGCCTGTGGATGTGCGACTGACGCAATATCAAGCCGGATATTTTGCTCGTTGCAGAATTCGGCCAATTCTCCCATAGAGAAGTTACTCCCTTTGTCCGTGATAATGCTATGTGGATAACCATACCGGATTATAACATCCTCGATAAATCTTTTGGCTGTTGCTCCATCACAACTAGTGACAGGTTTAGCCTCAATCCATTTGGTGAATTTATCCACCATCACTAAGAGATGAGTAAATCCACTTGGAGCTCATTTAAAAGGTCCTACCATATCAAGCCCCCAGACCACAAAAGGCCATCTTATAGGTACTGTTCGCAGCTGATCAGCCGGAATGTGAGCTTGTTTGGCATACTTTTGGCAGCCTTTGCACGTCTTGACTAATCGTTCAGCATCTGCCTGAGCTGTTAGCCAGAAAAATCCGTGTCTAAAAGCTTTTGCCACTAAAGATTTGGCTGCAGCGTGGTGACCACACTCGCCTTCGTGGATTTCTCTTAAGATTTCCACTCCTTCTTCCGGAGATACACAGCGCTGAAAAACCCCAGAAACACTCCGCTTATAGAGCTCACCTTTGACTATAGTGTAGTTTTTTGCTCTTCGGATAATCTGCTGGCTTAGCACCTCGTCTTCGGGGAATTTTCCATCTACCAAATAATCGAGGTAGGGTTGAGTCCAGCTGGGAATTACAGCCAATACTGCTATCAAAGGTGAGTCGGATTTGGTCGGATATTCCTCATCTACTCCCTTTATTGAGGGAACTTTGAGGTGCTCTAAAAAAGCACCATCCGGGACCTCTTTCCGCGCAGAACCTATCCGAGATAGTGCGTCTGCTTCCTCATTTTCTGTTTGAGGGATGTGTTAAACTTCAAACCCTTCGACCAATTTAGATAGATCATCCACGACAGCTTTATATGTTGCCATGTGTTTATTTGCGTTACAAATATCCGACACTTGCTGAGCAACATGATCCGAATCACCGTAACACATCAAACGTCGGATGCCAATATCCTTAGCAATCCGGATTCCATGCAGCAGTGCTTCATACTCGGCAATATTATTTGTCGTTGTGAAGTGGATCTGCAACACGTATAAAAGGTTATCTCCTTGGGGTGATTTGAGCACCACGCCATCCCCCGAGCCCCCTCGAGCCTTAGACCCATCGAAATAGAGGGTCCAATATTCCGACTCAGGGAGGATCATGTTCTCCTTCATCTCTGTCCAATTAGCAACAAAGTCAGCAAGGATCTGGGATTTGATTGCTGTCCGAGGTTTATACTCAATATCAAAAGCTGAAATCTCTATGCCCCATTTGGCAACGCGTCATGTGGTGTCACTATTGTTGATTATATCTCTCATGGGAGCTTTGCTCACCATGGTAATTGGATGCTCCTGAAAATAGTGTCGTAACTTACGAGATGCTAGAAAAACACCGTAAGCCAACTTTTGATAATGTGGATACTGCTGTTTTGACTCTGTTAGGACTTCACTAACAAAGTAAGTCGGACGCTACACCAGGTGCTCCTGATTTTCCTCCGGTATCTCCACCACCATGACGATACTGACGACCTTATTTGTCGTAGCAATATAAAGCAACATCGGTTCCTGAGGTTCCGGCGCTGCAAGGATAGGAGCAGACGAGAGTACTTTCTTCAGGTCTTGTAGTGCAGCTTCGGCTTCATCAGTCTAAACAAAATCTTTAGTCTTTTTCAAGAGTTTGTATAATGGTGTGGCTCGTTCACCAAGCCGGCTTACAAACCGACTAACTGCAGCAATGTAACCAGTTAGTCTTTGTACGTCCTTCAGGCGAGTTGGCCTGGAAATATTGAGTATAGCCTTGATTTTGTCCCGGTTCACCTCTATGCCTCTTTGAGACACGATAAAACCTAACAATTTTCCGGCTGGTATTCCAAAGAAGCATTTCTTTGGGTTAAGCATGATGTTGTATTTTCGTAGATTGGCAAATGTTTCCTCTAAGTCGGAAATCAGTGTTTCCTTCTTTTTGGACATCACCACAATATCATCCACGTATGCATGTACATTGCGTCCGAGTTGGTCATGGAGGCAACGCTGCATCGTGCACTGGTACGTAGCTCCTGCGTTCTTCAGCCCAAAGGGCATCGTAACAAAACAGAAGGTTCCGAAGGGGGTTATAAATGAAGTTTTGACTTTGTCAGATTCCTTCATCCGGATTTGGTGATAACCGGAATATGCGTCGAGAAAACAGAGGAGTTCCGAGTCTGCCGTAGAATCGATAACTTGATCAATTCTAGGCAGAGCAAACGGATCTTTTGGACAAGCCTTGTTCAAGGCAGTATAATCAACGCACATCCTTAAATCAGTGGTATCCTTTTTATGGACCATTACAGGATTGGCCGACCACTCGGTATGGATAACCTCTTCTATGAATCCGGCTAACTCGAGATGTGCTAGTTCCTTAGCTATTGCCTTATGCTTTTCTTCGCCAAATCGTCGTAGGGACTGTTTGACGGGTTTAGCATTCGGGTTTACATTTAGAGAGTGCTCGGCAAGTTTCCTAGGTACTCTGGTCATGTAAGATGGCTGCCATGCGAAGATATCTTGATTTGCTTGGAGGAACTTGACGAGCGCACTTTCCTATGCGCTACCTAGGCCTACGCCTATCTGGGTCACCTTGGAGGGGTCATCATCCTTCAACAGCGTCTTCTTTGTCTCTTCTGATGCCTTGAACTCCGGATTTGGCTTTGTCACCCCCTTCTTCGTCGCGGGCATCTCGGACGGATCTATGCTTTTCTTGATCTCCTGGTACTCCTAGGCGTGCAGCACGGCTTCGGCAAAGGCGGCATTTCCATCCTCGCACTCTCGCGCTTTCTTCAGGTCTCCCCTGATGGTGATCACGCCGTTGGGACCTGGAATTTTCATCGTATTGTAAATGTAACATGGACGAGCCATAAAAGCCTAGTAAGTCGGACGTCCGAATATAGCATGGTACGCGCTCTTGAATGGGACCACTTCGAAGGAAAGTTCTTTCGTCCGATAGTTCTTTGGAGTTCCAAAGGTAACATCCAAAGTAATCTCTCCCAGGGAATTAGCTTGTCTTCCTGGTATGACTCCGTGAAAGATCACAGACCTATGGTTCAGCTGGGTTTCCGAGATCTTCATCCAGCGTAGTGTTTCGACATAGAGAATATAGATACTACTACCACCGTCCATGAGGGTCTTGGAGAAACCATAACCGTTAATAAGTGGATTGACGATTAAGGCATATTTTCCTCGCATGTGCAACTTAGGCGGATGATCAGCACGGTCAAATGTGATTGCCACTTCCGACCAGTCCAGATATTGGGGGACAGCCGAAACTGTTGCATTGAGCTCGTGTAGAACTACTTTCTTGACCTTTGCTGGTTGAGATCCGAGGAAAGTAACATAAGTGTCCTTCTTGGTGGGAAAAGTTTTCTTCCCTTCCAGCTTGGGATTTGAAGCATCAGCTTCCTCCATGTCGGAATCTTCCTTGGTCTCTTTTTCTTTTTCGGGATTCTTCTTTCCCTTCTTCCACTTGGCTTTGTAGCCCGCGGTGTCATCTCTTTTGATGTCGTCACTGAAACGACATTCGGCGTTGGTGTGGGACGATCCCCCATTGGCATCTAGGTGATGCACACATGGGTTATTGGCAATGTCGGCCCAAGATTAGGTTTTTCCTGGTTGCTGGTCTCCTCTCCATTGGACCCTTGAAGTCCCACGGCCACGCCCGCGGCCTCCGCCACGTCCTCCTCGTCCTCCAGACCCGAAAGTAGCAGTGACCACTGCTGTTTCCGCGTTGGGTTTCTCTTCCGAGGTATTTTTGCGCTTTTGAGCTTGTTGCTTTGGTTGTTTTGCCGACTGAGGCATAGCTAGGGCATTGAGTAATCCCTCTGCATCGTCGTCGGCATCTGCATACTTGCTCGCTGTTTCTATCATCTCTCCCAAATCAGTGACCTTGTCACACTTCAAGCGATGGCGTAGTAGACCAATTGGGAGACCTGCGATGAAAGCTTCAATCGCAGTTTGATCATTTACTCCTTCGCAGGAGTTCTTGGTGTCGATCCATCGTCCGAGGTAGTCCCGACAAGTTTCTCCGGCTTTCTGGGTGCAACGTTGTAGGTCTCCGACCGTACAGGGCCTCCGATACGTGCCTTCGAAATTCTGAAAGAACGCACTTTGCATGTCATACCAGTTGTGGATGGTGTTCTCCGGAAGTTCATTAAGCCATGATCGTGCCGTCTTTCGCAACATAAGTGGGAGATATCGGGTTGCGACCAGGTTGTTTCCGCCTTTGGCGATGCAGCAAGCTTGGAAGAAATCTTGTAGCCAGGTATCTGGCCGAGCAATGCCGTCGTTGGCCTGGATATGTCTTGAGATAGCAAATCCTTCTGAGAATTTTGTAGCTCTGATGCATGTCCAAAGCACTTTGGACCCATGTAGATATCATCGTTTTCGTAGCGCCCCGCCTCTATGTTGGAGTTGATCATGTGCCTTGCATTGTTCGGGGATAAAGATCGTCCCGAATGTCGGTTGTGGCTGCGGTGCCTTGGAGCCGGACTTTGGCTTCTACCACCACCTCCTCCACCACGTCGTCCTCCTTGTCCCCCTTGGGAGCCGTTGTGATGACTGCTTGGTGGAGAGGGTGGGGCAGCTGGATAGTTTCCGGCTGATCGTCAGCCTCCGTCCGAAGCATCATTATTCCGGTTCCGAGGAGGGTCTTGGCTACGACGAGCCCCCTGCCGTCTTGTCCCGGCATGGTTTCCGTCGTTCCTTCGTCTGTCGTTCCCACTACGGTGAGGCTCAGCCAGACGGCTTGCATGTCTAGGAGGTGGCATTTTTTGACGATCCTCCTCCTGACGTTTCTCTTTATCTTCTCCCCTTTCATCGTTAGACTCTCGTCGTGGAGGATTCCTCGGATTCAGAGCAGTGATGGCCTCTTTCTCAGCCACTGGGGCGACGTTGCTCCAGTCACGTGTAGTCCTGCGATGCTGTGCTGAAGATCTGGTTCTCGAATAATTGTCCTCCCGACGTTCGGAGCGATGATGCTACTCCGGAACGAGATGGGGTCTTACGTCAGCCCATGCCGGATCTGTGCGACATTGGTCGGAATCCAAGACCAGTTTCTGACTTCCGGACAGGGCAACCTTTTGCTGCTCCAGTCCCTTGTTGAGTAGTTTGATACCCAAACGGATCTCCTCCGGTCCTGGATTAGCCGATAAAATTTCTCGGGCCGCCACGGTATTCTATACTCGGGTTGGATATACCCAATCCCCTTTGCTATCTTTCCGTGGCTTCCCCATCTCATCTCCGAAAAGGACGGCACGGATATGTGGGAATTGGTCGTCATTGGTATGACGCTTCCGTGTCTTTTGATGCAACCGAGACATGTAATCCTTAGTTGCCATGCGTTTCTTCTCCTCCTCGATGTTTTTGGCTTCACGCAGGAGTTGTTGACGACGCACTTCTAGGGCTTGGGCCCTTTCGTCCAGCTCTTCCGCAGTAAGTTCTGCAGCTGTAGGGATAGGTGTGGTTAATGCAGCATCAATGAGTTTACGCGCACCTTCGGTGATCACGTGTCCATCCACCGATTCTTCTTTTTTCGGCTCGTCTGGGATAAGTGCTCCATCCGAGTCTTCTTCGTATTCCTCGGCAATCACCTCCTCTGTCAGAGGGTCTTTTGCCGGGGTCTTGTTTTTCTTGTTCTTCTTCTTTGCCCTCTTGGCAGCGCCAGTAGCAAAGATGGCTTTGGGTCCGTTTCCCGGAGTCAAGCTCTGATCAGTACTTTCGAACATCTGGACCTCGGGATTATCTCTGACGTCCATATCATCCTGCGCTTTGGGAGAGTGTTCCCCGGATCCTTCATCCATGGCTTCTCCTTCTTCTGTAGCTTTGGGGATATAATCCTCTTCATATTCTGCGGAGAACTTTTGAAAATCCGCTAACGTCATCGATTCATCCGAGGATGCGGGTATGTCGGCGTTTGTTCCAATTGCCTCTAGCACAGAGTCGGAGTTTTCTCCAGCCTCGGCAGAGCCGGATCCGGATCCCACATATCCGACAAAGTGCAACGCGTGCTTCCTGAGGTACCTGCGGCTCTCGCGATCAGCCATGTCGAAACTTTTGATGGTCTCGAGAATTGCATCTGCGCTTGCATCTTGTAGTATCATACGTCGCAATGTGTACCTCAGGAAAGGCATGTCTATCCTAGCGTCATCAGAGCCGGAATCAGTGTCGTTGACTTGCTCCTCCTGAATTTCGACTTCCGCGGGTGGGTCGATCTAGGATCCGGCTCCTCCAGGAAGATCCACTCTAGTTTCGACTTGGGCCGCTAGGTCTTCTTCAGGCTCGGATTTCTCCACTATCTCCGCAACTGGTGCGGGCTAGGTGGGATTAGGGTTTTCTGAGATCTGGAACTCTGCCGCCTCCGCGGACAAAGGGGACCCAGAAGATTCATCTGCCTCTATCATCACCGCTGGGGTGGGTAGGGCAGGTTCAGCGAAACCGATGTAAACATCGATCTCACCAAAAGACATGATTGTGTAGGCAGTCACGACCTCCCTAGCCGGAATCCAAGTCTCGTCGAGAACGATGAGAGGGACGTCGCTGGCGTAGAGGACACGACCGACGGCGATAGTCTCGCTGATTCTGATTCTTGCAGATTCCGCTCGGAACGTAGATCCGAAGCTCACTAGCCCCACGGTGGGCGCCAACTGTCGTCGGATTGATGACAAGTATGCCATGAGGGGGTCCTCGAGGCGTGCGAAAGAGAGGGGTGTGAGACGTACGGTGTTCCGGTATGGTGAGCACACAAGTTTACCCAGGTTCGAATCCGCCGGCTTTGGACGGATCCTACTCCTGCTAGCAATCCAGTAATACAGCAGAGTCGGAATACGGGTTACAAGGGTTTCGCCTGTGCGAGTTGAGGGTCTAAAGTATTGGGTGCCTAAAGGCTCTCCCTAGGACGGCTTATATAGATATCCGGCCTAGGGTTTACAGGAGAGATCTATCCGGCTACGACTAAGAGTCGGTTACAAAGTACATCTTGAACTACAAGTAACACTATGGGCCTAAGTCAGTAAGTCTTCTGGGCTTTCCTGTAGCCGGATTGGACTCCGTCTTTCTCCCTGACTAGGCCGCCTGTGAAGCAAAGCTCTAACCTGAAGTGGGCCACCCTGGTCAGTGAGGAACTGTGAGGATACCCAGAAAGTATATCCTAACACTTAGAATATATACATCATATGAAGCAAATGTGTTCGTGAAAGTTTCTTTTATCGCACTCAGTTTTCAACTGAATTGCTTGAGGACAAGCAATAAGCTAAGCTTGGGGGAAGTTGATACATCCAAAACGTATCTACTTTCCCGAACACTTTTGCTATTGTTTCTCCTCTAAACTTGTGTGATTTGGATACAACTAACACGGACTGACGCTGTTTTCAACAGAATTACCTTGGTGTCTAGTTTTTCTGCAGAAAATCAACTGTCGAGAAAAATACCAAAAAATATGCCAAAAAATCCTATTTCTCCAGAAGACTTGCGGAGCCAGAATACGAGACAGAGTGGGGCTAGAGCCTGGCCACACCACCTGGCCGCGCCAGGGGGTGGTCTGATCGCCCTAGGCACCCCCTCGGTCTCCCCCTTCGCTTATAAGTTACCTTCTGACCTAAAAACTCAGGGGGTGATGTTTTCCCAGAAAGAATTCTGCTCTGTCGCCACCACTAGATTTCGTGATTCGGAACCAGAAACTCCGTTCTGGTACCCTATCGGGACGGGGAATTGGAGGAGATCATCGCCATCATCATCACCATCGCTTCTCCATCGACCATCCATGTTCCCCCATCTATGAGTGAGTAATCCCCCGCTATAGGCTATGGGGATGGTAGGGATTGGATGAGATCGTTCATGTAATGGCATCAGATTGTTAGGGCATGGTGCCTAGTTTCTTCTATTAGTGCATTTTGACTTTATTGCGACTTGTTATGCTTAATGCTTGTCACTAGGGCCTGAGCGCCATGATTTCAGATCTGAACATGTTACTGGTTCATTATGATAGTATTGTTTATGGTCTTACTTGCAAGTTGTATACACACGTCATTGTCTGGAACCAATGGCCCTGAAGTGACAGAAATCGGGATAACCAGAGGGAATGGCTTTGATGTGAGGATCACATGTGTTCACGAAGTGTTAATGCTTAGCTCCGGTGCTCTATTAAAATGAGCACCTTAATTGCCAGTAGTTCCCTTGTGGCCCCGCTGCAAATGGGCTGGCAGGACAAAAGATGGTGTGCAAGTTCTCATTGCAAGCACATATGACTATATATGGAACACGTGCATATGATTATTTAGTACTTGGATGCTTTATCTTATTTATCTACAAATGCCCTATGTCTTGATTGCCATATGAATTGTCTTGTCCATGCAACGCCCATCCATCCATCCTTATGCCTACCGTGCATTAATCCTACTTTTACTGCAATTGTTACTACTGTCTTTACTTTTACTACTGCTATTACTTTGCTATTGCTACTACAAAACTGTTGCTACTGATAAATTGCTGTGAGCAAGATTCTTTCTAGCTGCAGCTAAATTGACAACTCAGTTGTTAAGGCTTATAAATATTCTTTGGCTCCCCTTGTGTCAAATCAAAAAATTGGGTTTCACTTCCCTCGAAAATACTGCGATAAGGAAAGCTCAATCTGCTGATCAAGAAACCTGCTGATCAAGAAGAAACCTCTAGCCAGGAGTTACTTGAGTCTCCATTTGCCAGAATTTACAATGGTGCTAAGTCTATTACACAAGGAAGATCTATAGAAACTGCCATAAGGAAAGCTCAATGCATGTCTAGAAGTATGCTTGATCAAGACCAAGGTCAATCTTTGCCTCTTACATAAGAGAATAATTCCAATGATGATCAAGGTCAAGTTGATGGTCAAGACGAGGACCAAAATGATGAAGTGATCCCCCAAGAAACAACAAGGAGATCGAAACTCGTCGCCAAGCTAGAATGGATAGAATATTGGAATTAAGAGACCACACTCTTGAGAATGTGGTAGGAGATCTAAGAAGAGGGATATCTACTCGAGGTCAACTGAAGAACTTTGGTGAGCACCAAGCACACATTTCATGGTGGAACCAAAGAAAGTATGGGAAGCTCTTGAAGATTCGGATTGGTTGGATGCAATGCACAAAGAGCTCAACAACTTTGAGAGAAACAAAGTATGGAAGTTAGTTGAAAAGCCAAAAGATTGCCGTAATGTTATAGGCACCAAGTGGATTTTCAAGAACAAGCAAGATGAGCATGGAATTGTGGTGAGGAACAAGGCAAGATTGGTTGCACAAGGGTTCTCTCAAATTGAAGGCATTGATTATGGAGAGACTTATGCACCCGTGGCTCGCCTTGAGTCCATATGTATCCTTCTTGCTTATGCGGCACATCATAAATTTAAATTACAACAAATGGATGTAGAAAGTGCATTTCTTAATGGTCCATTGCATGAGTTGGTATATGTGAAACAACCCCCGGGGTTTGAGGATCCCAACTTTCCAAACCACGTCTACAAACTCGATAAGGCACTCTATGGGCTCAAACAAGCCCCACGCACGTGGAATGAGCACCTTAGAGAGTTGTTGTTAGATCGTGGATTTGAGGTTGGGAAAATCGATCCCACTCTTTTCACTAAGAAGGTCAATTGGGAACTTTTTGTATGCCAAATATATGTAGATGGTATTATCTTTGGCTCATCTAACAAAGCTTTTAATGATGAATTCTCTAAGCTTATGTCTGACAGGTTCAGTATGTCTATGATGGGAGAATTGAGGGTATTTCTTGGCTTTGAGATCAAGCAAGTAAGAGGAGGAACATTCTTCAACCAAGCCAAGTATACTCAAGATATTCTCAAAAGATTCAACATGAAATATCTAAATGGAGCTCCCACTCCCATGGCAACAAAGACTCATCTTGAACTAAACCCAAATGGTAAAGATGTGGATCAAAAGGTATATCGGTCCATGATTGGCTCTTTGCTTTACCTTTGTGCATCTAGACCCGATATTGTGTTGAGTGCAGGAGTGTGCGCAAGATATCAAGCAGCTCCTAAAGAAAGCCACTAGATGGTGGTCAAGAGAATCTTTCGATATTTGGTTCATACCCCAAACTATGGTATTATGTATCCTAGGGGCTCAACTTTCTCTCTTTGTGGATACACGGATTCGGATTGGGCTGGTGACAAGGATGATAGGAAATCAACCTCTAGGGCTTGCCAATTCCTTAGAAGGTCCTTGGTGTGTTGGTCTTCTAAGAAGCAAAACTGTATATCTCTCTCCACCGCAAAAGCCGAGTATGTGGCAGCCGCTAGTGCTTGTACTCAATTGTTATGGATGAGGCAAACTTTAAAGGAATACGGTGTCCATTGTGACAAAGTGCCCTTCTATGTGACAATGAAAGTGCTATCAAGATTTCGTATAACCCAGTGGATCATACAACAACAAAGCATATTTAGATTCGTCATCACTTCATTGAGATCATGTGGCTCGAGGTGATATTGAGTTATCATATGTGTCAACCAAAGACCAACTTGCTGACATTTTCACGAAGCCACTTGATGAAGCAAGGTTTTGTTATTTGAGGAATGAACTAAATATCGTGGATTCTAGGAGCTTGACTTGATTACCTTGCATACTCACCGATGTCTTGACCCATATTTGGTGTAGGTGCAGGCATGGAGATAGGGGGAGTGCGGTTCTAATTCATTGGACTATCCCTCCCCCCATAATGCCAACATTAAGAAATTCAATCCTCTTAGTATCATTTAGTGATATGTGAGCGTCATTGATGAGTAGTGGCTATGAACCCAAGGATAATTCTTCACGGTGTCATGCCACAAACTCCTACATGGTGGCTTCGGCCACCACCCTCTTCTCATTTGAAGAGTTGGTTCTTAGTTTGGGTTTATTTTGCACATTAATGAACATTTGAATAGATTTCTATGGTTTTCTTGACTCTTCATAGTATGACATCTTAACCCAAGCCCACTCTTTGTCATGAAAACTCTCTCTATCTAATATATGTCCCCATACACATATCTTGGAGTTTTTGGTCGAGGAGGACCGGAGTCTCCGGTGTGTTCACACTGGAGTCTCCGGTGTGGGCCGGAGTCTCCGGTCCGGACGGTTTCTGGCCACTTAGAGGGAGGACGGGGTGAACTGAAACAGTCAGTTTCATTCATCCACCCCCGTCCTCCCCTCTCTACCCCATCGCCTCCTCTCCCAAATCTCCTCCCCGGAGGTCAAGAATCCCCCGGGATCCGCCGTGCCACCGACCAATCTTCTCCCCTCCACCATTGGGTGATTCCCACCGGTGGAATCAATCCCATGGATAGATCTGGTACCTCTCCTCCTCTTTTCTCACCTGGGGTTCTTCCCTTTCTTTGTTTTTTGAGGATTGGTACTATTTTTGCCCACGGGAATCTCTTGTTTGCATGCACACGAGTACTTTACCCTTGTTGCCCTGCCGATCTGTTGGATTCAACACTACTGGAGCCTCCCTGATCTTCCCCCGAGTCTCTCGACCGGAGACTCCAGCCCCAGGGCCGGAGACTCTGGTGTGGACCACGGAGACTCCGGTGTGGTTTGAATCTAACATATCTTACAAGGCATCAAGGGTCTTGTGCTGCCTCCTTGGGACATATATACTTACCACCATGCTATCTCCCTCGCTGCTTTTCACAGGTTCTGGCTCTCGTCGTCCTCCTCGCACCAAGGCCAAGATGAAGAGAGCGGATCCTTGCTATGATGAGTTTGAGGGTCAGTACATTGTGCCCTTGTCCAACCATAGACAGCAGACCCATGATGCAGCCTATGTGCGGAGGGAGCGGGAAAGGGCTGAGGAAGAGAACCGTGCCAAGAGGGAAAAATACGATAACCTTCAGTCTTTGGCCCGCATGTCAAAGCAGGAGTACTGTGAGCTGCGGAAGACTAATTTCTATGCCTTGTCTCGCACCAGTGATGACCCATGCTATTGGAGGAAGGAGCAAGCTATCTTCATGTTACAGCATGCTCAAGAGATCCCCCGTGTGCCCCCAAAAGTACTTGAGTGTTGAGCATATGAGGAAGAGCCCCTACTTCTCTGATGCACTGTGGATTAGTGAGAAGTTAGGGTTGTTCAACTTGATGGAGCTTCATGAAGACTATAACATCACCCTTGTGCAGCAGTTCTATGCCACAGTTGTGTTTGGGACTGACCAAGCCAGGACTATGACTTGGATGACTGGCTACCACCGCTGTTCTGCAACTTTCTATGACTTTGTTGAGGCCATCTTTGAGACATTCCAGGGGGTGTCTACTCATGTTGGGGTGCGCATGCACTAAACAGCTCTTGGGGTGAACAAGAACAAGCTTGCCCCTTTATATGGTAGTGAGGGTGTTGTGGGTGGGTCCAAGGGACTCAAGCCTCTCTACAATCTGATGTTCAGGATCTTCCGCCAGACCATTTCCCCTAGTGCTGGGAATGATGATGCCATCAGACGTGGTTTCGTCAACTTGCTGTATCATACCCACAGGATTTACATGGTTGGCCCTGATGCAGATGCAGATCCTATTGATGTTATGGATTACATATTTGAGGAGATGTACCATGCCATCTTATACAAGAAGGCTCCACCATATGCACCACTTGTCATGAGACTCATCAACACACAGGAACATGGTTCTCCACTTTCCTTGCTTCCCAATCTTACTGAGCACACTCTTGTATCTCTGCGATGGAAGGGGGACATGAGGGCTCCTCCTAGACGCTCCCATGCCCATGTGGAGGAGGAGATCTCAGAGACCGAGAGGGCCCCCTCTCCTCCTAGGGCTCGGAGGAAGAATGCTTCCAATGCACCTCTTCCTCCCATGACACGTGACTATGTACATGAGAAGGTCAAGAAGGCCTCATTCTAGGAGAGGACCCTGTGTTGCATGAATGTGGACATTCGTAAGCAACAGCATGCTTCCTACAAGAGCAACCGTCGCATCAAGAAACTACTCAAGGAGATCAAGGCTCAGGGTGAAGCGTATGATGAGGAAGGTGAGGATGAGTACACTGATGAGCATGGCGCTCAGCCATCCACTGAGTCAGACCACACTCTTTCGTTTGGGGCATGGAAAGCCCAACATGACAGCTTGGTTGATTGGAATACCTTTGATACGTCCAAAACGTATCTACTTTCCCGAACACTTTTGCTATTGTTTCTCCTCTATACTTGTGTGATTTGGATGCAACTAATGCGGACTGACGCTGTTTTCAACAGAATTGCCTTGGTGTCTACTTTTTTTGCAGAAAACCAACTATCAGGAAAAATCTCGGAAAATATGCCAAAAATCCTATCTCACCCGAAGACTCCAGGAGCCAGAATACGAGACGGAGAAGAGCCAGGGGGTGGCCACACCACCTGGTGGCGCGGGCCAGGCCAGGCCGCGCCAGGGGTGGTGTGGGCCCCCTAGGCACCCCCTTGGCCTCTCTCTTCGCCTATAAGGAGCCTTCTGACCTAAAAACTTTGGGGGGGTCGACGTTTTTCCAGAAGGAGTACCGCTCCGCCGCCACCACCAGATTCCATGAAACAGCACCAGAAACTCCGTTCTGGCACCCTGCCGGGACGAGGAATTGGAGGAGATCATCACCATCGCTTCTCCATCAACCATCCATGTTTCCCCCATCTATGAGTGAGTAATCCCCTGCTGTAGGCTATGGGATGGTAGGGATTGGATGAGATCGTTCATGTAATGGCATCATATTGTTAGGGCATTGTGCCTAGTATCTTTTATTAGTGATTTACGACTTTGTTGCGACTTGGTGTGCTTAATGCTTATCACTAGGGCCTGAGTGCCATGATTTTAGATCTGAACATGTTATTGATTCATTATGATAGTATTGTTCTTGGTCTTATCTACAAGTTGTATACACACGTTGTTGTCCGGAACCTATGGCCCCGAAGTGACAGAAGGGATAACCGGAAGGGAAAGGCTTTGATGTGAGGATCACATGTGTTCATGGCGTGTTAATGCTTTGCTCCGGTGCTCTATTAAAAGGAGCACCTAAATTGCCAGTAGTTCCCTAGAGGCCCCGCTGCAAATAGGTTGGCAGGACAAAAGATGTTGTACAAGTTCTCATTGCGAGCACGTATGACTATATATGGAACACATGCCTAGGATTGTCTAGTACTTGGATGCTTTATCTTATTTATCTGCAATTGCCCTATGTTCTGATTGCTATGTGAATTGTCGTGTCCATGCAACGCCCGTCCATCCATCCCTATTCCTACCGCACTCGAATCCACTGTTTACTGCTTTTGTTACTACTGTCTTTGCTTTACTACTGTTGTTACTTTACTATTCCTACTACAAAACTGTTGCTGCTGATAAACTGATGTGAGTCGGATTGTTTCTAGGTGCAGCTGAATTGACAACTCAGTTGTTAAGGCTTATAAATATTCTTTGGCTCTCCTTGTGTCGAATCAATAAATTGGGTTTCACTTCCCTCAAAAATACTGCGATACACCCCCTATACATGTGGGTCATCAAGACTATTTTTGGGCGCCGTTGCCAGGGAGCATAGCTTTATTTATCAAGTTCACTTGGATTCTCTATTGTTCGCTGCTACCCATCCATCATGGTTAAGTCTCGTGATGGCAAGTTTCCTATTTTACCATCCACTACAAGAAGAGGTACGGTTCTGAACATCTCTGTTGCTCTTGATTCACCGTCTGTTCTGAGTAAGTTCCTTACACCACCACATACACATGCTACACACACTGCTACTACTGCTGAATCTGAAACTTCTGATGCTTATGATGCTGCTACTACTGTGCTTGATAAGAGTGGTTCATTAGGTCCTTTCCTAGATGCTACGATTGCTAGAACTATAGCTAGAAATACCGAAACTCCTAATGAAGACACTACCACACCTGTTAGCAGCGCTCCTAAGAGTTATGATATTGAAGATGGTTAGGTTGAGATGATCGATGAGTTTATTAAGGAATGTAAGAACACCCATGATAGGAGCGCTGCTAAGAGTCTCCTTGAGAGGCGTACTATTAGACCGAAATTATATCCTGCTGCTAAGTTTGCTGCTTCTCCCATAAACATTATAGATGAAGATTATGATTTCTCTCTCGATCTATCTTACATAGCTATTGTCGAGAAAGAACCTTTTTGTGGGACTAAGAATGAAAGTGTGGTAGCACATATGAATGAACTTTCTACCATGAGTGGCTTGTTTTCTGATGATATTAAGATGCGTACTTACTTTGTTGCTAAGATTTTTCCTTTTTCACTGAAAGGAGAAGCTAAAACTTGGTTTAGTAATTTACCTCCTGGATCTATTGACAGCCTTGAGTGCTTGACTAGTACTTTCCTCCAGAAATATTTTCCTCCCAGTGCTAGACATGCTATTTTCCAGGAACTTTTTGATTTTAAACAGGGAGAAAAAGAGGTATTGCCCAAATCTTGGGCAAGGTTTTGTGCTTTGATTCATGCACGGGATGGAAGTCCATTACCTAAGAACACTATTCAAAAAATTGTCCGGATCAACGATTAATAGGCCGATTAATCGCTACTAGGGACCTAACCGTGTTGATTACCACTAATCCTTTGAGTTAATCCTTTATCCCGACTAATAGCTCTGACAGGCCGATTACTTGGTATATTCCCGATTAACTACTACACTTGGTCAAAAAATTTGCACAATTTTCAATGCATATCGCCCGTCCAACCGGTAGCCCTCCCCAATGAAGTAGGTTTTGTGAAGCTCCTGCTCGATTACCACCCCCAAGAGCTCGGTTCCCACCGTCACCAACAAGTACCCTGGGCAGGTGGTGGGAGAAGAACAACTTTAGAGGTCAGAGGAGAAGCGTATGTGTTTTATTGGGCTTTTGGGCTCTAGATAAGTAGGGTTGGGTATATACAGGCCCATATACTATTTCTTTCTTATATATGCATGTTTTAGGTCCTAATTTGTGTAGGTTTCACCGATTAATAGCCGACCAATTAAATCAGTTAATCATTCGAATTCCGATTACTCGCTACTCCCAAGACGACCGAGCAGTTAACGATTACCGATTTCCTCACCATTGCCTAAGAATGAGCTTCTTGATATATTTTATAATGGACTAACCGAAGAATCTAGGACATACCTAGATAGTTGTGCTGATTGTGTTTTCAGGAATAGGACTCCTAAGGAAGCTGAGGAATTAATGGCTAAAATAAGCAAGAATTATGAAGATTGGACTCCTCCTAAACAAGCTATACCTGAAGTAATTGTACCTGAACCACCTATTCCGGTGCCTATTCCAACATCAAAGAAGAGGGGAGTTATTGAATTAAATGATGAAGTGATGAAGGAAGCTAAGAAATGTCTTAAGGAGAAGGGAATTAAAGCTGCAGATGTCAAGAATTTACCTCCTATAGAAGAATTATGTAAGCCTATTCCCTACTCACCCACTATTGAGGTACACTCTCTCCAACACTTTGATGAAGGTGATATCCCTTACTCTAAACCTCCTAATCAATGCTTAGAAGAATTTGATATCTTTATTATTAAGCAAGATAACTTTAATAAAAGGGTGCAAAATCATCTAATGGAAAACACTAGAGCTATTGTTGAGTTGAAAGATACTGTGGAAAGAACCTCTAATGATGTTAAAATGATTGTTAAACACTTTCAAATGGTTCAAACTCAAATAGATCAACTCGTTAAAATGCTTCTAAAGAAAAACATGCTTATGAAATTAGAACTAGAAGTGGTGCTACTACCCAGGATCCTCTATATCCTGAGGGGCATCCCAAAAGAATTGGGCAGGATTCTCATCAAGCTGAAAATGGTGGTTCTACTCGTAAGAAAAGGAAAAAGAAACATAAAACTATTGTAGAACCCTCTGAACCTGCTATAGATCCTAATAGTATATCTATCTCTGATGCTGAAACTGAAAGTGGTAATGAAGAAAATGTTGTTCCTAATGAAGAAAAAGTTGAATAAGAACCTAAAAACCACACTAAGAATACTAAATACACCAAAGAAGATTTTATTGCTAAGAAACATGGTAGTGAAAGAGAGCCTTGGGTCCAAAAACCTATGCCTTTCCCTGATAAGAAACACAAGTCAAAGGAAGATGAATAGTATAATAAGTTTTGTGAGTGGATGAAGCCTTTATTCTTGCAAATTCCTTTGACTGATGCTATTAAATTGCCTCCTTACTCAAAGTATATGAAGGACATTGTCTCGAATAAAAGGAAGATCCCTAATGAAGAAATTTCTACTTTGCTTGCTAATTATTCCTTCAATGGCAAGGTTCCTAAGAAACTTGGAGACCTAGGGATTCCAACTATCCCTTGCTCTATTAAGAACAGTTATGTTAGAACTGCTTTGTGTGATTTGGGAGCTGGAGTTAGTGTTATGCCTTTCTCTCTCTATAAGAGGCTTTAGCTTGAAAAATTGATACCAACTGATATATCTTTGCAAATGGCTGATAAATCTACCACTATTCCTGTGGGTATATGTGAGGATGTACCTGTTCAGGTGGCTCACAATTGCTTGATATTAACTGATTTTGTTGTGCTTGAAATGCCTGAAGATGATAATATGTCTATTATTCTTAGGAGACCTTTTCTTAATACTACAGGAGCTGTTATTAATTGTAATCAAGGAAAGGTGACCTTCAATGTTAATGACAAGGAACATACTGTCTATTTCCCCAAGAAGATTGAAAGGACTTATGGTTTGAATTCAATTGAACATGTTGAAGGCATTCAAGTTGGAGAAATATATTGTCACATACCAAGAAAAAAATTTGAAAATATTATGATTGGGACCATTGCTATCAAGGTTAAGGTAACATAATCATTAGTGGAGTACAAAGTTTTGTCTCATATGCAATTTTTTTGGTAGCAAAACTTGATCAACCTTGCTAACAAAAGGATTCCATTGAACAAAATAATGTTTTCATTATGATTATCTCCGTTTATTTCTATTTTTTGCATTTTAGTTTTTTCTTTCGTTTAGTCTTATTTGTGTTGTTAGTTGCTTGCATGTTAGAACTTCTGTAGTTCTAGCCTTGTTTTGTCTTTGCATCGTGTTTCCAAAAGAAAAGAAAAATCTGTCTGTCAGAAAAATCATTCTTCTTTGCCTGAAATTGCCCAAAAATAAAGTGTCTCGAAAAATTCCAGAAAATTCATATTAAATTTTTACGTGAAAAAAGGGGTAGAGGAGTACCTGGGAGGTACCAGGGGGGCCCACCAGGCAGGCACACCACCTGGTGGCACGGCCAGCCTTGGGTGGTGCCATGCCCTGGTGTGGGCCACCCCTGGCCCCCCACTAACTCTCTCACCTGCCACTTTCTTCTCTCTCCCGAGTAAGCTCCAGTTCATAGCTCAAAATCGCGTTCTTGCTGTGCTTGCTCTCGATTTTTTCGATCTCCTTGCTCACCCCATCTTTCTTGCTGAAATTTGGAGCATTTGTTCCCTGGTATGTGACTCCTCCCCTTGTCCAAGTAGATTTGTGTTTGGTGGATTATATGTTGAGTATTTTGCTGCTGTAGGTGACTGGTTATGAGAGATTGTAAGCTTGTTTGATGCTTAGAGATATAGTTTTGATGCATGTTTAGGCCTCCTGCAAGTCCCTATGAGTAGAATCCTTCATTATATTTACTTTTCAATCACTCGTTTAATATGTGTTTAAATTTCAGAATACCAAGCATGAACAACCATACTTTTGGAGAGATATTCGAGAGTGATGCACCTAGGAGGTCGAGGCCCTCGAGGACAGCCTCTCAAGCTAGGCCATCATACAATGAAGATCTCATTGCAACTCGTATTGGCAGTGAAAGGGATGATGGGGATGCTCACCCATCCTCTTTTCCTTGTTTTACTTTCTTACAAGATGCAGGTATTCTTGATGATTTCTTGCTACTGATTGAGAGGGTTGGTTTGACCTCATATATGCAAGATGAGAGTGCACAATACGCTATGCTCACCAAAACTTTTGTTGAGAGCTTCACGTTTACTAACACACCCTATCAGTCTACTGTCTCTTTTAAAATCTATGATCTGCCCTTCACCATGCCTTTGGAGAGATTTTGCAGTATTGTAGGTGTGCGTATGACAGGGACCGTGAAGAAAATTCAAGGGCAACCCGCTGATTTGTTGGAGCTTTACCAAGGGGTGACCAATGATGATGACCGTGTGGCGCAGCGCGGAAAGATAAGAAATATCCAACTCCCTCCTCTCAGATACTTTGCATCTTATCTTGCTACTAGTGTACTGGGTAGGGAGAACACAAGTAATATCTCCAACTATCATTTAGCATTCCTTGGTGCTACGCTTAACAATGATACTCGGTACAATCTTGGCTCGCTTATTGCTCGCCGCCTAGCTGCTAGGGGGCCTATCTATGGGGGCATCATTGCCTCGCGTATAGTCAATGCATTAGGTCTTTCAGTAGATCCCTATGATGCTATGCTGGCACCACAGAGGCTTGACCTTGTTGCCATGAAAACTCATCACTTTGTCACTGCTACCTCTGATTTGAACAATCTAGTATATAGGATGCTTTTCACTGACGGGGATGAAAGGGAGATCCTTTTGCCACAGCCTGCTTTGTTTAGTGTTCATAGGAGACCGTGGTCACGCTCCAAGGAGGAGGTGGACGAGCAGCTTCGCTTGCTGGGTTTCCACGAGCAGCACCAGGAGGATGTGCCCTCCTATGATTACTCCGCGCATTACGGAGGGACATACTCGAGCTCGCACCAGGATGAGGGAACCTCTTCGTCGTACCAGGGTGACACTTCATCCTGGCCAGCTTGGGATTGATACCCACTTAGGCCAAGAGCCTAAGCTTGGGGGGAGGTACGCCGACACCACACTCATCTCCATATCATGTTGCGTCGGTACTTTGTATATTCATGTTTTCGTTATCTTTTTAGTTTTCGTCCTTCTTTGCTTTTGCTTTCTAAAAACACAAAAAGACCAAAAATATTTCTGTTGTTTCTCTTTGGTTTGCTTCTTCTTTTTGCCTTGGTTTGTTTTTCCCTTTTTGCTTTGTTTGAACTATTCGAAAAACCCAAAAAGATTTTGCTTTGCTTGTTTCTCTCTTTTGGTTCTTATTTAAAAATCAAAAACACCAAAAATATTTGTCGTTCTTCTTTGGTTTTTGCGAGTTTGCTTCAGTGTTCGACAGTCCTCAGTGGATATTGGTTTCATATTATTATTCAAGCCACACAAGTGAAGAGCAATAATGAGGATCAATGACAACTTGAGGCGTGGTAAGAGGCTGGTAACGAATTCTATTTGTTTTCATTTTTTGTACATATACTCATCACTGTGGGCATGCTTAGTCCGTTCATGTAGAGTGTATGTTTTCTTTGGATTCTTAATAGTTCTTGCTTTCTTATGATTAGCTCCAGCTCGCTAATAGTATGTAGCATGTCTTATGAATTTTTGCTTCCATTGCTCTATTCATAAATTGGTATGACAACGTGGTATCCTCCTCTGAACGTTTCATTTGAATTGACTTGGCACATGCTCACGCATGCACAAGACTGTGATAATCAGTTAAGCCTTGATGAATTGTTTTGCCTTGAGGATCTTGAATCACTTTCATTCCATGAGTAGTCATGTTTTGTTGCAAGCATGATAATGACAACTATTGCTCTCTCTCGTTTGTCGCTCCCTTACTATTGCTAGCCTTCACTTCCACTGAGTGTTTTACTCATGTTTTCAACTCTCTAAACCAAATATTTCTAAAGTGTCCACCATACCTACCTATTAGCATTGTTCGCTACTCCCGTGCATATTCAATATGCCTTGTTTTCTTCCAAATAAAATGTTTGCTTGTTATGGGAAAATTAGTTAGTAAAGCTCTCACGAACTTGATGGCACACTTTATTTCCTGCACTTAATAAACCTGAACCATTGTGAACTCTCCATGAAAGTTATATGCTTGCAAATTATAGGCTGGGGATTAGTAGAACCGTGCTGTCACGGGGAACGCTTTCAACACTTGTAAATATATACCCAGTTGATACCTTGCTCTTTTGTTTGCCCATGTCGTTGGTGTGAAATAAAAGGGGAGCTTGTAAGTCCATGGAGTTATGTATGTGTGTTAGAGAAACGCCTGGGCCGCTGGTCTAATCCATACTGACATGGTGGAAACCTGCAGCGTAACCATAATGATATCTATGAAGCATTCTTCTTATAAAAAAGAGAGAGATAGCTATTGAGAAAAAGAAAAAATAGAGTTTTATGAAAAGAGGAAAGAGAGAAAAAGAGAACCATTTTCCCATGGTAAATAAGAAGATTGCTGAGATACTCATTGTCTGCATGGGAATTCTTCCGTATCATCGGGCAAGGGGTACCCCGTTGGCGGTTCTCAATGATACACACATACTTACGATGACAAGAACTTATCGGTAACTAAAGTTGAGTAGCATAAGGAGCGACCCTCGTACTCAAGGGACTTGGGATTTTGAATTTATAGTCTGTCAAGCATATAACTCAGATTGGACCTCACTTTCACCTTAACCACATTAAAGATCCTTATGATAGGGCCAATGAGAGCTCAAAGCTAACGAGTACCATACTTTCAGCATTTGGAAGCCTTTCAAAATTATTCAAAACCTTTTCTTCTACTTGTTGAGTCTCCACATATTCTTTGAGCACCTTCTTGAGAGCATAGTTGTCATTCTTTGTGTTTTGTTCCATTACTTGGTTACTTGTGTTATGACTTTGATGCTTGTATCCTTGATATCTTTACTTCTAGTCATCACTTGAACTTCAGAGGTGCCTTGGCATTCCTAATCAAAGGGCAAGCGAGATACCACTCTATCATACCTTTTTATGAGCATTGTAATGTTGCTTATGTTTGTGCTTCGTGCTACTTATTATTATTGAGTTGGAATCTATTAATAGCTTGCAATGACTTTTAAGTAGACTCAGTTGCATACTCTTTATTATGAACTATCTAAGTAGTTGATCACATTGCTGAGAATATTTACATCATATGAAGCAAATGTGTTCGTGAAAGTTCTTTTATCGCACTCAGTTTTCAACTGAATTGCTTGAGGACAAGCAATAAGCTAAGCTTAGGGGGAGTTGATACGTCCAAAACGTATCTACTTTCTCGAACACTTTTACTATTGTTTCTCCTCTATACTTGTGTGATTTGGATGCAACTAGTGCGGACTGACGCGGTTTTCAGCAGAATTGCCTTGGTGTCTACTTTTTGTGCAGAAAACCAACTATCAGGAAAAATCCCAGAAAATATGCCAAAAATCCTATTTCACCCGAAGACTCCAGGAGCCAGAATACGAGACGGAGAAGAGCCAGGGGATGGCCACACCACCTAGTGGTGCAGGCCAAGCCAGGCTGCGCCAGGGGGTGGTGTGGGCCCCCCAGGCACCCCCTCAGTCTCTCTCTTCGCCTATAAGGAGCCTTCTGACCTAAAAACTTTGGGGGTTCGATGTTTTTCCAGAAGGAGTTCCGCTCCGCCGCCACCACCAGATTCCACGAAACAGCACTAGAAACTCCGTTCTGGCACCCTGCCAGGACGAGGAATTGGAGGAGATCATCGCCATCACCATCGCTTCTCCATCGACCATCCATGTTTCCCCCATCTATGAGTGAGTAATCCCCCATTGTAGGCTATGGGGATGGTAGGGATTGGATGAGATCATTCATGTAATGGCATCAGATTGTTAGGGCATGGTGCCTAGTATCTTTTATTAGTGCTTTATGACTTTGTTGCGACTTGGTGTGCTTAATGCTTGTCACTAGGGCCCGAGTGCCATGATTTCAGATCTGAACATGTTATTGATTCATTATGATAGTATTGTTCTTGGTCTTATCTATAAGTTGTATACACACGTTGTTGTCCGGAACCTATGGCCCCGAAGTGACAGAAATCGGGATAACCGGAAGGGAAAGGCTTTGATGTGAGGATCACATGTGTTCACGGAGTGTTAATGCTTTGCTCTGGTGCTCTATTAAAAGGAGCACCTTAATTGACAGTAGTTCCCTAGAGGTCCCGCTACAAACGGGCTGGCAGGACAAAAGATGTTGTGCAAGTTCTCATTGCGAGCACGTATGACTATATATGGAACACATGCCTGGGATTGTCTAGTACTTGGATGCTTTATCTTATTTATCTGCAATTGCCCTATGTTCTGATTGCTATGTGAATTGTCTTGTCCATGCAACGCCCGTCCATCCATCCCTATGCCTACCGCACTCGAATCCACTATTTACTGCTTTTGTTACTACTGTCTTTGCTTTACTACTGCTGTTACTTTACTATTCCTACTACAAAACTGTTGCTGCTGATAAATTGATGTGAGCAAGATTGTTTCCAAGTGCAGCTGAATTGACAACTTAGTTGTTAAGGCTTATAAATATTCTTTGGCTCCCCTTGTGTCGAATCAATAAATTGGGTTTCACTTCCCTCGAAAATACTGCGATACACCCCCTATACTTGTGGGTTATCAACCTTTTCTGATGTCACTTCTGGATATGGGTACCAAGGTACCTCCTCTTCTCGCCCTCACGGCAAAGGACCTGCAGCTCTAGATGGTGATGAGGACTATGATGATGATGATGATGAGGATCAGGATATGGATGAGGAGGACGAGGAGGAGGATGACGAGGACTACTGATCCGTTGGGATGCTAGCTTAGGTCTTTTCCCTTTTTCGGTGTTTCGATGCCAAAGGGGGAGAAGACATTGTCATCGGGATTTGCATGGGCTTGGGCTATTTGATTCTTATTTGCTATCTCGACCTTCGTACCTATTTGCCTTATGTTATTGCGAGACACTATTTGCTATTTGTGCGTGACTCTGTGGTGCTCCTACCTTATTATAACTCGTATGAGAACTATGTGTTTTATCCATATACTACCTACCATGCTTGCCTTACATGTTTATTTTTGTGCACATAGTCAGGGGTAGCATGTTCATACTCTGTCATAAATCCATGCAAAATCACTTGTTGTCATTGGACACCAAAAAGGGGGAGATTGAAAGGGCATTTACTGTCATAATCACTTTTGGTGTTCGTTAACAACAAGTAGAGCTTTTTACTGTATGCTATTGTCTACAGGTCGATACATTGCAAAGTGAAAAGGACCTTTGGCATGCAGAACATTCCCTGCATATTTGCTTGACTCTTGGGAATTCCAGACCGGAGTCTCCGGTCTGCCTGGACCAGAGTCCCCGGTGTGGACCGGAGTTTCCCCAGGAGTCTCCGGAGGAGGCTCCAGTTTCCTGCCTGGGTCAAACTGTGTGGTGGTCCAGAGCTTGGTCTGGAGGTAGGTCCGGAGTCTTCGGTCCTTGCCTCTGACCGGAGTGTCTGGTGTAGAGGGACTGGAGTCTCCGGTCCACTTGGCTCACTGAAGGGCTGGGTCAATCTGTTGGATGGTCCGGAGGCTGGTCCAGAGATTGACTGGATTCTCTAGTCTAGACCGGAGTCTCCGGTGTGCAGACCAGAGTCTCCGGTCTGACTTTTCTCCAATGGTCAGAAAACGGTTTAGTGGAGTGAAGGGCTATAAATAGAGGACCTTATCCCCTTCCTCCTGTTGCTCGTCCACCTCAAGAACACCATGCCCATTTGAGCCACCAAATCAACAAGATCTCTTCATCCAACCACCCAAAGTCATTGATCTTTGGAGAATCGAAGGAGGAGGCCTTGATCTACAACTTCAGCAAGAGAGATCTTCATTTCCCCCTCATTCACTTGAGGGCCCCCATGCTCTAGTGTTTCTTTGGAAACCCTAGCTTTTGATTTGGTTCTTACAAGCTTGTCTTTGATTGTTTGACAGCTTGCTTGTATTTGGGAGCCTCCAATTAAGTTGTGGATGTGTACCCCAAACTCGTTGTAAAGGTGATGGCTTCCACCTCGAAGGTTGCCGTATAGTGGAAGAGGTGAATCGAACCCCTTGGGGTGAGGTTCATCGGAGAACAAGGGAGGCCTCTCATGGCGTTGGTGGTTTGGTACCACCCCTGCTCCAAACGTAGACGTACTTCCCCTCAAAAGGAAGGAACTACGGGAAACAAATCCTTGTGTCTTCGAGCGCTCCACTTTGGTTACTTCTATCCTTTACCGCACTTTACTTATCTAGTTCTTGCTTAGTACTTGTGCTAGGTTGACATATAGGTAAATTCACCTTAGTTGCATAATCTAGAGAATTTACCTTTTGTGTCAAACCCTAAATTGAAAAAAAGTAAAATTTGGAGTAGCACCTATTCACCCTCCCTCTAGGTGCCCATATGATCCTTTCATGGGAGAAAACGGGTCGGAGACGGACTCCGGGGTGGCCACACCACCTGCCGGCACGACCAGGGAGGCCCGCGCCAGGGGGTGGTGTGAGCCACCCTGGCTCCGTTTCTGTCCCTCTTTTACTTTGTTGCTTTCCTTGTTGGATAAAAACTGCAAAAATATAATTGGACAGATTTTTCGTGGAACTTTTCTTACCAGAACTGTTACCTATTCGAAAACGGACTTTGCGGGTCTCTGGAATTGGCATTTAGTAGATTCTTACGGAGTCACCGCTTGAATAACATCAATATCTTCATCTTCATACACATATTTCTTGAGTCATGAAACCTTTCAGCAGTATAAACTTCAGTATTTCTTGCGGGAACACAATTAACAATATCTTTATAAGGTGCTGATACTTATTCCACTTCTTTTTAGGAACTTCAATATAGGAAGCAAAAGCCTTAAAATAAGTTGCAATAGCTTGAGAGTCTAGACCATAAGAATTTTTAATATTTTGAAAGTCATCAGTTCCCATAAAAGATTCAATGCATTCATAATCATAATTTATACCTGACTTTCTTCCTTTATCATTCTCCCATCCTTCAGCATTGGCTTGAATACGGTCTAGAAGATCCCATTTAGCTTCTTCTTCCATGCGTGTAAATGATCCAGCACAAGAAGCATCCAATAGATCCTTGTCATGAAGAGAAAGTCTTGCATAAAAGTTATTGATGATAATATTGTTAGGGAGCTCATGAATAGGACATTTGAGCATTAATAACTTCAATCTCTCCCAAGCTTGGGTTGTACTCTCTCCATCAAGAGGCCAAAAGTTGTATATTTGATTCCGATCTTTATGAATCTCACTAGGAGGATAAAATTTAGAATAAAAGAGAGGTATTGTTTCCTCCCATTCAAGAGCTTGACCATTCTTCAGCAGCTTATACCATTTCAGCTCTTCCTTCCAGTGATAATGAGAACAACTTCTTCTCGACTTGATCTGTTCTAATACCTGCACACTTAAACAACCCGCATAATTCGTGTATAAAGAGCAAATGATCACCGGGATGGACAGTTCCATCTCCAATATAATAGTTATCCATAACACGATCAATAATTCTTGTAGGTATTTTAAAAGTATCATTCTCAGCAGGTGGTGGTTCATCTACTACCTTAGCAGTGGTAGTAGCATTACGAAATAAGAAACTCAACGAATTATCCATATTGAAATAAAGCAACTAACAGAAGTAAACAATACTCATAGTAGAAGTTTCCTTTACCAGTTCCACTCCCCAATAGCGCTTCACTCCCCAGCAACGGCGCCAGAAAATAGTCTTGATGACCCACAAGTATAGGGGGTGTATCGCAGTATTTTTGATAAGTAAGAGTGTCAAACCCAACGAGGATCAGAAGGTGTTGACGAGTGGCTTGGATCAGGAATTCTCTGTAAATACTTAGCAAACAGATTTTTAGGGGTTTTTGATAATGCAGGTAAATAAAGTGCGAGTAAATAAAAGACAATAATAATAGATGCAGCAAGTTGCCCAATCCTTTCTTTAGCAAAGGACAAGACGGTTGTATTACTTAAGATGACCAAACGTTCTCGAGGACACACGGGAATATCGTCAAGCGCTTTCGCTTCATATAGTTGATTAATCTTCTTTAGTTTGCTAAGTGTTGTGTGGGTGAACCTGTGCTAATGTATCAACCTTCCTAGGACTAATACATACTTGTGATTATACCCCTTGCAAGCATCCGCAAGTACAAGAAAGTAATTAAGATAGAAACCTAACCACAACTTTAAACTCTAAGAGCCTGACGTCCCTTGTGCAAAGGTTTCCTAATGGGGGTTCAGGTTTCTGTCACTCCGGTAACCCCTACGGTTAGTAGCCAAATACACAATGCTCCCCTAGGCCCATAAAGGTGAAGTGTCATGCAATTGACGTTCACATGACACCACTAGAAGAATAACACCACAACTTAAATATCAAACCATTGAATCTTTCTCAACACAACTCCACTACTAACAACATGACTTCTCCCATGTCCTCAAGAACTAAACGAACTACTCACAAGACATCATATGGATCAAGATCAGAGATGATATAATGATATGCAACAATCTGAACATAACAATAATTCAATGGTTCCACTCAATAGCATCAACTACAACCAGTAATCAACACCAGGAAAGTTTCCCCTAAGAACTATGCAAGATTCAACCCAATCGTTACAGCGTTATGGAGTGGTGATGATGGTGGTGATGGAGATGATGGTGGTGGTGATGATGATGATCCCAATGAAGTCTAGCATGATGGTGGTGTTGATGGCGACGATCTCCCCTCTCCGGGAAGGAATTCTCCCGGCAGAATTCTGTCTGCCGGAGAGATCTTTCTCTCTTTGTAGTTTTCCGCCCCGCAGAGGCGGCAGAATCTTTCTGTGGTCGCTCCCCAGGTATTAGGGTTTCGAGGGGATAATATATGCCAAAGGGGAGAGCCAGGAGTGGGCCAGGGTGGCCACACCACCTAGTGGTGCGGCAAGGGGTGACCCGCGCCAGGGGGTGGTGTGGGCCCCCTGTGGCCCATCTCCACTCCCCCTTCTGGCAACCTTCGTCTTCTGAAAAAATAGAATTTTCCATGTATTTTCCCGGATTTTCTGATCTTCATGAATAAACAACCCCTTTTCCATCAGAATCCTGACTGCAGCGGTCCATGCTCCAAAAGTCATCAACCATGCAAAAACAGATGAAAATAAGTATCATCTCTTAATATGAAATATATCAATGAATAACAGTAAATTATGATATAGAATAGTGATGCAAAATGGACGTATCACAAAGCTAAAAAGGACTTTGGTGTAGAGGTGCCAAAGAGGATGGCCTACAGGGCAAAGACAAATGCGACAGATATTGTTATGGGAGATCACAAGAAGTAGTATTATAGAATTAGGGATTATTTGCAAACTTTGATAGATAAAAATCTAGGATCTAGATGCATTGTCACCACTGAGAGGGGGCCAACAGAGGAAGAGAAGGAAGCATTAAAGAGAGGGCAACATGTTTTCATCAGTGAGAAACCAAGATTCCATGGGATTTTATTCTGTGTCAATGCTATAAGGCTTGGATTTCTTGAGGGATGCAAGCCCTTCAAAGGGTTGGATGGCTGCTTCATAAAGCTCACCACTAGAGATCAAATCCTTGCAGCTACTGGCAGAGACGACAATAACAACATTTATCCAATTGCTTGGGCCATTGTTGTTGAAGAAGATACTGATAATTTGTAGTGGTTTCTGGAACAGTTAAAGGAAGCACTTGGTGGAGAGGAATGCCAGTTTGGACAATACACCATCATGTCTGACAGGATGAAAGGTCTGATAAAAATTATGACCATTGTCTTCCCCAACTCTCCTCAGAGATTCTGTCTTAGGCACATTTATGCCAACTTCCAGACTACAAGATTCAGAGGAGATGATTTGAAGAAGTGCATGGACAGTGCAACCTATTCTTACACCAAGCATGGATTTGACAAGGCAATGGATGAAATGAAGAAGCAAAATGAGGCAGCTTGGCAGTGGCTTTCAAAAATTCTAGTGCACACATGGGCAAGGTGGGCCCTTGACTCAAACTTCAAGACATATTTGGTGAACACTAATTTGAGTAAAGTGTTCAATAGATATATCCTAGACGAAAGAAACAAGCTAGTAGTGACAATGATTGTATGGATCTATGACAAGAAAATGGTCAGGTTTGATGTGAAGAGAGAGGGTGGGAGAAAATCTTGTTGGGAAATAACACCTCATTATGCCGAGAAACTTGAAATGATGAAGAAATATGCAAGAAATTGTGTAGCACAAAGAGCAGATGATGGACTGTGGTAGGTGAAAAGTGGTGATCACACATATGAGTTAAATCTAGATAAAAGAACATGTTCTTGTAGAAAGTGGGATTTATCTGGGTTACCATGCAATCATGCAATTAGTGCAATCTACAAATCATGAAAATATCCAAAAGATTTTGTCTCAGATTTCTTCAAAAGACCCTTGTACTTGTATGCCCACATGCCAGTGGTCTACCCAATTCCACAGCAGCATGGTTGGACAAGAACATATACTGAGGACATTATGCCAACTGGTTTCAAAGATCACTAGAAGGGAAGAAGGCAAGAAGATAGGAGAAAAGGGAAATTTGAGGTCCCTAAACCAAAGGAATCATCCAGGATGGCCACTATCACCTGTAGCAACTACAAATTGCAAATACACAAGTACACAAGTTGTTCACAACCACTCAGACATAATCTTGCACTTAGGAAAAGCCAACACAAGCTACCTAAACTATTGCACATGTGATTACTGCATTTTATTATAATTTCAATTAGTAACTCTGTTATTTGCAGTCAAACAGGATCATTCCTGATGGGGCATATCCATGTGGTGATGGAGCAGCCTAATCTCTGTTTGCTCCACCTCCTATGGTAGAGCCAGCTCCAAGGCCGCCAAGATTATCTACTACTACACCTCCTATGGCAGAGCCAGCTCCAAGGCCACCAAGATCATCTACTGCTACACCTCCTATGGCAGAGCCAGCTCCAAGGCCACCAAGATCATCTACTGATGCACCTGGATCTTCTTTTGTTCCACCAAGATCAACTTATGATGCACAAGGTCCAAGTGCTTTAGCTCCTACTACTTCAGCAAGTACAACACTAAGGCAACATAGAGGATTCATGTCCTACTTCACAGCTAGGAAAAATGCATTTGCTGGGAGGGATAACATGTTGGTCCTCTAGATGGTTGAATTGCTGGAAGCAAAAACTCTGATGTAATACCTCTTTTTTTGCTGTGGCAACCCTATTTATTTCACTCATGTTGAACCTCTTAATTTTCTACCTGTTGTCCGAACAAGAAGGTGATATTTTTTATGTGACAAGAATGTAGTAACTTGGATGATATTCCTGTCAATGATGTGTGACCTTCCTAGTTTCTTTCATGTTGCCGCTTTTTATTTTCTGTCAATGATGTGTGATCTTTCTAGTTTTTGTCATGTTGCCACTTTTTATTTTCTGTCAATGATGTGCGATCTAAAATTCATGATTAATTCACCATCAATATTTTCAGCACCAAAAAATAGATAGAGCTCACATCATAGTTCAACAACATATCATAATTCAGATCACACATTAATTTCAACACCAAAAATCACCAATAATTCATATAGATAGAGCTCACATCATAGTTCAACAACACATCATAATTCAGATAATAATTGTACTTATTAAAACTCACAAATAGTTCATAATTCAAAAACACTAGAGAATTCAACAACACCTCTTAATTCTACATTACATGATCAAGCTAAAATTACGCATCAGATAGATCCTTTATCTTACTGAACCTACTCATGTAGCCTTCTTTCTGCTTCAGCAAATCAGAAATGATGCATTTCAACTTCCTCTTCTTTTTCTTGTACTTATACATGTCCTTCTACGCCTTTTTCAACAAGCATTTGTGCATCTTACATGTAGTTTCAACAGTGATCCTCTTCTCTTCTAATTTAGCCCTAGCATCCATCAATGCTTGTTTAGCTTTAGCGTCGTGGGATAAAGTCACTTGCTTTTCTTCCACTTCTTTAGCTACCTCAGCTTGTGAATTCCTCAGATCAATAAGGAGCTTTTTATGTGGTCTTGATACCCAAACTTCCGCTCCATGAAATCTAGGACATCATTGACTTTGCGTTGCTTAGTTTCTCCAAACATTCCCCATAGCTTAGACAGTGCTTTGATCATAGCATCAGAAGGTACTTGATCAACCCATTGCATAAAGTCACGCTTCTGTCCATCCGCAAACAAAAATGACAATTCACACAACCCAATGCTCATTTAACAAACTTTATTAAATTCACATTGATCACACACCCGTCCTTCACAAGCTAGGAACCTCCTGCCAGTGTTGTAGCCCTCAAATGCCACAAATTTGGTCGCCATAAAGCCACATAGACAGAGCACAAGATCATCCCCTCCGTCGGCTAATCCGCAGTGATCAGAATCATATATGGTGTTGATATTCTAACAAGTGCAAATGGCAGCGCAAATTAAAGTGGATTTCAACTAAATCACCAATTCATCACGAACCCTAGAAATCGGCATGAACCTTGGAAATCCCCAAATATGTGTGCACAGAACTTACATTTGCGTTGTTCGAGGTCAGATATTGCGAGGATTCTTCTGCATAGCCCGAGGACACCATGGCGGAACGACGACGTGTGGTGATTCTTCTCCGGTGTCGGGGCGGAGACGACGCGGTTATGGCGGGCAGGGCAGAGGAAGGGAGGGAGTGAGGGAGATGCGACGGCGCACCGATTAAAACCGCTACTCTGACTATTCCCTAACTCGCTGCGTTACCATTTCCTCTGTCCGTCCGTCCCCTGCCACGTGTGCACTGACAGCCGGTGTCACCTGCCAGAAACATGGTTAGACGACTAACCACAGGAGATTAGTACTCCGCGTCACAGCACGACCCCAAAAGTGACATTTATGGGTCAAAAACTAAAAATAGTGGTTTTGTCATCTCATGTCAAAATGTAGTTGTTTTTGTCATTTCCTCAAAAAAAGAATAAGTCTACCGGCTGGATGCTCTTATTGGGCCGTAGTCTGAACACCCGTCAACTATGAATACCGAGCCAGATCTCAAAACTAGTATATCTCAGAAATAAAAGGCATATTCTAGGCTAGGATTCGAAGCCCAACGCGGCATTCCTCCATCAGCTGGCCCAGCCCCAACGGCTTAGCGTCCTTCCCACGCCAACCCCCACCCACGCCCATCCCGATCCAAATCATCAGCAATTATTATTCCCGTCGCGAACCTCTCTCCCCTCCCCATTTACCAACCAACCCCCGGCTCCGAACGCCCAAATCCCCCGAGCCAGAGGCATCCAGAGCTCCAAACCCTAGGCGCGGCGAGGGAGAGATCATGGATCCCGACGCAGTGGCCAAGGCGTTCGTGCAGCACTACTACCAGACCTTCGATTCCAACCGCGCCGGGCTGGTGGGGCTATACCAGGACGGCTCCATGCTCACCTTCGAGGGGGAGAAGTTCCTCGGCGCCGCTGCCATCGCCGGCAAGATCGGATCCCTCCCCTTCCAGCAGTGCCAGCACAAGATCGACACCGTCGATTGCCAGCCCTCGGGGCCCCAGGGCGGCGTCCTTGTCTTCGTCTCCGGCACCATCACCTTAGGCCCCGGCGAGCACCCCCTTAAGTTCTCCCAGGTCTGCGCCATCCCCCCTCCCTCCCCCCCATGTTTGGTCGTTTGGTTCTAGTACGTGCTGATCTGATCCTATTAACTGGTGGTTGCTGTTGCGATCCTGCGTTTGGTCCCACGGCACGGCCTTCCCTGGAAGTGGAAGGCTCTCGATTTGTTGATTAAGATTGTTTGCCTTTCCTGTTTGGGTTCGGTCAATCTCCTAGCTTAGCCTTATCTTAATCATTAGATGGTACTTGATTGCTTAGCATAGTTGGGTACTGGGTAGTACTAGTACTATTTGTTTGGGCGAGCTTAGGTCGGAGATGTGAAACTGTGAGTTGTGACATTTAGAACTCTGTCTCGAAGCGTTCGAATCGTCCTTGGGATCTCCTTTTGGTAGTTCGGAGCTGTTACTGAATTTATATAATGGATATTGTGGTACTGACCCATCTTTTCTGATTGCTTCAAGTTGTTTCATCGAAGTACTCCCTCCGTTTCAAAAGATAAGATGTTTTAGCTTTGTGGAAGGAGTGTATCTAGACCCCTTTTAGTGTGTAGGTTCATGTAGGTTTGGAGTGAACCTACATACTAAAAATGGTCTAGATACACTCCTTTTACAAAGATAAAACATCTTATATTTTGAAACGGAGGGAGTATTATTTGATTTTTCTGCTTCTTGCATCTCGATCTTTCATTGAATTTTGGCTCAGTCTGCTTCAGTTGAAAATTCAGTTTGGTACCGAATACTGACGTGCTGCTGTTTTGTGCTGAGAATATATACTATATTTTGCTCTGTTGCATCAGTACTATAATCTTTTGTATGACATCTAGACTACCGAATAAAATGTTTGCTTGATTTTTATACTAGTAGATCAAGTTTTAATGTGATGGTATTGTTTTTGCCTGACAAAGTAATCTGATGTTCGTGATACTTAGTTTTACTTTGTGCTGGAGTAACTTGAGAAATAAGATGTTTTACCGTTTTTGGAAGTTACACAAGTGGATTGTGCTTGTAGCTTTAGTTCTCTACTGATCTGAAAGAATATGAGCCTTTGTCTTCATAGTGTTACGAAATACCAACACAGGATTTAGTTTTTCATGTTTTAGAAGTGCTACATTAACAAGTCCCGTGTAAAATCTTGGAACAGTCTGTTTGAAAGTATTACATTGGGGTGGTGTACCAAACTACCAACTGTGATGTTTCTGTTAGAAGCTTCGCTGCCTTCCATTTCAGAATTCCCTGCCTCGTGCACTTACAGTCAGGTGGTTAGAAAAAACAAACAGTATTATCCTTTATGTTGACTAGACTGTTTCTGAAATGTATTTCAACAGTTCTATACAATGTCAGAATGTCAGCAGTTATGTTCTAACAGTGTACATCTTGTATTGTTTAGGCTATGCAAAGCTTCCTGGTAATCAGTACATGAACATATGTATCTGTATTTGGACTTGTCAGATACAGTAAAATTCTGCTCATTTGTTTAGATGATATTGATGGCCTTTTCAAAAAAAATTTTTGTATAGATCTCATCTTGGGCCCCGGCTTTAACCACTTCATGTTGTATGATAGTTATGAAGCATTTCTAGAACAGTGCGGCTATTAGAGGGTTCTTGATTGCCTTGATTGATCCTTCGAATGTTGCAGCTCTGAAATTCACATCTGTCTATGCCACTCTCTGTTTGCATGCATATTATTAGGATTGTTTGTATTTCTGACTGGAGGCGTGTGTCTCATTGGGTTGAGAGGGTCCATGGATTTTTTCTAATCTCAAGGGAAATTACCCCAGCTGACCACCATATAAGGATTATAGTGTTTTCTAACCTTGTTATCCACTGTATCTGCAGATGTTCCATTTGCTGCCAGCTGGAGGGTCCTTCTACGTGCAGAACGACATGTTCCGGCTGAACTATGGTTAAGGAAGGTCGATCACTCTCGCAACAAAGAACTGCTTAAGGGATTTATGTTGAAATGATGAAGTTCTGAATGGTGCTGTAGACGCTTTGCTTGTTTGTCAACTTGTGCAAATTATTGCAAGAAATTGCCAGACTCTTGATAGGCATCTGCCAGCTTTTTTTTCTCTTATGTGTGGGCTGAAGTGTAGCCATGCATTGTCCATGCTTGGGTAAACACTTTCTCTAGAATGTTGATGGAAACCGTTGAAGTATTATCCATGCGTGACATCGATTGCTTTTGTTTTGTAACCAATTAAGTTTACTTTGTCATGGCCATGAATTTCTCCCCTGGCTTTGTATCAAGCCGCTGGATCAGAACTGGGGATGTTATGTAGGATTTAGACTGCAATCGCACCCATAATGGGTTGCTGTAATTTACGCTTATATGCTAGCTGTTCTCATAATTGTTTGGACGAAACAACAGACGTGATCCTGCTTTATATTATCTGAATTCTGATCACTTTTAACGTCCCACTATTACAGGTTTAGCAATGCATGACGTGAAATAATGTGCTGAAGAACCTGACAGTCATTGAAGTCGCCTGATGGAACATGTACTGGAGTGGTTTAAACAGATGTTCTCTGCTTATCTGCACTTGTTCATCCTCTGCTGTTAACATAGCTACAGTTAGGCTAGTCATAGCGCAAATAACTTCAGGAATAACTAAACGTCCAACTTAGTAAAAACTGCTTATGTGGCAGTGAGTTAACGAAGAGAGGGAAAGATTGAGTAACATATTTGGTTACTATAATATCACACATACCAAGACGAAATGAGTATATCACCTATAAATGATACTTTGCATGATATCATTTATATATTAGTCTCCACTATAAAGGTAGTAACATAGACTAGTAACTTGTGCATGTTAATAGCCTATGTTACTCTCCACTATGACCAACCTTATCGGTGTCAGACAGATTGAGGCTCTGAAACAGAATGATCCCCATGGTCGTTGAAACTTGAATTTCATCCGAGGCCATCGTCCTTCCCAGCTTGTCTCGTGTTGCGCCACTGCCAATTCTCTACTTAAGTTAGGATTTTGGGCAAATTATAGATTGATATTTTGGTTGATATAGAACAAAATGGAGAAGGTACAGATAAAACATCTTACACATGTGAAACCTTATCTAAATTGTGCACAGTTCGCATCAAGACATGTACTTTCTCATGTTACAATGACTTTTGATGAGGTTTCTCAATCTTTCATGCAAACCGTCAAAATTTTGGATGACATGCTTGTCATGCTTAAGTTTTTATTTATTTTATATTGCATATTTGTACTATAAAGACAAGATATGAACATGAATAGTAAATGAACAAACGGTAAAAACAAGTGTAAGTAATCAACATGGGCTAGGAAATATCGTAGGAAGGCCTAGTAGTCTACGCGCTTCCACACTCCCAGCACCACATCGCCAGGCCTAGTAGTCTAATTGATCCAGCAAAGTCTCACTTACAGCTTGACAAGTCCTTCATTTTCACTCTGCTTCTGTTCAGGGTGCAGCATAGTAAGAAGATACTATAGTAAGGCTTACAGGTGCATGCACATGAACCCAAATAAACAGGTTTCAGATACAAGACGGTACTTGAAAAATTGGAACTGAAATTATTGACTCTTCTGACAATAAATAGCAGAGTTCGTGTCGTTTCTTTGGAAAATACAATCACTAATTTCTGCAGATAACGGAAGAGAACATCTCCCCAATTAGCAAGCATGAAGCCCAGCTAGGTAAAACAGGATGGTTGACACCGCAGGTTTGGACGTTTTTGTTGGAGCTGTAGACTTGTAGCTACATATAGTCGTATACCCTCCCCTTTTCAGCACTCCTACTCCTCTGCCTCTGAGACCAACCAGTTTTTCATTTTCTTCTGTGGAGTTCTCTGTAATTTTGGTCATGAGCAGAAAAAAACACAAGAAAGATAAAGTAAGCACAATGTATACGGACTAATGAAAGGTCAGAAAAAATTCGAAACATGCGATATATGTATATGCATTCATGGTTTTCCCAGTCCCAGATATTTTTTAGATCGACGGGGGCCTCGCCCCTGGTTTCTTTGATAAATCAACGAAATCTGCTTGCAGGTCTCAGACATCATGTATCATGAACCTGTGGTTGGATGGTTAGGAGGGCAGTGACAGTCCCAGATTCTTAAAGATGTTTAGTTACTTGTATCGAGTATCAAGTTATATTTTTCTTCCACACTTAAAGTTTTGGATCAGTTGGTTTCCTAACTAACCTCAGTTTGGGTGAGCTCAGCCACCTTCGTCATCAGTTTGCTCTGTAAACACAAAATGGAGAAACTCTCAAACTTTGTGTATATATTTCGTGCAATGCATGGATATAAGCATTGCAATTAAATTATAATGCAAGTCCACCATATTTATTCTAGAATGTTATGGATAGAAAAAAATTGCTGACCTTGATAACTCTCAAAGTGTCAGTAACAATTTCCTCAAAATGCCTTAGCTCAGCAATGCTCATCTCGTTAACATCTAACTCCAGGGCCCTGAAATTTGACAGTGTAATGCAAAATATATCATCTTAGGCAGAGCATTAACTGAGGTGTATGTGTGACCATTAGTGAATTACCATTCAGCAAAGTGATTTAACTCAGATACCGAGTCCGGAGTTAACTGCTTATTCAGATCAAGCTGTGCAAAGAAGATAGAAAATTAAAAGACCTGCAGTTAAGTAATGATCTGGATAGAAAATTAAACGACCTGCAGTTAAGAAGATAGAAAATTAAAAGACCTGCGTATTCAGAAAATATGATCTGGATGCTGCTACAAGGTTGATTCATCCATACATGCATTATACTCCGTATAAGACACTTCGGCTTTGTAGATTGGAACAAAACATTGATCCCATGCTAACCAACTTTTACCAGCATTCTGGGCTTCTCGGGGTAAACTAGATATTTAATTAGCCAAGAAAATGAACCCGCTCAAATTTGAATTCAAGCTCATAAATTAGAACTCTGGCCGGTTGCGGAACTATAATGTAGAATTTACTTTGAAACAAGTTCTGGTACACTCAAATTTTTCCTGCTAATGGCAGTAAACGGCATAATACATGCTCTGTAGTTAAAGGGTTTGTTCTTCCATGATCAAGTGGCTTAAATCTGGAATCTTTTTTCTTGACAGTTAAATCTAGAAACTGAATCTATGACTCTTAGTGGAAGCAAGGAATACAGTGTTAGAATTAATGGACATAAGCCCATGAAAATATTCAGAATTCCCTAATAAATCTCAATTGCCCATTTTTTCCTTTCGAAATGGAGGATGAGTACCCCGGCCTTTGCATCGCAGAGATGCATACGGCTAGAATATTCCAGTGAGTGTTAGTATAGTAGTACTGTCCTAGGAGTGCCTAGAACATTCTAGTGAATGTTGTAGTCTAAGTTAGTGTCCTACCTGATTCTAGAGTATTCTATAATGTACTGGTTAAGATGTACCTAAGTTCAGCTATATATATAAGAGGGTGTGGAGGTCCAAGGGACTAGCCCATCCCAAGATTTTTCTCCCTAAAGGCAACATGGTATCAGAGCAAGGTTCTCCTGAAAAGTGGCAATGGTGATGAAGCAGGGCTGCTCTGCTGTGGCATAAGCCGAGGAAGGGGGCGCTTGGTCCTGGTGGTGGCCGGTGGTGAAACATCGGCTTGTGGAGGAGCTCCAGGCATTCAAGTGCGAGTGCAGATAGGGGTAGCTAGCTCAGGTGGAAAAGAGTTGGCCAGGTTGACTTGTAGGGAAGAAGTAAGGAGAAGCAAGGGAGTTGCAGCTGCTCAAAGCAGAGGTAATTTTGTTTGCGGTGTGTGCTAGCAAAGGACAGAAGAGAGAGCTTAGTGAGCTCGTGTCTCTTAACAAAAGCAGCAGGGTCGGACGTTGTGCTACTCCACTTTGAGGTTTCTGTGGTGGCGGACGGCGGTGTGTGTGTGGTGCTGCCAGGAGAAGTGGTCAGACAGTGCAGCTAGGAGTGGGCTGTACTGCAGCAGAGGAGCGGTTTGGGTTCTGCTATAGCTACGGAGAAGAGCGTGTGCAGGCTGGACTTGTAGAACAGCTGAACAGCGTTGTGGATTCAGTCTCAAGTACTGAACCTATCCGTTCACTATTGTTGCTCAAGTGATCTCCAAGAGAATGTCAACTAGAGCAGATAGGAGTCATAGAAGCTTTTTTGTTGGTGCTTTTCAGCAACACCGATCAATGGGGGAAAATCAAAGAATTGAAAAGCTACTTCAGAAAATGACTCAGTTGATGAAGGAGATAGAAGAATTGAAAGAGCCGAAGAAGATTGCGAAAGTTCCAAAGCAAGGTGAAAAAATAATAGTCCTACGAAATTGTGTAAATCTCGCATAAGCGGAAGAAGATATGTCAAATCGAGCTCCTACATTAAACGGGACTTATTCAAATTGGATACTAGATTTGGGAGCATATGCACATGTCACAAGAAGGTGGAGTGATTTCGCATCATATGCGCCAAATCCACCCATGCATAAAGAGACCATCCAAACAGCTGATGGAACTTATCAGCCTGTCAAGGGAGTCAGCACGGTGAAATGCACTCCGTCAATTACATTGTCTTCGGTCTTGTATGCTCCATCATTTCCATTGAGTTTGGTATCGATGAGTGCCTTGGTTGACAACATTGATTGTCGAATTATTGTTGACCGATACAAGTGTATAATTGAGGAGAGGACAACTGGAAGGAGACTTGGGGTTGGCGTCAGGCATAAGGGACTATGGTACTTGGATAGACATGAAACAGATGATGCATTATGCACCGCTTTGACAATTGTTGCTGGTCACTATGAAGCAAAGGTGATACTCTTACATTGTCGAATGGGCCATATGTCCTTTGATACTATGAGTAAGATATTTCCCGAAGAAATGAAGAAGGTGGATAAAGAAAAACGTGTGTGTTGATGCTTGTGAATATGGAAAACACACAAGGACATCATATGTGAGTCGTGGACTCAGAAGCACATCGCCTTTCGTGTTGATTCACTCTGATGTCTGGACTTCTCCAGTGGTCTCTATTAGTGGAATGAAGTACTTTGTCACCTTCATTGACTGTTACTCGTGGATGACTTGGATATATCTCATGAAACAAAAAAGTGAGGTGCTTAGTTGTTTTAGGGACTTCTATGCATATATCCAAAATCGTTTCAACATTGGTATTCAAATTATCAGGACTGATAATGGGACAGAGTATGTGAACCATGAATTTGGCAACTTTCTTTCAGAAAAAGGAATACTTCATCAAACTTCATGTCCTGATACTTCTCCACAGAATGGAGTAGATGAGAGGAAGAACCGACATCTGCTGGAGGTAGCCCGATCGCTTATGTTTACTATGAATGTGCCAAAATTCTTATGGAGTGAAGCAGTTATGATTGCTACTTATCTCATCAACCGAATGTCATAAAAAATTCTTGGGATGAAGACCCCATATGAAATGATCTTTGGTAAAAATGAGTTCATTGTTCCACCAAAGGTGTTTGGGTGTACATGCTTTGTCAGAGACCATAGACCTTCTGTAGGAAAATTGGACCCACGTGTTGTGAAGTGCATCTTCGTTGGATACCCATCTGGACAAAAGGGCTACAAGTATTGGAGCCCTAGTGAGCGGATAACATTTGTTAGCATGGATATGACATTTAGAGATTCCGAGCCGTTCTACGTAGAGAAGACGGACCTCAGCTCGTTGTTTGACTTTGACTCTCCTAGCACAATTGATGCTAGTCGAGAGGGGGAGACTGAACTGTTGAGGACAAAGGAAGATGAACAATCGAGAGTTGTTGTTGGTTCAATTCCATCTTCTGCAAGTGAAGATAGATGGAGAAAGCCAAATGAGGAAGAAAACTTAAAAGTGTATACACGGAGAAACCACAACATGAGCAGCAGCAACAGGCTCCTACAGCAGGTGACACACAGGTGTAGGGAGAGCAACATGCTCCAACAAGTGGTGGAATTGTTGAATCGACTGAGGGCGTGGCTCCTACAGCAGGCGACACACAGGTGCAGGGGAGCAACATGCTCCAACAAGTGTTGAAATTGTTGAATTGACTGAGGGCACGGGTCCATCTAATACGAGAGATTCAATGGACTTGCCCATTGCCTTAAGAAAAGAAATCCTTGTTGGAGCTAGAAAAAACCTCCAAATTGGTACCGAGATGAGCATGACATAGCTAATTATGTATCATATACATATCTGTCAACAAACTACTTAGTTTTCATTGCATCGTGATCCCAAGAGACTGGAAAGCAGCAAAGCAAGATCCGAAGTGGCGTGAGGCCATGATAGAGGAGTTAAATTCTCTTGAAAGGAATAAAACTTGGGAACTTGTACATCTTCCAGCATGAAAGAGAGTTGTTGGGTGTAAATAGATTTACACTGTGAAACAAAATCCAGGATGGAAAATTGAAAGTTACAAAGCACGACTAGTTGCCAGAGGATATAGTCAAACATATGGGATTGACTATGATGAGATATTTGCGCTGATGGCAAAGATGAACACAGTGAGGATCCTAATCTCTTGTGCAACTAACTTTGGGTGGCCTTTGCATCAGTTGGATGTCAAGAATGCATTCTTGCATGGAGATTTACATGATGAGGTATACATGGAGATCCCACCTGGTTTCTCCACTCCTAGAACACCAGGAAAGGTATGCAGGTTGAGAAAATCTCTATACGGCCTCAAGAAATCTCCACGGGCATGGTTTGATAGATTTAGACAAGTTGTATGTGGTATGGGATATAAGCAGTGTAATGGGGATCATACGATGTTCTATCGGCACTCAAATAGCTAGATTACAATCCTTGTTGTATATGTTGATGATATCATAATCACAGGAGATGATGCGGTGGAGATATCACGACTGAAAGACAACCTACGCAAGGAATTTGAGGTAAAGGATCTTGGTCAACTCAAGTACTTTCTTGGCATAGAAATTGCTAGATCCTCGAAAGGGATTGTGCTCTCCCAGCGGAAGTATGTTTTGGACTTGCTTAGTGACACAGGCATGCTTGGGTGTCGGATTGCATCAACACCTATCGACCAAAACTACAAATTATGTGCCAAATCTGGTGATCCAGTGGATAAGGAGAAGTACCAGAAGCTTGTTGGAAGACTCGTCCATCTATGTCACACAAGACCTGATATTTCATATCCAGTGAGTGTAGTGAGTAGATACATGCATGATCCTAGGAGCGAACACTAGGATGCGGTCGATCAAATCCTACGGTACTTCAAGGGTAGTCCAGGAAAGGGACTATGGTTCAAAAAGAATGGTCATCTAAATGTGGATGGGTATTGTGATGCTGACTGGGCGAGTTGCTTGGATGATAGGAGATCAGCTTCTGGTTATTGTTTGTTTGTGTGGGAGGGGGAAATTTGGTGTCATGGCGAAGTAAGAAGCAACAGGTGGTTTCAAAGTCAATAGCTAAAGCTGAATATAGAGCTATGTCACAAGGTTTGATTGAGATGTTATGGGTGAGGAATCTTCTTTCAGAACTGAAAGTGTTGAGAAAAGGCCCTTTAAATTTGTGGTGTGACAACAAGTCGGCGATCAACATCGCAAACAACCCTGTTCAACATGATAGAACCAAACATGTGGATATTGATCGCTTCTTCATAAAGGATAAATTGGATGACGGTATAATTAAGATAAATCGTGTAACCTCTAGCAAGGAAATTACAGATTGTTTAACTAAAGGATTAGGAAATAAAGAGTGTAGTTCAACTTGTAACAAGATGGGAATGATAGATATCTATCACCCATCTTGAGGGGGAGTGTTGAAAACTGTCCTAGGAGAGCCTAGAATATTCCAGTGAGTGTTAGTATAGTAGTGTTGTCCTAGGAGTGCCTGGAACATTCTAGTGAATGTTGTAGTCTAAGTTAGTGTCCTACCTGATTCTAGAGTATTCTATAATGTACTAGTTAAGATGTACCTAAGTTCAGCTATATATATAAGAGGGTGTGGAGGTCCAAGGGACTAGCCCATCCCAGGATTTTTTACATCAAGAACCGGAAGCCACCATACAACACCTACAAACCCAACAATGGGTGAAGATCATGTCAGCAGGGCCTTATGCCATGAAAACACAGAAGCCACCCATCAACTATAAAACAGGAACATCGTATACCCCGGACACCCTCTAGATGAAACAGGAGCGCTCATCTGGTCTAGCAGAATCTTAGCGACTACCTCATGCACACGCTACATAAGCTGTCACCGCCACCGATGCCGCTAAGCCAACTTCAAGGCAAGATCCGTAGCCCTCATCAAGCCTGCCATCGACGCTGCCACTACGCCAGACAGTGCATCTGCCCTGCGCAAGTTCGTAAAGACACGTCTGCCACCGAGTCGCTGCTGCGCCATGCCACCGAGACTCGCCGTCATCAATGTGGTTGATGCACACCACTCCACCACTTTCTACCACCATCAAACTGCTGCTCCAAAAACGATGCCCCAAGAGGTAAAATGACACCGAAAGTGCCACCATTGTCTGGTCGCCGATACCCAAATCTGGGGTTTCCCCCGGAGCAACACGAGTGAGAAGACGTGGGCTGCAATGGCGATGCCTTCGACAAGGTAACGACGTGTGAATGCCGCCATCGCCTGCCATGCTCAGAGTCAGGGCTCGGTTTTCATCCGCATCCGCGCCTCCCAAACTCGCCGTCGAGACCAACCGACCGACCCCTCTAGTGGAGGAGGCAACCACCACCACCATGCCAGGGCCAGAGCCACCAACATCCTCAAACTGCATGGTGAAGCTCAGGAGCACCATTGACGTTGGAGCGGAGAGGAAGCAACGTACGAACCGTGGCCCAACCTAGCCTGTTTAGGCCCAGATCAGACCAGGCCACCAACCACCGCCTCACCACTAACCGTTGCTAGACCGGCCACCCTGGCCGCTGCTGCACAGTCGCCTGGCCATGGACTAATCCTAGCAGGCGCCACTACATCGGTTCAGGTCGCCGTCGCGGAGAAGAACTGCCGCTGCCACAGTGTCCCTAGGGAGATCTGCGATGGGAGGAGGGCATAGGGACGAAGGGGAGCCCCGGCGCTGCCACACGGGGGCGAGAGCGGTCCCTATTTTAGGGGGTCTCTATTTGCATCAGGTCTATTGAAGGCCCACATTTTTTATAAAATGTGGAGGTGCAATCTTTAATCTCACATGCTAGTGGAGGGGGAGCGAGACCACCTATATATTCGAATCTTATCATGCCACTTAGTGATGGGATAAGAAGAGAAAGAAAACTCGCCGATCTAGGGCGGCGCCGCGTGCAACATGCGCGTGAATGGTCCTTCAAAATCTGGTATGTGGCCTCCTTTTATCATTCAGATTTTTGTTTCTTAACCTTGAAGTCTATGAGTTGGAAACCTAGCCAGTTTAAATCATGTTCACGAAACCACCAAAGACACATGTACCAGCCAACAAAAAAGAGACACCAAACAAGATAAAGTTTTCATCTCCTCTCATTATTTGTGTTGCCACTATAATCTACTCCATCCCGAGCACTGGTGTGCACCCGAGAGAGTAGGTCTCCGAACCTGGTTAGTGATGGCAAGCCTGAATGAACAGTGTTTGATGATGATCAAAGAAAGTTTGAGGAAGCCAATACTATCTCGAAAGGATGTTCTTAGTGTTCTTGCTAATCGTCTGTGTGCTGTGTACATGCAGATAACATGCTGAAGAAGCTCTGGGATGCATTGAATGCTAAATTTAGTGCAACAGATGAAGGAAGTGAACTGTATATCATGAAAAGATTTCATAACTACAAGATGGTGTAGAATCGATATGTAGTTGAACAAGCTCATGAGATACAACACATTGAATGAGAACTCGAATTCCTTAACTTTGCCTTACCAGACAAGTTCTTGTGGTAGGATGCATTATTGAAAAGTTGCCTCCTTCATGGAGGAACTTCACCACAACTCTCAAACACAGGAGACATGAGATATCGGTTGAAAACCTGATAGCGTCTCTTGATGTGGATGAGAAGGCTTGGGCTAAGTCACTAGCAAGAAAGTAGTCGAGGGTCAGTCTAGCCCCAACATGGTGTAGAAATATTCCCTTCGGCAAGAACAAAGGAAAAAATAAGCATATCTTCATTAGGACTATCTGGAATTCTACGCTCAAGAAAAATAAGTTGGACAAGGCTGATCTATGCTTGTTCACATGTGGAGAGCTTGGCCACTTTTCAAAGGAATAACCTGATTGTGCAGAACATAAAGGAAAAAGGGTTCCAAGGGTCTCAACATCGTGACCGCTAGCAATGCTAATGTGTATGGAAAAGTAATTATTGCGCTTTTAGTAGTTCAAACCTCTTGTTCAAAGATTGATGCATGCGCCAAAGTCTAGGTTGCACGGGACTCGTCTATTCTAATGGGGAATGGTCACATGTCTCTATTCTTTGTGTTGACACGATAGATCTAAAATTTACTTTTGGGAAGATTTTGTAGTTAAGGAACATGCATCATGTCCCTACTATGAACAACAATATTATTAGTGGCTCCTTCTCGAATAAAGTAGTTGTCTCGATACAAGGATAATTTATTGGTAAAGGCTATAAGTGCGGATGCTTATTCTACTTTTCTCTTTCGTATTGCAGTAAGTCAATGAACTATATCGTGTCAATGTTAATGCATGCCGATGCGGGTGTTTGTCACTCTCGTTCATGTTATGTTAACTTTCATTTAATGTCTTGTCTATCCAGTATGAGTTTACTTTTAAATTTCACCATTACCAAAGGTTCTAAGTTACATTGTTGCGTGCAATCAAAGCAACCTCAAAATCCTCTCACACGACAACCGAGGAGATAAACTTGGAACTTGTAGAATATATTCTGATCTATGCGAGATGAATGGTGTATTGATAAACAGTGGAAAGAGTTATTTTATGATGTTGATTGATGATGAGACTAGATTATGCTGTGTTTATTTGTTACAAACTTAAGATGGGGCTTTAGAGTACTTAAAATATATAAGGATAATAGTTAAAATAAATTAGATATAAAGATCAAGCATCCTAGATTGAATCGTGGTGATGAGTATTTCTCAAAATATTTGATGTATTCTGTGAGCGACACAGTATTTTTCATGAGCAGATGCATCCTTATTCACCCGAACCAAATGGAGTTGCTGAGAGGAAAAGCCACATGTTGATGACTTGGTGAATGTCATGTTAAACAGTTGTGGCGTTAGTAGGTCAATTAGAGTCCAAGTCAATTACTACAGCAGTCTATCCGCATGAGTTATTTTGTGTAAGGAAAATAAGAGTCCTAGTTGAATACTACTACTAGTCCTAGTAGGTTTGCATCAGGTCTCTTAGCGTTGGTCCTCCTATAAGAGGTTGTGTATCCCGTGTCTTTTGATCAAGCAATATACAAAAGTATCTCTCTACCCTATATGCTCCCCTGATCCAATCTACTTCTCTAATCTCTCAATCCCTTGCTTCCTGCCGCCTCAACCACGGCACCTACTCGACACTGCCGACCACGGCCTCCGGTGAACTATCCATACAACCTCCGAAGTAAACGACACAACATCTTGGTATCAGAGCCGACCACCATGACTTCCGATGGCGACAAGAAAGCAACGTATGGCGACTTGGCTACAGCCATGGCTATCATGCAGGAGGCTATCCTCAAGAAGATGGAGGACGGCTTCGCAGCCTTACATACGCATCAAAGCCCTGGAGGAGAAGGTGATCGACAATGGCCTCGTAGTAAAACCAACGAACCTCCAACCGCTCGCTTCATCTGGTGTTTCAGCGACTCTCACAGCCACGCAACTTGCAGACACACTCACCACCTTAGTGGGGCTACCCTCGACGAATCTTCCGTATTACTCACAATAGCTTCCTTCGCTGTCACAACAGCTGCCAATAGCGTTGCAGTTTGCTACAGGGGTATCAACCTCAACAAAGCCCTATGCACCATAACCTCACCAGATAGGGTTTCCATTGTTCGCACCACAACAACAACAACCCAGATTTCCAAATATCTGGCCCGCCCCTCCCACCCGCAATATCACAGAGGCGACAGGGGCCCCTGCTACCATAAATTGGATTTTCCTAAGTTTGAGGGCAAGGAAGACCCGCTTACCTGTCTGAATCGTTGTGAGCAATTTTTTTTGGGAAAAACGCATGGATGAAGCATTCAAAGTTTAGCTGGCGGCCTATCATATAGTGGGCGTAGCTCAAGAGTTGTATATGCATCTGGAGCACGATGAGGGTATGCCATCATGGCCAAGGTTTAAAGAATGTTGTAACCTATGCTTTGGGCCACCAATCCGCAGCAATCCTCTTGGCGAGATTGCAAGGATGCGGCAATCCAGCACAGTGACAGAATATGCAGAGAAATTTCTATCCCTGCTTGCTCACAATGACCCCCTGTCAACAAAGCAGCAGGTTCAACTGTTTACGTCAGATCTCACTGACTTGCTCCGAGTGGATGTTGAGATGCAAAAGCCACTGGACCTTCAAGTCGCCATGAGTCTAGCATGCTCTTATGAACAGCGGGCTGCTATCATAGTAGTAGCCTCTAATGAGAAGCCATCCACAACAGCAAGGTATGTCCTTGAATCACACTATTCCAATTGGTGAAGAACGGACACTCCAAAGATTGACAACCGCAAAGATGGTGGAGAGAAGGGAAAAGGGATTGTGCTTCAACTGCGATGAAAACTTCTCGAGAGGCCATCTTTGTCAGCGCCTTTTCTACCTTGAAGTGATTGATGACGTCAAGGAGGAAGATCCACCATGAACTACAAATCGAGGACGAGCTGTGCCTGCATGGGGGGAGTAGTGTTGTGGCGTTAGTAGTATAGGTCAATTAGAGTCCAAGTCAATTACTACAGCAGTCATCCGTATGAGTTATTTTGTGTAAGGAAAATAAGAGTCCTAGTTGAATAGGAGTCCTAGTTGAATACTACTACTAGTCCTAGTAGGTTTGCATCAGGTCTCCTAGCGTTGGTCCTCCTATATGAGGATGTGCATCCCGTGTCTTTTGATCAAGAAATATACAAAAGTATCTCTCTCTATCCTATATGCTCCCCTGGTCTAATCTACTTCTCTAATCTCCCGATCCCTTGCTTCCTGCCGCTTCAACCACGACACCTACTTGACACCGCCGGCCACGGCCTCCGGTGAACTATCCATACAACCTCCGAAGTAAACGACACAACATAAACACCATTGGGTTTTCTAATGCATTGTGGGTAAGGCTTTATTGACTTCATATCAAGCACCGGATAGAGTTCGTCCAAACAAGAAAAAATAAAAAATCACTTACGAGGAGTGGGTTGAGAAAAACCCATCACTTTCTTATTTACACACTTGGGGAGATGGTGAAAGTCAAAATCTATACTAACCTCCAAGAAATGGAAGATTGAACCAAAAACAATGGGTCGTGTTTATCTAGGTTATGCTCAGCGAAACATTGCCTTGAGATTTTTAGTGGTTAAATCCGAGGCACCTGATATTCATTTTGATATAGAACAGAATCTCATGATGCAGTTTTTTTGATAATATGTTTCCTATAAAAATTATGCATAGCACTTCTAGAATTTCCTCTAAGTTATTTCCCAAATGTATATCTAGTGAGTATTTTGAACAACAACACGAGAAAATCCTTGAGAACTAATACAATGATACTCTTAGGAGGAATAAGAGGCAGATGATTGCAAATTGTTTTGGAAGGATTGCATTGTGTACCTTGTGGACTATTCTCCCAAATACATTGTAGAGAAATATTGATATCCATATGCAAATGATTGGAAATAAGATGTTCATAATGTTATGGATTCAGTTATTTCTAATGAAACATGATAACTATCTAAATGACCCTATGGTTGAAAACTTGTGGACTGTAAGTGGGTGTTAAAAAAAGGTTAGGCCTAATGGTATTATTGATAAGTACAAGGCACAAGACTTTAAGTTGTAACTTATATTGTTATTGTCACTATCATTTTTCATGGTTCAAAAATTTGAAGTCAACAAGATGTCTGGGTTAACTTGTTATGGTTTGATGCTAGGATACATTGCAATAGAGTTATGAGTGGCGTGACCTCGGTATGAAAAAGAAAACTAGATAGTCACTTTAATGAATTATGTCATAAAGGCCATTCTCTTAACCTACCATACTTCTAAAAACAACCTTATATAATTAAGCATCCATGTTGAACTACTTGTACCCATTGTAATACATTTTTTGATACGCTATCTCATTCATACCTTTTGGTGCATCCAAAGTACACATATTTTCTCAACCTAGTGTTCCATATTCTCATAATGAAGTTCTTCATACTATGTTATATTGTATTATTTTAATATATTGCATGCATAATTACCAATTTTTGTATTTTACGTGTGAGCATTTGACGATTTCATTTGAACTCATATTTTCCTTGAATGTAATCCAAATATTTTTAGATTTATCCAAAGTTATACCATTAGCATCTACTATTTTTTATGGTTTTTAGGAAGCTTAAAATACAACGTTGGCCGAGGCCAAATTTGGACAACTTTTTAAGTTGTGAGCAATAGATTCAAGATTGTTGGAGTACTTCTTATATAGAAGTACAAAATATGAGTACAAATAGATCCCACAAATGGAGATTGTGGGGCTCGTCGATAATCTGATGAATCATCAACAAGAGTCTAGATGGAATTTTTTGCGTCTGAAATACTAAACCATCTGCCAATTTTGAATAAGAGCCGAGCAATGATATGACTTAATATTGTTCATACCGTATTGTACGTGATGGCGTAGGAAAAGTGCAATAATTTCTCGTCTTACCTCCAATAAGGTGTTGTATGATGTGTGGGATCCACGAGTACACAAAGGAACAAATAAGGCCATCTACACCACATGTGTGACGTTTATCAAAGGAATGGAGGAGGATAAACAAAGCAAGGATTCACTTGGTCTTTATGTTCTATTCCAAGCCCTAAGTGTCCCTAATCAATGAACCACACACTGTTCTCCACCACATCATGTCAGGAAGCATTTGGCGATTGTGCCTATATTAACGACCTACAAGACTCATCTACATCCTTGATGTAATGACCAAGGAAGAAGGCAAATAAGAGAACCACCAGGGCCATGCCACCATCAGCATTCTCTTGGTGCCACCATATGCATCAGCATCGATGCCTCCATCACTCCATATCCATTCATCATCAGGGGACAATTGAGTTACCTTTTGCCAATTATACATTCAGAGGTAACATTATTTCCAAAGCCGCCTCGTGTATAGTAGAGTGAGCCTACCCATCTCTAAAATAGTACTTGTGAAGCCATCTCCACTCAGTAATTCTTGTGCAAAGTCCTTTTAAGTTTTTGTCCTTTAGTTTATTTTAGTTTGAAGTTTACTTATTCACATTCCTTAGTGTTTTAACGCTAACAATTGATGAAGTAAGATATTTCCAAACTACATTTGTGTGAGCGTATCTACATTAAGTGGCAATCACAATAGTGTGAAATATACTAGCTGTCATTTGCTCATGCAGTTTGATAATCTTGGGCTAATACTCCCCTTGAAAGGCTACTAGGGCGATATGTACACTTCCGATGATCATCATTACATGACACTTAGATTTTACTAGTTTACTTTATTTTTTTTGCCTATTTATATTGCAAACCGCAATTCCCATAGACATAGCACAATGATCCAACGGGCCAATTTAGAGAGAAGAGTCTTGATGCTTGAACTCTTGAGAAGTTCACTTCTCATCCTAAAACTTCTATTTAGTCTAAAAACAAATCTTGAACTCTTGAAAAAGTTCACATCACATCTGACTTGACAAAAGAAGTTATGTGAACCACCCAATCGCGTTGCCCATTTAAAGCTCGCTCGCTAGATGTGCCTTCGAGCTCTAAGAAGAAGCTTGGAAGTATGGATTTGCCAAGTGATTGCTTCAACGAGCGCGACAACAACATAAAGCTTGACTTCAATCTGCGAGAGCGAGGGATATGCAGACGAGTTGGGGTGCGAGAAAGCAGGGTTGGGGATGGGTTAGGAGAGGTCGAGGGTCGATATGTGGAAGAGCGAAGCGGCACACTGGACTAGCCATATAGTGATAGAGTGTGCCAAAGTTGTCGCTCGTGTGGATATTTTAGGGATTTGGCATCTGCATAAGTATTTTAACTCAGTAGAATGGGTCGATCGATATTCTGTTCCAGTCTAGCCTATTTTACCCATTTTGGTGCCACGGGTGGTCCACGTAAGCAATTTTCTTGGGTTAGATGGGATATGAACATTTCCTTCAGTTTAAGGCTTGTTTTAGACTAAATGAAAGTTATAGGACAAAAAGTAAACTTCACCAAGCGTGCAAGGATGAAAATGGACCTTCTTCATTTAGATAACCTATTATCACTTGATACATGACCGTGGATTATTTCTTTTTTTTGGGTTATAAATACTTAAATAGAAGATCTGACCTTTGGAGGTTATGGATCTTGTCGTTGGGAGTCCAAGATAAATTTAGTCATAGTTCATGTGGTGATGTGGCGACCAAAATATGAAAATATGGTACAATGACTCGCCACCAATTTGAAGATATGTTACAATGGCACCATACTTGCACACAGTTATTATTGGGGATGTGCAAGTGTTACAAAAATTTCCCTAAATTTCATGTTTAAACTATCACTTAGATATAATTCCTTAGATTCTTGATAAGGTAAATAACGTATTGGAGGGTCTACTTGACCTAGTTGCCAGTGAATAAAAACATGGAGGATATCAAAGATAGAGAGGGCTCATAGTGGTCTTTATATTCATCATGTAATAATGTATGAGAAAGCCAACTCTAATGCTCGAGAAGACATAAAGCATGTCCAAGAACACAACCCAAACACATCAACCTCATGATGTACGTAATTTGAAAGAGACAGTGAAGAAGGACCCCACGAGATTTCTTAGGGGTGCGCATAGGCCTTTGCCATTTCTACCGTCATCTCCCTAATTGTCGTCATCCAAATTTGCCATTAATCTCCCTCCTCTACTATTTTTTATAATTCTATACAAGGTGTTGACTTAAATGAATTATCTCTCTATAATCCGAGTTCTTGAATCATCTATATTTGCTTGAGTGATTATTTAGGTTCTAGGTTGAGTAGTTATGATATAACATGAATAGGTCATGTTGCTCTTTACTTCGATCTGTTTTCTCTCAGTATTAGTTACAATAGTGATTGGAGAAGTTCAATCCCTAGACCTTTGAATGAGACTGTACACATAGTAGATAGATATGTATGTGTGAACCGATGGAAGTGAGAGCCCCATACTATCAAGAGCACATTTTGTCTAATGAGCAATCCTTATCCATAGAGATTAATGACATGATTCAGTCTTATAGCCTTAGGATATTTTTCAGTCATGAATACATGAATGTGACAACTTGCATGAGATAGTTAGACATGATGACATCCAGGAATCCACCTATAACACAAGTACAATTTCCCTACCTAGTTTCCATCCCAGTACTACTGAAACCAAAGCCTAAGACACTAACATCATTCTCTTTAATCTTGCATGTCTTGTTTCTTATTTTGAGCCCTTATTTTATTTATCTAATCTTTTATTGTTCCCTTATCAATATTAGAGTATACTATTACCAAACAAACATTTACTTCATGTGCTCTTACATTATGTAACAAGTGTATTTTATGAAAAAGGTGAAATGTCGTGGTATTGCCGACGAGTACGCCATGGAGGGGTCCTCACAGTGCATGTTTAGAGACGTGGGTTAAGACGGAGAGTTGGCGGGTACGAGGTAACACAGCTTACACAGGTTCAAGTCCCACAACAGTGGCAGAACTCTACTCCTGCTATAAATCACTATAATAGCAATACGCCGAGTTACAGAGATAGATTTGCTGTGCGAGGTGTTGCACGTTGTACGTAGCAATCTAAGGTTGTCTACCCTAAAGGCTCCCGCAGGCCAGCTTATAAAGGCGCCAAGACCTAGGATTTACAGGGAAAGGTCCTTGCCGGACAAGGTAAAGAGTCCTACACTAATACGAACTAGTCTCCCGTGTCTTGTACTCCAAGGCTCCGAGTATGTGGGTGACTCCTGTGTAGCCTTCCTTTATCCAGCATGGGCCTCCCTACTGGATCCGTCTAACTGGGCCGCCCAGCTGGCCATAGGCCTTGCTACCAACGATGGGCCACCCAGGTTAGGCGGATTGATGACATGCTATGAGGGTACCCATTTGGCATATCCCCAACAATAGCCCCCAGAGGACTTTGAAATCTTGCGCCGTCTTGCCCATTAATCTTTGAATATCCCGTCTAAGTGATGCCGGCAATTTGTCAAGCAATATCTCAAAGGTCTCCCAAAGAACCCTGCAATCCTCTCCGGCTTCGCAATGTAGCCGGAGATTCCTTGAGTCTTCGTTTCTAGAGTCGGACAATCGCCGTCTTCGATGGAATCTTCGGATGTGACCCTTCACTGCAACTGTCAGGAAGATGACGTAGGGTACAACCTACGCTACCTCGGGACTCATAGAAACAGAGAATTAATCATCAGCTATTTTCACGTGCGTGAAATCCGAAACGGCAAAGCGGCAAAGGCGGAGGACGTGGCGAAATTACCGCGCACGTTCACTTCCACATCGGCAACGTTCCATCCATTAGATCCCCTTGCACGAATCTTGACGCGGGGTCTATATATTTTCACCGTGGTCAATTTATTTCTTTTTCACCTGCATTCCCTTCCCCGTCTTCGTCTTCCTCTAGCCGCGCGACCGTTCGAGCTTCTCTACGAAAACCCTAGCCAGAGCCCTTCTTTCCTCCACCTTCCCCCGTCGCAATGGCCTCCAGCAGATCCATCCCTTCAACGGCGGTGACCCCCAAGGCTACTTCCGAGCCATCTCAGGGAGTGACCGTCTCGCCGGAGGGGGTGGTTGTCCCTGTCAACGCCGTGGTGGAAACCACCGGCGACGACCAAGAACGAGCAGCGCCCGAAGCTGCTGAAGAAGAAAACAACTCCCACAAGAGGGTGTGGAGAGGCTCTGACCTCTTCGCCGAAGATCTGGAGGAACTGGTCACTGAGGGGTATCTCCTGGCGGCGAAGGAGTTGGCCTGGTGGGCGGCGCCGGCCGGCGAGGTGGTTCCTTCTCCCCAAGCCGGAGAGAAGGTGTACCTCAGAGCCCGGCTGGTACGAGGCGTAAGCCTGCCAGTCTCCGACTTCTTGGACATCCTCCGGCACTTCCGGGTACTCCCCCACAATCTCTCTCCCAACAGCATCTTAGTCCTTAGCAACTTCGTAGCCTTGTGCGAGGATTCCTAGGCATTAAACCTAGGTTAGATCTGTTCGTGTACTTCTTTACCGTCAAGAGAGAATCCGTAGAGTCCAAGGATGAATTGCAGATTTGTGGAACCATTAGCTTCAAGATCCGGCCTAGCCGGCACTTCCCCGACATCGTAGGGCATGAGTCATGCAAGAACTGGCACCACACATATTTCTACGGCCCAGATATTCCTCTGCCTGACCGCCTTGAGACTTATCCAGACTTCGTCGATGGAGCTACCACTGAGGTGCCCGCATGGCGGACCTCAGCCTCCCTTCCCTCCGACAACGAGGCCAATTGCGCCGTAATGCGGATTGAATGGCTTGTATACGGAGGTCTGATAGGCTTGGATCTTGCCATGTGCTGGTTCGTTAGGCGGATCTATCCTCTACAGCATCGCGCCGAGTTGATGTGTAAATACACTCAAGACAGGAGGGATCCCATGCGAATTTCACGGGATAACTTCTCTACTGACTCCATCAAACTCTGGCATAAAGACATTGTCAAGGTGAAGGACAGGAAGCGTGGCTTCAAGATCACCTACGACATGTTCGATTGCGGCAAGTGCCCAGAGGTAGCTTCTATTTCCTTTGTTGCTCGTTACATGCTCTAAGGCTTTTCCGACTTGAAGTTGTCAACCTAACACTCCTCTGTATCCCAGTTGGCGACCTTGGCGGCGGATCAGATGGCCTCCTAGGTCTATGATCCCAAACTGAAGGATATCCAAGTGGTGTCCGATGATGACGCCTCCAAGGATCAACTAGCTCCGGCAGCGCGAAAGCGGAAGAGCTCCACCTCTAATGCTGCTGCCGAGGCTAAGAAGAAGAAATCGGAGAGTGGAGTCTCCAAACGATCCACTGCCACCTTAGAGCCGGAGAAGAAGAAGAAATCCACCGGCATTCCCCTCACCAAGGCCCCTGCCATGGAGTAAGTGTTTTCATTCTCCGGCTTATGCTTTTCAGCTCATACCTTTTTTTCAACTCTTGTACTTATACTTCGTATGTTTCAGGAGGAAAGCCGGTGTTAGTTTGAAGCGATCCTCCAAAGATGTTGGAGGGTCAAAAACATTCATGACATGCTGACCAGGGACGTGCCCGCCAAGCCCTCTCCCGCTACTGCTCCTCCAACTCCTGCCGCCAAGCCTTCTGCTAGCCCTGCTAGGCCTTCGTCTCCCGTCATCCCCGAGATCTCCGCCATGGAGATAGATGTCAATCCAATCCTTGATATCTCAGGCTCTATCGAGGCAGATGTTGCTCCCAGCGATCAGGCGACGCAGGAGAGTGTTTCCTCCAAAGTGGCTGAAGCTCCGGCTAAGGATGCCACCGAGAAAGGGAAGCAAGTGATGGAAGAGGTGGATGCAGAAGCGACGGTCAAGGCGGGAGCCGCTGAGCCATCATCTGTCTTGAAGACGCAAGATACGGCTAGGGCATCATCCATGCCTCCGGCTTCAACTTCTCCATTGGCTGCAACTCCTCCTACGTTGTGCCTTGATGACCTCAGCATGCAGGCCAATGCAATTTATAACAACGCCGGGACCTTCCATGATTCCTATGCTCATCTGGCCAACAACCTTAGAGTCATTGCCATCGTAAGTCTTTTGAACTTCACTAATTTTAATTTGTAATGTATCCCACTGTATCCCCCGAGGTCTTAGGCAAAAAATCCATAGTTTTGGCCTGAGTGCTCCAACGAACTAAGTGTAGAACTTGTCCATGTAGCCCCCGAGTTTCTAGTTTAGAATAATAATTCCGACTAGGCACTCTAAGAGAGAACACTAGCTGATTTTAAAATCTTATACTATAGCCCCCGAGCATTTAGTTGAAACTGGATAGTTCTGACTAGATGCTCTAGAGAAACTAAGCATGTTAACTTCTTGTGCAGAATGAGAATAAACAGAGGATAGCCGCCAATGAGAGGTTTGCTGCTTTGCGGAAGGAACTGGACCTTGAACAGGGTAAAACAGCCTTCCTGAAGCAAAAAATCAAAATATCCAGAGTTTGTTTCTTGTAACAGATCCTTGCTTTTCCTCATGGATTCATTTCTTCCGTCTTCTTATAGCACTTTTTGATTTTCATCTTACAGAAGCCATTGCCAAGGCCAAGAGAATCGTCGAGCAATCCAAGCATATCTAGGAGCTCGACGATGAGAACAAAATCTTGAAGAAGGACCTGGCCGATGCCGTCAAGGGCCATGAGGCAGTGATGAAGGTGCTGCAAGAGTATGCTAACACCGAGATGCAGCGCCTGAAGGACGAAATTGCGCAACTCAAGGGGTAGAACCATGCTGCCAAAGAGCAGAATGCGAGGAACCTTGAGGTGTACAAGGCAGTCCAGAAGGAGCGGGATGTCTTGGCGGAGACATGCGAGCAAGCGGAAACAAGCATCTTCGGTAACCTTTCTCCATCTTGGTCATTTCTGTACTTTGGATAATCATTTGATTTGTGTGTGCTCATGGTCCTTGTTCTTTGTGAAAACCATAGCTCCCATTGGCTTAGCCAACTTGGGTGAAGGTGCTCCAGATCCCAAGGAACGCATGATTCTTGCCGACAACTTCGTCAGCACCATCATCACCCTGGCCAAGGAGATAACCCAGCCTCTAGGGATTAACATCAAGGCAGCAGACTCAGTGGCCAAGTACGTGGAGATCCTGTGCCGAGCTCCTGAGAAGGTCAAGGACTGGAAGGCCTCTTGCGTCCGGGCTGGTTCTAGGATGTCTCTATCTTTGGTCAAGGCGCACTACGACAACGCCGACATCGACCTGGTGACCTCCGGCTTTCCCAAGCTGGATGAGGAAGGAGGGAGATCGATAGCGATGCTATTTGGAATTCCCTCACCGGCTTCGACACTAGGATTGCCAGGATGGTTAATGCCGATGTCTTTGTGTCTGCCGAGATCCTTGACGAAGACATGGCCTCGTCTGAGTCTAGCCCATCTCCCTCTGAGTTTGACGATCTCTCCCGGCCTGGTTCTCCTGATGATGCCACCACGAAGCCCCCTGCAGTAGAGCCATAAAAAACAATGTTTGTATTAAATATGTCTCTACAATGTGTATGCGAAAAACTTATGTTTTGCTAAGGCGGAAAAACTTGTACTCAAGTTTCCTGCTACGTATCTGCTTCCAGCATGTGTATATTTTTTAAGCAAGTGCTGCCTTATCCATTATTCTAGTTCGTATGCTTGACCTTTCGTGAGATGGAAGACTCGCAACACAGAACTATGCTCTCAGGTGATGATGCTTAATAGCACCGTCAAGAACCTAAGAGTAAAATTGCCGGCTTTGAGTGCCGAGAAGTCACTACTCCGGAATCCACTTAAAAACTTCAGAAAACGTGTAGACTAGAAAACTTAAGCTAACGCTCATAAGCGGAATTTTCACAAGTGCAAATGCAAACTTGCGCATAAAGGGTATATATGATCCAAAAATGAACAACTAAAGGAGGTAAAAGACTCAGAGAATATGAGTGAACCAAATGCTTTATTTTATTGATCATATAAGAAACTTATTACATAATATAAATGTGCTAAGTGTAAAAGGGACGTAGATGTGCTATGTTCCATGGTCGATCTGTCTTCGGTTAATCATCATCGGAGTCACATTGCTTGCGCTTGCGGTTTTTTGGCCTATCTTTCAACTCGTGAATATTGATGAGGTAACATGAACCATTTAACAATGCTTTGCTTATGACGAACGGTCCTTCCCAAGGTGGGGATAGTTTGTGTGATTTCTCCTGCTTGATTCTAAGCACCAGATCCCCTTTTTTAAACGAGCGATGCCTTACGCGGCGACTATGGTAGCTATGTAGCTTCTGCTGGTAGATGGCGGATCTCTGGCATGCCAGCACATGCTCTTCTTCAAGTAGGTCCACCGATAGGCGTCTAGATTCTTCAGCGTCATCCTCCTTGTAGGCGGAAACTCTTGGTGCATCATGGAGGATGTCGGATGGGAGGACAACTTCTACTCCATAAACCATGAAGAAAGGAGTCAATCGGTGGATCTATTGGGTGTTGTTCGTAAACTCCACAAGATAGATGATAATTCCTCCACCTAGGCTCCAGCTGTTCTATGCAGCGGTGCCTCTAAGCGTGACTTGATTCCGTGCAGAATTAGTCCATTGGCCCTTTCAACTTGCCCATTTGATTGTGGGTGTGCCACAAATGCTAGGTCAAGGCAGATGCCCTTTTCATGACAGTACTCCTCAACTTCTCCGAGAGATAAATTTCTGCCATTGTCGGTGATGATACTGTGTGGGAGACCAAATCTCACCACTAGATCCCGGACAAATTTTAGGGCTGTTGCCCCATCAAGGTTTCTAATGGGTTTAGCTTCAATCCACTTTGTAAATTTGTCCACTGCTACTAGCAAATGTGTGAATCCACAGGGTGCTGTCTACAAAGGTCCCACCATGTCCAGCCCCCAGACTGCAAACAACCAAGTTATTGGTATTGTTCGCAACTGTTTAGTTGGACCACTTGGTTGTCTTGCATAGAACTGACACCCAAGGCATGTTTGTACCAACTTGTCGACATCCGCCTTGGGAGTTAACCAGTAGAATCATTGTCGGAAGGCCTTAGCCACCAACGACCGGGGAGCGGCATGATGCCCGCAATCTCCGAGATGTATTTCTCTAAGGATTTCGATACCTTCCTGCTGGGAGACGCATCGAAGGAAAACTCCCGTGGTACTTCTTTTGTAAAGCTGGCCGTTAATAATGACGTAGCCTTTTGCTCTTCGTACTATTTGTCGGCTTTCGACTTCGTTGGCGAGCAAAGTTCCGTCTTGTAGATAGTCCATGAACGGTTTTGTCCAAGCCAGAGAGGTCACTGTTACTATGTTAACAATGAATCCACTATCCGGGTTGTCGGGGTCTGTTCCCTTCACGGATGGGGTCCGTAAATGTTTCAGGAAAACGCCTAGCAGGATTGGTCGGCGAGCTGATCCAAGCTTTCACAGCAGATCTGCCGCCTCATTCTCCTCCCTTTTGACGTACTTGACTTTGTAGCCGTCGAAGCACTTGGCTATTTCGTCTACTTCGTCTCGATATGCCGCCATCATAGGGTTCCACGCGTTCCAACTACTTGCTGGGCAACCAAGTCGGAATCTCAATAGCAAACTATGCGCTTGATGCCAATATCTTTGGCTACGCGAAGTCCGTGAATGAGGGCCTCATACTCCGCCATGTTGTTGGTAGCATTGAAGTGAATCTGCAGGACGTATTGCAACTTTTCTCCTGTTGGTGATTGTAATAATACACCAGCCCCCGAGCCGTTGAGCATCTTTGATCCGTCAAAGTGCATGACCCAATATTCTAGCTCTGGCACAGGAGTGTCTTCTAGCAGTTCTGTCCAATCCGCAAGAAAATCCGCCAATGTTTGTGATTTGATAGCGCTGCGTCTCTTATAGGTGATTTCAAAGGCGGCAAGTTCGATGCCCCACTTTGCCACTCTCCCTGTAGTGTCGCTGTTGTTGATGATGTCGGACAGTGGAGCTTTGCTAACCACTGTGATAGGGTGTCCCTAGAAATAATGTCTTAGCTTGCGTGAAGCAAGGAAAACTCTATAAGCTATCTTCTGGTAGTGCGGGTAACGCTGTTTGGATTCCATCAAGATCTCTCTTACATAGTAACCGGCCCGCTGAACTCCGTATTCGTGCGATGGTTCCTTGCGCTCCACCATGATGCCGATGCTAATTACCCGGTTGGTTGCCGCCATGTAAACTAACATAGGCTCCCTTGACACCGGTGCTGCAAGTATTGGTGGGGAGGAGAGTATTCTCTTCAACTCCTGAAGTGCTGCGTCAGCCTCGTCATTCCATGTGAATTTGTCCGCCTTCTTGAGCAACTTGTACAGCGGCATAGCCTTCTCGCCAAGTTGGCTGATGAACCGGCTTACTGCTGCAACGCAGCCTATGAGCATTTGTATGTCCTTCAGGCATGTCAGACGCTTGATGTCGAGGATAGCCTTGATTTTCCGCGGGTTCACCTCGATTCCGTGATGCGAAACGATGAAGCCCAATAGTTTGCCAGAAGGTACCCTGAAGACGCACTTCTTGGGGTTCAGCATCATGTTGTATTTCCGGAGATTGTCAAAGGTTTCCTGCAAGTCAGCGATAAGATCATTTGATTTCTTTTAAATTACCGCGATGTTGTCCACGTAAGCGTGTACGTTGCGGCCTATTTGATCGTGTAGGCAACGTTGCATTGTCTGCTGGTAAGTGGCACCGGTGTTTTTCAACCCAAAGGGCATCGTGACGTAGCAATACGTGCCATAGGGCGTGGTGAACGAAGTTGCCAGTTGGTCCAACTTTCGCATCCGGATCTGGTGGTATCCTGAGTAGGCATCGAGAAAACACAGAAGTTCCGAGCCAGCCGTCGAGTCAATGACTTGGTCAATGCGAGGCAAAGCAAATGGATCCTTTGGACATGCTTTGTTCAAGCCGGTGTAATCAACACACATTCTTAATTCATTGGTTCCCTTTTTGGGGACAAGTACAGGATTTGCCACCCATCGGGTGTGAACAACTTCTCGGATAAAGCCAGCCTTAAGTAACCTAGCTATTTCTTTGCCTATAGCCCTTCATCTTTCATCACCAAAGCGTCGTAGAGGTTGCTTCACCGGTTTGGCATTAGGATCAATATTCAAGATGTTCTCGGAAAGTTCGCTAGGTACACCTTTCATGTCGGCAGGTTGCCAGGAAAAGATGTCCCTATTCTCACGAAGGAACTTGACGAGCGCGCTTTCCTATTTGGGATCCAGGTCCATGCCAATGTCGGTGGTCTTGGAGGAATCTCCTTCAACAAGCTCCACCGGGTTGGTCTTGATGGCGGCCTTGAACGCGGGTTCGGCAGCGGTGATTTGCTTCTTCGAAGCCGGCATCTCCGAGGCATCGACCTGGTTCTGGATCTCCTTGAACTCCTCAACATAGAGGACTGCTTCGGCAAAGTCGGCCTCACTGAGCTCGCACTCCCATGCCTTGGTGAAGCTTCCGTCAACGGTGATGACGCCGTTTGGTCCGGGAATCTTGAGCTTGTTGTAGACAAAGCATGGCCTTGCGAGGAAGGAGTGAAAGATGTCGCGTCCAAAGGTGACGTGGTACACGCTATTGAAAGGCACCACTTCAAAGGTCATGCGCTCTTGGTGGTAATTGTTAACATTGCCAAAAGCGACCGGAAGGGTGATGCAGCCCAGGGAATTTGCTTCTCGGCCGGGGACAACCCCATGGAACACGGTGTTGCTCTTCCTTAGCTGGGTCTCCGTCAAGTTCATCTTGTGCAGTGTATCCAGGTACATGATGTTGATGCTGCTTCCACTGTCCACGAGGCACTTGGTGAAATCTGTGCCGTCAATAAAAAGGTTGATGACCATGGCATACTGGTTCTCTGTTGGGATAAGCTCTAGGTGATCCTTCCTATCCCAAGTAATTGGAACTTCCGACCACCTGACGTACTGGGGAACCAGAGGGAGGGTAGCCATCAGTATCCTCAGAGAGGTTTTATGGGCCCGGACGGTGGGAGTGCCAAGGAAGGTATGGTAACACGGAGCCTTCTTTTCGAAGGGATTTTCCCTTTATCCTCTCCCTTGTCGGAGGCTTTGGGTTCCACGTCTTCATCCATATCATTTGATTCCTTGGGCTCTTCCTCCTTCTTCTTCCCTTTGCCCTTTCTGCGGGGTCTGTTCTTTCGACTTCGCTTGTAGCCGGACTCAGGGTCCTCATTGAGGTCGTTGAAAAATTTGCATTGGCGATTGGTGTGGGTGGCCTTGCCATTTCCATCAAGGTGGATGAAACACGGCATATCACGGTACTCTTCGTACGTTTGGGGAACGCGGGGCGCTGAGGGTGTAGTATCACTCCTCTGCTGGCCACTGCTAGCCCCCCGGCCACGTCCACGCTGTCCGCCTCTACCTCTGCCAGCGAACGTTGCGACGACCATGTCGGCTACTTGTTTTTCTTCGGGCAGATTTTTCCGCTTGTTATTGTTGTTTTTCTAGCCTGGCTAGGGATTGCTATTGCAGGCAGTGATCCGCGCGCGTCGTCATCAGCAGCGGCGAACGCTAGCCATGGCAATCATTGCATTGAGGGTGACCTCATTGTTGTCTTGCTTGCGCTTCAACTTATGGCGGAGCAAAGTTCCCTTTTCTAGACCGTCGAGAAAAGCGGCCATAGCGGTCTGTTCCTACACCCCTGCGCAGGAATTTGTCATATCCAGCCAGCAAGAGAGGTAAGCACGAGAGGTTTCATCCTTCTCTTGCACACACCGCTGCAGGTCTCTGACGGTGCATGGCCGTTTGTCCGTACCCTCGAAGTTCTTGGTGAACGCTTCATGCATGTCCAACCAATTGCATTTTGATTTCTCCGGTAAGTCATCGATCCATTGTCGGGCGGTGCCAGTTAGCATGAGTGGGAGGTACTTGATAGCGACGTTGGGGTTTCCCCTGCGATGTGAATCGCTTCGCTGTAGTCCTGCAACCAAGTTGCTGGCCTAGCAGTGTCGTTGTAAGGCTTGATGGTCTTGTCTATCCGGAGGCCCTTGGGGTAGGTTGTGGCCCGTATGACTGGTCCAAAACAACGTGGCCCAAGGTATGAGAGCTCCCGAGCTTCTTGGATCTTGTCCAGCCGTGTACGCGCATCATACGGCTCTGGTTGCTTCCCTTTTCTGTCATGGGGAGGGGAGTTGTGGCGCGATCTATGGGATCCACCGTGCCCTCCGCCATGATGGCTGCTAGGTGGCGACGGTGGCGGTGGAGGCAGTGGGTTAGCTTTATTGCTGTGCCTCTCTTGCGACTCCTCATGCCTGTCGCGGTTACTTGTCGGACGTGGCGGCTCCTTGTGGGACCTGCTCCTATGTCCTTCAACGCCGCTGCGCTCTCCGGCATGCCGTGGCTGCTCACCCTGGTCGTGTATAATGATGCCGGCCTATGGACGCCTTGGCGGTGGCATGCTTGTACGGTGGCGCGGCTCTGGTTCCTCGTGATGCCGAGATGGTGGTGGAGGTGGAGATCGGCGGGGACGAGCCTTTTTTTCCGTGATCGGAGGATATGGGGATGGCGTCAGTCCTGTTGCCTACCTCCCTCCGTCTTCGCTCTGTAGAGCCTGTACACGATCCTTCGTCACGGGGAGATTTGGGCCTTCTGCGGTTGTTCAGGGTTGACTGGCAAAGCTCCGAGTTGGACTCAAGCCTCTGTGAGGTAGCCTTCTCCTGTTGCTTGCATGCCTTAGCGACGAGGTCATAAACCTGAGCAACCGCTTCTAGCGACCTGTCCTGTTCCAGGAGGGTCTTGGCGATGGCGATGTTGAGGGCGGGAGTATGCCAAATGGGTACCCTCATAGCATGTCACCAATCCGCCTAACCCAGGCGGCCCATCGTTGGTAGCAAGGCCTATGGCCTGCTGGGCGGCCCAGTTAGACGGATCCAAAAGGGAGGCCCATGCCGGATAAAGGAAGGCTACGCATGAGTCACCGACATACTCGGAGCCTTGGAGTACACGACACGGGAGACTAGTTCGTATTATTGTAGGACTCTTTACCTTGTCCGGCAAGGACCTTTCCCTGTAAACCCTAGTTCTTGGCGCCTTTATACGCCGGCACGCGGGAGCCTTTAGGGCAGACAACCTTAGATTGCTACGTACAACGTGCAACACCTCGCACAACGAACGTATCTCTGTAACTCGGCGTATTGCCATTATAGTGATTTATAACAGGAGTAGAGTTCTGTCACCGTTGTGGGACTTGAACCTAGGTAAGCTGTGTTACCTCGTACCCGCCAACTCTCCGTCTTACCCCGCGTCTCTAAACACGCACTGTGAGGACCCCTCCATGGCGTACCCGTCGGCAATACCACGACATGAAAGCTACCATTTTCTTCTCCGGATAGATATAACCTAGACATGCTTTCGGTCAAAGTGCAACATGAATTCTGCACATAATATGTGTCCATCAAGTATGATTAAGTAATACCCATAAATTATGGGTATCCTTGAAGCCCTTTTGTCCTTCCTATGATTTTTTCCTACTTTAGGGGATGTTTTTTGTTTTCCTTCACACGAAGACTTAATATGTGCAAATGCTTTCATGAATGCTCAAAGTAAAGGGTAACAATAGAGATGCGTCCGATAAAGCTGAAAAATATAAGTGGGAGTGCCAAATGGCATGCATGTATGGAACCGTATGTGATAAGTATACATCACAAACGGTTGGTAAACAAAACCATGATAAATAGTTTTCACTTGAAACTTTTATGAAAATCCATATGTGATGGGTTCATCATAGAAAATTCGAATGTCAATCCATGACTATAGGTTACATAAGGCCGTACCCACCCCCACTATTGTAATACCCCTCTCTCCTCGTCCACGTAGTCTATTTTCTTCCATTCATCTCCCTAGGAGCTTTGGCATCACCCCTAGCCTCAGCACTGCCTAATTCAGTCATCACAGTCCGTGCTACCACACATATGTCTACATCGGCCATGGCAGAAATAACAGCTCCACCAACAGGTATTGGTTATCCTCTGCATTGACATCATGATGGCCATATTGTCGAGGGAGATGATGGCCACGTTGGTCTTTTCTAGAAAATAGTCCTAATTTTCTACGAGTCTAAGCACCCATCTACAATGCAACATCCACATCACAACGCCTCCTCCTGGAGAAGACTACAACACCCCGTGTGTAATAGGCCTTATGATTCAACTATGATTTCCATATGTGTAGTACTGATTAATAGGTGAACTTTTACCCAAGGTCTACCTGCATCATATAAACACATCACTAATTTCTAGCTTTAGTTTTATTTCAGCTTTACTTCTTCCAAAAAACTCTTTGGAGTAACACCAATGGTTACTCGAGATGATTGCTTGAAGGACTCCACAAATTGCAATGTCTCCATTCTTGAAAAAGAAAACGTTACGTCTCAGATGGATATGTTACCTTAGGAATACTTAAGGAAGATGCAGTATAATCAATATAGTGCACTTGCAAGCTAGGAGTATATCAATATGATGCACTTCTTTTGCAGAAAGGCCCTCTGAATCATGCAAGCAACATCCCACAAGATAGTATCCATTGTGTTAGCCATTAATTTGATAAAATATTCGAGATGCTATGAATGATGCTAATGGATATTTAGTCTCTAACGCACTCGACATCCACTTTCCTCGGGTGAAGGATGGTGTTTGTCGATTTGATCAAACTTGCACAATTTCTGTGGATCACTACTCTCTACCAGCTGAGAGATGGTTGTCATGATTATTTCCCAGAGGTGCCTCAATAATTAATGGCCTGCTAAGTGGTGGCGCTACCAGTGTTGGAACCCTTGGTGTAAAATGCACTAAACCTTTATAAAATGGTTATCTAAAATATATGGGGCCACTTGGCCCCATAGATTACACACAGAAACACAATTGCTAATAAAGTTGTCTGGAAAAGGTTCGTAATAGTTAGGAGGTTGCCTTGATCTCTTGCTCGTCGAAAGGATCACTAGGCTAGCAAGGTCGTCTAATATAACTGGGACCTAAGACATGACCAACTGATACATGATAATCACAGTGCTCAAGTATGAAGTGGTCATGGAAAGGCGAGTGGAGCATCCTTTCTATTCCTGCCTAGTGCTGGTGGTCTAATATTGTTTGCATTCTTTCTATTCTTGCCTAGAGCTTTTCGCTCAAACGCGGATGCGGTGAAGACACGGGTCTTCGATCGCACTAGTCCCCTGAAGTTGCTTGGCAAAACAGCCATGCCGATCCTACCACAACAGCACGATCGAGCCCGTCTGATTCAATGCTCGAGGTTGTTCATCACATTGTTTCGACAACCCTGTGGATCCGCCGGCGGTGCTATAACCTCGGGGCCCTAGTAGTTTCATCATGTAGGTATAGCTGGGATCGGACATGAATAAGGAGAGATGTGGATGCCCAGGGAGGGCACTAAGAGCAACTTCAACAGACGCTGGAAAATTTGGCACCCTAAAATTGTTATGGTGCGCGCGCGATCCAGATTTACAGCGCGAAACGGGTAACTTCTCCACCGGATGTGCTAAACATAGCGCGCAAAACATCCATCCGCCGGATGCGCTTGAGCTTTGCCGCACACGCTGGAGATTTGCCACGTGCGCTCGCCAAAGCAGTAGATTTGGTGTGCCGGACTCAGCGTGCTAGATAATTATTTGTGCACGCACTAGTTTACAGCGGCTGCTGGAGCACCAATTTTAGCCCCCCCCCCCTAAATTGATGGTTATTTTAGTGCGTGGCCTATTTCTAGCGTCTGTTGGAGTTGCTCTAAAGACCATCCGGAAGTCAATCACCACTAAGGTGCATTTTACATGCTCTCTCCATTCACTAGTGAAAGACCTTCTAGATATTTCAATGTAGCCTAGATTCAGACTAAAATTGAAGAACCTAAACAATAAAACATGTCTAGATACTCCCTCCGTCTCAAAATAGATGTCAAAAGTTTGTAAATTTGGATGAATCTAGATACTAAATAGTGTTTAAACACATCCAAATTTAGAAAAGTTTGCGACATCTATTTTGAGATGGAGGGAGTACATACATTTCAAAAAAAACCTATAAAGTCTCACGTTAGTGAACGAAAGGAGTACGAGAATGGTATTCCTCTCCAAAACTCACTAGAGGGTGTTCTATCCCATAAGCTTGTGCTACGTTGCTGAAAAATATCGTAAAATTCTCTCGAGACATGTCTGACCTCACTCTGGGGTATTTGCATCTTGTCTAGGGTCGAGATAGTGATAAGGTTGAAGGAGCTTCCGTTGTCTAGGGTGGTGTTGATCAAACACGATAAGCACAGGATGTCCCAGGTAAGGGCATTTATTTCCTGGGGCAATCGTCTTCATTAAATGTCATAGGTACATGTGACCATCAAACCCTGGAAAGAGGCATCGAGCTAGGGATGCATCTCTCCTTGACACTAACTGACAAGCCGCCATGCTCCCTCCGTCCGGTTTATACCTAGGTCGTTTATTTGACCAATAAAATATAAATAATTTTACACAAATGTTATACCATTAAAAAGTATAACATCAAAATTTTCTAATAACATATTTTTTGTGTTAAATAATTAATATTTTATTAATTAAATTAATGATCTAGGTATACGCGTAGGCCCTTTAAACCCAGACAGAGGACTATTACATATTAATTCGATTTCCATATACTACTCCCGCGACGGTGAAAAACACCCCTTCCCTCGACCCCTCGCGTGCACCTCCTAGGACGTCGCCGGGGTAGATCCCACCGTGCCGCGCCGCCCTGCCCCGTCGGACCCTCTCCTGCGCCTCTCAGCCGCCCTGCCGCCAGTGTTAGGTAATCCACTATACAAGTCGTTTTAGGCCTCTGACTGTTTCTCAGTTAAGCCGTTAGCTAGGTCGCTGTTTGTTTCAGTCTTTCCGTAGCTGTAGGCTAGTGGCAGTTCTGGTGGCCGTGATACCAGGTCATGGGATGGGACGACTACAACGGATCGTGGAGCACGTCGCTAGCCGCTATTCCCGTTTGTAAGCAGAATAAAAGGAAGTAATAGACGATCAGAAAAGCTACGCGAGTTTAAGCGGCACAAATTCTCGTCTTGTGTTCTCTGTTGTTCTCCCTCTCTGTCGAGTTTTTCAGGTGCTCGGCCGACATTTGGTATCAGAGCCACGTTAGAGCTTTGAGGGACATGGTGAGTGCGGGAGATGGAGGCGATGCGGTCCACGGGCTGCTGCTGCGACGGCGGCGGGGAAGTCACCAACGCCGGTACTACAACGATCGGAGGCACCACCGCAGACACGGAATCTGAGCCGCGGGCTAAGCCGCTCACGACGGAGCGGCGGAAAGGAGGTCATGCAAGACCACGGTCCAGGAGCGGCCAGCGGTGCAGGCCGGCATGCTCGTTTGTCCCATGCTAACCCCCACCAATTACATCGAGTGGGCGCTCCTTATACAGATCAATCTGGAGGCTTGCATGTTGTGGGATGCGGTGGATGGCAACCCACCGAACGTGCCCACGGACAGAGCTGCGCATGCCGCCATCCTTCGAGCTGTGCCAGCGGAGATGCATGACACTCTCCTGGTGAAGAGGACGGCGAAAGAAGCATGGGACGCCGTCAAGCAGATGTGGGTCGGCGTCGACCATGTCCGCGAGGCGACGACGCAGCGCCTTCGCAAGGAGTTCAAAGTCATCGCGTTCCGCGACGGCGAGTCGCTGGACTCGTTTGGCATGCGGATCACGGCGGTCGTCAACAATCTCCGCTCCCTCGGCGACACGGTCGAAGAAGTAAAGGTCGTGCAGAAGATACTGCGCGAGGTGCTCAGTCAGTATTCCCAGATGGAGTGCTCGATTGAGACTTTGCTCGATCTGCGCACCCTCTCGGTTGAGGATTGATCAGGCATCTTCATTCTTCGGAAGGGCGCCCCAGTGGCGTGGCCGCGGCCCCAAGCGCCGGTGGTAGCCTGCTCCACACAGAGGAGGAGTGGAAGGCACGTCGGAAGCAGCGCGGGCAAGGACAGGGCTCTGGCGGCAACGACAGCAAGGGCAAGAAGGGGAAACCTAAAAATGGCGAGCATGACATGACAAAGGTCAAGTGTTACAATTGTAGCAAAATGGGCCACTTCTCCAAGCAATGCACCGAGCCACGCAAGTAGAAGAAGGACCAGGGTGGTGAGGCTGCCGGTTAGGCCCATCTCGCCGGGGGGGAGGAGCCCGCGGCGCTACTAATGGCGCAGATCTGCTCTCTGTGTGACCACGACGGGGGAGCGGTCACCGAACACGTTCTGCTCAATGAGCAGCGGTCTCAAGCAAACGCGGTGACGCGCGACGACGTTTGCGACAACTCCTGTTTCCTCGACACCGGGGCGAATAACCACATGACCGGGCGGCGGGATGCCTTCACGAACCTGGACGTCGGCATCACTGGATTCATGAAGCTGGGTGACAGATCCAACGTCAAGATCTGCGGGAGGGGAACGATTATGTTCAAGTGTCGAAACAGTGAGCACCGCACTCTGACAGAGGTGTATTACCTTCCCCGTTTGCAGAGCAACATCATTAGTCTCGGTCAATTGGACGAGATCAATTACGAGACACGCATCCGCCACGGTGAGCTGCGCCTCTGGGATCCTGACGGCAAGCTTCTTTCTCGAGTCCAGAGGATCCCGGGACACCTGTACATCTTGCGCCTCAAACTGACACGACCCGTGTGCATGTCGGTTCGCGGCAACGACGAGGCGCAGCGTTGGCACTTGAGGTACGGCCACATCCACTTCGATGCTCTCCGCAAGCTCGCCAAAGGGGAGATGGTGCGTGGCCTGCCCCTGATCGGACGCATCGGGCAACTCTGCGAAAGCTACTTGGCAAGAAAGCAACGACGAAGCCCCTTCCCTCAGAAGGCCCTGTATCGCGCCTCCGGCCTGCTCGACCTTGTCCATGGCGACTTGTGCGGGCCGATCATGCCGGCAACACCAAGAGGCAAACGATACTTCGTCCTCCTCATCGACGACTGCAGTAGGTTCATGTGGCTCATTCTGCTAACCACCAAGGACGAGGCAGGCGACGCCATCAAGAAGTACATGGCGGAGGTAGAGCGCAAAGCAGAGCGGAAGGTGCGCACGCTAAGCACCGACCGTGGAGGAGAGCTCACCTCCAAGGACCTAAACGCCTACTGCGCACAGCTGGGAGTGCGACGTCATCTGGCAGTGCCGTATTCTACCTAGCAGAATGCCGTTGTGGAGCATCGTAACCAGAGCATGGTGGGCATGGCTCGCTGTCTTCTCAAGGAGAAAGGCATGCCGACACACTTCTGGGGCTAGGCGGTGACCACGACGGTCTTTCTCCTTAACCGAGCGCCGACCGCGAGCGTCGCGGCAAGACGCTGTTCGAAGCATGGCATGGGCGGCCACCGAACATCCACTCCCTCCGCACTTTCGGCCCGATCGCCCACGAGCGGGTCATTTAGCCGAACCAAAAGAAGCTAGATGATCGAAGCCGTCCCATGGTGATGCTGGGATACGAGACTGGCACGAAGGGATATCACGTGTACGATCCTGCGACGAAGCGTGTCCATGTCACGTGGGATGTGGTATTCGACGAGACTGCATAGTGGGATTGGGCGACTGAAGGAATAGAGAACACCATGGGACCTGCTAATAAGAGGAGAAACGGGGAGGCCAAGGCATCGAGCACGGCCATGTCCTATCGGAAACAACAGTAACTCCACGACCATACCCTGGTGTCCATACCAGGCTATAAAAGGAGCAACCCATGGGAAGAAGGGGATCCACATAGAGAGCAAGATACAACACAACCAAGAAATTCCACATACATCCATCCATATCCACTTACATGCATCTACACCACCGTAGATAGGAGAACTCTAGCAAGAAGCTCACCGGAGCTGTAGTAGTTCATAGGCATTTAGTAGTTAGGCTCATAGATCACCCCATCAGCCGCATTCTACCCGGAAGCCATCAGCTACCTATAAGAAGCGCATCCCTCGGCTAGACTCCCTAGCCATCGTCCACCATAATTATCGGGTAGCCCAAGAGGCTGCTAGCTAGAACACCCCATATTGTAATATTTGGGCACCTCACATGCTCCATATAATAAAGCCAACACAAGAAGTAGGGTTGTTACTGGATCATTATCCAGGGCCTGAACCTGTATAAATCTTGTGTGCCTTGCCATAAGTTCATGATCATAAGCTCTTACTGTCGTGTCCTAGGTTTTAACGCTAGGGATGGGATGTCCCCTTTTGAGTTTGGCTAGGGGCGCAAAGTACAGCAAGCTCGATCGGTAGTCGAGAAGAACACAAAAGCACATAGAGACACAATATTTTTACCCAGGTTCAGGCTGCAATGTACGGAACCCTACATCTTGCAAATATTGTATTTCTAGTGGATGATGAACTGGTTATAGAGATCATTCCCGAGGATGTACTTGCTAGTTCTATCTTCTCTAACCTCCCAACCACATTGGCCTGGGCCTCCTTTTATAGGATCAAGGGGACACCACATAAGCCAGTTAGCACGCAACAAGGCACAATGTGCATGGTTACAACGTGGAGAGGCGCTTCTCCTCTTGGACGCGTGGTCTACTGTTGTCCGAACATGCACTTCCCCGCCCCACTTTTCTAGGTCTTAGGAGGAAAACACATGAGGTTACTTTATCCTGCCCTTCGCCTTCCCTAGGGTGGGTTTTGGGGATGGGTTGTTGCGCGGGGCCCAAGTCACCCGCCCCGTTGCCCTTCCCTCCATGTGAGATACAACTCTTCTTCTTCTACTTGCTCGCAACGGTCAGCCAAGTCAAAGAACCCTGACACCATGTCGATGCGCTTGGTGCTGATTTCCCTCTAGAGGAGCTGGCAGTGTGTTCCTACCCGAGGGCCTTGATGATGGGCACTAGTAGCGCTTCATGGATGGTGTCGAGGATCAGACTGAAGCAGCACAAGTACTCCCAAAGGCGCTCGCCTGGCCTTTGACATACCTTATGAAGGTCGTCAATTCGACCGAGTCGGCGTTGCCATCTCGACATCCAATTTCCTCTATGAGGATGTAGAGGAAAGCTCGAGACAGGGCGCCCCAAGAGGATGGTGTTCGCACTGGCGGCCCATCAAGGGACATTGTTACTCAATCGATCTTCCGCTCGTCTCCTATCCTATCCGGGTGGACCTAGGGAGAGCCATGACCCTAAAACTTTGACCAAGCCCCTGAGCGGTTCTCCTTCCAGCTCGGTGGCATAGGTTGCCTTGTACGAGCCCTGAAGCAAGTCTCTTCCTAGCTCGGTGTCACGAGCTGCTTTCTTGAGTCTTTGGTCTCCGAGCATCGCAGCTCGCCGACGAAGGAACCGACGAAGCTCTCTTTATTTGTGTCCCTACCTAGTGCGCTAGATGTCCCCTTTGAGTTCAGCTAGGGTACAAAGTACGGAGAGCTCGATCGGTGGTCAAGAAGAACACACAAGCACATAAAGACACATGTTTTTACCCAGGTTCAAGCCTTAATGTACGAAACCCTACGTCCTGCAACTACTATCTTTCTGGTGGATGATGAACTGGTTATAGAGATAGTTCATGGGGATGTACTCACTAGTTCTATCTTATCTAACCCCCCCAACCACACCGGCATGGGCCTCCTTTTATAGGATCAAGGGATACCACATACGCTAGTTACTACGCGGTGAGGCACAGTGTGCATGTTTACAACGCGGCGAGGCGCTTCTGCTGTTAGACGTGGTCAGATGTTGTCTGAACATGTATTGGAGCACATGTCCTATCCCATCAGTTTGTATGTTTAAAAATTTCTTGTTGGGTACTCTTCTTCCTGAGGAGGACATACCCGGGCTCCCGATAAGGGTCCTGGGTAGGGATCATTCCCACGGTCTTTTCCTCCTTGAGTTGTGGTCCATTGGTTGGATCTAGGGCACTCATGTTCCAAGGAGACGACAGTTACACCTACATATCTATTGTTGGGAATCACAACCCCGGCAGTTGGCGCGTTAGGTAAGGGCTTTGTGCGTCACTTTCAAGCATCTTGATGGGTCCATCGTCCCCTTTTGGCTCCAGCGATGTCGTTGTCACCGAGAGTCATCCCAATGGCATCTCAATGCCCAACTAGGAAACTTCAAGCGTATCCATCCACTTCGACGCGTTGGAGCTCGTCACCAACAATTTCTACAACAACGACAACCGGGATTGGGGCACCCGCATTAGGAGGCCAAGCCATGGAGTAGAAGGCCCTCCTGACAGGGTTCCCCTGAGTCTGCCAAGGAGGATCCACACGCGGAAAACTCTACTCGCCACGACTCTTCCTCTAATGACGATGACAAGGAATCTCTTGGTTTTGAGTGGGATGTTGTGCCTGCTACAGGATCTAGATAGTGCGCTCACGGTAGGATGTCTTAGAACCAAGCTGCCCCTCACAGGCGGCACCAAGATGCTCAAGTCCAGCCAAGATACTTGGCGTGACCTGACGGCGAAGGTGAGCTTACTAAGCACCTTTGACAACACTAGGGTCGTGACACTCCTCTACCGTGGGTGAAAGAGGAAGAAGCCCATAACTAGACCAGTGCTATTGCGAGAGATGCTATGACCGACAACCTGCTCTGGAGCCGGAGCCATCGGCTCTATGTTGGGGCCAAGGTATCTACCATGTCTCGTCCTCAAGCACGAGCCGACAAGGATAGTATGGAGCCATTGTCTTGGGTAGGCTTAACTCCTTCGGCTCAGCTAAGCCCAACACGACGCCTCAAGACCCAGGCAAGGACCCATGCGGTCGGTCAACACATATGCATGCAGACTCATATCAGAAGCTAATTGGCCTGCATGTGGTCCTGATGGACCGATCATACAACAGTTCATTCGGGGTCTACCCGATGGCATCGACATGTGCTTCTTCTTAGAGCTAAAGACACAACCTGTTCTTGAGGTCTACGCAGGAGCCGATAACCTTATAAGAGGCTAGAGGCCTATAAGGGTGACTCCCCAGGGTTGGTAGTCTTATGCCCATAAAGGATTCACAAAAGAACCGGAGTGTAGGTTTGATTTCCTCTATGCCTCATTAGGAAAGGACAAGGATAGTGACAACCACTATGACTTAGAATGGTGGCCCCTAAGCGGAAGCCAGATAGTTATCTGGGAGAAGGGAGAGGAAGCACTATACTACACAATGAAGCATAGACTCTTAGAGGCCAGCAAGGAAAAGGAGGCTAGCCCAGACCACCTTGGTCAAGCCAAGTTGACCAAGACGTCTCCTGAGCCGGATAAGGGAGCAGTTGGCCATAGGGAGAAGAGTCCCTTGAGGGCTACGCCATCTGCCTTCTCATTGAAGCCAACAAGCCCAACGGAGAAACTGAGCCTGCCATCATCGCAAAGTTCTTTCTCAGTATATGCGCTAGGTCCTTACTCAATAGGTTCGCCAATGCGAGACCACGAACCATACATCAGACTACTTCACAGTCGACAACATCGTGCTCTGGTCAAACGTTGACCAGGCCAAGGCACGAGAACTTACTCTTCAACACGGAAGAGACCCTGGTAGCCGCAGTCAGGTGGGTCGGCTATCAGGCTTAGTGTGAGAAGATGTACGCAGAGCGATGCATATTTGCCTAAGCACATCGCCACGACATAGGCAACACCGACAGCAAGACCAACAAAGGAGTGATCTGCATCGCCGGAAGCGGAGTAGGCACCCAGGGCTTCACCCTGGGTGAGAAGGAACCTAAAGGGGAGCATGCACCTAGGGTGAAGCCCTCGGCGACAAAGAACCTAAGGCAGAGCAAGCACCCGGGGCTTCACCACGGGAAAGAAGGAACCAGAAGCGGAGCAGGAACCCGATGCTTCACCCCGGGCTAGTAGGAATTTACTACTCAAAACCAGGAGTGGACGAGAACTCAAGGCTTCACCCGAGCAAGCCAGAAGCCGACTCCCATAAGAACTTTTGTTTTATTTTAACGAGAGATCCTTTTCTAGCTGATCAACCACTGGGTTAATGTACCATGCTACCCCTATACTAACCTGGATGTATCAAGGATTCTGAGGTATTGCAGACGAATGTCCTAGTTCAGGGATTTAAGTGCACTAGCACATTTTTCTGCATAAGATAAAAACATTCCCGAGTGATTTCTTCCCGTAAAGTAGCATATGCGCCTTAAGGTGGCCATCATATGTGAAATGATATACAAAGATCAGGGATAAGCATCATAAAAGGTCTCGGGTAGGGCCATACCCCTGCTCATTCCCCCTTTTCAGAGGATGGTCAATTTTTTGCAAATGCATGGTCTGACTTAGGCTACAACTAATCATGTGCTCGACATTCTGGGTTACAAACTACTTGGCTAGATGTGCAAGAAAACACAATACTGTTACCTTAGGTCGTCACATGCATGCAGGTGGGTACCACAGAAGCGTCTTGATGGTGGCAAGCAAAGAAAGGCTGAACACCAGCCACAACTACAACCTCTGGAAAAGATAGAGATCTGGGCTGCATCACATGCAGATCGGTTAGGGTAGAAGACTTAGACACTAGAAGTGCACATTCCATTAGAAGGTAAATGTTTCCTCCACTACATATGTTAGCAGACACACTGAGCATATAACAAAAGGGTGTTACATAAGTTAAAATGGAAAAGATAGGAAAACACGCGAGGAGGACCATCTCGGGGGATGCTGAACCTCAGAGCCAGCCAAGTAGATCATCGATGCAAGGATGAAGCCAGGATCTTCGCCAAGCCGAACTTCATTAGAGGGGTCCTGAAAGCTCCGGCATCAAGGAGGACACTATGGACATAAGCTCTGCATGGTCATCCTATAGAAGAAGAAATGGCATCCCAGCTTGTCACCGGGAAGAAGAACAAGCAGAAAGCTGGAGACACTATTACGACGTAAGTAATGACTTATGTGAAGGGCCTTCTCTAGGTGATCTTGAAGAAGCTACAATCGGGTGCGCCACACATCTTGGCCTAGATATGGTGTAGCGCTTCTGGCACACGAGTAGCCCCAATCCAAGTATCAGGCAGAACCGGGGCAGCAAGAGAAATGTCATTAGGAAGCTGATCATGCCTAGAGCACCCCTGGAAATCCCCCTCATCCAACTTGGGGGCAGGAAGGTGATGTGAGGTGTTGGGGCCAGGCTACGAAGGTGGATCATGCCTTGCAGTAGATGCAGACGGGGCAACCACCCTGAGAGTAGAGTCAGAGGCAGGAGCATCATTTGCAATGTCGTCCACACCATATTCACTGTCATCATCATCCTCATCACCGTCTTCATCAAAAACCTTGCAACCATCCTCCTGACTTTGGATGCCAAATAGCTGCAAAGAAGTAAAATACATCAATAGGCAAGACAAACATTACCCGTGGATGCGGGATCCTGGTATTGAAGGTTGTGAATCCCACCGTAATCAGGAGGGGATGTCCTGTAGGTCCATTAGCAACCAATTCTCTAGCTCAACCAGCTACAACTCTCGGGACAATATCCCGGTAGGATCACCCAAGCCAGTCCTGATGCACAATTTCTGTGCCCAGGCCCGCAAAGGTTGAATATGTCGGCTCCGCCATGATGTCAGCAAGTCGGTGGCCATCATTCCGAGTGCTCGCAAACAGCGTAACCAAACACACATTTCCCTGATCACATTCGAATGAACAACAAAATTAGGGATATCCCAATGATCCTTGCTCACAAGGACAAGAGGTGAAAATGGCTGAAGCCCAAACCTTGCGATAGCTGACACGTCGTCGCAGTAGAATAACATATTGTTCCATCCTATAGGGTTCTGCCGGAGAAGTAGATCAGGGAAGTCCGATGGCATGTGAATGAAGGAGACAATATCACATGAGTCATTGTCGTTTACCTTGCCAGCGATACGTCCCTCTGCTCGAAAGAGACGGGACCACATCCCCATATGGGCCATATCCCCAAGAACTCCACGCAAAAGAGTGCCAAAGCACGCTACAAGAGGAACACTATTGGGGGTTAGGTGGTATAGCTGTAGACCATACCAGGCTAGGAGATATTGTAGAAAACCGCTGGCCGGAACGCTCAGGCCACACAACAAGGAGGTGAAAAATACTCGCTCATGAAAAATACTCCGATCCTAGAGCGTGCCATGCCACCAAGGCAGGGTGAGGAAGGAGTCCCTTGGCCTCTAAGTTCTCCAAAATTCATGATCTACCAAGGACCCTTGTCACTCACTCACCATGGTAAGAAAGAAGAAGAGAGGCGGGGAAGAAGTGGTTCGGCTCTCTGTTGCTAGAGCCGAGGCCATTATATAGGGAGAAATTCGAAACCAGTGGAGTTCACGAACCACCATGATGCATGTACTCGTGCGCGAGCATCCGCCTAGTAAATCTTGGGCATTAAAATCTCCCACTACATGCGTGACCATAGCGATCATAGAGGCACCTACATCATCACGGCCTCAGTAACCGCAATGACTGAGACGAGACACGCAAGAGAACATAGTGTCTTGTCGCTGCTGTAGCTTATGTGCGAACTAGGATAACATGCATATCCCTTGGATGAGAGAGGGCATGTTGAGATTCCTAATATCGTGCCATAAGCACGCCTCATCAAGACGCGGTCGCGCACATGGTCGGCCACGTCAAACATATCTCTACCTACATACATAGAAGTCGACATAGTAGAGAAGAAGACATCGCTCACCCTTATCACGAACCAGTAGAGAAGCTGGTCAGAGAGCACGTAGTAAGATAAGCAAGAACCAAGCACATCGGCCAGGGAGTAGCCGATTCTCAAGGAACCAGGACGACAAGCAGCCCGACGAAGCAGTAGCCGGCCCGCAGGACATCAAGACCTCAGACCATCCCGCTAAGAAGTAGCCAACGCACAAAGCCCTAGCTCGTAAGCAAACCATCAAAGGAATATTCATATTGTAGGACATAAAAATAGGAAAATTCTTGTGACCCTTCTTGTTTGTAAAGCCTATGCGCGCCTTTTCTAGCCACACATGGGCTCGGGGGCTACTGATGGGGTCATGGGTAATCGTGTAACCCAAAGAAAGGCAAACTACCCTTAGCAAGGTAGCAAGTCAGCTAAGGCTGCTAACTTCCCAAGGCGGAAGCAGGCGCTCGTTAGGCACCACCTGGCTCCTACTCGGAAAAGTCGATAACAAAGCGATCCGGCTAGGGGCCAAAGATGACCCATGACCTAGAAGTCTTCGCCTAGGTCATAGGCTTGACGTGCGGGGCGATGAGACTACACACCACACAGTCTAGGCGGGCCCCATAGAAAACATGGTTGGGCTTGACCCCCCGCACTGTCACATCCCCACTATTTGGCTAGCAGAACCACCCCGGGGGCTCAAAACTTCACCACTACATCAGCACTGAAGAGAAGTTCCCGAAGACCTGCTGATAAAAGGAGAAATGGGAGGCCAAGGCATCGAGCACCTGCATGTCCTATTGACAATGACGACAACTCCATGGACATACCCTAATGTGCATGACCAAGGCTATATAAGGAGCATCCCTTAGGAAGAAGAGGATCCACCCAAAGATCAAGATACACCACACCCAAGCAATTCCACATACATCCAGCCACATCCACTTCCATCCATCCACACCACCGTAGATAGGAGAACTCCGACAAGAATCTCACTGGAGTTGTAGTAGTTCATAAGCATTTAGTAGTTAGTATCATAAAGCACCCCATAAACCGTATTCTTCCCGAAAGCCATCAGTTACCTGGGAGAAGTGCATCCACTGGCTAGACTTTCTAGCCATCATCCACCATAGTTACCAGCTAGCCTAACATGATGCTAGCCAGAGCATCCCATATTGTAATATCTCAGCACCTTACATGCTCCATATAATAAAGCCGACACAGAAAGTAGGGTTGTTACCGAATCATTATTCGGGGCCTGGACCTATATAAATCTTGCATGCCTTGAGGTTGTTAACCCATTGGTTCATGATCACAAGCCCTTACACCTACAAATCTATTGCGGGGAATCAAAACCCTGATAGGATGTCGCATGCGTCCACAAGAAGAATCTTGATTACCCGACTTGTCCTAGAAATCCTTCCTTTTAAAAGCGGAATAGCTTCTCCATCCACTTCGATGCCTTGGAGCTCGTCACCAACCATTTCTGCAACAGCGACAACCGGGATTGGGGCACCCGTGTTAGGAGAGGACAAGCCATGGAGTAGCAGACCCTCCTGACGGGGTTCCCCTGAGTCTGCCTAGGAGGAGCCACGTGCGGAAAACTCTACTCGCCACGACTCTTCCTCTAACGCTGATGACAAGGACTCTGTTGGTTCTGAGTGGGATGGTGTGCCTGCCGCAGGATCTAGACAATGCACTCGCGGCTGGATGTCTCAGAACCAAGTTGCGCCTCACAGGCGGCCCCAAGATGCTCAAGTCCGGCCAAGATACTTGGCGTGTCTTGGCGGCAAAGGTGAGCTTCCCTAGCACCTTTGACAACACTAGCATCGTGACACCCCTCCACCGTGGGTGAAAGAGGAAGAAGGCCACAACTAGATCGGTGCTATTGTGAGAGATGCTACGATCGACAACCTGCTCTAGAGCCGAAGCCATCGGCTCTATGGTGGGGCCAAGGTATCCACCACGTCTCATACTCAAGCACGAGCCGACTAGGAACCCAAGCCTGGAGGAGCGCTTCTTCATCAGTAGTGTCAACAAGTTGTTCCCACGATATGGGCGTGTGGCAAACCATCTATCCAGAGACTGTAAGTGTAAGCTCATTCTCCCTGAACTCTCTACATTCCTAGTTTGAATCCTAGGCAGAGTCTACATCAACCTTCTCTGCCAAGGGCTTCGTCGAGGGCCAATGAAGATCGAAGCATGAACATGATCTCCGGAGGCCCATGCACCGATGGGGTCGGGATTGGACTCCTGCGAAGGAGTTTGTAGTGGCTCCTTTAGAGTCAGCTAATGATAGTCGGGTCGGCATCAAGCGAGAGATGTCAGTCACCCGGTGTCACAGGTCCCGCAGTCCCAAGTCATGGTAGAGTCTACATCAACCTTCTCCACCCGAAGTTAAGTTGGATGACTCCGAGGATTTGATCATCAATGCGGTTTACTAGGGACAGGCGTGCCGACATGGTAGGCGCTAGAATCCTGTCCCGAGTGGCAGGCTATAGAAGCCGAAACCAGCTCCCCGTTGTTATCCACTGGTGGAGGGCCCGTGGGTAGTCGGGTCCTTGCTAACCTAGGTTTTGGTAGATGGACAAAGTGGTATGAATCTCAGATATCACCGCACCCTCCAGCGCATGCATATACCCTGATCTAGAGGCAGATATTCCTTATGGTCTGCTTTAGAAAGGAGAACAACATACACATGGAGATGGTCATCTTCGAGGTGGCCAAATTTGATGGCATGAACGATGCAGTCTTTGGGCGGCCATCACTCACCCAATTCCATGTGATTGCCAACTACGCTCTCCTGCATATCAAGATGCACGGCTCGTATGGAGCCATTGTCTCGAGTAGGCTTAACTCCTTCGGCTCAGCTATGCTCCACCCGATGCCTCAAGACCTCAGGCAAGGACCCATGCAGTCGGTCGACACATATGCATGTGGACTCATATCCGAAGCTAATTGGCCTGCATGTGGTCCTGATGGACCGATCATACAAAGGTTCATTCGGGGTCTACGCGATGGTGTCGCCATGCACTTCTTCTTAGAGCTAAAGCCACAAACTGTTCGTGAGGTCTACGCAGGAGCTGATAACCTTGTAAGAGGCTAGAGGCCTATAAGGGTGACTCCTGAGGGTTGGTAGTCATATGCCCATAAAAGGATTCACAAAAAAACCTGGAGTGTAGGTTTGATTTCCTCTATCCCTCATTAGGAAAGGACAAGGATAGTGACAACCACTATGACTTAGAGAATGGTGGCCCCTAAGCGGAAGCCAGATAGTTATCTGGGAGAAGGGAGAGGAAGCACTATACTACACAATGAAGCACAGACTCTTAGAGGCCAGCAAGGAAAAGGAGGCTAGCCCAGACCACCTTGGTCAAGCCAAGTTGACCAAGACGTCTCTTGAGTCAGATAAGGGAGCGGTTGGCCACATGGCAGAAGAGTCCCTCGAGGGCTACGCCATCCGCCTTCTCATTGAAGCGAACTAGCCCAACGAAGATACTGAGCCTGCCATCATCGCAAAGTTCTTTCTCGGTATACGTGCTATGTCCTTACTCAATAGGTTCGCCAATGCGAGGCCGTGAACCATACATGAGACTACTTCGTGGTCGACAACATCATGCTCTGGTTGAACGTTGACCAGGCCAAGGCATGAGAACTTACTCTTCAACACGGAAGAGACGCTGGTAGCCGCAGTTAGGTGGGTCAGCTATCGGGCTTAGTGTGAGAAGATGTACGCAGAGCGATGCGGATTTGCCAAAGCACATCGCCATGACATAGGCAACACCGACAACAAGACCAACAAAGGAGTGATATGCATCGTCTGAAGCGGAGTAGGTACCCGGGGCTTCACCCTGGGCGAGAAGGAACCTGAAGGGGATCAGGCACCCAGGGTGAAGCCCCAGGCGAGAAAGAACCTAATGCGGAGAAGACACCCAGGGCTTCACACCAGGAAAGAAGGAACCAGAAGCAGAGTAGGAACCCAGTGCTTCACCCCGGGCTAGCAGGAATTTACTTCCGTAAGAACCAGGAGTGGACGAGAACTCAAGGCTTCACCCGAGCAAGCTAGAAGCCGACTACCACAAGAACTTTTGTTTTATTTTAACGAGAGATCCTTTTCTAGCTGATCAACCACTGGGTTAACGTACCATGCTACCCCTATAATAACCTTGATGTATCAAGGATTCCAAGGTATCGCAGAAGAATGTCCTAGTTTAGGGATTTAAGTGCACTAGCACATTTTTCTGCATAAGATAAAAACATTCCCGAGTGATTTCTTCCCGTAAAGTAGCATATGCGCCTTAAGGTGGCCCCCGAAACCACAACCCGGACCATATGCGGAATGATATACAAAGATCAGGGATAAGCATCATAAAAGGTCTCGGCTAGGGCCATACCCCTGCTCGTTCCCCCTCTTCGGAGGACGATCGATTTTTTGCAAATGCATGGTCCGACTTAGGGTACAACTAATCATGTGCTCGACATTCTGGGTTACTAACTACTTGGCTATATGTGTAAGAAAACACAATACACTTACCTCAGGTTGTCACATGCATGCAGGTGGTTACCACGGAAGCGCCGTGATGGTGAAAAGTGAAGAAAGACTAAACACCAGCCACTACTGCAACCTCTTTTAGTGAAAGAGCCTCAGATACCTTGCACCCCCTCCACTGTCACCGTTTGTAGAGCACCTGGACATGTATCAATGTGGCACCTCTTTTGGTTGTACCAGAGTAAACTAGCATGCCTATCGTGGGCTAAGCCCGCCCACTATGAAGACCCACGCTTTTCTCATGTGAAAAATATGAAGGGGAGGACGAAAGAGATGCCCGCATAATACTAAGTTTAGTGTGCTTTCACTAGGGATTGGTAGGTATGTGTGTTCTCCCTATGTTTAGTTTCAATCCCTATTCTTGGCATTAATGATTCAGCTAGAGGAGATAGAGATCTGGGTGGCGTCACATGCAGATCGGTTAGGGTAGAAGACTTAGACACTGGAACTTGCACATTCCACTACAAGGTAAAGGTTTTCTCCACTACATATGTTACCAAACACACCGAGCATATAACAAAAGGGTGTTACATAAGTTAAAAAGGAAAAGACAGGAAAAACAAGCGAGGAGGACCATCTCGGAGGCTGGTGAACCTCAGAGCCAGCCAAGCAGATCATCGATGCAAGGATGAAGCTAAGATCTTTGCCAAGCCGAACTTCATTAGAAGGATCCTGAAATATCCTCCATCAAGGAGGACACTATGGACATAAGCTCTGCATGGTCATCCTACAGAAGAAGAAATGGCACGCCAGCTTGTCACCGGGAAGAAGAACAAGCAGAAATATGGAGACACTATTACGACGTAAGTAAGGACTTACGTGAAGGGCCTTCTCTAGGCAATCTAGAAGAAGCTACAATCGGTGCGCCACACATCTTGGCCCGGAGATAGTGTAGCACTTCTGGCACACGAGTAGCCCCAATCCAAGTATCAGGCGGAACCGGGACAGCAAGAGAACTATCATCATAAAGCCGAGCATGCCTAGAGCACCCCCTGCAAATCCCCCTCATCCAACTTGGGGGCAGGAAGGCGATGTGAGGCGTTGGGGCTAGGCTACGAAGGTGGATCCCGCCTTGCAGTAGATGCAGACCGGGCAACCACCCTGAGAGCAGCGTCAGAGACGGGAGCGTCATCTGCAATGTCATCCCTACCATCTCTCATTGTCATCCTGATCCTTATCACCGTCTTCATCAAAAACCTTGAGGCTATCCTCCTGACTTTGGATGCCAAATAGCTACATAGAAGTAAAATACATCAACAGGCAAGACGAACATTACCCGTGAAGGTGGGTTCCTGGCATTGAAGGTTGTGAAGCCCACCGTAATCGGTATGGGATGTCCTGCATGTCCATTAGCATACACAACCAATTCTCTAGCTCAGTCAGCTACAACTCTGGGGACAATATCCCGGTAGGATCACCCAAGCCGGCCCCGATGCACAATTTGTACGCCCGGGCCTGCAAAGGTTGAATCTATCGGCTCCGCCATGATGTCAGCAAGTCGGTGGCCATCATTCCGAGTGCTCACAAATGGCGTAACCGAACACACATTTCCCGATCACATCCGAATGAACAAGAGAAGGAGGGATATCCCAATGATCCTAGATCATAAGGACAGGAGGTGAAAATGGCTGAAGCTCAAACCATGCGATAGCTGACACGTCGTCGCAGTCAAAGAACGTATTGTTCCGTCCTAGAGGGTTCTGCTAGAGAAGTAGGCCAGGGAAGTCTAATGGCCTGTAAATGGAGACAATATCACATGAGTCATTGTCGTTTACCTTGCCAGCGATACATTCCTCTGCTCGAAAGAGGAGGGACCACATCCCCAAGAACCCCACACAAAAGAGCACCAAAGCACACTGCAAGAAGAACACTATTGGGGGTTAGGTGGTATAGATGTAGACCATACTAGGCTTGAGCTCTTGTAGAAAACCGCTGGCCGGAACGCTCAGGCCACACAACAAGAAGGAGGTGAAAAATACTCGCTCATGGATGAGGGGATCCGAAATGCCCTCCGATCCTAGAGCGTGCCATGCCACCAAGGCAGGGTGTGGAAGGAGTCCCTCGGCCTCTAAGTTCGCCAAAATTCATGATCTACCAAAGACCCTTGCCAGTCACTCTCCATGGTAAGAAAGAAGAAGAGAGGCCAGAAAGAAGTGGTTCGGCTCCCTGTTGCTGGAGCCGAGGCCATTATATAGGGAGCAGTTCGAAACTAGTGGAGTTCACGAACCACCACGATGCATGTACTCGTGCGCGGGCATCCGCCTAGTAAATCTTGGGCATTAAAATCTCCCACTACACGCATGACCATAGCGGTCACAGAGGCATCTACATCATCACGGCCTCAGTAACTGCAACGACTGAGACGAGACACGCAAGAGATCAGCGTCTCGTTGCTGGTTTAGCTTATGTGCGAACTACGCTAACATGCCTATCCCCTGGATGAGACAAGACCTGTTGAGACTCCTAACATCGCGCCATAAGCACACCTCATCAAGACGCGGTCGCGCACACGGTCGGCCATGTCAAACATATCTCTGCCTACATACATAGAAGCCGACATAGTACAGAAGGATACATCGCTCACCCTTATTGTGAACCAGCTGAGAAGCTGGTCAGAGAGCACGTAGTAAGACAAGTAAGAACCAAGCACGTCGGCCAGGGAGTAGCCGATTCTCAAGGCACCAGGATGGCAAGCAGCTCGACTAAGGAGTAGCCGGCCCGCAGGACATCAAGACCTCAGATCCCTCTAAGAAGGAGCCAACGCACAAAGCCCTAGCTCGTAAGCAGATTGGCAAAGGAATAGTTGGATTGTAGGATAGAAAGATAGGAAAATTATTGTGACCCTTCTTGTTTGTAAAGCATGTGCGCGCCTTTTCTAGCCACACACAGGCTCGGGGGCTACTGATGGGGTCATGGGTAATCGGATACCCAAAGAAAGGCAAACTCCCTTAGCAAGGTAGCAAGCCGGCTAAGGCTGCTAACTTCCCAAGGCGGAAGCAGGCGCTCGTTAGGCACGACTTGGCTCCTACTCAGAATAGTCGATAACAAAGCGATCCGGCTAGGGGCCGAAGACGACCCATGACCCAGAAGTTTGCGCCTAGGTCATAGGATTGACGTGCAGGGCGATGAGACCACACACCACGCAGTCCAGGCAGGGCCCATAGAAAACATGGTCGGGCTTGACCCCCCGCACTGTCACATCCCCATTCTTTTGCTAGCAGAACCACCCCGGGGGCTCGGAACTTCACCGCTTCATCAGCACTGAAGACCTGCTAATAAAAAGAGAAATGGGGAGGCCAAGGCATCGAGCACCATGTCCTATCGAAGGTAACTCCATGGACATACCCTAATGTCCATGACCAAGGCTATATAAGGAGCAGGCCATAGGAAGAAGAGGACCCACCCAAAGAGAAAGATACACCACACCCAAGAAATTCCACATACATACATCCACATCCACTTCCATCCATCCACACCACCGTAGATAGGAGAACTCCGGCGAGAATCTCACCGGAGTTGTAGTAGTTCATAGGCATTTAGTAGTTAGTATCATAGAGCACCCCATCAACAGTATTCTTCCCGAAAGCCATCAGCTACCTAGGAGAAGCGCATCCACTGGCTAGACTCTCTAGCCGTCATCCACCATAGTTACCGGCTAGCCCAACATGATGCTAGCCAGAACATCCCATATTGTAATATCTCAGCACCTTACATGCTCCATATAATAAAGCCGACATAGAAAGTACGGTTGGTACCGAATCATTATTCAGGGCCTAAACCTTTATAAATCTTGCATGCCTTGAGGTTGTTAGCCCATTGGTTCATGATCACAAGCCCTTATACCTACAAATCTATTGCGGGGAATCAAAACCCTGACAAAATGTCTCATTCGTCCACAAGCAGAATCTTGGACAAAATGTCTCATTCGTCCACAAGCAGAATCTTGATTACCCAACTTGTCCTGGAAATCCTTCCTTTTGAAATCGGAATAGCTTCTGATTAGCAATGCCGGTAGGATAGCTAAACTATCCGTCGTCATAGGGTGTGAACTTGGGGTCAAACGAAACATACCCTAAATATTTGGTAGCTAGGGTGAAACTGGGCTCAAATAAAACATTTCATTTGTTCAAATGCCTCCCAAAATATATAAGTATTCCCTGATTTGACAATTCATATGCGAATCTCAATACAGCATTTAGTCTGAGTGTTATCAGGTTGCATAGTGCAGAGAATATTCAAGTAGAATTAAATGCTTAACTTTTATAAGTTGCTTAAGTACCATGATGTGTCTAAGCGCTAACCCGATCGTTCAGAAATGACTATTTTACATGTTAGTGTCTGATACACATAATGTAGTGTGGATCATCAATCCACCATTTTCAAAACATATAACCTGAACATTAGTAAGTACAAACACAGTCAATGTGAAATACAAACTCTACTTGAAAGAACACAAAATAAACTGCAAAATGCACAAATAAAACATTGGCGATAAATATTATGTAAGAACTGAAATTACTGTACATCTTATTATCCTTAGTTTTTTTTAAGTATTGTTCGTTTGTGCAATGCCTCGTGTTGGTCCAACAGTCTAGATGTATGCATTCAATTGGTTAACTTATCATATATTTGCTCACCTGCATATCGTAATTAGATAATTCGAGTTAACTTATCATATATTTGCTCACCTGCATATCATAATCAATTCGAGAATCTTGTGCGTCAATATTGAGATCAATTACTGTGTTGGGAAGGCCCCGACATCGACCAAAAATTTCCTCAACACTGCAGAAAAATAGAACTCGTTAAAATAAATTATGTTTGCATGGTTAAAAGCTAATCCATTAACTTTAGGATAATACAATGCACGCTACATCTGACAAAATGAACAATCAGTTTCAATTGAAACAAGGACAATCTCACGATTAAAACTATAAATATATATATGTATGGTAGTGTTCATAAAAAGAGTGGTAACAATGTAGAAATGTGCATAAATGGTGGTCCAAAATGTCTTAATTTGCATTTGCATATATTTTCATCCATGTATATAAATTTTGCAACACAATCTTAATGAAACGAAAATAATAATTCACCCTACTTTGCACAAGAAATCAATCATTTGCAACTAAAACAAGGACAGACCCATGATCAGAACTATACATGTGTGACAGTGTTCATGAAAGAAGTGTTAACCGTATAGAAATGTACACAATGGTGGTACAAAATGCCTTAATTTGCACTTCCGTGTACACGTTTCATGTATATGTATGTAAACTTCAGACAAGAACACAGTCCACACTACTTCGCACTAGAAGAGCAATCAGTTTTAGTCAAAACAAGAACAGTCTCACGATCAGAACTATGCATGTATGGTACTGTTCATAAAGCCCGTTCATTAAAAAAAAAAGGCAACTGCGAAGAAATGTACAAACGGTGGTTCAAGGTGCCTCAATTTTCCTTCGCATATATATACTTCATGCATGCCGTGTTAATTCAAGATAGACACACAAAGTAGCACCTGCTGTGACATGCATACTATCACAAGTGACAGTATTACAACAGCGTGGTAGCACGCAAATTTAGCTGCTGGAAATATTCGAAAGTTGGAAGGGTTCCAATAAGAAAATATAATGCAAATAGAATCTTAATAACATGTCTACGAGTGTAATTAATCATTCCCCTTGGCAGAGTAGTAGTACACTGGTACTGAAGTGAAATGCAACATAAAATCAGAGATTTTTTTTTTTTTGGAGTGGCTCTCGGCAGCTATATATCATATCTTTGGATGGTCGTTGCACAAGTATGCACAGATCGTTCAAGTCAAGAAATTAACCATTTCAAGCTCAGGAGGTTAAACTCGGTGTCGGAGGACGGCTGCAATTTTCTAGACCAGTCTTGCTTGGCGAGAACAAAAAGAAGCTAGCAAGAAACCAGTGCAAGATCGAAAAGGCAAAGTACAACTAGACTACCACCAGAGATCACACGGACATGTACAAAACAAGAATAATAGTGAGAGAGAGAGAGAGTTTGGGTGCAGTAGACTGTAGCACTACTTGCCTGGTATTGGAGGAGACGAACTCGTAGAGGCGGCCGGCGGGGGAGAAGACGACGAGCGCGACCTCGGCGTCACACAGCACGGAGAGCTCGAAGGCCTTCTTGAACAGCCCACTCCGCCGCTTGGAGAATCGCACCTGCCGGCTCGTCCGGTCCTCTATCCTCCTCAGCTCCACCTTCCCCCGCTTCTTCTTCCCTCCTCCCTCCTCCGCCGCCACATGCTGCTGCACCCTCATCCTCTCCGCCTCCTCCTCCATTTCGCGGCCCTAGGTAGCTACCAGCCTCCTCAACCAAACAATCAATCAACGAAGTGGGGAGAGAGGTGGTGGCCGGTGGCGGGATTTAAAGATGACAATTAAATCTTGGGAGGAAGAAGAAGAGAATGAGAGAGATTCTGGCGAAAGTTGTGGACGGTAGGATTGGGGGCTCCACTTGCCTGTCAATCGGATGGGCACGGCACCAGTCGTGTGCGTGCGTCCACAGACCACCCCTCCGCGCCAAAGCGACAGAATTCGTGCGGGGAACCCCCAACACGTGTAGCATCCTCGCGGCACAACACCGCTGTTTTGCTGTTTTGTTCGCTGTATGTGTTTCTTGGATCTTAAACGGACGGTTCTGATTTCTCAGCCAGTTCTCCCCTCGCCTGTTGGCCTAAGGGCATCTCCACCGGGTCGATCCAACCCGTCTCGGCGTGTCCGAATCCCTCCGCGCGGACGCGCGCGTCGTGTTCGGCGCCGCAGTGGCACGACCCATCCGTCCCAACACGTCCGGCTCGACTCATTCGTGCACCTAATTTGCGTGACCGCTGGATCGGCCCGGACACGCGCGGGTCACGGGCGTGTCCTCCGCGAGCGCGCTAGTGGCCCACCCGCCAGGGACAGACGCAATAGCAGCGTCGATTCAGATGCAACTGCGGCATCGATTCAGACGCAAAGGCCGCGGCACCGATTCAGTCGATGGCAGAAGGCTGGCCAGTGGTGGCCTGCGCCATCAATGGCGACGAGACGACGCACTGACTGACTGGACGCTTCAATGCCCGTCTCTTTGGCCTCCGCGCCGGCATCCGACGCCGGGCCTTTTTTAACTGGCCACCCACGGCAAATGCTACCACACCACACCATTCTCTCCCTCCTCCTTTCCGTTCTACACTACCCTGTGCCTAGCCATGGTCGGTGGCCAAGGATCGAGGGGAGGGTGTGCCGGTCGTGGACGTCGAGGGAGGCGCGAAGGACGCGGCCAAGCCAGCGCGCCACCACGGTCTCCCTCAACACCGTCGTCGCCTGACGAGGTCGACCTAGGCATCTAGTTCGCGGTGGCCATCCACCTCGGCATACCGACTAACAAGCTCCTCCTGTCACGTAGGTTCGTGACCCTACTTTTCATCCTGTGGACGAACGGTTTCAGGACCACCAGGTACCCGGTCGATCTGCGGTTCGACCACCTCGGCCAGTTGTATCTCGGCGACGGCTGCGAGTGCTTCGCCTGCACGCACCAGATCGAAGAGGGCAACATCGTCGTGTTCAAGTACGATGGCGAAGGAAGGCTCGGCGTCAGCGTCTTCGACGACAACATGTGCCAGAGACGGTACCGCCTGATCTCCGACTCCGACTCCGACAACGACGAGTAGGTTAGGCTGTGCGCACACCATGTACTATGTATCAAGGCATTGGCCACATTTGCAATGAAAAGCTTTATTCAAGGCCTAGAACTTGTGGTACAAATTTACCACACACACACCTAAAACTACACACTAATCACCTGACGGATCAGATACACCATTCGTCTTGCAGAGACCAGATGATCGCATCCTGCGTATGCACCTCCTCTTCAGCTCGGTCGATGCGGGCACGTAGGGAAGCACCGTCAGGATTTGCCCGCACCGCTTCTCGGAGGTTGGCCTGCACCAATGCGACTGGTCCCATCGTCGGTGCTCCGGCAGGAAGACGCGTTCCGCCACCTCCATCGTTAAAGGCTCGCCGGTGGTCACATGTAGGTCGTAGGAAGGGCACAGCGACCCGGTGTGCATCATGTGTATCTGCAGGCGTCCCGGGATCGGAGGTGGCAACACGTCTGGTTCCTCCGGCGGGTCCGGCCACCACGATGGCAACGGGTGCTCTGGGGGCGGTGGGATTTATGGGCGGCTGTCGCGACCGCTAGATCGGCGACGAGGAAAGCCAGGCATGGCGGCGTGGGGAGGTAGGGTTCTGGTTTGTGCCTAGATCGGCTGGCCTCCCCTTTTTATGGACGCGCCTAGACGCGGCGGGAAACGTCTAGAAGAGGCAGGAATCGGTGGGGACGAGGCGGAAAACCACTGGAAGAAAGCCGGTAGGCGGTGCCGCGGCGGGAACGAACTAGATATACAGCAGTGCCGGCGTCGGTGACGGGCCTTTTGCAGGCGCGGACATTTGGATCGCACCGCTGGGCACGGTCGTCCGGATAGGCCGGAGAGCGATCCCAAAAGTGACTGCGACTGACCCAAACGGATAAAAACAGAACGTTTTGGTCACGCGTTTGGGTCGGCCGGGTGGAGATGCCCTGATCCACTTCCCTCCTGCTGCATTTGCATCCCTACTAATCGGTGGATTTTTTTTTCAGAAAAAGCAAAATCTGTTTTTATTTTTCAAACCGTGCTTCTGCAGAGGAAGCAGAGGATGTAGTGAGGGAGCATGATTGTTCAGCGCCATCCGTGCGTGATCGTGACTTCGGCGAATAGAACCTCTACTACTTAAAAAGAACGAATTTCCTCTGTTTCCTCCGATCGCTGGTTTCATCAACACTTTTTAAATAAGAACATTTTACCCTCCCACCTAAATCTCTATCTCTACTTCTCTACTACTTAAAAAGAACGAATTTTCTCTGTTTCCTCCGGTCGCTGGTTTCGTCAACACTTTTTAAATAAGATCATTTTATCCTCCCACCTGAATCTCTATCTCTACTTTTATTTTACCTAAAAAAGCTGTAATGTTCCGTATTCTGTCGCTGTGCGTTTCGCTCCTCCCTTCATCAAGCCTCCTTCCTACGACACCCCCCTCCCCCATCACACACGTATTGATGCCCTTCGATCATCAGCGCAAAAAAACAACGGCTGATCCCGTGTTGTTCCTACTCATGGAAACCCTTTCGCGTGTGCCTCCACCCTGATCATCTTCTCTCCCTCTAGATCAAATAACGCCACCGCCTCCTCTACCATCTAGTCCCTCCAACCGCCGTCCGGGCCTCCCACGCTCAAGAGCCCCTCCTCGCTTCCCCTCCTCAAGGTGACCGTGGAGCACCCCCACAGACAAGGGGCGCACGGGAGCATACGCGCCTTCCGTCTGGCCGCTATGCTCGCACTCGCTCCTGTGCCTGGTGGTTCCACGACGAGCAGCCTCGATCAAGGTAGGCGGCAGAGCTCCAAGCGTGGCCTTGATAGCCGACGGGGACGGCCAAGGCGGACGGCGTTGGCGCTCGTCGACGGCCACAACCAGCCGGAGGGGCGCACAAATGGCGGCGAGGAGCCACACCAGACGATCGATCTGGTGGTCTCCTTCCGTGGTGCTGCCGCTGGCGACTTCCGACGACCACCTCCTCGAGCTGTTGTGGCCGGCCACCACTTCAATCTGCTTCTACCGGCCATCTCCCAAACCAGCTGCTGCTGGTGAGCTCTCTTCTCCCCATCCTCCATGTATCCTTGCTAAATATTGCTTAATTTCTACCATTGAATACCTAGGAGCTGCCCATCCCGACCCAGAACTGATCCACCCGTTGTTAATTGCCCCTTGATCTGGTTGCTCTGTTAATTGGCGCTTGATCTACTGGGCACTGGCTTTGTTAATTGGCCTTTGATCTGTTAGCTGTTAATCCGTACTAAACCTCTTACAATTTCTATATGCACTGTCTTGATGCTAGAAAATTCTGGTATTTGTTCAGAATTATATCTTCAACAACTGTCATATTTTCAACAATCCTTCAGAGTACTAAACCTTTTACAATGGCTATATGCCTATTCTGATGCTACAAAGTGAATTATGATATTTGTTCAGTAATTATATTTTCAACAACTGTTAATTTATTTGCACTATAATTAATTATTTTGTATGACCCATCCTGTCACACGGAACATGGTGCTCTTTAAAGTACATAGATTTTTTTACTTGCAGATTTGTTGACTGCTTGCTCATCTATATATATGTTTTTTTACTCACCGGTGTGTTTTTTTAGAACTTTTTCCTCTTCTATAAGTTGCCCTCATTTAGTTTCATTGCTTACTGTTTAGTCTAAAAGCTTTCTAGCGCCTGCGAGCATGGCAGGAGAGAACCAAGGGCATGGTTTACGCACTTTCCATTTTCACTTCTCCTTTTTCTTTTCATATTTATGTGCAGATCTTCAGTTAAAAGGATGTTTCGTAGGACTATGATTAACCTTAGTGCAGGCTTATTAAGAGAATCTTGATCTCATCGGCTACAAGGGCGCAGGTGACGGCGTCTCCGATAATATGAAGTCCTAGAGAGGCACTGCTTCTTTCATCTCAGCGCACCTTCGTTTTCCGGTCCAATTAATTGCATACCTGCACCACATGAACTTTTGGCAGCTTCTCGAGTTAGTTCTTGAATAATAAGGTTGGGTATGTCATGATCATGTAGACTTACTAAAGGTGGATGAATTGCTTAATCCGCATCTTGCTTTTGGTCTAGTCCGCCTATGGTTTTGCTGGTATGATAGTTTCGCATGTTACCAAGCACTCTAGCTATGCTTTACCTGAGAGTTGTTTCCCTCGATAGGATATGGGCACCAGAGATTAAGAAGAAAATGGACATGGTAGAATTACTTTTGGTTCTCTTCTAATAAAATATATCTTTCATATTTCTCACTGTATCACCATTTGATAGTTGGTTTCCTCTACATGTCTTTGTATAGATGAAATAGGTGATTGCAGTGGTCGGGCATATGATCTTGCCAGTGAATGATGCCATGGAAATGCTCTTGTTTTCCTCTGACAAAAGCTTCTGGAGTACATGTTAGAGGTAAATGTTGTTTTATCTCGTCGTCAGTTTCATCACCATGTTTTGATATGAGCAAAATCATTAAAAGACTAGCTTACATTTGAATAGTTTAGGATTGGTAAACACATCTTGTTAAAAGGCACGAGTACAACCAATGAGTAGCTACTGTACTAATCACATACTCCCGTCGATTGATTGTTAACGCTACCGCTTCTGACTATACAAGTAATCTTGATGATGGAAGAGACAACATGAATGGTTGTTTCAGAAGTCTATGGTCCTTTTTAACTTGGAAAAACTACAACCTAGTGTTGGCGTACACTCGCTTTAGCTGGTCGAGCAATCTCTTTGCTATGCGCAGTAGCTGGAGCTGGTAGTGTAATCTGCACAACAAGGCGGAATTTGTTTAATGTCGGTAGTCCGAAAAGAACGATCAACTTAGATAGGTATGTTCGTGATCTGCGTTCTCCTTCTTGCTGAAATGGTGGAATATCTGTTAGCAGAACGATGCCGATGATTGCTTGAGGTTCTAATAATGCAGCATGATATTTGGGGTCGGTTTTGTCACTGTCCAAACTAAAATGAGACATAGATATGCAAAGTTCCAGTTTGATGCTTCTGCTAAATCCAGTTCATTTTAGTTGGATGCTTTGCAGGCAGATTTTTCTGTCACGATTTCTCCCAGTCCTGTTTTGATGTTGATTAGTGTGCTGTTTTTAAGTAGGGGAAGAGATGGATTATGATGCTAAAGATGGGGATGGCGCACAGGTGATAGATCATTCCATTGCATGGTTTGGGACACATGTATTCACTAAATAGTTTGTCGATTCATGTCAGGAAAACCATGCAGTATCACAATTTTCTCTCAAGAAATGAACGTTTTAGTTGAATCAGGGATAGTTTACTATTTGTGTTTCCAACCAAAATATATGCACTTCTTTGCTTGCCCTGTTTTCAGAATAGGTAGCTTATGTTTGAAATACATTTCTCTTAATTTCTCGTGTTTAGATATATATTAGTTGAATGTCTGAAATACATTTCTCTTAAGGTGGAACAACTGCTCGCCGAGATCTGCAGCATTCCGCAAGACGAGAAAGTAGTGTGAGCAGGTGCTAGCCCAAGGTGGCAGCCTCCATCCGCTCGCATAACTTACGTACTTAGCGAGTGAGCCGCGGCAGATCAAAACGGACCTCTTCGGTGGAAGGCTACGTGACGTGGCGGCGACGAACGTGCTGGAGCTGGGCATCGACTTCAGCCACGTTGACGTCCGGCTTCCTTGGCAGCACATCCACCATATGGCAGCAGGGTGGTCCGGCGACCGAAGGACTCTGTGGCTGTCTACGTTGCCTTCGACAACACCCTGGACCAGTACTTCATGAACTACTCGACGAGCTCTTTTGCAAGCCATGAAGATGTGTTTGGCGTTATAAATTGGAAGGTGACTGCCCTTAGTATCTCCTTTTTATTCTAGCTATGCCATATTTTTCCCTTTATATTTCAATTTTTCAAGCATACTACTTGTGTCATACACTCCGTCTTAATATTGTTTTCATTGTTCATCAAAAGATCCGACCACTTATTATTTTTGTGAGAACAAATCACCGTGGGTTGTTAACAAAGGTTTGGACCACCAATGTTTGGATGGTACTAGTGGGAAGAGCCACGATAAAATTAGTGATGGGTTCGTAGCATGGAAAACAAAAAAATTCTATCGCAAGAACGAACAAAACCCAGATCTAATCTAGATAAAAGCCAAGATCTAATCTGTTAGACATGTGCAACGAGATAGATCTGTACTAACCCTTGTAGACCCAAAAGCGTTACGAGATTAGATCTCGTGGTTGATGTAGTCGATCACTTGCCGATCTCAAGATCGAGTGGACGATCCTTCCGGCGCCGCGTTCCGGCAGCGCTTTCGCAGTCGGTCACACGTGTGGAGTCGAAGCAGACCTTCCTCTCCTCGTTCCAGCGAGCAGCGGAAGTAGTAGATCTTCTCCACGGAATCCCAGCAGCACGACGGCGTGGTGGTGGTGGTGGAGTAGAGAATTCTGCAGGGCTTCGCCTAAGCCAGAGCAGAGGGAAGGAGGAGGAGAGAGGCGGCTAGGGCTTGGAGTGGAGGGGCAAGGGGGTGGCGCCTCCACCCCTCTATTTAAAGGAGGGAGGCGCCATGGGAGGGGGAGTCCTAGTAGGACTCCCCTCCCTCCTTAGCCGGCGGATTGGGAAGGGGGAGGAGTCCTCCTCCCCCACTACTCCTTGTCTTGCCCCACAAGGATTCCTTGATCCTTTCTTGGTTTTCAAGCAAACTCCAAGAAATCTTCTAGAACCTTCCGAAACATTCCGAAACCTTCTAGAATCCCCATACAAATACTCTGGAACATTTCCCACCTTAGAAAATAATCCCCATTATATGAATCTTACTCCCCGGACAATTCCGGAGCTCCTCGTGATGTCCCGGATCCAATCCGAGACTCCGAAAAACATTCGGTCTCCAACGCACATTCCATATCTACTTAAAACAACTTCGAACCTTAAGTGTGTCACCCTACAGTTCGTGAATATGCAGACATGATGGAGACACCTCTCCGATCAATAACCATCAGCGGGATCTGGAGATCCATAACGGCTCCCACATACTCAACGATGACTTTGTGATCGATAGAACCATTTACATACGAAACCAATTCTCTTTGTCACGCGATATTCTACTTATCCGAGGTTTGATCGTCGGTATCTCCATACCTAGTTCTACCTCGTTACTGATAAGTACTCTTTACTCGTTCCATGTTATGTCATCTCTTGTGACCTAGTCACATGCTTGCAAGCTAATTAGATGACATTCCACCGAGAGGGCCCAGAGCATATCTATCCGTCATATGGATGGACAAATCCCAATCTTGGTCCATGCGCTTCAACACATACTTTCAGAATACCCAATGACACCTTTATGACCACCCAGTTACGAAACGGTGTTTGATGTCATCAAAGTACCCATCCGGTGATGGTGATTAACATAACCTCATGGTCGAAGGATTAGGTTACTATGTATTTTAAAGCTTATAGCAAACGAACTTAATGACTTGATCTTATGCTATGCTTACTACGGGTGTGTGTCCATCACATCATTCTCCTAATGATATGATCTTGTTATTAACGACATCCAATGTCCATGATCAGGAAACCATGATCATCCATTAATCAACAAGCTAGTTTAACAAGAGGCTTACTAGGGACTCTTTTATGTTTACAAAACACACAAGTATTAATGTTTCCAGTTAATACAATTATAGCATGGGATGTAAACATTTATCATAAACATAAAGATATAATAATAACCACTTTATTATTACCTCTTGGGCATATCTCCAACAGTCTCCCACTTGCACTAGAGTCAATAATCTAGTTTAAAAAAACTTGTGCATTCAACACCTATGGCTTTATGGTGTTGTATAGACACTATTGCTAGTGGTAAACATAATCTTCGGATCTGACACTTCCAGGTCCGTGTGTATTTGCATGTCCTTGCGTCTCTACGCATTACTCATTCTCCAATGAGATGGCATTGTATAAATTTGGTCCTTTGGTGAGACCTTTAGTTCCTTGGGATTAAATTATGTTGATACAATTGTCATACAATGTATCTTCATAATATTATCCCGCTATGAACCACACCTAGTTTGATAACAAACTACTTAACACAAATGCCCTCCTTTGCTGCTACTATAGCAGTTATATACTTAGCCTTTTGTTGTAGTATCCGTCACAATATCTCAACTTTGGAACTCATCCAAATCCATCATGGAACATCCTTTCCATTATATTGTGCCACCCATAGTCTAAATTGAGATAAATTTAATTTGTATCTTGTGACAAAACTAGTATCAATGTAACACTTTACAATGAACTACCTTTAACTATTTGTCACTTATACATGATATATTCTTAGTTCTTCCAAAGCTAATAAGAATATCTTTACTATTGTCCAATGATCATCTTATGAATCATTCTGGTATATGCTCATAACATTTAGAGCATAGGACATATCTGGATGTGTACATCTCAAAGAATGATTGATCAAAATATTCTTGTGATTTCACCAAGTGTCAAAACACTTGAATCTCGTGTCAACACACTTGAATCTTGATTTAGTCCTTTCCGTGCGTCAAGAACCTTTCTTGTTGTTTCCATATTGAACTCATTCAACATCTTATCTATGTACATTTGGCAAAACCATATTAGCGCCTCAATCTATTCATATAGACATCGATGCCTAATTCTTGAGTTATGCCTAAGTCTTCCATCGAAATGAAATTCTTAACCTGTGTCAATAAAAGATACATTATTTCTAATCAACAATATGTCTTTCACATAATGTATTAGAAATATGTCTTAGCGCTCCCACTTAATTTCTTGCAAAATGCAAACATCTTCATCGTCTCTGATGAAATTAAACCTTTTAACGGTTTCATCACGGTGAAGATTCCAACAACGCGATGCTCACTTCAACCATTGAAGTTTTGCATCTCTTTTAGCATCCTTTGAATTAACAAAACCCTTTGGATTGTGTCATGTACACGTCCTAGGTAACCATTCTATTAGAAGAACTTGTTTTGTTTGTTCAACTACCATATACCAAAATATATGTAGTGGTTGCTACATTAATCCGTCCAGACTAAATATCGCTATGAAAGATCAAATCTTATCATAGTCAATTCCTTGAACATTGTCGTAAACTCTTTCCGACATGTCGACTATTTCATAGATTTGAAACATCCATGTCTATTTCTTTATAGATCCAAACACGACCGATAGGCTTCACGCCTTTTCGGAGGGTCTTCTAAGTTCAAAACATGATTTCTCGTGTATGGATACTATCACGGATTCCATGACTTCTAGTCATTTTATGGAGTCAGGGCCCATTATCGCTTCTTTGCATGTAGTCGGTTCATCATTGTCAAAACAATAACGACTTGCTTATCAAATCTTACTATTTGATTCTTACCGACCCACACGGTTCTATAGGAACTCTAATCTCCGAGATCACACCTTTTGTAATCACGAGAGCCATGAGCATTGTGGCCGCCACCGGGACACTTTCCGGCGCTGTGCTACTTAGCACATATAGCTAAGGTTCAACAACCTTATCAAAGTTCTATTGTCCTCCCACTTAACTTTTCACGAAAAATTCCTTCTCAAGAAACTTAACATTCCAAGCGATAAACTCTTTTGTCCTCGGTGTTATGGAGAAATTCCCAACAAATTCTTTGGAATAACCTACAAAGACATGCTTATCCGACTTTGGTTGTAAACATTTTACTTATGCCTAGCATACCAAAAATTTAAGAAAGGACAACCTGGGTTTTATCCAAAACCATGACTTATATGGTGTCATTTCAACGGATCACGATGGAGCTCTTTTCAGTGTAAAAGCGGTAGTCACTAAAGCTTTAATCTTTAATATATAATGGCAGTTTTATAAATGACACCTTTGATCTTACCATGTCAAACAAGGTTTCATTACATATCTTGAACACTCCATACTCCTATGGTGTTTTGGGAAATGCAAATCCATGGAACGATTCCTCAAATCTTAGGTGTTTTGCTAAACTTGTAACTCAAACATCTTTCTTTATGATCCAATCATAAACTCTTTTATTTTCTTGTTACAATGATTTTCCACTTCATCTTGAAAGTCTTTGAACATTTTTCAAATGTTTCATACTTCTTCCTTATTGAGTAAGTATATACATATACTCACTCAAATCTTCGGAGAAAGCATATGAAGTTGAAATCCATCGCCCACGACTACACATAATGGACTATATACATCAATATGTACAAATTCCAATCAGTTAGTCGTCCGTTCCTCTTTTGGCCTACGAACGGAGTTTTAATTATCTCCAGGAAAGTATCACAAGCGTCATTTGATCCAAATCGAAGACTCCTAAAATCCATCAACATGGAGTTTCTTCATATATCCTTTCAATATAATTTAAACGACGATGTCACTTTGCAAGTGATCTTTCAATCATTTGTCTTGCGACATTTTAGCATTAGTTTTATGGTCGTTATTTCTCCTACCAGACTTGTATATTATCCATCTATTATGGAATATGGTAATTATTTGAACAACCTTTTGTCGTCATAATACCTGATCAAAATAACAATTATTGAAACAAATCTTGAAGGCAAGCTTTGATGTTAACGAGCAACACAACAACCCTTTGTTTGTTTTCGATGAACATCATCACATTTTCTCTTGCTAGTTACTTAGGCCATTGCAGTTCATGAATTGTGTTGTCCTGTATGACACTTCATACCAACCAATTCGGTATCCAATACCGGTATCCAATACCTAAGAACCACATTGTTTAACAAGCAAGGAATACAACCATAACATGTATATCTTCTATATGCCTAAGTTGGACATCTCCAACTTTTTATTTTCTACAAAATATTTTATAGATTCTCTTTCAGCAATTCCTTTTCTTTTAAAAGAATCTATCAACATCAATAGTGGTGTCATCAACATGACACATGGTACAAAGCGTATATACTCAACTACTAATACCTTTGGACTTGCACTTTGAGGTGGATCACCATCATCAAATGTTTGGCATTCTTTCAAAATTCCATTCTTTAGTAATCTTTTAGTGTAGTAAATATTTCACTTACATCTTCTATTCATCCTTATCATGACAACTTTCATGATCAAGCTGCTATAGCTTATAAAGGTGAATTGCGAGTATAATGTTTCTTTTTCAAAACTTTTTGGAGGATTAGGACGACTAGCGTCTCCAACCTTCACAAATTCTCATCAAATATGATGATGTATACTCTATCATGTTGTAACCAAGACATTGTTTTAGATATCGCAATACCTTTCACATATGATGGTTTCTGAAACATTGCTTTCAGCTCTTAGATAAACTTGATATTAAAAACAATCTTTTGAGTATCAAGAATCATGGAGGCAAACATGATACATTAGATACTAACACTGGAATTGTTACTCTTGATTTAATACTATTTATTAAACTTCATGGAGTAAATAGAGTTTGCTGAAAGTTTGCAATATGACTTATAAACTTTAAATTGACATTCAAAACAATACGATACCAGTTCGTAAAGTAAATATCCAGAATTTCTATAGTTCCACTATCTCAACTATAACTAAGCGTAAGGTGGTGAACGGATGCCAATGACTACAACAAACTATGCAAATTCACTTTGATTGTGTTTATGATAAATTGAGTTTGACTAATACAAATTACAAATGAACTCCCACTCAAAACAACATCCCTCGAGTTGTTTTAGTGATTACACGAACCAAATCCACTATACCAAGTCCGATCATCACGTGAGATGATGTAGCTTTAAAGGTGAACAATCAACATGTTCATCATATCATCCATATGACTCATGCTTTACCTTTCGGTATTCCGTGTTCCGAGACCATGTTTGTACATGCTAGGCTCGTCAAGGTTAACCTTAGTTTCCGCATGTGCAAATCTGGCTTGCACCCGTTGTATGCACACGTAGAGTCTATCACACCCGATCATCACGAGATGCTTCGAAACGACGAGTCTTAGCAACGGTCCCAACTAAGGACGAACACTTTATTACTTGATATTTAGTGAGAGGGATCATCTTATAATGCTACCGTCGCGATCTAAGCAATACAAGATGCATAAAGGATTAACATCACAGGCAATTCATAATATGTGATATGATATGGCCTTTCTTCTTGTGCCTTTGATCTCCATCTCCAAAGCACGGACAAGATCTCCATCATCACCAGTGTGGCGTCAAGGTCCGTGGAGCCGCTTCATGGTTGTCCATCACGAACAACAACTATTACAACTACTTGGAATAAAGCTATTACATGATGAATAGACACGCAGGTCTTAAACAAAATTTAAAGACAACCATTAGGCTCCTGCCGGTTGCCATATTACAACAAGGATCATTGCATACATCAAATATAATCACAATCACATAATGGCCATATCACATCACAAAACCCCTGCAAAAACGAGTTAGACGCCTCTAATTTTCTTTGCATGTTTTACGTGGCTTGAGGCTTTCGAATAAGAACGGATCTTACCTACGAAACTGAACCACAACGTTGATACAAGTGCTATCAAGTTGCAAAGTGTAAATTGGATCTATACTATGGTGAGAGAGACAGACACCCGCAAAGCCACTTGTGCAAAGCAAGTTACACGTCAAGCGTGGAGCAAGTCTCATGTGCGATGACATGTAAGGTTAGCCCGAGCCGTTTCATCCCACCATACCGCAAGATGCAAAGTACACAAAGCAAAAGACGACACGAGCACCAACGTCCACAACACCATTGTATTCTACTCGTGCAACAGATCTACGCATAGACACGGCTCTGATACCACTGATGGGTTCGTAGCATGGAAAACAAAAAATTTCTACCGCAAGAATGAACAAAACCCAGATCTAATCTAGATAAAAGCCAAGATCTAATCTATTAGACATGTGCAACGAGATAGATCTGTACTAACCCTTGTAGACTTGAAAGCGTTACGAGATTATATCTCGTGGTTGATGTAGTCGATCACTTGCCGATCTCAAGATCGAGTGGACGATCCTTCCGGTGCCGCGTTCTGGCAGCGCTTCCACGGTCGGTCACACGTGCGGAGTCGAAGCAGACCTTCCTCTCCTCGTTCCAGCGAGCAGCGGAGGTAGTAGATCTTCTCCACAGAATCCCAGCAGCACGACGGCGTGGTGGTGGTGGTGGAGTAGATAATTCTGCAGGGCTTCGCCTAAGCTAGAGCAGAGGGAAGGAGGAGGAGAGAGGCGGCTAGGGCTTGGAGTGGAGGGGCAAGGGGGGTGGCGCCTCCACCCCTCTATTTAAAGGAGGGAGGCGCCATGGGAGGGGGAGTCCTAGTAGGACTCCCCTCCCTCCTTGGCCGGCGGATTGGGAAGGGGGGAGGAGTCCTCCCCCACTACTCCTTGTCTTGCCCCACAAGGATTCCTTGATCCTTTCTTGGTTTTCAAGCAAACTCCAAGAAATCTTCTAGAACCTTCCGGAACATTCTGAAACCTTCTAGAATCCCCATGCAAATACTCCGGAACATTTCCCACCTTAGAAAATGATCCCCATTATATGAATCTTACTCCCCGGACAATTTCGGAGCTCCTCGTGATGTCCCGGATCCAATCCGAGACTCCGAACAACATTCGGTCTCCAACGCACATTCCATATCTACTTAAAACAACTTCGAACCTTAAGTGTGTCACCCTACGGTTCGTGAATATGCAGACATGATGGAGACACCTCTCCGATCAATAACCATTAGCGGGATCTAGAGATCCATAACGGCTCCCACATACTCAACGATGACTTTGTGATCGATAGAACCATTTACATACGAAACCAATTCCCTTTGTCACGCGATACTCTACTTATCCGAGGTTTGATCGTCGGTATCTCCATACCTAGTTCTACCTCGTTACTGATAAGTACTCTTTACTCGTTCCATGTTATGTCATCCCTTGTGACCCAGTCACATGCTTGCAAGCTAATTAGATGACATTCCACCGAGAGGGCCTAGAGCATATCTATCCGTCATATGGATGGACAAATCCCAATCTTGGTCCATGCGCTTCAACACATACTTTCAGAATACCCAATGACACCTTTATGACCACCCAGTTACGAAGCGGTGTTTGATGTCATCAAAGTACCCATCCGGTGATGGTGATTAACATAACCTCATGGTTGAAGGATTAGGTTACTATGTATTTTAAAGCTTATAGCAAACGAACTTAATGAATTGATCTTATGCTATGCTTACTACGGGTGTGTGTCCATCACATCATTCTCCTAATGATATGATCTTGTTATTAACGACATCCAATGTCCATGATCCGGAAACCATGATCATCCATTAATCAACAAGCTAGTTTAACAAGAGGCTTACTAGGGACTCTTTTATGTTTACAAAACACACAACTATTAATGTTTCCGGTTAATACAATTATAGCATGGGATGTAAACATTTATCATAAACATAAAGATATAATAATAAACATTTTATTATTACCTCTTGGGCATATCTCCAACAATTAGAGCCAGCAGATCCGTGACAATCAGCTGCTACTATGTTCTCTGCAAGCTTCCTATGATCTGACCATTGATAAACTTAGGTGTGAAGATGTCTGAAATAAATTTAGTTAATGCATTACGCCTTTCATTCTTCTGTTGTTTTTACCCTTTTAGGGTTCTTTTTATGATTTCTTCCGGACATAGCTCATTCTGTACTTAAAGATAGTATTGTTTCCAACTAATATAACTGAGGTTTGTAACCAACTATTGACACTAGATAAATCTGTAGTTTCTATGTCTGATGGGGCACACCATAAGTTGTGCATAAGACATACCATGTAAGTACATGACATTGTTTGAAGATTGCACCTTACTTGCCATTATCCAAAGGGGTGGAGGGCAGGGACGAGAAATTTAGCTTTGTACATATTTATAAATACAAAAAATATAAATATTTTTTACCCGTAGCAACGCACAAGCATTCACCTAGTGCAAGATATAAGAACGACATGAGCAGTATTCGTCCGGTTGCGAGTATCCTGGTAGTTAACCTATAAAACTAAATCCACTTTTCACCGAACTTCGTATTCCTCGGTCTTAAAATAGATATCGATAATTTATCAAAATTTAGATATATCTATATACTAAATAATATTCAGATACATTTAAATTTAGATGAATATACGACATCTATTTTGAAACAGAGGGAGTACAACTTTGATAGGGTTTATCCCATATAAAATTTGTTGCTACCTTTTACCCCGAAGTCGGTACATTATTATAAGTCTTACCCCGGTTAACATTTTCATTCACTATAGGATACCGACACTAGTAGAAAAAAACTTATTAGTGGCGTTCAACCCACACGCCACCAATCTCACGCCACTGGTAATTGTTACTGGTGGCGTGTGGCTGCAACGCCACCATTAAAATATTCACTAGTGGTAGACCACTAATCTCTTCACTGGTGGCGTGTAAGATGAACGCCACCGGTAAACCCACTAATAGGGTGTGCGTGTTTTCATGAACGCCACTAACTTTAATTTGAAAATTAAAAAAAGGAAATATTGAATATAGCAGCAATATCAAATAACAGAATATGACAATACTGAACATTATTCGGAATACAACCGCAAAATACAAGAGCTACCAGAAATCTAGCTAGCTAGTTCTACCTAAGGGAATGTTCTTCAAAGTTAGAAGACTCTGAGTTGTTGGGGATCTCGTATGAGAAATAGATGACTCCGTGAGTATTGTCGAGATAGATTCTCAGCCTCATCCCTGTCGTGATGGTGTCACGGAAGATGCCATGGGATGGCTAAAGATGTGGTCGTATGGACACTAGTGGAATCCCGGGAGGGATAGTGCGGTGAGTACCGCACATGTAGAATACATAGAGACACAATATACCCATGTTTGAGGCTCTCCTAGTGAGATAAAACCTCTAATCATGCCTCTAGATCTTATAATATGATCAATGGACTAGTATAATTGCTCCTTGAGCTGTATCGAGAGGAGGAAGATGATGATGTGCTTCCGCCTCTCTCCCCCTCTACAACTTGCTCATATCTCAAGTGAATCGACCCTCTCTTTGGTGGTCCTGGCGCACCTTATAAAGGGGTGGCCAGGTTACATCTAGGGCTTATGTGGCCCAAATATTCCCAACATATCCTTGTACCGAAGTTGTTAGTTAGGCCAGATCCTTTTCGCATCATGGGTCTCCCAACGGGACTTGACCTACACCCATCCCCGCTGACCGTTGGTGGTCTGACACTGTCCCCTCCGGGAATCCAGCATGTAGACCTCGTTCCAGGTTTTAGGGGCGTGCTTGACTTAGCGCTTATCTCCTCCAGGAATTCCGAGAGAGAGAGAGAGAAGCGCTGACTCTGAGGTCGGCTCACTCCTTCCTGAGCACGCCAACCCCTGAGTCATCCCTAACCAGATGACTTGGCCAGGACGGTACCTGCATATAGAAAACAACATATACCTTGTGCCGACATAAAATATATGTTGGCCAGGTCAAGCTGGGATAACACGGCTTGGGTAACTCGGCCGACCCATATATATACTTCGGCCAACTTATCTTTATACCTTAGATTGACCCTACCTAGGGTCATCCCCCCCCCCCCAACATTAGTCCCCAAAGTTGTTGCAGTCTTAGCAGCTTTAGCTGAAAAAGCCATAGTAGGTTCAACTTATTCAGATCTTTGTTCATATTGTCATAATACAACCCATACCAATTTTAACTCGGTTGCACCACTTGGTGACTCGCTATCCGAATTTGACCTTACTTGGCTTAATCTGAGATTCTCGTTTGCTGGGTCATTTTCCCGTATTCGGGTTATTATCCTTAGATATTTTGCTTCCCCCATTCAACTCTCCTTATCCTACGTGCCAAACAATCATTGTGATCATTTTAAGGGTCATGAAACTATTCATTGTCACACCGTGGCAGTTATCACTTCCGCACGTCCCATCGCCGCATGACCCCTCGATTATCGATGTGGCCTAGGGGTGCATTTATGCCTTTGTTTGATGTAAGCATGCATGTGGCACGTTCTCACTCACTACATCGCAAGATACACGCACACATCGTGTGGTCTGTGGGCGCAACTGATCCCACTACCCACGATGCGATGCGCCGTTAAATAGGGGAGCGGGGGAAACCCTTGTTCACTTCCCTCACACCCGTTTCTTCCTCTTCCTCGCACCGTCGTCGTGCTGTGCCTTGCAATCTGTGACCGCGCCGCTCCTCTATTTCCTTTGTGCCGCTGCCTCGCCCAAGCGCCGCCCTCCTCCGTTGCTACGGGACTATGGCAATCTTTTCCTTGTGTCCCCGAGGCAGGCTCTGCATCGGAGGAGAGCGACACAGAATTGGATCCTCAAGATGTCGTCGCTGTCGACGAGCACGAAGAAGAGGCCGTCTCCGAGCGAGGCTCCTGGGAGGGGTCTGATGTTACCTAGGTAGAGGTCAATTCACTCCTGCATACCCGATGGATTCCGCCGGAAGTTACTTGCCGCGTCCCCAGCGACAAGCAGGTTCCTGACGCTAAGGAGGGTGAGTATGTAGTTTTCGTCGCCCACTTCGCTAGGGGGTCCAGCCTTCCCATTAGAGATTTAACTAAAGACTTCCTTGATACCTTCGCTCGCTAACCCCACCATCTTCCGGCTAATGCCATCGCTTCTCTGTCCGGATTCATTTCCTATTGCAAGGGATACCTCGGCCTCTGGCCTAGCATAAACCTCTAGGCAAAGTACTTCCAACTTCGCACCAACGTTGTTCCTTGTAAGGATCTTCCTCCCATAGAGAAGCCTCTGACTCAATGCGGGGCTGCTTCTATTACACCCCGGAGGAAATCTATTTTCCCCTAGATCCAAGGTCTCGACTCATGCAATAAATGGCTTAGATCCTTATTCTATGTGAAGAACAACACTGATAGAGATCTGATTCGGCTCCCTGCCTTCTCTATCGCCGTTCCCTCCAAGACCAACTGGGACTTCGACCTGAAGAACAAGAACCCATTAATTAACAAGGTCAATTCGTATATTGAGGAGTTGAAGGAGGCCGGGTTATCTAGTGAGGATTTGATGGCGACATTCATCACCACCCGGGTTTGCCCCTACAATGACGTAGCCATAATATATGTCATATGAGCAGTCGCTTTGACCCGAACCGCACCTCCACTGGAGAGCTTACTAAGGCTCAAATTTGCAAGTGATTTAAGTCCATCTTTAAGACGGACATGACCGAGACATGGGACTGGAGCAAAGATCCCTTCAGCCAACAGAACTCAACTCCCTCGGTAAAAACCGAGTCATCCTTATGTTATGTCGGCAAATTTGCTTATATGATATTTCTTTGTTTCTATGTGCAGAAATTCCTCTAGAAAACTGTCAAGGATACCGAGACTCCTTCCTTTACTTGGGGGAAAGGACCACGATAACTCAGATTCGGAAGAATCGGACTCTAGGGATGTCATGCCTATTCCTGATGCCGGTTCCGGCCAACCCCATGGTAAGACTCATGTCTTATCACCATTAAGGGACTAGCCGGATGATGACGATGAGGAAGATGTTGTATTATTCTGGAGGTACTTGACCCGATGCCAATATCATTTACCTATCAGCCTGACTTTACCAAAGCTAACCCGGCTGGTCAAGTGCACGATGTACCTCTCGTTGCCGTGGGAGGCCAAGGGGTGGTGAAGAAACGCATCGCACCCTCGGCCCTGCCATCCGAGTCTCCTAATCCCTTGAAGAGGCAAAATAGGGGGTTCAAGAAAATTCGGAAACTGAAAGTACCACCTGCTACTTCCGGGTAAGCTTCCTCTTCGGGGTTAATCTTGTATTTCATGTTTCTCTCTTTTTGTATTTCTTGTTTATCTCTTTCTTATCTGACTCTTTTTGTCTTATTGTTTCTGACTACAGGGCTACTTTGGATATTCCCCAAAGTGCTTCCAGTATGATCTCTCCCATTTTCACACCACCATCTCCTCCTCAAGACGATGTTCGAGTTCTTAGCCCGATTCGGGCTAATACTCCTCCAACGGTTGATACCAATATCTCTCGGACAGATAGTGGAACTGAGGTTGGAGGGGGAAGTGGTGCTCCAACTGATGAGGCTATGGTGAATCAGAGGGAGAATACCTCAGCCCCCGACAGAGAGAATGAAGAACATGGCGCCAGCAGTACCGACGTCGAGATAGTTTCATCCGAGGTTCCGGTAATCCTGGACCTAGTTCAATCCCAATTACGGCAGCAACCAACTCCTGAGCCAACTTTGACTCAACATCAGCAACCACCAAAACTAACATCCGAGTCAGCTAAGACTCGGCCACAAGAACAACCTCGGTAGAGCCAACATGCTCAGCCTCAGCTAACTTCGCAGACTAAACCTCGGCCAACTTCATCTCAGCAGCGGGTAAACCCCACCACTAAATCAAAGAAACCAGCTGTTACAACCAAGGTGACGCAGAAGAAAACTATGGTTGTATCCCAACAACCGTCAGTCGCTTCCATGCTGTAGAAACCCGGTGCTGCCTCTGGTTCGGCTAAGGATAAATAGTTGGCGCTGCATGTTAGCCCTGTTGCGGCGATGGCCACCAAGAAAACTTCTGCCAGGAAAGGTTTAGTCCTGACTCAGACTCTGAGCGGCCAAAGCCTTGGCTCACTCACTGAGTATGCCACCAACTAGAAACAACACCGAATATGGCAAAGTTACTTCAGGAAATCCTCTACCACAAAACTTTGGCCCAACAGAAATTGGTGAGAGGATGTTCACTGCCAGGATGTCTCTCGCCGAAGCTGACAAAATGATGGTGGTAAATATCTTGGTTGTACTTTTATATTTGCAATAGATACACACATAGCCCCGAGCCTCCGGGGGAGTAAAATATTACTCGGTCGGATGCTCTTTAGACCAACACTTTGTAATTTAGTTTTGAACCTTAGCATGTCTGAGATATTGTGTCGAGTCACTATAACTTAGTCGAAATTCTCCTTAGAATCAAATATCCAGCCACCTAGATTCGGATTGAGCTTACTTGGTTCGAATCTCGAGTAGAAATAAATATCCATCCACCTAGATTCGGGTTAAGTTACTTGACTCAAATCTTGAGTAAAATCGAATATCCAGGTACCTAGATTCGGGTTAAGTTACTTGACTCGAATCTTGAGTAGAATCGAATATCCAGTCACCTAGATTCGGTTTAAGTTTACTTGACTCAAATCTTGAGTAGAATATCGAGCCACCCAGATTTAGGTTAAGTTTACTTGACTCGAATCTTGAGTAGAATCGAATATCTGGCCACCTAGATTCGGGTTAAGTTTACTTGACTCAAATCTTGAGTAGAATCGAATATCCAATTTACTCAGTGACTACTTACTTTGTCATTTTTAGATCACCACCAACAGGCGCACTGCCGAGTTTCAAAAACTCCCTTTTGAGCACCGGGGGTCTCTCCACTAAGCACAAGAAATTGCTGTTTGATCTAGAGAATAAGGGTATGTCTTTGCCTCATTTCCTCAGTACTTACTTATTTTCTATTTGCTGAGTTAATCCTTGATTTTCTTTTACCAGCCGAGGTTGAGGCCAAGAATGAGAAGTTGCAAAAGTGCCTAGAGGACTTGGAAGGTATTCTCTTGCACCTTACTTCGCACTTGCCTCTTTTGATTCAAATTGTAATTTTTACCTCGGCACAACCGAGACTAAAGCTCTTGCAGAGGTTCATTAGGATTGCATATCTATGTTCGAACTGATGACTCATTTTCTCAAACAAGCAGGAGAACATCAAGCTCAACTGAACGAGAAATATGATGAAATCTCTCTGAAATGGATCATATGGGCACCTAGAGGGGGGGGGGGGTGAATAGGTGCTACTTCAAATTCTAATGCTTTTTCAATTAGGCTTGACACAAGGTAAATTCTCTAGATATACTATTATATAGAATTTCCCTATATGCAAACCTAACTACTAGCGAGTAAAGGTGAGTGAGATAGAGGAACAAACAAACCGTAGTGGAGCACGCAAAGACACATGATTTGTTTTACCGCAGTTCCTTCCTTGTTAAGGGAAGTACATCTGCGTTGGAGGGGTGGGCGGTACTAAGACCACCACGCCACAATAGGCCTCACCCTGTTCTCCGATGGATCCCGCCACCAAAGGCCTGATCCACCTTTCCACTATAGGAACCCTTCGAGGCGGGAACCGGCGCCTTTACACAACTAGTGGGGCACAACTCCACAACCAAATTGGAGGCTCCCGAATTGACAACAAGCTACCACAAGAACAAGTTATCAATAACAAAACACAAGATCTAGATATTGACGAGAATACTAGATCGGGGATTTCTCCAAGTGAATGGAGAGGAGTTGATGCGCTTGATTCGTGATGACGATGAAGGTTGTCTCCTCCTTCAATTCCCCCAAAGATCAATGCCTTCGGGTGGTTGAAGTGGGAGATCTAGAAAGAGAGCTCTTGCAACAGGTCTAGCCTTTTTTGAATAAATCAAGAGTTCTGAACGAAGGGGATGATGGGGCTTTTATACCCCTGCCCCAACTGAGCCGTTGGAGCCTTTGGGACCCGGATTATCTGGCCCAAGTGAGGGCCGGATTATCCGGCTTGGGGAAAACTCTGCCCAAACTCAAATTACCAGCAAATAATCCGCCTTCGAATAGAAGCTCGTGCAGGGCAGCCCTTGGCATCTTCTTCTGGGGACCAGATTATCTGGCCCTAGGGGAGGGCCGAATTATCCGGCTGGGGAAAAAAATCCGCCCCAGCCACGGAATATCCGGGAGAAATTCTGCCCCCAGACAGAAGCTCACGCAGATGCTCCCTTGGGTGATTCCCCTCGGGCCGGATTATCCTTCCCTAGAGTGAGGCCGGATTATCCGGTACAGGGAGAAAATCCGCCCTAGATAGAAGCTCGCGCATAGCTAGCCCTGGCCAAGATGGTCAGGCCAGATTATCCGACCCATGATCGGGACGGATAATTTGGTCCCCAAACATCCAAAAGCTTTCCTGCAACACTTAGTGCACATTAGAAACTTAACGATATTGTTATCTAACACACAAAACATAGGGAACCATGAAATGTTCTTTCAATCTCCCTCTTTTTGGTGTTAGATGACAATACCAGGATTTGCAAGAAAGTTCACAAGACCATCAACAAAAAATACATGAAAGAGACTCCCCCTTAATGTGTGTATACTAAAAATTTGCATTTGAATACAAATGCACACAAATAGGTACGAGTCTATTCCATTGAAATATAAACAAAATAATCATACCACGGAGATAGAGGGAGGCGTCCTTAAGATAGCCAGTATTACCAATGTGATTACCATTAAAAACGCCTTCCTTGAGATAGATATCCAATATGATAGAATATGATAGATGAATCCATAGGAGTAATCTAAGAGATAAATCTAGAGCCACACATACACATAGTTTCATACAAACCAAAACACAATTGAAGGTTCAACGCTAAATGGGCACAAGTGAGAAAAAAACAACGAATAGATAAAGTGCAAAAGTTTGCGCCCAACCCATGCAAGTCCTCGGAGACCTAATAGAACTACTTCTCCCCCTTTGGCATCGAGACGCCAAAAAGGAAGAAGAGTGATGGTAACGCCCCAAGGGATCACTCGTAGTCCTCATCCTCAAGCTCCTCGGTGTCATCCTCCTCTTAGAGGTAGGGAGAGGCTTGGGTTGAGAGAGCCAAACTGAGACGGTACTACACACTAAAGATTGCAAGAATCAAATCAACTAAAATCCAAAATTGAGTGTGATTTCCATAAGAACAAGAGATGAGCAAAAAAACAACAAGATCCACATAAATCCAACTCTTCTCATGGAAGAGGGCGGTGGCCGAAGCCACCTTGTTGGAGTGTATGGTATGACACCGCGAAGATATATCTTGGGTTCATGACCAATACTCATCAATAAGATCACATATCACAAAATGATATTAATAGAAATGATTTGACTTGCTTTCGGAATTATGGGGGAAGGGTTAGACCAATCAATTAGGACCACACTCCCCCTATATCCATTCCCACACCTAGACCAAATAAGACTAAGATGTAAGAGTGAGTGCATGGGTAATCAAGACAAGCTCCTTGAATCAACGATATTTCGCTCATTCCTCAAGTAGCAAAAACCTTGCTTCATCCAGTGGCTTCGTGAAAATATCAGCAAGTTGGTTCTTCGTGCTCACAAAAGATAGACTAATACCCCCCGAGCAACATGGTCCCGAATAAAATGATTCCGAATCTCAATGTGCTTCGTCCTTGTGTGTTGTACCGGATTGTACGCAATTTTGATTGCACTTTCATTATCGCATAAAACAGGCACTTTGTCACAATTGACACAGTATTCCTTTAAAGTTTGCCTCATCCATAATAACTAAGTGCAAGCACTAGCAGCAACGGCATATTCAGCTTCGGCGGTGGAGAGAGATATATAATTCTGCTTTTTGGAAGACCAACATACTAGAGACCTTCCCAAGAACTGATAAGCTCCAGAAGTTGATTTCCGATCATCCTTATTACCAGCCCAATCTGAATCAGTATAACCACATAGAGAGAAATTGGAGCCCTTGGGGTACCATAGACTGAAATGAAGGGAATGAACCAAATATCAGAAGATTCTCTTGACTGCCACTAAGTGGATTTCTTTAGGAGCTGCTTGATACCTTGCACACACACCTACACTCAACACAATATCGGGTCTAGATGCGTAGAGGTAAAGAAGAGAGCCGACCATGGACCGGTATACCTTTTGGTCCACATCTTTACCATGGGGATTAAGTTCAAGATGACATTTGGTTTGCATCGGAGTGGCGACGCCATTGAGGTCCGTCATCTTGAATCTCTTGAGCATCTCTTGGATGTATTTTGCTTGATTGATGAAGGTTCCTTCTCTAAGTTGCTTGATCTCAAATCCAAGAAAGAACTGTAACTCCCCCATCATAGACATCTCAAACCTATCAGTCATAAGCTTTGAAAATTCATCATTAAAAGCTTTATTAGTAGAGCCAAAGATAATATCGTCTACATATAGTTGGCATACGAAGAGCGCCCCCTTAACCTTCTTAGTAAAAAGAGTGGGATCGATTTGCCCAACTTCGAAGCCACGGTTTAACAAAAGCTCTTTAAGGTGCTCATAACATGCATGTGGGGCTTGTTTAAGGCCATAGAGTGCCTTATCGACTTTGTAGACATGGTTCGGGAAGTTAGGATCCTCAAATCCCGGGGGTTGCTTTACATATACCAACTCATGTAGAGGACTGTAATTTTAAATTATTATGAGTAGCATAAGCAAGAAGGATACGGACGGACTCAAGACGAGCCACAGGAGCATAAGTCTCGCCAAAGTCAATGCCCTCAACTTGGAAATAGCCTTGTGCCACGAGTCTTGCCTTGTTCCTCACAACAATGCCATTCTCATCTTGCTTGTTTTAAATATCCATTTTGTGCCGATAACATTGCGGCAATCCTTGGGCTTGTCTACTAATTTCCAGACCTTGTTGCGTTCAAAGTTATTCAACTCTTCATGCATAGCAACAACCTAGTCCGGATCCTCAAGAGCTTCAAACACTTTCTTGGGTTCCACCATTGAGATGTGAGCTTGGTGCTCACCGAAACTTGCCAACTCCCTTCTTGTGGATACCCTTCGTCGAAGATCACCTACAACTTTGTCAAGAGTGTGACCTCTTAACTCAAGGTTCCTATCTGCACGAGCTTTGCGACGAAGTTCAATTAGCTTGTTGTCTCTTGGAGGAATAACTTCATCATTTGAGTCTTCATTGGAATCATTGGCTTGTCCTTGATCTTCAGCTTGATTAGCAAGAGTAGGAGATGATGAACCTTGCCCTTGAAGTTGATCAACAACCATAACAGGAGGCTGCTGCTCTTCAGGAGTTTCAGGGCCAAATAATCTGGCCGTGGGTGGGGCCGGATAATCCGGCCCGGGAGAACCTAAAGCATCTTCACAAACTTGACTATATCTTGCTCGAATTGGAGAGTGCCTGGATAATCCGGGGTCAGCCGGAAAATCCGGCATGGGACTTGCAGTAGATTCTTCAAAATGTTGATCATTTTGGCCAGCAATGGAGGTATGGCCGGATAATCTGGTGTCGACCAGATAATCCGGCCTGGAGCATTCAGGAGCATGTTGATTTCAGCATTCTGTGTGGTTGGTGTAGAAGATTCTCCAATGGTTGGAGCATGGTGAGCCTGTGTCGATGAGGGGCTCCACTTGAGTAGAGAATTATCCTTCCCGATCCGCCACAAGGGGTTTCTCAATGGGGCGGAAAAATCCCACACCCATTCTTCTTATGGCATCTTGGGGTATTTCAACATCTGCATCACAAACATCAACTTGCCCTGCACGAGAGCCATCATTTTCCTCGAACACCACACTACAAGATTCAACAACAGTCCCAGAGAGCTTATTGTAGACTCTATAAGTGTGGTATTCGGCACCATAACCAACAAAAATGCCTTCTAAGGGCCTTAGACTCAAATTTAGATAACTGAACTCCTTTAATGAGAAAGAAACACTTACAACCAAATACCCGGAAGTAGGAGATGTTTGACTTGTTACCAGTAAGTATTTCATATGGAGTCTTGTCCAAGATTTTGCGAAGGTAGAGCCGGTTGGATGAATGGCAAGAAGTTGAGATTGCTTCAGTCCAGAAGTTATACGGAGACTTAAATTCAGCTAGCATAGATCTGTCCATATCCATTAAGGTTTGGTTCTTCCTCTCGCAACACCATTTTGTTGAGGGCTGTACGCAGCAGAATATTGACGTCTTATCCCCTCTTCACTTATGAATTCATTTAAGGTGTAGTTCTTGAACTCAGAGCCGTTATCACTTCTTATTGCCAATATGGGGACATTTTGTTGACGTTGAACCTCGTTCGCGAAGTCTGATGACTGTTTGTTGAGTCTCACTCTTCAACTTGAAGAAATAGACCCATGCGTATTCTTGAGTAATCATCAACAATCACGAAGCAGTACTTCTTCCCACCGAGGCTTGCATGAGATGGATGTCCAAAGAGATCCACATGAAGGAGCTCCAAACTCCTCCTTTCATGAAATAATGGTCTTCCTTTGATGAGGAGAGTCATGCATTTTCCCTTCAACACAAGCCCTACAAACATGATCTTTGGCAAAGGAAACATTTTCTTTTAGTCCAAGGATGTGGCCACCCTTGTGGGGACTTTGCAAAGTTCTCATATTGACATGGGCTAGTCGGGTGATGCCATAACCAACCCATGTCAGCCTTTCTGAAAAGACAAATTGGGATTGTAGTTGTTTTCCCGAGAAAGTCCACCACGTACAGGTCATTTTTGACATATCCCACGAAAGCGACCTTTTATAGACTTGCTCCACAAGAGTACCACCAAATCAGCATCAATGAAAACTGCAAAGCCCATCTTACCAAGGGTGCGAATTGAAAGTAAATTGTAACTGAGGGTCTCAAAAAGCATGACGTCCACGAGAGAGATATCGTGAGAAACCACAACTTTGTCGAGACCTAATACCTCAGATTTTGACTTGTCACCATAGGATACGGTTATGTGATCATGATTTGGCCGCATCTCCATGCTGATCTCCTTGCTTCCGGTCATATGACTTGTGAACCCGCTATCGAGTACCCATTTAGACCCACCGGAAGCATAGCCCTGCAAGAAAGTTACTTCTTGGTTTTACGTACCCATTTTTCAATGGGTCCTCTCATGTTAGTGACAAGGGTCTTGGGAACCCAAATAGACCAAGGAATGTAATTATCATAAGGACCTACATAACTAGCATAAATATCACCATAATAATCACAATATAACTGATAGTTAGGATTATTAGCCCCTACAAAACCATCATAGTTAGACTTGTCATTAGTGGTGGTGCTAGTCTTTGTTGAGTTGTTTTGCTCTTCTTCTTCTTCTTCTTTGTCTTGGGAACATAACCAAGACCCTCTCTTCCATTGTTTGTCCTTTGCTTTCTAAGAACCTCATTTAGAATTTCTTTACCCTTATGTTGAGATCCCTTTACAAGTTCTTCTTGTCCACAAGATGGAGTAGAGGTGCTGGGCATATCATACTTCTCCAATTGAGTTTTCAGCTGGTCATGAGACTCATTTAGAGTAGAATGTTCACTCTCCAATGCCTTGTGAGAAATGTCAAGTTTCTCAAACTTCTCCGAGAGTCTAGCATGAGCAGCCCCAAATTACATCTTTTCCTTCTTTAGTTTCTTTACCTTAGCAAGAGCGTTGTCACATTTTTTGATGAGCTGAGCAACAACCTCTTCATGGGACTCCTCAATTGACTCGAGTCTCTCTTCCAAGGATACTCGAGCTTCCTCTTCTTTTTCTAAGGCATTCTTCAAGGAGGCTATCTCCAAGGCGTCTTCTCTCTCAATTCTACCCTTTTCTTCGAGAAGAGCTTCGAAATGAGCAAGTTGACTCATAAGAGCATCAAATGAAGTTTATGCTCACCTTGCAAGTTAGTGAAAAAATTGTCCAAAGCAATAACTTCTTCTTTTATCTTAAGACTAGTATGATCATCCATATCCATATTTCTGTTAGTCTTAGGAAATGAAGAAATAGAAGATGATACCTCGGACCCTCTTGCCATAAGGCAAGTGACGTTGTTGATGACTGATACGTTGCAAACATATCTATAATTTTTGATGTTCCATGCTTGTTCTAATATCTACTTTCCTTTTCTTTGTCAACACTTTGAGGTATTTTTATATGTTTTCTAGGACTAACCTATTAACAAGATGCCATAGTGCCAGTTGCCTGTTTTCTTTGTTTTTGGTTCTAGAAAAGCCAGAAAATGAATATTTCTCGGAATTGCACGGGACAAAAGCCAAAGTCGATATTTTACCGGGAAGACTCACGGAGCCAGGAAGACGAGACTTAGATGGGCCAGGGGCTGTCCACACCATGTGGTGGTGCGGGTCCCCCCTGGCCGCGCCACCAGGTGGTGTGGGCCCCTGGTCCACCCTCTGACATCGCCCTTTCGCATCTAACAAGCCTCCGATGAGAAAACCCTAAATAATCCAGCCTCTAGCCACGAAAAGTTCCACAGCACCATCGCCACCGAAGAGGAGATTCGGGGGACATAAATTCTCTGTTTCGGCACCCTGCTGGGACGGGGAAGTGCCCCCAGAGCCATCTCCCTCAATCTCCACCACAATCTCCATCGCCATTGCTGATTCCTATGATAAGGAGGGAGTAGTTCTCTCTCAAGGCTAAGGGTCTCTACCGGTTAGCTATGTGTTCATCTCTCTCTCTATGCATGATCATGAGCTTTGTAATCAAGTAGATCTACCTTGCTACTCAAGTGCTTTAATAGATCTCTTGCTCTCCCCACGTGTGTGAAGTTGACAGTGTGCACACCGTGTGGCACTTAGGCTAGAGATTACAAATACTTGTTATGAGTTATATTTGGAGTTGAATGTCTCTATGAAATTGTGGTGTTTGTTGGAACCATCTAGAGCTCAAGGTGACCGTGTGGAGTTATCTAGATGGGGAAAGCAAACTTTGAGGTGTGCTATTATAGCCCTACCATGGATTAGAGTGTCCAACCGGAGAGTAGTTCAGAATAGTATCATGAAGAGAAGATATTTATATGAGAGTCTTCACTAGTGAAAGTATGATCCCTAGGCCTTGTTTCTAAACATTGAAACACCATTTGCAACTAGATCTGTTATATGTTTGCTTGCTTCCATCTTTATTTCAGTTTGCCTTTAGTCTTTCCACGCCATCAAGCTCTTTTCTGGCACTGTTACCACTTATAATTATCCATACCATTTTTTTTTCACTATCTCTTCGCTGAACTAGTGCACCTATACACCTGACAAGTCTATTGGGTGTGTTGGGGACACAAGAGACTTCTTGTATCTTGATTACAGGGTTGCTTGAGAGGGGATACCTTTGACCACTTCCTCCCTGAGTTCGATAAACCTTGGTTAATCCACTTAAGGGAACTTGTTGCTGTTCTACAAACGTCTGCACTTGGAGGCCCAACAACTGTATACAAGAATAGAAGTGCGTAGACATCAAGCTATTTTCTGGCGCCGTTGCCGGGGAGGTAAGGTAAAAGGTACTCACATCCTCTTGCTACTATGCTATCTTCTAGTACAGTTGCTAGTGTGTGAGTGCTCAAAGTTATTTCCTTTAGATTCTGCAATTATATCTTTTTGTTTCTTGTTTTTATTTTCACTAGTTAGACTTAATGGAAAACAACAACAAAATTAGAGAGCTTTATAGTATTTATCTTGAGTTAGGACATGAAGTGTTTGAAGAAAAAATTAAAAAACCTATGGAACTTTATTTGCATGCTAATAGAAATATTATTAGTATGAATTCTTTGAACACCATTATTTCTAATGCTATGTAAAAGTCTAAGCTTAGGGAAGCTGGTTTTGATGAGCATGATATTTTTAGTCCCCCAAGCACGGAGGAGAAATTTTACTTTGATGATACTATAATTCCAATATATGATGATTACAATGATGAATATGATATTTTTAGTCAACCTACTATTGGGTCCGCAGAATAGAAAACAAAAAATTCCTACGATGAGAACTACACGGCAAGATCTATCTACTAGGTACAAAGCAACGGGTGGACATACATCCAACGAGAACTTACCCTCGAAGACAACGAGTTTTGTTAACGAGTAGGAACTCGTGGTTGATGTAGTCGTACACTTGCCGATCTCAAGATCGTGAGGAAGTCCGAGCGCCGCAACTCAGCAGCGCATCCGTACTCGCACACACGTTCAAGCCACCGGACAACCTCCACCTCCTCCCTCCAGCGATCCAGCGGAAGCAGCAGCAACTCCTTCTAGACGAAATGCCACGGGAACATGTATCTCGCGAATCCGAGACCATGGGGGAATAATTCTAGAGGGGGAGAGAGATCCTTCACAAGGAGGTGTGAGGAAGAAGGAGGAAGAGGGTGGCCTTTTATAGGAGGAGGGGGTGCCCCTCCTTCATGGCCGGCGCATGGGGGGTGACTCCTCACCCCCCCCATTCATGTGGTGGTAACCCCTCCACATTAAAATGCTTCTTCACATTCCCCTTTAAAGTCCGTACTTTAAATGCATTAAAATTCTCCAAGTTTAATGCTCTCTCATTTAATAAAACTCTTTTATTAAATTTATTCAGAATTTTGTTAATTACTTTAATTAACAAACATTCACAACCCCTTGTAATATTTCAATATCACATGCAGAACCACTTTCTGCAATTTCACCCGAAACAATTCCGGTTTCTATCGAAACAATTCCTGCGCTTTGCAATCTTTCGTCTAAAACATATGTGCTCCAAAATGGTGTTCGGTAACTCTTATTTGTGTCACCCTACAGTTCGCGAATAATGCAGACATGATTGAGACTCCTCTCAGATCAATAATCAGAAGCGGGACCTGGAGATCCATAGACTCCTGCATATTCAACGATGACTTCTGTGATCGTGAGAACCTTTAACGCTTATAACTAAATCCCTTTGTCTCGCGATATATTACATGTCCGAGATTTGATCATCGGTATTTCCATACCTAGTTTGATCTCGTTGCCGACATGCACTCTTTTCTCGTTCCCGTGATATAACATTCTAGTGATCACATCACTTGCTTGCAAGCTATCTTAATGTGATATCACCGAGAGGGCCTAGAGTATATCTATCCGTCATCGGGATTGAAAAATTCTACTCTTGATCCATGAGCCTAAATAACACCTTCGTAGCACTGAACCCATCTTTATAGTCACCCTGTTACGGTGTGACGTTTGATGTTATCAAGATACTCTCAAGTGTTAGCAATTAACATGATCTCATGGTCTAAGGATAAAGATTACTTCGTATGATGTTATAGAAATATAAACATAATGACTTGATCGTATGCTATACTTCGGATGAATGTCATCACATCATTCAACTAATGTTGCGACTTGTTATTAACAACATCAATGTCCATGATCAGGAAACCTTGATCATCTTGTTAATCAACAAGCTAGTCTATAAGAGAGGCATAACTAGGAACCTTTTGTGTTATTAAACACACATGTATTGATGTTTCCGATCAATACAATTATAGCATGCAAAATAAACATTTATCATAAACAAATAAGATAATAACC